>CM057456.1:1093018125-1093666250 GCA_016271365.2 Neoceratodus forsteri
ATGATGGATTGTCCCAGAATTATACTGTAGGTGTTCATAACCTGTCATTTTATTTTTTGTGGGAAATTTCATGCACATTTCTACCTGCATATTTTAAGCAATCTATTGATCCAGAGAACTCACATTTGGCATGATTACTTGATCATATGTATTCTAACAATCTGCAAAATTCCATGACATTAGGGAAGATTGTCACAAAATTATTTGTGCTCAAAATCTGTTGTTTTATTTTTGTGGGAAATTTCATGAACATTATTATCTGCATATACTTCAGCTGTCTGTTGGGCCATAGATAATAAATTTGACATGATTACTGGATGTTAGGTGTTCTAGCAATCTGCCAAATTTCATGACATGAGGGTGCATTATATCACAATTGTATGTGCTCAAAGTCTGTCATTTTATTTTTTGGGGGGAAATTTCATGAACAATTTTATGTGCACATAACTCAGGCACCTTTGGAGCTAGACATTTGTAAATTAGCCTTTTTGGAATAGTTATAGGATCTCCTAAATATGGAAAGAATTGGATTAGAGATTTTTAAGTCACATTGGTTCAAAATTTTACTATGTAAATATTAGCAAAATGTTGTGAAAACTCTCAAAAATGTGGATGTGTGTAACTTCTCTGCTCTTGCAGGCATAGACTTAACATTTGACATGCATATTTGATTAGTGTCTAACACAATTGGATAAACTGGTTTAGCAGTTTTAAATTTACTGTGGAAAAAAATTACTAGTAACATTTTTCTGAAATATTTATGGTAGCATATAGATGAAGCATCCAGAATTCTTTTTACGGAATTTAACATTAACAATGCACATATCACTACTTCTTTTGACAAGCTGTGCTGAGCTTTTTGCAGTCATGCTGTTGCTCTCTGGGTGACTATTTTACCCCCCCTTCTCTCTTAGCATAGTCAGATTGACTCCATAGAGCCACTGATCCCACTTATATCCACTTTGTTCTTTACAGTGATAAAATCCCTTAAAATGAGTCACCTACTCCTTTTCCTATCAACCTATCCTGTTGGAATAGCCAGAGTTCTTCCTTCCTGGTGCCCCAGACATTATCTTCCCCTACTACATCTTTCTGAGTACTTCTAAGTCCCAGACTTCCATGTATGTCAGGCTCCCTGGATTATCAATTCACTGGATATGATCCTTATATATCCTGCATTCGGATAGGAATTGTTGGCACTCTGTGCTTTCCTGCTCCAAATGGGGGATCTACCACTGCTGTGCTACCCAGGTCAGCTGCCCATTGCTTGGTGAAATTATGCATCTAAGTCCTGAACCTGGTGACCCCCCCCCCACTACCTGCCTCTTATACCCCTATCCTTTCATTTGAACCCCCCTGACAAGGCTGAGTGAAATTAGCCAATTCCAATTCCATGGAGTTTTCATGAAATTCCTCAATTTTCACAAAGACTCATGGAATTTGACTTTAAGTACAAATATTATTTGTCAATTTCTGGCAGCAAGCAATTAGTAAAATTGACACATGCACAGTCTCCTTGTACGAGACATGAACTTGCCAAATTTAATAGCATTGCATTCTCTTTTTCAGGGGATTATAAGTTTGTAGTTTACATTCATGCAAAATTTAATTTTAAAATGTGAAAATGTGAGTACTTTTAATTCAATCCCATTTAAAGCTGTAAGCATGAACTTTGCCAGAAATGACCATATGGTATGGTAGCTTAAATGTTTCAAATCTGGTTGAATTTAGATATGCTGTTTTAAAATGAAAGGGAAAGAACTGAATTTTAAATGTTGGCAACCTGTTTTGCAGGCTATAACTCAGTACCATTTGAAGCTAGAAATCTGAAACCATGCACATATATAAATGTAGTGCTAACTGGTATACCTGTAAACATTTTATGACATTACAATGAATATTATCAAAATTTTACTAAAATAACAGAAATCTAAAATATGGCAGAATGCTTGGCTACCTATAACTCAGCCCCCTTTAATGCTTAAAACATGGAATACATATCCACATTGTGTGGTTCTCTAAATCTTGGAACTGTGGAGAAATGTGAATAAGAAATTTTAAAATTAGATCAAAATAATTGAAAATTAAACTTTGATTAAATGCTTGGCCACTAATAACTGCACTCTCTATCAAGATACAAGACTACAATGTGGTACAATTATGTAAGATATCACTAACTATTTACATACCAAATGTAGTGTCAATTGGATATGTAGTTTTAAAATTAGAGCAAAATAGCTGAAATTAAAAATTTTGCAAAATTATACTTATTTATGCAAATTCCACAAAATTCCATGGAATCAGAATAGTAATTACGTGGGAATTCTGCCGGTGGAATTTTATATTCTACACAGCTCTAATAATTTACTTATCCAACTCCACACTGCCAAGGATCTCCACTCAAGTGAGTTTCCATTTTAAGAAAAATTTTAAAAATAAATGTTACGTCCCTGGCAGGATTCAAACTGTGTCTCTTGAAGAAAATAAAATATACTGTGTGCCTACCTGGTTTTAAACTGCTGATCCTTTACCTCATATATGAACATGCATTCATTGTGCAACAGAGGTGGGGAAAGAGATTTTCAGTTCTTCTGGTGTAGCGGTTAAGTCACAACATTCAAAGCATATGATCCAGATTATAATCCCAGAAAGGAGATTATAAACTATGGAAAAGATGAAGTATTACCATTGCTAAAACCCTATCACAGACATCAGCAATACCATCTAACTATGCCTCTCATACTACATTAACTGTAGTGAGAAAGAAAAAAGTGGGCCATTCTGGGGACTGAACCCAGACTCTGTAGATCTAAAACACCACTCCAAGCCCTAAAAGCCTTATCTCTGATGTCATCAGTGACATCATGCAGCAAGTTTACTCAGAGTGAATGTATCCTTAAACTTGACTAAATGCACAAAAGAACATGCATGGCCACAAGAGGTGCTTTGCAAGCTATGCTTTCTTTGTCACCTAACAAGTTATACTTGCTCTGGCACCTAAAAATGTATCACACAGATCTGGGTCCACACTAGGGCTGGGAGAACTCAGTGAATTTCTGACCCTTATTAAATAAGAACCAGAACATTCTGAAGTTCAGATTTGTCCTGATTAGTTCTGATATATTGACAAATATTTGAAAAAATGCAAAAAACACATACAAGTGGCCAAGGCTGGTCACATTTGACACAGAGGCCCACAGAAAATAATTCAATGGATTATTTGTATAAAAATGTATGTAAAACTGCTAAATAAAAAAGCAGTCACCAACTACAAGCCCCTTCATGGCTGACCTATAATGGTGACATATCCTGCTCGGGTTCATGACATGAGTGTACTGGGAGAGACAGAGAGAGAGAGAGAGAGAGAGAGACAGACAGACAGCTGCAAATATCTATATCATAGCACCACCAAGCACTGCAGGCACTGTCAGACAGCTAAGGTTTTTTTTTATTAATGATGCTGTGTGGGTATTATTTTGATGGATGTTCCAGTAAGAGCTAAACAGGCCAAATAAATGAATATGAATGATCAAATGAGCAGCACTAAGACAGCCTACCCACCCTACCCATGTAAATGATGCAGCTGCTTCACATGCCTTAGTGTACTGTGGTATATGGTACACTACCTGGTCCAAGAGGTGGTAATGTTTTCTAGTACTATGACTACTTATACTGAATCTGATCAACATGTTGAATCCATATAGAAGAAAAATTAAAGACATAGTGATCACTACCACCCATGCAGGCAGCCAGTCACACATCGCATTGGTCAAATGCAGTGCAGTCATAAAAAATGTTGCCACTGCCACCTGAAGACCTGATGGCACACAAGACAATTACATCCTTCCTAGTTCCACAATTGCTGCCAGCCACTATCAAGTAATTTAAATATCAAAAATAAAATATAGTAATAATCTCAGCCCAGTTACTGTAAGTGAGACGTAACCATGCTAGCATACCACGCACACACAAGCAATAAAGAAATTATATGAATTCAGTAGCACTTTTTCTTTGAAGTAATCACAGCCAAATATGAGGAACATGAGAAATATACAAAGAGTATTCAGTTTCTGGGTTTCAGGCATCTGCTAAGCCATGCACTGTACAAAAATTAAAACAGTACAGTCAGGATCAGTTGCTGAGGGCAGAAAAGTGACAAGCAGTGGTAGTAAGGACTGGAGTAAGGACAAAAGTGACAAGAAGCAATTGTGACTCATGAGGACAAAAAGTGATAGTAGTAGTAGTAGTAGAAGACAGCAGTACCCTACCTTCCATATCAGACAGCGGTACCAGGTACCACCAAGTAAGTTTGTGACATGAAATGCAGCTGATAGCTGTATTTGGGCTCTGAACCCACTGATATTATTATTAGTATTTTTTTTTGCTGGTCTGTGCTGCTTATGTGATCATTCAAGTAATATTGATATGGCCTAGTCTGTCCTGACCTGACTTGTTGCAATTAATTGCTACCTCATGTAGTAGACCCTATTCACAAAATATTTTCACCGCAGGCACAAATTCTTGAAAGTGTTTTGTGGATAGGGCCTGCTCAGAGCAGTCAGTGTGTATGTTTTATTCAGGTATCATATTTGAAATTAAAGTGAGGAATGTTGACTTTGAGAAATGTGAGGTGCTCAGCATTTTCTGGTGTCAAACAGGATCATGTGTCAGTAATGACATTACCAGTGAAACTAAACAATCGTTCTGAACAGATGCTTGTCAGTGGGCAATTCATGTACTTCATTGCAATGTTTCCTAAAACAGGCAACATATTTTGTTTGGATTTCCAGTATTTCAAAGGATCAGCATTCCAATTGATATTGGGCTCTGCCAGGCACATTTCAACAATGGTCTGTGCTGAGGCTGTGTTACAAGAGGCAGATGAAGAAGATGTAACAATTATATCTTCTAAGTGACTCCAAAGTCATGAAGCTGAATCAAATGACTATGGGACAGTGCTATGTTTGGCTGGTTTTGAAGAAGATTCAGCTGCAGTGGCTGAGGAGGAAGAGGGAGAAAATGCTGCAACAGTAGAAGATGGGCCACCTGATGCTGTGCTGTGTCATGAAAAAGATTCTGAATGTGGTGGTGCTGTTGTACTCTCTTCCATGACAGCATGCACCTCATCAACTCTTTCTTGTTTGTTTATCTCGAAACAAGTGTTATCGTCATCACTCAATAGTTTATTTGATTTGTATCATGGGTCCAGGATTGTTGCTTTAATGTAGTACTCAGAATGAAGCATTTTACATAGCTTGCCATCTTCTTCAACTTTTTTGATCATACATCTCATTAGATTTTTTTGTATTCTGGGGGAAACTACATGTGTCAGCAGAACTACTGGCAGCCTGTGTGATCATGGAACTGTCTTGCCTCTCTAACTTTTCCCTAATCAGATTCAATCTGAATTTTAAAGTTTTTATTAGGGGTATCACCTGGCTGAGAGTTGTTGTGTTTGCACTGACCTCCCTGGTGATTTCCTCAAATGGTTGGAGCAGTACAATGAGAAGCTCCAGCATGGTCCACTGTGGTGGAGTAATACAGATGTCTGCATCAACAATTTTATTTTACAAGGTGTATGGCCTGACAGCTTTCTTTTGTTCCAGCAGCCTTTGGAACATATAAAAGATTGAATTCCATCGAGTAGAAATGTCTTTGATCAGTCTGTGCAAAGGTAAACTGTGCTCCTGCTGTATTTTTTCAAACAAGCGATGAGCTTTGCTTGAGTGATTGAAATTAATGCATATTCTTTTAGCAGTGCTAATGAGATCCTTAATCTCCCTGTCATCATCAAGAAAACCATGAACTATTAAATTTAAGTAATGCGTAAAGCAGCAGATGTGAACAAAGCCCCTCCTCCAAGGCCTTCCTTATATTGGACCCATTATCTGCAACTATAAAGCCAACTGACAGTCCCTGTGAAGTGAACGATTGCTGTATTGGTTTTTGGAGCTTTTCATTGATGTTGTATAAGGTATGTTAATATGGAAAATAAAATATTCTTAGAACAGCAAACTGCAATGCTTCATTGTCCCCAGTCCCATGTGAATTATCAAAACATGCCCAATGTGCCGTGACAGACATGAAGGGTTCAGGCTGATAGCTTCTCCAGATATCTGTTGTGAGATGCACCACCCTCCCAACAGAACTGCACAAGCAGTAGCTTAATTTTTTACATACAACATCGTAATGATCTGGAATCCCTGTTGTCAAGAAGTATTTCCGTGATGGTATACTATATTAAGGTTTGAGGTACTCAAGCAGCTGCTTGAATCCTATATGTTTAATCATGGTATATGGTAGCAAATCAACAGCTATCATTTCTGAAATGGATATTGTAACAGCAACTGGGTGAGTAGAGGCATATTTGGCATTACGCTCATACGTTTCAGAGGTGGTAAGCTGTCTCCTTGAAGAAGGAGGGCTTTTGAACACATAGTCACTTTCAGTAATAGTAAGAGGAGTCTTTTGAATGGGAGGAAGTAGTGGTGGAGGTGTTTCAGTAGTGCTGCTGGGGCTGCCACTGCTTTCATCTATAGGAGTTACCCCTGAGTGTAGTGAGCTATCACTGTCCCTTTAACTTCAAGATCCACAAATGGAGTTCTCAGTAGTGTTATGACATCTGTCTAGGTGCCTTTTCAGTGCTGAAATTCCCAATGCTCCTTTCTTCTTACCTCTTCTGAGTGGCTATTTACAAATGGTGCATGTTGCCATCAATTCATTGCAAGCATGAATGGAGAAATATGACCAAACAAAAGATGATGTTTTTTTAGTTTTTTTCCCAGGAAGGCATGGCACCTTGGTCACCTTTTCAGGGACCCCCCTGGATTTTTCTTGGAACGGTTCCTCTTGTGGTTTGCTTCCACTGCCCCCCTCCTCAACCAAAACATTTCTGTCTGTTTCTTCCTCATCTGCAGTTTCCACCCCCTCCAGTAAACCTTGTGCTGCCTGATCATTCTCATCTTTATTATTAACCTCGTTGAGTTCAGCCTCAGGAGAATCAGATGGAGGACTGGCAATAGCACAGTATGCAATTGTTCCGTACCTTTGGGTGCCTCTGTACGCGGAACCCACCAAGCTTTTGGTTGTTTTAAGCACATAACCTTTTGTTACTTGGTACTGATGATGATCTGAGACTTTCACCCTTTGGGATTCAAGCATTTGCTTGGGAGACAAAAACCTTAGACATGAAAAAATCACTTTTTGGGGTTTGATTTTGTTTTCACTTTTCAAGTTGATTGCTGTCTTTTGCAGTGTCACTGCCTTCCTGAAAAATAGAGTGCATCTCATCAACACTTTAATCCATTTTTTCTTAGTATTCTAACCAATAGAACATTAAGATCCCTCTCACTAACGTGATATTCTGATGACTCCTACCCACACCCACAGGCCAGGGACAAATTTACTGCCATGACTCATGACTGAACACAGCATACCAACAGCACAGCACAGCAGTCCACCACCACTTCCTTCCTTCCAAGATTACCTGGCTGACTCCTACAGTTACTGTTAAGTGAACTAATTCAGCAACTGTTAAGTGTGCCTCAGAATTTGAATTGGAGATGCAGACACATCTGGTGCATAGCCCCATGCAGCACAGTCCCACACTGGGTTTGGTTAATGCTTATACATAATGAAATGCAATATACTATAATAAAACTAATGATAAGGAGGAATAATGGGGAAAGAGTGATGATGATGATGACACTTGTGTGTACTTTACTTGTGTTGTAGTGTAAACAACCTGCTACAAGTCACAAATTCAGATTATCCCCTGGGCCAGTCACAGCCAGTAGCACAGGAGCATCAACTTATATGTTGTTTGTCTGAACAGTATTTTTTTTTAATACAGGAAATTGTGAATGAATGTTAACAAGTGATTGTGACTGGATGGCACAAATCAAAGATTTATTTTGCCATCCTGCCCTTGCCCTGTACACACAGCCACACTGATGCCAGGAAAAAAACTTTGATTTGGGATTTCTGGGACTGTTAAATTTCTCATGCCCCCTCCCCAGTAATCTCTCTCTCTCTCTCTCTCTCTCTCGCTCTCTCTCACTCTCTCCTTTGGATTTGGATAGCACAAGTCAAAGATTTATTTTGCCAGCCAGCCCTTGCCTTGTACTACATAGCCACATTGAGGCCAAGAAAAGAAAAAAAAACTTTTATGGATTTCTGGCACTGTAAAATTTCTTGGGCTCAGTAGTTTCTTCTTCTCCTCATCTGGAATGACACAAATCGGTTACATGTCAATTGCGTGATGCAATTATAGTGACACCAATTTGGGCAATGCTATTATAGTGACTGCAATTACAGCACCCTGAAATATGAGCAACCACCATTAGGGCGATGTTTGCAAAATGCTTTTTCAATGAGGGGCTTCACCCCCCACACCACTCATGTGGGGGGCTTTGTCCCCATACCCCCTTACTAAAATAACCAACCCTGAGATCAGAGCACCTTGGGGAGGGGTGCATACATTAGTCACCCTAATGGTAGTCACCCATATTTCAGGGCACTGTAATTGTAGTCACTATAATAACGTCACCAAAATTGGTGCCACTATTATTGCATCACACAATTGACATGCTACCCACAAGTCAAATATTTATTTTGCCAGCCTGCCTTGTCCTGTACGCACAGCCACACTGAAGTCAGGAAAAACACTTTTAATTGGGATTTCTGGGACTGTTAAATTTCTCATGGGCCCCCCATAGACTCTCTCTCTCTCTCTCTCTCTCTCTCTCTCACTCTAGCCCCTATGGATCTGGATGACACAAGTCAAAGATTTATTTTGCCAGCCTCCCCTTGCCCTGTACTCACAACCACACTGAAGCTAAGAAAAAAAACTTTTATTTGGGATTTCTGAGATTGTTAAATTGTCATGGCCCTCCCCCCCTGGTAGTCTCTCGCTCTCCATCCTCTGGATCTGGATGGCACAAGTCAAAGGTTTATTTTGCCAGCCACACTGAGGCCAAGAAAAGAAAAAAAAATGTATGGATTTCTGGCACTGTAAAATTTATCTTGGGCCCCCAGTAGTCTCTCCCTCTCTCTTCTGGATCTGGAATGGTACAAGCAAATATTTTGCCAGCCTGCCCTTGCTCATGTACACACAGCCAGGCTGCCTGAAACCAAGAAAAGAAAAACACTTTTATTTTGGATTTTCTGTAACTAAAATTCCTCTAGGGCTCCAGTAGTCTCTCACTCTCTCTTTTGTCTGGAGGATCTTCTCTAGATTCAATTTCTGGATAGCACAAGTCAAAGATTTATTTTGCTAGCCTGCCCTTGCCCTGCAGTACACACACTGCCACACTGCATGCCTTTTATTTGCCTTGCCTCCCCCCGACAGCCACCCAGGCCACCACTATCTCTCCCAGTCCCTCCAGATTCCTCTCCAGTCCAAACTCCTCACCCTCCCTGGTGATAACTTTCTCTTCTCCCCTCAATCCAGTAAGTCTCCTTTCTCTCTCCTCTCCTTCTTTCCTCCCCTCCACTTCAAAAATATATTTTTTTTATATTTCATTTAGTTTTTCTTTTCTGTGGTGAGCAACTTCTGGCAACTCTGCTGCAGAAGTACAAGCTCCTCCGACTGTCCTCCAACTCATCTGGGCCCACGTTGTGCACTCAACAGCACACTATCTATTGTGGGGGCATGTGTGATTTTGTATTTCTTACTTAACATGGTTACATACCCTGAGTGCTTCATGTGACAGTCTGTTGCCTGATTGGATGCTACCAGCGACCTGTACATACAGCAAGAATACCGACGGCATCCCCATGGCAACAATACACTAAATGGCACTCCACAGATACGGAACCAGACTTCTGTGGTGAAGTTCATATTTATCCAGGTCCATGGTTTACAGGTTCAATCTGGAGATTCAGATCTTGGGTGGAAAGATCCACCCAGCCCTAGTCCACACATATTGCATCACTGTCTGTCTGTCTGTCTGTCTGTCTATCTATCTATCTATCTATCTATCTATCTATCTAGCTAGCTATCTATCTATCTCTGTCTCTCTACCTATCTATTTCTCTCTGTCTGTCTATCTATCTCTCTATCTATCTACCTACCCACCTACCTCTCTATAGGTGGCAGTATAGTGCAGAGGTTTAAGGCTCTGAGCTGCAAACCTGGAGACCTGGGTTTGAATCCCACAGCCCCCACTTGCATACTGTGTGACCCTGAGCAATCACTTAACTTCCTTGTGCTCCCAGGTCACACCTGGAAACAAGCTTTGGATTAGTGTGCCTTTCCAGGTTAAACAATTCCCCCTTTCCCTTACCTATCTGCCTGATATTCAGTGAGGACCTGTGTGATAAATGTTTTATCTACACAAAAGCAGTTTGACCTCTAGTAACCTCACAAGGGGTGTAAGCCATGAATGAGGTGCATGTGGTCAAACTGCTTGAGTGTAAATAAAAAATGTATCACACATTGGTCCCCATTGCATGCTCCATTTATGCAATAGATAATTAATATTTTGTGCTATTTTTGTGTATGATTATAATGTGGGTTGTTTTTTTAAAGTAAAATGTTACTTGATTTTTTTGGTGATGTGCTGTGTGTTTCTCTACATTATAGAGGAGGTGGCTAGGTAAGCTCCATGTGTTGCTAGGAACATGATGTCCCTATGTTTTCAGCATGCCTTTCCATTGGATAGCAAAATGTCTGTGAGTGTGGCAGTACCAGTTGTGCAGGAGGAAAAAATGTCTCAATTTTCTGTTTACTGAGTGTTTTGGCTGCTTGGTACTTTTTAAAATGCAAAATAAAATATTTATCTAGTTGATCCTTCCTATATGTGTCAAGCTGGAGAAGCCTGAGTGATGAGATTTATGAGCAAAGTGATTTGGAGAGTAGCATGAGAAGTAGTTTCACTTCATTCCTGACAGAAGAAGCACAAGTTGGAGCCTGCATGAAGTCCACCATGGGTGAGGGAGGAAGGCTTGTCAGTTGTCTGGTTGATGAGTTCTTAATGTTTCAAGGGGGTTGAATGGAGGTGAGAGAGTATCTATGACTGATTTTTTGTATTTCATTTTGAGTGCTTTTTTGGACTGTGAAAATAACCCATTAAAGTTAAAATGAAGACTTGGGGGAAGCTTCTCTATGTGCAGTATGGTGATGCATGGAATAAAAACTTGAAGTACATAAGCTGTGCTGCTGGGTGGGGGGGGAGGATGATGGATGTTTTCTGTCTTTGGTAACTGGGTAAGGCCCACTAGGCACAAGTGCCCATTTTCAGGGGTGACCTGGGAGTACTGGGCAGTTAAGTGACTTGCTCAGAGTCACACAGTATGCAAGTGGAGGTTGTGAGAATTAAACTCAGGTCTGGTCTGCTGGATGTACCAAGCTCATTCACACCTCATTCCTCTAACCTCTAGGCTATGCTGCCAGCCCATGTGTGATAAATGCTTGATGACTTGTCTGCATTCTGCATAAGTCTATGATTCTTGACTTATCACGCAGTAGATCCAGCTAAAGCATTTGTCACATAGGTTTAGTGTACACACATATTGCATATAGGTATATGTTATTGGGGTGCAGTAGCACCCCTATAGTTAGGGTTAAGTAGACTGTTTGATAATGTTAAACCCCCAATTTGTGCACCTCAATAACTTTGGTGGTGTTCGACGATATAGCCCAAAATTTGGCATGCATGGTCTGACTGGCAGAGTCTTCAAGACATGAAAAGTTTTGTGATGGCATCTTGTTCATCTTTTGAGATACAGAACAGCAAAAAATGCCCCCTTCCCCAAAAAAACTTAAATGGTGTTTGGCTTTCCTATACATTACATGGGGTTTTATTTGCTCTACATGAGATTTTATTTGCTCTCACACACAGCCTAGACAGTGCAGAATTTTGTTCACAAAACTTTCAGGGTACAAGGGGCCTGTATCAAGGCAGTGCCTTTCAAATGCTTTATGACAAAATATTATATGGTTCCAGAGTTACAAGCATTTCAAGTTAATGTTTTCTGGATGACCCTCCAGCTCTAGATTCTTGTGTTTATGTTTTGAAAATTGTCCAAGAAATAAGGGTTCTTGGCACTAGAAAATCCTGGGTGCTCAGCTTAGTGAAAGGAACTGTTCATCTATATTCTTAGTATGAGAACAATGGGACTGTCAAATTCAGTTGGAGCAGTAAGCCAGTGATCCCCTGATTTCTCTCTGCCCTATGTGCTTCTGGTGCCAATGGGAAGATTTCATTTATTGAGATCAAGTATACTTTGTTTTACAGATGACTTTTGCCAAAAAAAAGCAATGTATCTTTTTATGACCTTGCAAGAGGTGGATTCAGTTTCTGTTATGTGTGGTTCATAGCTCAGTGCTTATGTTACATACTGTAGCTGGATGATGTAGATTATGGGTGGATACAGAGGCCAGCTGGTAAGTAAGACAATGATTGCCAGGTACTAGTAGTATAGAATGATTTGTGCTTAGCTACTTCAGCATAGATATAAACAAGTCAGTGATTATAGTACATTTGAATTGGATAGTATATGCAAGGTGCTTAGATGTTTGAAGTGATGAGTCATTGTTATATCTTAATATTTGTTTTGGCCTTTCTCTGTATCCCACCATAGGAAGGATGCGTAGTCTCATTGTATGACCCCCAAAAATAATGATATCATACGATTGTTCTGTATTCAACCAATAGAAGGAGTCGAGTAGGATGATGACCCCCAATAGAAATGAGTAGCAGTGCGATCACCTCCTCCAACTCCGGAGAGTGTGACCAGTAGCACGCAGGAGAGGAAAAACTCCCTTGGGGGGAACCTCTGAGGACCCATGGCTACTGATCTGCACATCCATCTGGGCTTGCTAAAGGAGAGTAATCCTAAATAATTTAATCAGCTAATCCGAACCCGGAAGTTGCAGAGCCCAATCCAGAGAAACTGAGAACTGAAGAAGTATTGAATCGTGACATGTCAGGCAAATAGAGCAAGCATCCAAGTAGTAAACTCCAAGGTCGGGAATCCATGAGCAGGCCAGAATGAAGCAGAGTGTAATTTATGGTTGATATGAATTGAAATTGAATTGAAGTGATGAACTGCAGGCAGTGGAGCATTCCAATAAATAAGGATGACATGTAGGATGCGTGGAATCATAGAAGGCTTGCAGCAAGACTACTGACTACTGACTGATGAATCCAGGTCCAGTAAAGTACAATAGGAGTAGAGCACATTCCCAAGTGATGATATAGAAGGCAACGGCCATACAGCTGAGGTGGAATCATGGCAGGCAGGTGAGGTAAGTAGAGGCGGCTATCTCCTGGCAACAGGAAAGCACAGCCAGACCTACGAGGTCCACTGGTAGTAAGAGAAGATGGCAGCTAGTCCCCAGTGGGATGCACAGCTTATCGAACAGCTGGTGAGGTAAGGATGAGGGCGTAGCTCCAGGCAACAGGAAGTGCAGCCAGACCTACAGAGGTCCGCTGGAATAACAGAACGTGGCTGCTAGACCCTCGAGTGAGATACGCAGCTTAACCATCAGCTGGTGAGGTAAGGAGAGGTGGCTAGCACCAGTTAAAATGAAAGCACAGCCAGACCGTCGTAGGTTTGCTGGTAAGGAAAAAGAATGTTAAGTGAATGAGTAGTAGAATTGGATAAAGGAGACTGAAGAAAGCTTTGTGGATCCAAATGGCTTGACTTGTGAAGAATATCCTTACCAGTCCTGAATAGTCAAACTTAGGAGTCCTAGATGGCGATAACAGAAGAAGTTGAGTCAATGAAGTAGCGATGTCACAAGGTCCCAGAAGTGGTAGAGCAGGAATCAGGATAGTGAAGATCTTCAGGAGAAGCTCAACCAAGTGTCCTGGAAAGAATGAAGCAGAAGGAATTCCATATGGCTGAAGCGGCAGGGCAAAGCATTCAAGAATAGATGATGAATGTAGAAACATCCAGATGCGAGTCCATGGTAGTAAAGGAGTTCCTGGGCTAGCAGACATGGCAGGAGGTAGGCATATAGTAGAATGTGTGAATCTCCAGGCCCCGAGCAGGGCGAGGCAGGCGTAGAGTAGAAGTAGGTAAACCCCCAGCCCGATAGGCGAAGGCGGGTCATAACAGCAGGCGATTATGAAGAGGTAATATATAGGAATGAAGGACCTCCGGGCCCATAGAACAGGTCTGACTAAATGCAATGGCCAACCTCCGGCCTGTGGGGTGAGGCAGGATGCAGAGCAGAGATAGATAATGTGATTGAAATGTCAAACTGCATGAAATGCAGAAAGGCAGTGAAGTAGCGAGGAATAATTGAAAATGGTATTGTAATGGTGGCAATATCCTGAGTCAGTGTAGTGTGAAGCAGTACTGTAGCTTTAAGGCAGACTTATGAGAGAAGAAGCCAGAAGGTGAAGGAAGGAAACATGTTCAATTCAGTGCTTTAGAGTAACTGGTAATTGGTATTTTTCTTTTAAACTTAGATTGTAGACTTGTAGTGACACTATACTTTCTTTCTGTGTTGTCTTTACTTATAATTGTTTTTGGGCTGTTGAAAATTTAAAACATAGTGGTGGTGTAATTCTGTGCTGTCTTTAATTGCTGCAAATTTTATCTTGGCTTGTCTGACTGTCCTGTAGCTGGGTGAAGGGTGTTAATTGTCTGGCCTCTGACCTCAGCTACGTGATAACTGGAGGTGGGGCTTAGTCACAGTTAAAGCAGCAAACAGAGGTTCATCTTCTCAGAAGAAGCCAGAAGATGAAGGAAGGAAACATATTCAATTCAGTGCTTTAGAGTAACAGGTAATTAGTATTTTTCTTTTAAACTTAGATTGTAGACTTGTAGTGACACTATACTTTCTTTCTGTGTTGTCTTTACTTATAATTGTTTTTGGGCTGTTGAAAATTTAAAACATAGTGGTGGTGTAATTCTGTGCTGTCTTTAATTGCTGCAATTTTGCCCCCACCCCTTCCCCCAACTCTTAATTATATGCCCTGATAAATCTGATTGACAGGAGCTAAACACAGGGTATAGTAAGAGGTGTGAAGTAGGAGGGGCATAAGGGGGAAGAAGACCACCCTCAGCACGACAAGTGTTTTGACTCAT
Organism: Neoceratodus forsteri; assembly: GCA_016271365.2. Lineage (NCBI taxonomy): Eukaryota > Metazoa > Chordata > Ceratodontiformes > Ceratodontidae > Neoceratodus > Neoceratodus forsteri. The sequence goes on from CM057456.1 coordinate 1,093,033,171, forward strand.
TTATTTATTTATTGGTTTCTTTTTCCTTAAAAAAATATATATATCTGATGATCAGTTACAGGATTTTTAGTACTGTAAATAAATAAAAAGAGAACTAAGAGAGCTTCAGTAGCAGAGAAGTAGTGGAATTGCAGTATAATGTGGGGAGTGGTGCAATGCAGTGGCTGTGGGGCAGCCATATTCAGGCGGACCTTCTGGACACTGAGGTGCTGCCCTATCTGCATGCATCTCTCTGGACTCGCGGATGAGGTAGCCAGACTCAGAGCGGAAGTAAACTGGGTCAGGAGTACCATCACCCCTATCCAGGGACCACCCAGTCCAATGCAGCTGCCTCAAAGGATGCCGAGAACGAGAGCACTTGGATGACAGTGGCCCAGGGAGGGTTAGAGCAGTCAGGCAGAGGCACATCCCAGATCCTATTCCTCTCAAGAACTCATATGCCACACTGGCAAATGAGGACAACCAAATAGAGGTACCCAGGGAAGTGGAAGGAAAGGATGTGGAGGTTAGGCAAGGAGGTGACCTCAGTGGGGAAAGCAGTGGACCCAGAGGAGGGAGGAAGCAAATCCTGGTGGGGACTCCATCGTAAGAGGGATCCAGCTAGGAACACAGGAGGGGAGGACAGGGAGGTGAGGTGCCTCAGGTGCCACGGCATGGAGGGATGGAAGGAAGATACTGGGGATCACTGGGAAGGCAAGACGGGAGGGTGAGCTGGATGTCATTATCCACCTAGGTACTAATGACTTGGCAAATGGGGAGCCAAAGGAAGTTCAGGAGGAGTTTAGGAAACTGGGGAGGGTCTCAAGCAAGTAGCTACTTCTGTCACTTTCTCAAGTACTACCTGTGAGAGGCAAGGGAGAGCATAGAGTGCATGCACCAGGAACTTTAACTCATGGTTGAAGAACTGGTGCTGTGAGGAAGGGTTTGATCATTGGTGACTGGGGACCCACCTGGAGGATGGAGGTTTGTTCAAGCCTGACGGCCTGCATCCATCCTGAAGGGGAATCCAAGCACTCAATGATAAGTTTAAATGCTACATTGACAAGCATTTAAACTAGCAAAGGGGGGTGACAGGCCAGCAAGGATGGTACCTACTTGCTCACCCCCCACAGCTAGTAGTGGAACCAGTGAACCAGAGGAGTGGCTATCTCTGCAAAGCAGTGTGCAAAAGATGGAGATTAGAGTCCAAAAGGTGGATAAGCAGAAAAGGGGCAAAATTCAGCAGAAGGGCAAACAGCAAGTAGAACCAGGGATAAATGACAACCAAGGAAGGGGCTGGAGTAGAACAGTGAAGCAGTCTAGGGAGGTCAAATCATGGAAAGCCATGTGTGCAAATGCCAGAAGCCTTAGCAACAAGATGGAAGATCTGGAGGCTGTCATGGCACAGTCAGACCTGGACATTGTGGCCATCACTGAAACCTGGTGTAATGATAACCATGACTGGGAGATGGCCATACCTGGCTATAACATATTCAGAAGAGACAGAGCAGGCAGGAAGGGAGGAGGAGTGGCACTGTATGAAAAATGACATAAGGGCCACACAGATCCAGGAGGAACAAAATGGGGAGAGATACTGTGGGTTAGCTTGAAAGGAAAATGGGGCCAGCCATCCACACAGTGTGGTCTATAGACCACCAGCCCAGGAGGAAGAAACAGATAGGAGTTGATGCTAGCCATCCAAAGGATGGCAGACAAGGGTGAGGTAGTACTGGTTGAGACTTCAATATACCAGACGTGGACTGGAGCATCCCAGCAGCAGCATCAACTAGGAGCAGATTTATCCTGACCTCTTCAGGTGCCTTCTCAAGCAACTGATCATGGAACCAACTTGGCAGAAGGCAATACTGGACCTTGTGCTCAAACAGGGACAGTGTGATGGGGGTAACAGTGGGGAGCACCTGGGCAACAGTGACCACCAGTCATTGTGGTTTGAAATCACAGAAAGAGCAGAACCAAACCACACAAAACACGTATCCTGGATTTTAGGGGGCAGACTTTGGGAAAATGGGGAGATACTTGAAAGAGGCATTAAGGAGAATGGGACAGGAATCGGGGTTGAGGAACAGTGGGCAGTATTTAAAATGGGGATTATAAGAACAACAGAATTATGCATTAAGCAGGTTAGCAAGAGGAAAGGAAGAGGAGACCATTATGGTTTTCCAAAGAGGTAGCAAAGAAAGTGAAAGCCAAAAAGATTGCATTCAGGCAATACAAAAGACACAGGCAGAAGGGGATAGGGAGAAGTACCAGGAGAAACAAAGGAGGCAGGAAGTCAGTAAGGGAAGCCAAAGCTCAGACAGAAGAACACATTGCAAAATCAGTGGGTAAAGGGACAAAACCTTTATAGGTACATAAGGAAAAAGAAAGACAAAGGAGGATAGTGAGACTGAAGGGGAGGATGGGAGCCGTGGAGGATGACAACAATAAAGCTGACATATTGAACAGGTATTTCTGCTCAGTCTTTACTAAGGAAGAGGGGGTAATGGGTCTGAAGGGAGTACAAGGGTGAGAATGGTGCAGAAATGGACACAAGTCCCTTTACACGAGAAAGGGTCCTGAAGGAACTGGAAGTAATAAGAGCTGATAAAGCAATGGGGCCAGATGGGGTGCACCCCAGGTCCTTAAAGAACTAAGAGAGGTGGTGGCTGAACCTGCTGGCATCCTGTTCAGCCAATCACTGGAAACAGGGAGGTACCCAAAGACTGGAGGACAGCAGATGTAGTCCCTTATATAAAAGTGGGAACAAAGAGGAAGCAGGGAACTACAGACCAGTCAGCCTCACCGGTAGTGGGAAAGATCATGGAAGCACTACTGAAGGAGAGATTGGTGGAACATCTGGTTGTCAATGGACTACAGGACCCAAGGCAGCATGGTTTCACCAGGGGAGGCCATGTCAGACCAACCTCATTGAATTTTTGACTGGGTGACTAGGAGGTGGATCAGGGAGGGCAGTGGACATGGCCTATCTGGACTTCAGCAAGGCCTTTGACACTGTGCCACATAGAAGACTATTACACAAACTGGGGAATATGGGTGTGGGCAGGACAGTAGTGTGGTGGGTAGGTAACTGGCTGGGTGGCAGGACACAGAGGTGGTGGTAAATGGCTGTCACTCCACAGAGGGAAGAGTAACCAGTGGGGTACCACAGGGATCAGTGCTGGGACCGGTCCTATTCAACATCTTCATCAGTGACATTGCACAGGATCTAGAAGGCAGAATTTCACTGTTCGCTGATGACACAAAGCTCTGTAACAGAGTAGACACACCAGAGGGTGTAGACAGAATGAGAAGGGACCTGCAGAAACTTGAAGAATGGTCAAGGGTTTGGCAGTTGAAATTCAATGCAAAGAAGTGCAAGATAATGTATATGGGGCACAAAAACCCTGGCACAATATATCAGTTGGGGGTGAGGATATAGCATGCACCAAGCAGGAAAGGATCTTGGGGTTGTCATCTCTGATGACCTCAAGGTAGGGAAACAGTGGACAAGGCATCAGGTAATGCAAATAGGATGCTGGGATGTATAGGCAGGGCATCACCAGCAGGAAAAGGGAGGTCATAATTCCGCTATACAAGACACTAGTGAGGCCCACCTGGAGTACAGTGTACAGTTCTGGAGACCATACCTACGTAAGGACATAGACAGGGTAGAGAAGGTTCGGAGGAGGGCAACAAAGATGGTGCATGGGTTGCATCACAAGTCCTATGAAGACAGGTTGAAGGAACTGAACATGTACTCCTGGAGGAGTAGGGAGAGGGGATATGATAGAGACATACAAGTATCTTACAGGGAGGAACAGGGTGCAGGAAAACACTATTTTAAGCGAAAAAGATGTTTCAGGACTAGAGGGCATGGGATGAAGTTGGAGGAGGACGATTCAGAGGAAACATGAGAAAGAATTTCTTCACAAAACGGGTGGTGGATAAGTGGAACACCCTGCCAGAGGAAGTGGTGGGGGCTGAAACAATCACGGGATTTAAGAATGCATGGGATATACATAAAGGAATTCTAGAGGGCAGGGGTAAGGGGAAACAGACTTCTAGGAAAACAAACTGAACTTACAAGCTCAAATGGGCAGACTAGGTGGGCCATAGGCCCTTATCTGCCGACACTGTCTATGTATCTATGTATCTAGAGTAGAACGATGCTGTAGACTGACGTATTCTGAAGATCGAGGATGGAAGGGAGTGCAGTGAAGAGACCTTGGCGGAAGGGTAGGCAACTTGACGAGGCCATAAGCAGCCCGAAACTGTAGATACTCAATGTGTGAGGCAGTAGTTCAATTAAGGAAGACAATATGGACTAAGGTCAGCAGGGAGTCCTGGCAGAGATGTCAGTAGTAACTTTGGGAAAGATGAAGAAGCATGGCAAGGAGCAACCAAGAATTGAAGCGAACATCTGATGTATTCCGGAAATATCCAATGTAAGGCAGAAGCATAGGGAGCATGTTCAGAATGGTAGGTTGGAATGAAAGCAGTTCTGTAGGAAGCTTCCATGGAAATGAAGGGCAGCTAGTCCAATGAGAGAGGAAGTGCGGATAGACCACGTGCAGGACAGCCGATGAACTGTAGATAGTATGATTGAATGAGGATGTCAACCAACGAGTAAATGGAAGTAGCAGCCAAACCCAAGAAGGCCAGCAGATGACTAGACCATGCGAGGTCAGTTGGTAAGGCAAGTAAGATTGGCTATTAGCCCCATGGAAGCTAGCATGAGCCATTGGACCACACGTAGGTAACTGGTATGAGAAACAGTGAGATCCACAAGTGAGCATATGCGATCCATATAGGTGGAGTTATACTTGACTAGGAATTCCAGTAGGTGAGGAGGACTTCTGAGAAGGAGAGGAGCTTGAATGAATAACTAAATCCAGTGAGAAAATATGATCTTGATGTCGATGCCAAGTAGGTAGAAGCCAGGTAGAAGTCAGGAGTGTACAAATCTCCAGGCCCAGACTGGGCGTGGCAGGTTGAGATATATGAACCTCTGGCCAGACACAGCACAGGCAGGCATAGTGTATGAACTGTTAAACCTCTAGGCCGTGTAGGTGAAGCAGGTAGGCGGTGCAGGTAACAATAAAGGTATACGAACTGCCAGCCCAGACTGTGCGTGGCAAGTTGATATAGTTGGGAACCTTCGGCCCGATGTTGGGAGAGGCAGGTAGAGTTAAAGTAAGCTGAGCTCTATGAGCATTGAGGAGCTAATCTGAGGGAATGGATTGAACAATAATAATGTAATAATAGATGCTAGTCTTGGTCACTATGCAAAGAAATAAATAACCAGTCTCAAATGGAAAAGTACAACATAAGTACTAATCAGCTGTAGTGAGCCATTAGGGTTGAGGACCAGAATGCAATAGCAGGCATATTTCTCAGCTGTCCCTGATTGCCCCAAAGTGAACTCCTAAAGTTGTGATACCTTAGCTAAACAGAGGGTTGGTAAGTGCAAACAATGGCAGACATTACAGATGCAGACTTGTTCTCCTTAGAAATGGAAGCAGCACAAAGCCTCATATTCCACTAGCCAGCTGGGTGGGTATCTCGAAGTCAGAAAATGCACCTCCAATGTAGGTCTTTTGGACATTAATTTATGAAGCAGGAGATTGAGGATGCGGAGTCTGTAATGTTTCCAAGGTAAGGGAACCGGCTGCCATGCAGTGCAATTGTTGCAATGGCAGTGGAGCCATAGAAGAAAACAGCAAAAAGTAAAAACTGAAGGGCTTCTCCAGCAGGTGGTGTGTGCACAGTACCGACCATGGTCAAGTCTCCCAAGATGAGCCAGTAGCAGGAATGGAATACCTGGAAGCTCAGTGGCCCAGTAAATGAAGGCGAGGATGAGGTGAGATGAGATGGGCATCAAATGGCAGCAGGAGAGGCAAAAGCAGCAAGCAGGAGACAGAAGAAGGGTGAGGCGGTGGCTGCCGAAGGCAGTGGCATCAGAGCGGTGTGGTATGCAGGCCAAAACAGAGGCACCAGGGAAGGACTGCGAGCAATGGAAGAAGCGGTACAGAATCCAAGGCAAGCGGCGAACAAACTGAACGAGGTTGCGGCATGGGCCAGAAGGATCCTCCCCCAAAGGAAAACACAGGGGAAAAAAGGGGCAAAGGGGAGCAGGCAAACAACAAGGAAACAAGGGGAAGGGGGGGCAAGCCAACCAGGAAGCATGGGAAAAACAAGGGAAGGAGGAGGAACCTGTCCCAGTATGCGACGGATTGAGCACAATGAGTGCGACTCTAAGCAGAGCGGTAGTGTGCTGCTTGAGTTAAATAGGATGTGGGGAAGGAGCTCTTCCCCCACATAACTACAGGCTTGCGCCCTTCAATTAAACTTGAAACTTGCAATAGGGGCCTTATTCATTTTGGCATTTAATAATGCAAGCAATGTGTGCTCTTAGAAAATGCAAGGGACCCTGTCTCAGAATAATTCTGAGTGCATGGGAAGAAAGCAACTGGGCATCTTTATGTGATACACCCACTGGCTATTTACACCTGGTCTGAATTTGCTAATTAGTAGCTCCTGTTGTACATGACAACCCACTGTACTATATAGTCTGCCATTTATTTTTTGGGAGTTATGTAACTCATCAGCAGTTTCCATGCCAGACCGACAGATAATAACTTAGCCAACATCAGGTGCATGCATACTGGTGGTTAAATGGAAGGTAGGGAGAAAGTGTCCTAAATTGTTCTTCTGTCTAGTGGCTGCTGGTATTTTAACAGCTGTACTCCTACAAAACATACACTTCTCAGTTAAAGTTCAATGGCAAATGGCTGTTTAGATAAGATTTGGGTGTCAGTACTGTATTAAAGTTTGTTGGTGATCATTACAATAAAAAAAATATGTAAAAACAGTAACTGCATGTTTTTTTTTTACACATTGGGTGGGATATTCGGAAGGGTTGCACATGGCGCAACACAGTTGTGCCATGCGCAACCCATGGATGTGCCCCGGCGCGATATTCAAAAGGGGAAAGTGTCTGTCTCAAATCCCGATGCACCGGAGTGCATTAGCAATGTATGTGGTGCAAGTAGGGGGGGGCGTGCCCATGCATGCTCTGCACATCCCGATATTCAGCCCAGGATGTGCTGAGCCCATGCAGGTGCAACCCCTACTTGCACTGCACACAGTTGAGCCAGAAAAAAAAGGCGCAACAGCTGGCCACCCACAGGTGAACTGTCCTATTGCAGGGTGCAACACGGCAGCTACCAGCTGTGGGTTTCCACCCAAGCTCCAGCAGCACCGTCCTTTGTGGTAGTGCCCCCATGCCCTATCATGGGCATAGGTATTAAAATAACAGTTCTCTATCCCTGGTGGTCCAGTGGACCGCTCCCAGCCCGATCGCAGGCATATGTATTAAAATGAAAGGTCCAATATCCCTGGTGGTCCAGTGGACCGCTCCCAGCCTGATCGCAGGCATAAGTATTAAAATGAAAGGTCCAATATCCCTGGTGGTCCAGTGGACCATGTCCAGCCTGATCACAGGAGTAGGTTTTAAAATATCATAAACCAATCCATCCCTGGTGGTCCAGTGGTGCCCCCACCCACCCACAGAGCCCAACCCCTCCCCGGTCAGCAGTGGGTGGCAGGCTCCGCCCACAAGCTGCCCAGCTGTAGCCGACTGACTGCATTCAGTAGGCTGGCGTATGTTGGTCACAGTGTGGGCCAATGGACCTGCGAGACCGTGACGTACTACACAGTCCAGATATGTGAATGGATCCTTTCATATTTCTGGACCGTGTAGTACGGTACGGTCTGCATGCCCATTGGCCCACACTGTGGACCAATTGGCGTATAGCCCTACTGTATGCAGTCAGTCGGCGGGTGGTGGGGCGGCTTGCGGGTGGGGAGCTGCCACCTGCTGCTGACTGGGGAGAAGCAGGGTGGTGAGGATCAGTGGGCAGGTGGGAAGGGGGGTACCACTGAACCACCAGGGATGGATTGGTATAAAATATTTTAAAACCTATGCCCGCGATAGGGCTGGATGCGTTCCACTGGACCACCAGGGATATTGGACCTTTTATTGTAATACATATGCCCACGATTGTGCAGTGGGGCACTTTGCCGCTTGTGCAGTGGGCGTCAGTCCCCGACGACTGCAGCCTGGCAGGGTGCCTGGTGCCAGTCGCCAGAGATCAGTGCACCTGCATGCAAAAGGAGCCATAATGACATGCAAATGGCTCCATTTGCACCTTGCATGCATTATGGCCCCATTTTCATGTGCACTTTTGAATATCATGGTTGATGCACCTGGTGCAACGGCACTTGCGCTAGCACATCCCCCTGCCCCTCTCTGGCCACTTGCGCTGGTGCAGTGCCACTGCACCATGCACAATGCAGGTGGCCACAGAGCAATATTCAATGGTGCTGAGCCATGGTGCTGCACTGTTGAATATCACCCTGTCAGTGCCCTGGCACATCCCAGTTGCGCTGCACCCAGACTTGCGCCACAGTCTGGGGCAGTCTGAATATACCACCCATTGTGTAACTTTTTTGCATGGTTTTATACAGTGATTGCTCAGCCTAACTCATCAGTGATTGCTGTGGTAGCTTACCCACGCTATGACATCAAACAGCTCATGACATGTTGAGCTTCTTTGACTTCCCACACCAAAACATTAAATACTGTCAGGCACATTCTCATAAATCTGTGTATAGTCTTTGAAAATTGTTAGTACTTCTTTGTTATAATAGTTGGTGCAGTAATTGCGTATGCAGTTGGTTTAAAAGGAACAGCCACATTTTGTGTCAGCCAGGGATTAGCTGCTGCTGTGCCGTCACAGGCTTCCCTCACACAAATGCAGTGTTAACACGAAGTGCAGGGTTGACTCTTACTGACAGATGGTGTTTGCTGTCAGAATCATGCTACCTGTCTTACCTTGTTGATATGATAAAAGCTTATCTTTATGCAATTTTTGTTAGGTATTGTTAGTACCTTGTAAGATTTCTCTCTGAAGTTTTTTGGTGACTGATATGCACACAAGCAGCTATATGTTCACCAGAACTGCCCACTCACTCAGATATAATTGAAAGGTACTGTCATTCAAGGACTGCAGACATACCCTAAATTAAAATTTACAGTTTTTTTTAGAAAAGTCTGTTGCTTGTTTCTCACAAATGTTAAGGGATTTACCAGAATAATCTAAAGTCAATCACAAGGCAGACAATAGTATACCTGAGATATGAGGTTGCAACTTTTTTTTTTCATTAATTGACAATTGAGATGTTGGATGAGTTTGACAGTGGCAGCGTTATGTTGTGCTGTAAGCTGCAGAATCTTATTCTGTTGAACTGTTATTAGATGAAGTCATCTACCATGGGGGTGATGAAGGGAGTGGCAGTGCTGCTGGCATAAATCCGGTGGATCTTTCTGATGGAAGTACAAATTAATGGCGAATGTGATATTTTGAAAAACATTATTTTAATGAACAATATCACTTTAATTTTTTTCTCATGTAGTCAATGTCATTTTAGTTTGTTCTCATTTGTTTACATTTGATGAGATTTGTTTTTATCATGCAAGGCCCTTGTGTACGTAAGTGTGTGTGGGGGAGGGTGTGCAGGAGGGATTACTTTTGGAATCCTGAAACATAGAATCACAACACCCAGGATCCCGAACCCAACAGCCCGACACTTCATTTGCCAGATGAATCACCATCCTGATGGTGGAAAGCCCGACACTGCAAGTATGGCAGTTTTGTAGGTGGGAGGCATCTCCCTGTACCCCTCTAAAATACTATAATCAACTCCATAGTCATTGCATGTTCCAGTGTCGGGCTTCCCACCATTGGGATGGCAATTCGTCAAGCAACTGAAATGTAGGGCTGTTGGGCTTAGGATCTTGGGTGTCAGGATTCTGAGTTTCAGGATTTCACAATACTTCCTGCAAGAGTGGAGTGTACAGGCATCTGTGTAAGAAAGGTGAAGACTTAGATACATATGTCTGTGTGAGAGTGTCTGTATGGTAAGGGCCAACGGGAGCAGCTGCTGCATTACATTGGTCTGTAAAGCCTTATTTATTAATGGTGTTATTGTCAAAAAATGTGACTATACCACAATAATACACGTAAATTTCAATCCTAGCAACATAGTAATTTCAATACTTATGTTAATTCATTAGCAGGTCTTTTAACTCTGACCAATGTTCCACTAGTGATCACTGTACCTTGAACTATCTTCTCCTATCAGTAGGTTTATTTTCATACTAACATTAAATCAAATATTGGATCAAGTTAAATCTCTCTTCCTATTGCACATACCATTTAATTAGCAAGTTGTTGTCACTGGGAGCATGACATGGAATGTAGCTACCTGACAGACCACTTGGAAAAGAATTGCAATCAAATAATTGAGGCTGTTGAGCAAGAAAAGATATACAGAATATAGTAACATTAAAAGATAAAGATGAAATATACCAGAATTCAATATCTCTAATACTTATTTTTTATTAGTGAGTAAGAGTGTGTGTGGAAGGGGGTCACAAATGAATATATAGGAGATTATACAGTGAAATGTAAATAAATTAGCTGCAAGCAATAATGAATCTGCATACAGATTTTCATCATGTGCTTACATGATTTAATTGAAAAAAGTAAGACATTCACTATATATATGGAGCAAGTACAAGCAATTGCATGGAACAGTCTACTCATAGAAACATACTAGACAGACATTGTGATCATGTGCTATACTGGACACAATGGAAAATATGTATTTAGACTGAGTGAACTCATGGATGCATACAAGTGAGATATATGCTTGAACAAACAAAATACTCTAAAAAGCACTGTGACAGGGTTTAATAAGGCTCTGTCCCATTTGTTATGCAGAAAGAGTTAAATGCAAGGATCTGTTATATCCTCCCTTTTCTGTCTCTTGTCTTTTTGGTTTTGCAAGCAAATGTTCTTGTGAGATCTAAGAGCTGATCACGCTGATGGCCTCGTGATTCTTTACCTCTCGCTATCTCTCTGCCTTCACTTGCTGTTTTTGTCTTTTCTTCCCCCTTGCGTATCTGTAGTTATAAAAATATATGTGAATATTTGTGTGAAACTTTAAGTGCTACCGGGATCCCTTTGTTTGAAACTTTATATAGTTATACTGTTGAAATGATTGCAAAAAGCTATTTGGAACTCAAGGGGTTAACCTTGAGATGCAGCACAAACTTTTGCAGAGCCGTCAACAGCAGGTCAGTTCTGGGACACCATATTCTATTTTGTTGCACCTGCAAGGAAATTGACAAAGTTCTAACACCTTTTATGAGAAGTGAGATGTCTGTTAATGAGCTGAGGTTGCAGAAGTTAATTACCTGGCAAAGACTTATTATAAAAAAAGCAGCAATATTTTGCTGGAGAGAGACTGACATTTAGAATTAGAGATACCCTCAGACAAAGAACTTTGTAAATAGCTACAGTATACTGAACACTTTTTATTTTTTATTTTATTGTTATTGATAATAAAATGCTACTTGCAAATGTTATAACTGCTCCTGTTTTTTCCTATGCTGCCTGACCTGTGTCTCAGTGACAGATGGTGTCAGACTAAATGGGATTTATGCTGTGCATACTCTAAGCCAGGAGTTTTGTGCGTGGGTGCTAGACCAGGTACCAGGCAAGAATAGAAGAAAGGTATGGATTCTGGAGCAGCAAGCCCAGGAGTGATTACAAGAAGAATGGCATCCAAACTAGCAGAGACAGAAGTCCAAGCTGAGACTGTACAGCCAGCATGAGTGATGGAAAAAGAAGAACAGGCAATGACAGAACCTGAAAGCCTGATTGCCTTTTTCAAATGTTGGGCAACACAACAAAAAGAGATGGAGAAGCTGAGAGTAAAAGAGATTCAACATTTAGTGGCACACAGAAAAGAAGAGATGCAGCAACTCGAGAAGCAGAGAAGAGAAGAGATGCAATGACAGGAGCAGTGATGGCTAAATACCTTGCAAGCTATCAATGCCAGAGGATCTGACACAGGTCCAGCAGAACAACAAGACACAGACAACTTAAAAGGCATTAAACTTACAAAATTGTGTCCCTCAGATGATATTGAAGCATACCTGGCAACTTTTGAAAGGGTTGCCACAGCCTGCCAAAGGCCAAAGCAGCAATGGGCAATCAGGCTGGTACCTTACCAGACAGGAAAAGACCAACTTGCCTACAGCAATATGGACTATGCAGTCAGAAAACTATGACCTGGTGAAAAGAGAAATCCTGAAAAGATATGACATCTCAGGAGAGACCTACAGGCAAAGATTCCAGTCTCTGAAGTATAACTCAGTCGAAAGTCCTTGAGAAACCTTCACTCGACTTAGAGATCTCCTTATTAAATGGCTCCAACCAGAGGCCAAAACAGTACCACAGATCATTGACACACTTACAATGGAGCAGTTAATCAAAATCCTTCCTACAGATATGCAACACTGGGTAAAAAAACACCAAGCAGAAAGTAGGGAAAAGGATGTTTCTTTGGCTGAAGACTACCAGATGGCTAGACAGATGCCACAGCAGCAAGGTAATAGCCAAGCACCGGTAAGGCTCTCTTTTTCATGATTAAACTCCAAGTCTGATAAAAACTCTGGTGGGGGTAACAAATCTGAATCCAAAGACTTTATTTGAATAGGGACCTGGAGAAGCTTGAAAGATGGTTGAAGATGTGGCAACTGAGGTTCAATGCAAAGAAGTGCAAAATAATGCTCTTGGGTAGAGGGAACCTTGGAATGGGCTACAGGTTGGGGGGGGAGGAGCTGACTGTCACCACACAGTAAAGGGACCTAGGGGTTATCATCTTTGATGACCTTAAGGAGTCAAAGCAGTGCACAAAGGTGGCAGGGAGGGCCAGTGGAATGCTGGGGTGCATAGGCAGGGGTATCACTAGCAGGAAGTGGGAGGTGATGAAGCTATTGTATAAAACATTGGTAAGGCCTCACCTGGAGTACGGCTTGCAGTTCTGGAGGCCACACCTGTGCAAGGACATAGATAAGGTGGAAACTATCCAGAGAAGGAAAACAATGATGGTGCAGGGCTTGCATCACAAAACTTATGAGGAAAGACTAAGGGACCTCAATATATATTCACTGGAGAAAAGGAGAGAGTTGGGGGACATGATTGAAACTTTCATGTACCTCAAGGGCATTAACAAGGTGCAGGTGGAGGACCTTTTCCAATGTAGAAAAAGTACTAAAACAAGGGGCACAATATGAAATTGGAAGGGGTAGATTAAGAGGTAATGTGAGGATGTTTTTTTACACAGAAAGGGTAGTCAACGCGTGGAATAGTCTACCACAGGAGGTAGTGGGGGAAAGCACAGTGGAGGGGTTTAAACATGCCTGGGACAGGCACAAGGGAAGCTTGAGAGGGGAGGGAGTGATGAAAAGCCATTGATCACATAGGGTCAGTGACAATGTATAGGGCCTACGGGCAGACTGGATGGGCCTAGCAGTCCTTATCTGCCAACAGTTTCTATGTTTTGATGTTTCTATGTAACTGTAATGAGCCAGACCACATTACAAGAAGCTGCATAGTAAGGAGAATAACACTGGGGCAGATTTTTTCTTAGCAAACTGGGGCAAGTATTTAGCAGATGTCTAGGTGGGAGATAAGACTGTGAAGGGACTTGCTGTTTCTGACTTTTCTTCCCCCTTGCACATCTGCAGTTATAAAAATATATGTGAATCTTTGTGTGCAACTGTAAGTGATACTGGGATCCCTTTGTTTGAAACTGTATATACTTATTCTGTTGAAATGATTGCAAAAAGCTATTTGGAACTCAAGGGGTTAACCTTGACATGCAGCACAAACATTTGCAGAGCTGTTAATGGGAAGTCAGTTCTGGGACATCATATTCTATTTTGTTGCACCTGCAAGGAAACTGACAAAGTTCTAACACATTTTATGATAAACAAGATGTCTGTTAATGAGCTGAGGTTGCAGAAGTTAATTACCTGGTAACGACTTATTATAAAAAGAGCAGCAATCTTTTGCTGGAGAGAGACTGAAAATTGGAATTACAGATACCCTCAGATGAAGGACTTTGTAAATAGTTATAATGAACACTTTTTATTTTTTATTTTACTGTTACTGATAATAATAAAATGCTACTTGCTAATTTTATAACTGCTCCTGTTTTTTCTATGCCTCCTGACCTATTCCTGAGTGACAAGCACATTACAAATATCTGGCATTTTCATATATGAAAATGAAGGGGTAACAAAATTTGTGGACACATCAGTCACCCGGTTAACACTGTGACAGACTGAGGGCTCATGACCTGACTACCTCTCAGCTTAACTTAGGAAAGCAAAATAAAAAATGTCAATCAGTGACAAGGTGAACTATCAAAGAGCACTTCCACTGGAATTTTTACCCAAAGCAATTATTAACATGTTAATAAGCTTTACCTCCCCTGGAGCTGATCCATACAGAAAATATAATTTTTACAGCCAGGGTTTATGGAAGGTAAGGAATCATATTTTGGCACTGTGGAGCTAAGCCAATGATTCCTTCCACTTCATTGTCTTCAGTACTGCCCCCACACTAGCACCTATTATGATGGATTATATAGAGAGCATGAGGACATGCTCCATAGATCAGTATGGGGCTGACTTTAACATCTTTTTTTTTAATAATTCGGGGTTCCAATTCAGATAAATCAAGGCCACCGCTCAACTAACAAGGCTTTTGTTAGTAGAGTGGTGGTCTTGATTTATCCAAATCAATGCCCTGAATGATTAAAAAAAATATATTAAAACCAACCCCTATAGTAGTCTATGGAGCACGGCCCCACGGTCTCCATATAATTATGCACAAAACATGCTAGCATGGGGGTGGCGCTAAAAATAAGGAAATAGAAGGGATCCACTGCTCGGCTCCATGGATCTAAAATATGACTCCTTCCCTTCCATAAACCCTGGCTCTAAAAATTACGCTTTCTGTATGGATCAGCTCCAGGGGACATAAGTCTTCATTCTAACTTGCCTTTTGGATGCCAGTAAAGGTGCTCTTTAATAGGTAGCCACTATCTCATTGCATGAAATGTGCTGCAATCAACAGCAGTACAGCATATGTGCAGAGCAAGTGCAGGCATTTGCTATAAACAGTTGAATAGAGAAAAATACAAATACTGGTAAGGCAGTTTGGTTAAAAATGTAAATAGCAATCAGTTTATCTGATGTTACAGTACCAACTCGTACATGGATCTATGGATGCATTGCATAAAAAATAAACTTTTGCATTATTACTCAGCTTTCAGCTTCACTACCAGTGAATATTAGCATGTATGGTGTCACCGAATGTCACCTGGTTTCTTATACGAAGAACTAAATACATTTTTGGTACAAACAAGTTTCAAAGCCTATACGCAGGTTCCCAAGAATGCACCTGACAAAATTAAAAGCTTCTGGCATAGGAATTCAAAGAAACTGAACATGCCATGACCTGCCTGATGTCACAGCATGGGTAAGCTACCACTGAGACCGCTGATGAGTTGGGTTGAGAGATCACTGTACAAAACCATGACAAAAAGTTGTAAAATGTGTAAGAAAAAAATTAAAAATACACAGACACTGTTTTAATGTATTTTTTTCTTATAACTATCACCAACAAACTGTTTAATGCTGACACTCAAATCATATCTAAACAGCGGTTTGCCATTGATCTTTAAAGAGCCCCTGACACCATTAGGCAAACTTGAAAAAATGTAAGATTTAGAAACAATTCAGTTTATATTTCATATATTTCCTATAATTGTTTCAATTTTTTTTTTATTGCTGAAGACAGTTGTATGAAAGAGGATGACTGTCCCTTAAACTTTTATCTGCTCTTTCTGCTTGCCTACACCTGGCATCATAGTCCTCTGTTTATGGTATCATAATTGCCAATTACCTCCACAGCAACAGATTGCGATGTCATAAACAGAACTGTGACATCAGGAATAGGCAAGCAGCCAGAAGAGACTAGGGCAGCGATCCTATTTACATGCAAATGTCTTTAGTAATAAAGAACTACTGGTGAGAATAACAGAAACAAATACAGTATTAAATATAAGCTACACTGGGTTTAAATATTACACTTTTTCAAAATTGTTACAGCAGTGTCAGGGACTCTATAAGTATTACATTCTTATGGGCTGAATCTATGTGGATATTGGTGCAGATGCAATTAAATCTCCCAACCACCATTCAAAAGTCTGCCATTTAAAAGAAATCTAGAGGTACAACAATGGTACGGTAAGTTTGCAGACATGTGGAGCTATTCAAATCTAGTTTCACCCTAGCCACATTAAAAGGACAATATGTGCACATGAAATCGACAGACACTGTAGGAATGATTATTTTTTAATGCTTTAGTTTTAATGAAGGGGTGGTGGTGGGAGAATGAATAGGTGCCAGCAAGCAGAAGAAAGGTGTCACATCATTGAGAATATCAGTGTTTGTTGTACAATAATTGCCAAACCCACTCACTCATCATAAAATGTGTATTATAAAAATAACAATATATGACAACTAAAGTGGAGTTTAAAATGCAGAGGAGAATACACAGTTTACAGTGCTGGAGCTGTTCAGTAACAATGGTGTTGAATTCGGCACTGGGCAGTGTAGTACTGTACTGTAATGTTTAATAAAAGGGAAGTCAAACCTAGTGCTGCTCAGAAAGCTTTTTACCTAAATTGCAATTTGTTATAAGGATATCCACGGTGGATTAGGGCCTTGATGGGTGAGCCTTGGAGGTATATTGGCATAGTCTCCCTCTGTGTCTCACACACACACACACACACACACACACACACACACACACACACACACTCACAGTAACAATTTGTACAAACCTTGCAAACCTGGACATCCTTCAGTGCAGAAGTGGATAGCTCCACCAGTGATGGCTCTGTGCCTCTCTTCCCCTCTCCCACTCTAACAGCTCTCCCATGTCACCTTTCCAAGGAAAAAGAGTGCTAGAATAGCTTGCACAAGACTTGAAACAAACCCACACATTTGCTGGAGTTTTACCTGTGTTTTGTTTGTGAGATTCTGCTGTGAGTTTGGCTTTTCATTTTCAGAAAAGCTAAGAGACTTGCTAAGTACATACAAACAGCCTTGCCTGATAGGTGAGTTATCCTTCAAGAAGAAAAGAGGCAGATGTATCGTAGCTGAAATATAAAAGCGGGGAAGCTATTCAGAAGTCAATCCCCTTTGCTTGCAAATCTTGCTTTTCACTTTTGGCCACAACACGTCCAAAAGCTCATTAAACAAAAGAAATGTGCCATTTCACCACATTTTGACATCTAGCAGATTTATTTCAATAAAACACCTGTCCTTGGTAACTGAATCATGATTAGGCCCCCCATAAAGAGGTCCTAAGAACTTAAATATAATGCTAAGAATGTCATTTAAACTACAGTGGCCTGATATTCAAATGTTTGCGTGGGCACTAATGGATCTTGGCCCATGCAAACTGGGGTTTGCGCTGGATCCTCATATTCAAATGGCGGTGTTGTATGGGCAAAGTCAGTTAGTGCCCATGCAAAAAATAATGTATGTGTGCGGGCAATGGAAGGGATGTGGCCATGAATAGCTGTGCTACCCCATATTCAGCAGCTTTGCACTATATGAAAAGGTTTAGTGTGGTCCTTTTGCCCAGCTCAAATACTGCCAAACCAAACCCTGACTTATTTCAGGGAGTCCTAGTGGATGCTGGAGGTAATGTGGCTGGGGGAGCACACCCACCCTCTGTGGTCTGTGGACCCTCCCATCCAATTGCCTGCCTGTAATAAAGAAAGTCATCCCTGGTACCTAGTGGTCCTCCCCTCCAATGACCAGCCTATAATAAAGAAAGGCATCCCTGGTGCCTAGCAGTTCCCCACTGATTGCCTGCCCATAATAAAGAAATACCACTTTCTCTCAGTGCAGTTTAACCCCTGCAAGGTATACATATTTTTAAATCAAGGATGGAAATGAGAAAGGAAAAGTGTGGCCTACTGGGATTCGAACCTCAGATCTCTGGTATGCCGTTCCAGCGCTCTAACCATTAAGCTACAGGCTCATTGGTCAACGCATCTGAGGAATTTCCACAGCCACACACACATTCCTTTCTCTAGTGTTGCTAATTATGCAACTAGGAACCAATGTTAGAAATACCACTTTCTCTCAGTGCAGTTTAGCCCCTGCAAGGTATACATATTTTAATCAAGGATGGAAATGAGAAAGAGAAAGTGTGCCTACTGGGATTCGAACCTCAGATCTCTGGTATGCCGTTCCAGTGCTCTAACCATTAAGCTACAGGCTCATTGGTCAAAGGAAATTCCTCAGACGCTTTGACCAATGAGCCTGTAGCTTAATGGTTAGAGCGCTGGAACGGCATACCAGAGATCTGAGGTTCGAATCCCAGTAAGCCACACTTTTCCTTTCTCATTTCCATAATAAAGAAAGGCATTCCTGGTGCCTAGCAGTTCCCCACTGATCATCTGCCCATAATAAAGAAAGGCATCCTTAGTGCTTAGTGGTCCCCTCCCTCTGATCACCTGCCCATAATAAAGAAATGTATCCCTGCCGCCTAGTGGTCCCTACACCAATCACCAGCCTGTAATAAAGAAAGGTATCCCTGGTAGAAGCATAGACTTTGACGGCAGATAAGGACCGCTTGGCCCACCTACTTTGCCCATTTCCCTACCTACAGGATAAGCCGCAGATCCTAGTTAACCAACAGCCTATTTCTTCCTACCCCCCCAAAAGAATTGCCTTATGTCTGTCCTATGCATTCTTGATTTCTCCCACAGTTTTAGACATCACAACCTCCTCAGGAAGGCTGTTCCATGCATCCACTACCCTCTCTGTGAAGAAATACTTTCTCACATTGCCCCTGAACTGCCCCCCCATATTTAAATTGTGTTCCTAGTGGTCTCCTCTTTCTGATCACCTGCCTGTAATAAAGAAAGGCATCCCTGGTGCCTAGTGGTCCCCTTCCTCTGATCGTCAGCCCGAAATAAAGACAGGTATCCCTGGTTCCTGCTGGTTCTCTCTCTGTGATCACCAGCTCGTAGGATACTAGACAACCTTCTCTAGTGTCTAGCAGCCCTGCATGGCACTGAACACCAACCCCCCAGTCACCTTATCAGTGCCCTCGGTGCCACAGGTGCATACGGTGACCGGTGAAGCCCTCCTTACACTTCCTTGGCCAACTGCTGCATGTCCAGGCACAGAGTGAGAGTCTCATTTATAGGACAGGGCATGACACCCTGTTCTATAAATGAGATGCTCACCCTGCCTGGACATATGCAGCTAGCCAAGGAGGTGTGAGGAGGGCTGTGCTGGTCACAGTACACACCCACGGCACCGAGGCCACTGGTAAGGTGACTGGCAGGATGTTTAGTGCCAAGGGGGCTGCTAGATGCCAGGGATGATTGTCACGTATCCTATGAACAGGTGATCGGTGGGGAACCACTAAGCACCAGGGATGCCTTTCTTTATTATGGGCAGGCGATCGGGGGGAGACCTCTAGCACCAGGGATTTCTTTAATCTATGGTATGGGCTGGTGATCAGAGGGGGACTATTAGTAACAGCAATTTCTTTACTCTGGGCTGGTGATTGATGGAGGGGGGCAATAGTTCAAGTTCAAGTTTATTGCAGGAAAACTCCATTGAGCAAGCTCATTCACAAGGAGGTCCTGTGACATAAACACTTAAAGTACAAACATCAATAGGTAATAACAGTATATACATGAAATGCACGTCACATGATACAGGCTGGATATACATACAAGGGTACCACATAGGGTGACCGCAGGTGGTAAACATTAATATGACACAGGGAAGCAACTTACAGGTTGCATACTGATAAATGAAACATGATGACTGGTGTGTGCAACACATATATTTTGGCAGCTAGAACAAACAACAGACTACAACTGATATGGGGGGGGGAGGAGTGATTTGATAGAGTAGCAGTGGAGCGTAAGCATAGATAAAGCCAGGAGTAGAAGGGGAAGGGAAAACAGTAAATATGACAAAGCAATTATACCTTACTAGTGGATAAATATGGGATACATGGGGAAGGAAGAGACTTAATGACAGTTACAGGTGTCTTTTATTTTGGCTGAACTTAGCGATTTGTAGAAGTTTATTGAAACTGTGCTAGTTAGTTTCAGTACGGTTTGTAATTGGTTCCAAATGGAGGGAAGGGCATATGCAATAGCACGTTTACCAAAGGAGGTCCGCGTCCTTGGTATGTCAAGCATAATAAAGTCAGATTTTCTTAACGAGTATGCACTATGTGAGATACTAATAAAGGAAGAGAGATAGCTTGGCAATTTCTGCAGAAGCAGTTTAAGAGTCCATAACCCAGCATGGAGCAGGCGTCTAGTAGTAAGGGATGTCCAACCAACAGCTGCATATAAGTCACAGTGATGTGAATGGTAAGGGGAGTTGGTAACGAACCATAACGCACGGTGATAAATGATGTCCAGTTTACTTAGATTTGCAAGAGTGGTGGAGGAATAGATTACATCGCCATAGTCGAGTAGGGGGAGAAAAGTGGCCTGTACAAGCTTGTTTCGAGCTTTCATGTAGTGGCCTATTTCTGCAGAAGAAACCTAATCTTGCTTTTTAACCTCTAGAGACATCTTCGACGTGGTCATTGAAAGATAATTATTGTCGATCCAGATACCCAGATATTTAAATTTGGTTACAACTTCCAGAGGCTCGTTTAGAGTGGTGACAATGAAGTCTTGGGCAAGGGTATTGGGGGTCTGTGACAGCACTGCAGGAGAATATCATCGCTTTAGTCTTCTTAGCATTGAGCAGAAGCTTTGTCTTTATTAGATTATGCTCAAGTTATCAAGATCGGCTAAGCACTCCCTTGACTTCAGATAACAATGAGCCAGAAGTATACAACACAGTATCATCCGCAAAAAAGTGCAGATTGGATGTAGGTATGTTAGCATCTAAGTCATTAATGCACAAAGAAAACAAGATAGGGCCTAAGATGGATCAGTGCCCAGGGATATCGACACATCTGGGAATGGCCAATTTGAGGTTCAGCACTGTGCTAACCATGAAAATAAGCCCATAATAGGTATGCAAATGGCCCTTAATGCCTTGCATGCCCAATGGGCTCATTTGCGTGGGTCCCTTTGAATATTGTAGATAACGTTCTGGCGTTATCCATTCTGGTGGCATATTTCAGGAGCCCTGTTTGGGCAGCACTAAGTGGCTTACCACTGCACCAACACAGCCCTATGTTCAGCGAATAGCACCGTGCACTGTTCAAATGAATATAGCATCTTGGCAAACTCCAGGCACTGCAAGGCTTAGCCACAAATGTTTATACCCATTTTGCATGATTTTGAATATCATGACCCAGATGTTTTCCATTTTGCTTTACTGCTAGTAAGTTACAGATCATCTGGCACTGCTAAACACACACACACACACACACACACACACACACACACACACACAAAACTGGTTACACATATCAGTATATTAGCAACTGGTCCCAAAAATATATTGCACACTACTTGTGGGCAATAATTTTAGGTGGTTATTAAAAATTTACAACAAACAGCCCTCATATAATTGATACAATATTGTAGATGGAGTTGGAGAACAAATTATAAAGTATGTAGCTTAATCACGGGAATGCTATGAAAGAGCGATACAAGATCACCATCTTTACCTATTTAAGTGAGGTGTATCTCACTTCATAGCAAATATATTTTCTGCTTAGTGTACATTATTTCTAAATGCCTACTGAAAATGAGAATATAGGCATGTAAACTAATGCTATGCCCACATGTATATGTACTGTTGCAATAGATAATTTGCTGTGAACAGTTAAATATCCATGGACAATTACAGTCATGTGCTAAAGGTATATGCACTTGTTAATCAGCAATTCAGGGTAGTCTTTTTGTTAGTGGATATCTTTAAATATCAGATCAGTAAAAAGTTTAATTCTAGTTTGTAGCATCATGTAATTTGGTACAGTCTGTAGGAGGGCATGTATATTTACCTTTATTAACATTGGTCTTTAGTCATCTATCAAGAGAATTTAAAATTAAGTCAGCAATAACAGGTGCATTACAAAAGGCTGCTATTGTGTATTTGTAAAGACTATTTATGTACTAACTTACATCCTTTTAGACTGTGTTGTTTCTGTATAAACATACTGGCTTAAAGAGCACTGATTCAGTGACAGTGAAATGCCTTTGCAGTGCTAGACTGAGCTGGAGATATTGCAGTTCCTAAATCCTTTGCATAAAGGTGAGTCGTGGCTGGAAGCTTAAGGACAAGCTGAAGGTTTAGAATCTGTCTACAATGTCCTGTGTCCCTCAACCTGTGTGTACAGCTGGTTGAGATCATTGTCTTTTTTCCATAGGTGCTGAGAGGGATGCCATGCTATGGAGGGACAGAACTACTTCCTGCGCAGGCAGATCCACCTGCAGATGATCCTCATAAGGCAGGTGGGGGACACCAACCAGGCCATCTGCGACTTGGCCACAGCTATGCAGCAGCAGCAACAACCACCACCACCACCATCTGCTATAGCCCCTTAAGAGAATGGACTGTGATGGGCATGTACCCTTTATTTTATTTAATATTCATGGGCAGGTGCCCTGTGTTTTATTTAATAGACATAGGTGGGTGCCTTTTTATTTATTTTTTTTCTACGGCCGGGGGCCCTTTGCTTTTATTTCATGGGCAGGTGCCCTTTTCAGTTGTTGCCTTTATGGGGAGTTGTACATTTTATTATGAATATTATTATTGTTATTGTTTTTCTATGTGCCATTGCCCGGTTGTATATTACAATCTTTTTCATACCTTTGCTGTTGTGATGTGTGTTTTTCCTTGGTGCCGTCCTCTCACACCCACAGCCACCAACTCTGGGACTGCTTATTCAGTGCTTTGCACGTGCCCTGCACTGCACCTGCACTATGCTGTGTTGCACCTGCACTGTGCATTTGGGCTGCACGTTTACACTGTGCTGAAGGCCAATATTCAAAGGTATTAGCACTGGGGCAATTCATCTGAATATCCCAGTAGTAGTGTACTGGAGTTAGAACAATCTTAGCGCAGCACAAGAACTGCTGCCTGAACATGGAACCCCATTTCCCTTGTTTGATGTTCATCCAGTTATTACCATTTCCAGTGGATAATAAACAAATACCCCCCCACCAAAAAAAAGATTATATGGAAGGTGTAAGTTAGAACAAAAGCTGATTACAAAATACATTTTTGCAGTGGACATACTGCAGTTTTAACCATTACTTCAGATAATGCTTTCTTTTGCTTCTACTCCCCTCCAATTTTTGTTCTATTCCACACACGCATATGCACATGCGCGCACACACACACACACGCACACACACATGCGCACGCACACACACACACACCCACCCTATCTAAGGCTGAGTGAATGTGGAAATTGGCAACCTTCGTTCAGCTTTGATTTGGATCCTCTGGGCTCAATTTTCAAAGCCCCAAGAATGCCACAAGCCCCTGGTGTGCTGATCCTTTGGCACACAGGGCTTGTGGCATTTTCCCAGCCAGCGATTGGCATTTTTAATCCCAAGCACCAAATGTCACGAGTCAGACTAGCTTTTCCCTGGTCTAGCTTGTACCCTTTGGTGGATCCTTTCTATGGGGCTTGTACCAAATGTTTATTGCAAGCTGCTATAAACTGAAGAAACTGTTGCAAGTGCACCTGATCTACTAAAACCAGGTGCAGTTGCATCAATGGTGTTTGGCACAGCTGCACCAAAAAAAGGTTTGACGCTGGGCTTGATGCAAGCCCTGTGTCACCCTTTGAAAATCGAGTCCCGTGTTTTCCAATTGTGTTCAATGCTTTTGCCAAAGATGGTTCAGGTCCATTATCTTGAGGTTTAACAGGCTACAAATACGGGTAAGTGGCAGCACTCACCCATCCCAGTCTGCACCTGTCCTGTCACAGGTGTTAGGAGCCATAAATATTTTTTTATTAAAAAAATGTTTGGAGAGGAAGGAGGACAGGGAGAAATAACCTGGGTAGGTAAAGGGGTTGTCATGGGGCTAGCCCTGACCACCTGGGAAGGGCTAAATTGCCTTTTTAATCAAGTTAACTGACCAAAAATTGAAGTGATCCTGCAGTGGTCCAGAAGTTCAGCTGTGCTAAACTGAAGGCACGAGTGCCTAATTTCAGCACATTCAGTGAATACAAATACAGATTCAGCACTGGCTCATTCATAACCCTACCCAGGGAGCCGGTAGGGCTATATCAATCTTCTGATCTGAAGGCAGGGAAAATCTTTTCCTCCACAGACCATGAGGCCAGTAAGGCCTAGTCTGGTTGCAAACTTGGTCACATAACACCTCTGTGGGCAAACAGTTCAAAATTGATGCTTGATTGAAAACAAGTTTTTTTTTTCCATCAAGGTTTTTGTCCTCCGGACACATCACAGGTGGCTGTTTCAGTCACATTCCTGTACCTCCAGCCTGGTGTCTTGCCTCCCTGGTCCACCACGCCCCATATTCCTCATGGGTTGTCCCCCATGGCAAGGTCAGGAAGGAGAGGGCCATCCTTTCCCTACCCAGAGACCCAGCATCCAGATTTGTGGGTCAGTGGACCAGCAGCAGGACAGAGTGAGGGCGGACAGGCAGAGCTTCATGGAGCCTGTGACTTCTGTTTTTCCTTTTTCTTCTCTTACATCCTGGGGCCTTAACAAAATGTACATGAATGTGCACGGAGGTACTCATGCACTTCTTAACCAGCAACCCCATCCACAAATATGGTCTAGCATCAGCCCCCCAGTTGCCCGATGCTACCATTGAGCCACTACTGACTTGCAGCTAAGAGCCAGGAAGACCTTACTTCTCCATCCCAGAGACGAGAGCTGCCTATCGGCTGCTCTATCCTCTCTCAGCCTTCCCCCCCCGACTGACCCTTGGTGGCCTGAGCTCATACGTGACCCAGGTCACCAGTGTGGGAGATGTAAGGCGCTTGAATTGCATCAGCCCGCTGCTCCACCGGGCCAGCTAATTGTTGACAAAGGGAGGGCTTTAAGCCTGAGGTTCAATGGGTGGAGCAACAACGTCACTCCTCCATCAACCTCAAAAACATCACTCATCCTGGACCCTCCAAGGATTCGTTTTCGTTACGTGCAGAGGTGCCACCCCTCATCGCTCCTCTCACTTGTCTGTTGTTTTGCTTTGCGGTGCCTCTGGCTGCTGGATCTCTCCCCCTCCCTTGTGCGCTCTTCTAGCTCCACTCACTCTGATTGCCCTCGGTTTTTGATTTGCCAGCGTCATTTCATTTCCCCAGTCTTCAGCTCCTCTGTCGGTAGTATTCTGACTCTCTGCCTCTCTTGTCGCTGCTTCCCTCATTGCCCTGGGAGCTTCTGCCTTGACCCCGTACCCTGCCCTCCTGTCTCTTCTTACCTTACTTGGCTCCCCGTTCCTGCTCACTGTTCCTTTGTTCGTTCCCTCTCAGCTGCGGCTCATCCTGGCTTCCCCTGCATTCATGTTACTTTATCTCCCTTAGTGGGCGCTCGTTCTACCGAACCCCTGGTGGCATTTCTTCGTAAAGGAACCTCCTAACATGCATCTCTGTGTCCGCCTGGATCCTGCGGCTTGCTTCACAATGGCCGTTTTGGTGTCTCCACCTCTATGGACTGGGGCTCTCTGCCTGCATCTCCTGGTCGACTTTCACTGCTTCCTGCTCCAGCTTGTTCTCCTGTCCAGTTCTTTTCTCCCTGTCGCACCCCCGCCTCATGCCATCAGCTTCCTAGCTACTTGGCTCTCCTTCTGTCCGGGTGTTTATCACTGCTTCATGGACCCAGGATATCTGATGAGTGGAACTCGCATTTTCCCATTCATTAATTGCCCCATTTGCTCTACATCCCCCTATCCTTGCCTGCCTGTTACTTGGAGTGTGGTTGTCTGCTACCTCACAGTGCAGTTTTTCCCTACAGTCTCCTAGTTCCACTACAGGCACACTTATTCAGCAGCGACTGTATGCAGCGTATCCGCTTTTTCATTTCTTTGGTTCACTACTTCCCTCCTCCCTGACTCGTTCCCTGTTCATTGATGTTTCTCCTGCTGTGTTATCGGCCGCCCCTTCTCAGTGCCCTCAGGCCTCATTCTTGATTTCCTATCAGGATCAGCTGAATCCATCTGCAATGCTCGGTGGTGCACAGTCTCATCCCACCTCAGGCTTGTCTTAATGAGTTTTCTATGGCTTCCAACTGTGCCCTGCTGCTCTATTCTGGGTCCTTGACTG
This sequence comes from Neoceratodus forsteri, assembly GCA_016271365.2. Classification (NCBI taxonomy): domain Eukaryota; kingdom Metazoa; phylum Chordata; order Ceratodontiformes; family Ceratodontidae; genus Neoceratodus; species Neoceratodus forsteri. The sequence goes on from CM057456.1 coordinate 1,093,059,402, forward strand.
GGGGCGGGGGGGAGATTTAACCTGCCTTGTCCCTTTTCGGGTTTGACTCATTTCTGAGCCACCACTGGCCTATAAACCTTATAAAGACAACTTTTCCACTCCATGTCAAACTACCTCATCATTATCGTCCATCATTTTCGCTCCCATCTTCTCAAGTGTACCCTCTGAGGTCCCTATATCTGGCCCTATCCTGTCATCACCTTCCTCATTCGTATCCTCCTCTCACCTTAGTCTGCAGGGCATCTTGATGCCAGTGTCCTGGGGCCCCTGCTACCTCGAATCACCTTGATCTCCACTCAAGAACATGCCTTCCTGTCCATTGCCCTTTGCCCAGGGCTGGCTGGCGTTCTCCTCCTGTATTCCTGCCTTCTATACCTCTGTCCTGGCACAGTCATGATTCCCAGTGCCCTTGTGCTGCAGCCTCACTTTCCTCTACTCCTTTGCTTTCTTTTGGGCCTGATGCTTCCTCATCGAACCACTGCTCTCCTGCAGTTTTCTCATCTGCATTTTCACGCTCTGCCATCCACTTCATTTGGCTGTCTCTGGCTGACTCCATCTGGCCTGCAATTGATACCTCTTTTGGGCGTACCTGTCATGATTCCTATGCCACTTCATCGACCTGCAGCCCTCCTGCCACATGTATCTGGTTCTGCTTCCAGTCATCATTTACTCATCTTTACCTCATGTTCATCTATTTACATTGCTTATTCGAGCATTCCTCTCAGTGAATCCTCTGCCATGCCTCCACTCAAGGCTTCCCCACATCAACTCATCACTCTACCCGAGTATACCCTCCTTCATCGAACCGCTGCTCTCCTGCAGTTATTTTCCTCATCTGTCTTCTCACACCCGCCTGGGTTCATACCATCTGGTTCCAAGCATGCCTTATTGGCCTCAGAGTCTGCTCACTCACATCGATCAATCGAGCATGCCTCTCATTGAGTCTCATGTTACTTCATTGACCTGCTGTGCTCTTGCAGTGATCATCATCGTCCGTCTTCCTCATCCTCACTTTTCTCATGTTGGGCTGCTGCACTCCTGTGGCAATAATCCTCAGTCTTCATCGTCCTCAGTCTTCTCATGAGCGCATATGCTGATCACACCTCCTATGCCACCTCCTCGATCTGTGGCCTCCAGCCCCTGTGTCCGATCCCTGACTCCAGTACTCATTACCCATTTCATATCGCATCAAGCCTCCCTTCCTGGATACATTCCGTTATCTGTTGTTCTGGATTTACCTCAGTCATGGTTTCTCTCCTTCTCGTCTGATTTGCACACTTTCCACCACATCTCGCCTCAACCTGCTTGTCTCTTTCCATCAATCTGTCGACATGCCTTGGCTGCCTCCTTCTAGCCTAAGGTGTCAGTCATCTTGATTCAACTCTGTCTCCATTCCTAGCTATGCCTTCCTGCTAATCGCCTCTTGCTAGAGGCTGGCCGGATGCTGTCCACTATCATTCATGTTTCTTTCCAATTCATTTCCAAATCTACCTCATTTCATGAAGCCTATTTCATCTCATAGCTTTATTCATTCCTGGCTCTACCTCCTTTGAGCAGCCTACTTGGTCACGTAGCTGACCCCATCTGACCTTCTATCAATTCAGGCCTATGTGCCTCCTCCTCCAACTTACCCTCCCACTTCCTTGCGGGGCCTTCCTCCTTCATGGAGTCTACTTACTCCATGTGGTCCAGCATCGATCTCTTTGTCCATGATCCTTTGTATCCTTCGCCACTCAGCTCCGTGGTGCCTGGCCTCAACCCGTTCATATCATTCAATCCCTCTCTAGGTATGCCTTTTCATGGTTTGCTGTCCAGTCTATGCTGTTCCCTTGCCCCGTCTGGCCATGCCTCTCCTGACTCGTGTACCGCCTACTCTGACTTTCTCCTGTGCAGTTCTCCTCCTGTACCAGTCGGGTCCTATGCTACCCTATCGCCCACCATATCATCCTTTGTCCATTCATATCTTACTCTCCAGTGCCTGCCTTCCTGGTGTCCATCACTCATCATATCCCTTCCTCAGTCTAGAGCTTATTCTTGTCTAGACAGTCGTGGATTCTGCCTCTTCTGGCTTCCCTCCTCCTCGTATTTTCATTTGATTTTGCCTCCCCTCGATCGTCGTCCTGTGCTTGCCCTCTGGATCGCTGACCCTCTGGTTCCTGATGCACCTTCATTGCCTTGGTGTTTATCTCCTTTTGAGGAGCATCTTTGTTCGCATCGCTCCATAGAGCTTGATGCCTTCTTTCAAGTTCTTTTCCTGTTCATTCCCATCTCCTATTCTTCCAGTTCCGTACCGCTTTTTCAGGATTCAGCAATCATGGCTTTCCTCCGCCCTTCGATTCACTCGCCACCTTTCTTCATCCAATTTTGCTCACTCCTCATTGTTCCTCATCCAGTTTTGATCCTTGATCACTTCCCTTGAGTTGCCTCTGGTTCTGGATCTTCCTTCTCAACCTCAGAATCTACCTCTTTTCGAGGTGCCCGATTCCCCTACTTCCTTCGTGCTAGTTCATTTTCAGTTCTTTCCTGTATCCTCCTCTCCCAGTTCAGTCTCGGATTTCCAGGCTTCCCTCCACTTTTGGCATGCTCTTGACATTCTTTTTGGGTGTACCTACTGTAATTCCTATGCCATCTATCAGCCCTAGCCATCCTGTCACATGTATTGAGTTCATAACTACAGTCATATTGAGTTCATAATCCAGTTATCCTTTACTCAGCATTACCTCAAATCTTATCTATTTACATTGCTTACTCTAGCATTCCTATCATTCAATTCCATACTACCTCATTGACTACAATATCAAGGTTTAATCGCTCAGGGTATAATCATTTACATTGTATTAGCAAGCATGCCTTTTCAAACTCAGTGCCTGCTCATTTGCATCCCACAATCAAGCACATCACTTCATCAAGCCAGTCTGCAGCATCATTTGTCTCCCCTTTGGCTCATCTGGAATATCCTCATCAGCTCACATAAATACCCATTGCTGCTCTGACTCATACATGGATTTACTCCCATCCTTGCTCCCCGATCTACTATCTCTCATCAACTACTTGAGCATACCCTACCTAAGTCTAGCAAGGTTTATTTAGTTTCATCATTCCCTCGAGTATTCCATCATTGACTCTGATGCTACTCATTGACCAGAATAACAGGATGTAATTGTTCACATCTCATAACCATGCCTCATCGACCTCAATATCTACTTCCTCACCTCACTCAATCAATCATACCTATTATCAGATCTTAGGCTACCTCATCGACGTGCCTACCTCCTGCGGTGATCATCAACATCAATATTCAGTTTGCCTCATGTTCACATTCGATCTGTATGAGTCTCATGTTCCATCTTCGATCTGTGCTTTCTTTTAAGGATCTTCTGTATTCCATTATCATCTTCACTACTTGTATCCCCTAGTTACTGAACCCTTTCTTTAAAAATATACATCCTCAATTCAAACATCATCAGCCTGGAGGGAAGGCGACCTAAGCCTTGGATTCCCAGAGGTTTCCTCCTCAAAAAGGTTTTTTTTTTTCCTCTCCTCCATGCCAATGGTCATAATATTAGTTAGAGTTAGTGATTTCTTCTCGTTAGGTTCTGCTATTGGATGGAGGTGGATGGTGGCCATCTTTCCCCTCTCTCATCAGAAAGTTAGCCCTTCTCATAAAATTAATTTATCATCCTCACCTCTTCAAAGCTTGACATCTTTGGGTATTATTTTTGGGCTTTTTTCTAACCTACCTTCAGCCAACTCATTCATTTCCAACACCTGTAGGGGGGAACCCTCCCTAGGGTTTCTTGCGTCATACCCCTACAGGAGGTATATCTCATGGATAGAGAGGCAGAAAGCCACATAAAAAACTCAAGTTACACAACCACTGTCACATCATATCCAGTTGCATAAGCACATTGAATGGGAGGACTTTAAGCCCGAGGTTCGATAGGCAGAGCAACAATGTCACTCCTCCTTCGACCTCAAAAACGTCACTCATCCTGGACCCTCCAAGGATTCGTTTTCGTTGCCCACCATCCTCCCCTCCTCCTCCAACAGCACGTCTCATTTACCCATGGGCTTCTTCCTAACCTACCTTCAGCTGACTCATTCATTTCTGGCACCTGTGGGGGGGGGGACCCTTCCTAGGGTTCCTTGCATTGTACCACTACAGGAGGTATATCCCACGGATAGAGAGGTAGAAAGCCAAATAAAAAACTCAAATTACACAAACATTATCATATCATATCTAGTTGCGTAAGCACATTGAACTTAATATGGAGCCGCAGACATTGTATTACACTATCAGTAGTTAAAGTATCCTAAAATATCACCTATTTTAGGGACTAGCCAGCATTAACTCAGACTGGCAGGTTTATATGTATTTCTTTCAACTGCTGTTTGTTACACTACTTACTATATTTAGAGTTCTGATACAGCGGGGAACACATTTTCATCTGAAAACTCTTCAGTTAACAGTCCTTATTATCATAGAAACGTAACATTTAATGGCAGATGAGGACTGCTTGACCCACCCAGTCTGTTCATTTTTCCTACCTGGCCACAGCTATGTAGCAGCAGCAGCAGCAGCAGCAGCAATAACAATCATCACCACCACAACCATCTGCTACTGCAGATCCTAATTGATCTCCGCCTCTTTCTCCTTCCCCCCTTCCTTTCCAGTAAGATACCCTTATGCCTGTCCCATGCATTCTTGAACCCCACCACTGTCTTCATCCCCATCACCTCCACTACACGGCTAATCCAGGAATCCACCACTCTTTTTGGGAAAAAGTTGTTAATGTACTCCCCCAGCTTCATAGTATGTCCCCTTGTTCTTGAGGTAGTTTTTTTACTGAAAAATACTTAACCTCTGTACGTTATTTACCCCCTGTGAAGTATTTAAAGGTCTCTATCATATTCCCCTATCCCTTCTCTTTTCCAAGGTGTACATATTGAGGTCCTTTAGTCTCTTGTCATATGGCTTTTGGTGCAGACCCTGCACCATTTTGGTTACCCACCTCTGAACTGCCTCCACTCTGTCTAAGTCCTTTTGGAGATGTGGGGCCAGATTTTCAAATAGCCAGTAGATCACCGTAATTTGTGGTGGTCTATGGCTGTGGCAAAGTTCAGCTGTATCAGTGACCCTGTGCCTAATTCAGGAAGAAGTAGGGTCCCTGCACCATAAACCTGAGAGTTGCTGCACCTGCAGATGAGTGCCAAACAATTGGCACCCCTACAGGAAATGCTGCAGAGAACCAGACCCCCCCCACATGGCACAACACGAGAGGTGCCAGGATGGTGGATGGAGGGCTAAAACATGCTTCACAGGAGTGGTCCAGTGGCAAAAGGGGCATGGGGTGCCATAGAGTGAGGTGGGGAGGCTGTGGGCAATGACATCAGTGATGTTGCACCCAGCGTGGGTGCCACTGATATAGCAAGATCGCCAATGACATGGTACTGTGTGGGGAGGGTAAAGGAACAAATAGTTCCATGGTCCCATGTGGGCACAGCCCTGGCAATAGCCAAGCCCACATGGGGCCATGGCACTGTGTGTCACTGGACCCCCCCATGGTACCATGTCATCTGTGTAATTGTTATATAATCGGCAGCCCCACTGGGTGCAACATCACTGATGTCAATGCCCACAGCCTCCCCAACACCCACTATTGCACCTCATGCCCCTTCCACCTTTGGACACAACTTTGAGGGCCCCCACAACCAAGTTGCCAAGGTGTGTGCCCCTGGTGTAAGGGGCTCAGACTATCTCTGTACTGGTCTATCTCAAGCCTCTTGCTGTGCCCACAGCATGGCTTGCTCAATCACAGAAATGGGGATGGTGCAGCCCTGCCATGGTGCACACCCTCTTGTGACTTGCCCCACCCTGCTGTGTTTTGCAAGGTGGGTGCAGCGCCAGTTTGATGCTGTAGCTCCTGATTCAGATGCAGACCACATTTCTGAATCGTAAATGCTGTATCACTGCATCAGAACTGTTTGATGTAAACACCTTGCCTCTTTCTCAGGGCTTTGAAAATCTTGCCCCTGGTCTCCAGAACTGTACACAGTACTCAATGTGAGGTCTTATCAGCAATCTATACAGGGGCAATGCCACCTTCTTCTTTCTGTTGGTGATACCTCTTCCTAAGGCACCCCAGCATCTCACTTGCCCTCCCAACTGCCTTATCGCACTGTCTGGCCACCTTTAGGTCATCTGATATGATTACTCACAGGTATTTTTCCTACTTGGTGGTTGTCAATACCACTCTATCCATTTTGTACTCCACCACTGGGTTTCTGTGCCCTAAGTGCATTATTTTGGACTTTTTTGCATTGAAACCCAGCTGCCATACCCTTGACCGATCCCCTACTTCTCTCAAGTGTCTTTCCACCCCTCTTGGAGTGTCCACTCTGTTGCAGATTTTGGTGTCATATGCAAAGAGGCAGATCTTACCTTCCAGATCCTCTGCAGTGTCACTTATAAAGATATTAAAGAGGACCGGTATCAGCACTGATCCCAGAGGTCCCCCACTGGACACCCTCCCTTCCTCAGACTGAACTCCATTTACCACCACCCAGTCACCTCTCTCCTACCAAATTTCTTAACTATTTATTTTGAATAATCAGATTTACAACCTTTGAGTCAGAGACTCGTTTACAAAGGTACCTCATTGCAGGGAGGGTGGACAAACAAGCAAGTGATGTTTAGACAGAGGTTACTGTACAGGTGAAATACAGGCATAGATAAACAAACACAATTTGTTTTATTTATAGAAGGCAACTAGTACACCACCTTTGGACCCAAGCTACACAGCATGCATATTGATCTCCTATGTGGAATGGTGTTGAAAGCCTTACTGAAATCCAGGTAGGCCATTTCCACCAATCCACCCCGATCTGATTCCTTGGTCACCCAGTCAAAGAAATCTGTCAGATTCATTTCACAATACCCCTCACAGAAACACAGAAATATAGAATTTGATGGCAGATAAGGACCACTTGGCCCACCCAGTCTGCTCTTTTTCCCTACCTACATTGTTACTGCAGACAGTGCAGAGCCAGATTTGAGAGTGTTTGGGAGCCGGGCGGGGGCCATTTAGTCAATCATGGGCTCCACAATGGGCACTAAACAGTGAATAAAGATGGTGGTGGGGCACCACTACTCACACTGGGGCAGCCAGGAGGGGCGACTGCCCCCCCCAGCCCCCCCTCTAGCTCCGCCACTGACTGCAGACCATATTTGATCTACCACTCTTTCTCCCTCCCTCCCTTTCTGGTATGATTCCTTTTGCCTATCCCATGCATTCGTTTTTTTTTTTTTTACTTTATTTCACTCAGGTCACAGTCAGTGGACCCTCTCTTGGGCATCTTGCCTGTGTCCTGCCCTTCTGAGGACCCTCAGACTGTGCTTCCTCTCTCCCCCTTCCCCAAAGCCAGCACCCCCAGTTTAACCCATCCAGGGTGGGTTGCCCCTCCTCTTGGGCGCTCTTCTAAGGTAGTCTCTGGCTGCTGTTGAGGGACAGTGGAGGACCTAAAGGCCAGTTGAGGAAAACCTGGCAGAGGGCATGGGGGACAGGTGCCATCGCCTGCTCAATAGAGCCAGTGTTTTCCTTGTTCTGATGGTACTCCCCCCCCCTTGCGTAGGCAAGCCTGATGCAATGGCACATGGCAACCCTGCCTGCATCAGCCACGCTGTACAATGTGCAGCCCAATGCATTGCAGCATTCCTGATCTCCACCTGGAGCTGCTGGTGCGCCAGGCTATTCCTTGCCCTCCCCCCCGGGAAGGAGAGCCACCCTATGGGAGCTCAATCCTCTACCTGCCCCTGCTGACCTGCAGCACCCAAGCTCGCTCCCAAACTCGGGTCGCTGGCGTGGCACGAGGTGTGGTGTCCAGCGCCTCAACCCTCAGTGCCACCGTGCTGGCATCCCATGCATTCTTGAACTTCGCCACTGTCTTTCCCCCCCCACCACCTCTGCTGGAAGATTGCTCCAGGAATCCACCACTCTTTGTCTGAAGAAGAACTTCCTCATGTCTCTCCTGAATCCATCCCCCCTCCAGCTTCATAGCATGACCCCTTGTTCTTGATCACCTATTTTTCTGAAAAAATACTTCCCTCCTGTACATTGTTTACCCTGTGAGGTATTTAAAGGTCTCTTTCATACCTCTCATCTCCCTCCTGTCTTCCAGAGTGTACATATTGAGGTCCTTCAGTCTCTCCGTATAGGGTTTTGTGATGCAAACCATGCACCATTTTAGTTGCCTTCCCCTGGACTGCCTCCACTCTGTCTATGTACTTCTAGACATGTGGTCTTCAGAACTGCACACAGTACTCCAGATAGGATTGTAACCTGCAGACTTCAACCTGTTCCACAGTCTTTTCCTTTGGCGGTGTTTCCTTTACTTGTTCCACTACTGAACGCAGACTGACTGGCCTGTAATTGCTAGCCACCTCCCTGCTGCCACTTTTGTGAAGTGGGACTACAGCTGCCTTCCTCTGTTCCTCTGGAACCACTCTTGTTTCCAGTGAATTGTTAAATAGGGCTGTCAGAGGTGCAGCTAGTACCTCACTGAAGCCCTTTAGTACCCTTGGATGCACCCCACCTGTCCCCATTGCTTTGTCCTCTTTCAGATTTGTGAGTCCCTTCAGGACTGTCATCTGAAAAAGAACTAATGTCCACCTCCCCCCTCTGTAAAGCTCATGTTTCTTTTTTGTGATCCCTCTCTCCCTTCTCCTTCTTCCATGAACACAGAGCAAAAGTATTTGTTCAGGATGTCTGTATGATCCTGGTCCCCCCTCTGCACAGTCTCTACTCTTCCATTTTTTCACCTTATAATCCCACCCTTGAGCATCCTCCTTTTGCTTACATACCTAAAAACTGTCTCATCCCCTTTTATTACTGCCTGGGCTATTCTTTCTTCAGTTTGTGGCTTTGCGCTCCTTGCTGCTTTTCCTGCTTCCCTGTTTCCCCTGATATACATCCCTATCTTCCCCCCTAGCATTTCTGCCACCTCTTTCAAGAACCATGGCTGTCTCTTTTTCCTCTTGCTTTTGCTCACTTGTTTGACATGCAGACTTGTCGCCTTAACCACTGTATGCTCCCTTTTAGCTTTGCCCACTGTTCCTTCCCCCGCCAGGTCATCCTTGAGGCATTCACCCATCTTTATCAAATCAGCCCTCCTGAATGAAGTCCAGCACCCTCCTCCTTGTGTGGTTCGATTCTGCAGCTGTCCTTATATTGAACCATATTGTTCGATGATCACTGGTCCCTAGATGGCCTCCCACCCTGATGTCTGCAACACTGTCCCTTTTATCAAGTCCCAGGCCCAGTACTGCCTTATCACGAGTGACTTCACTGTCAAGTTGCCTGAGGCATGCCCCCTGCAGGGAGTCCAGGATGTCCCTGCTTCTAGATGAAGCTGCAGCTGAGAGGCTCCAATCTACATCCAGGAACTTGAAGTCCCCAACCAGCAGCACCTCCCTGTTTTCTGCCATTCATTTCATCAGTGGCTTCCACCAGTACCTTATCCTCCTCCTAACATTGCAGATGGTTGAAAAGCTGGCATATTGCATAATTTCCAAACTGCAGTGCTTCTGTAAAGACCTCCAACTACCTGTCTGAAATTCTGACTGACAAAATCACTCTTGTCTTGAAAATGTGTATCATCTGGGGAAATGATTCATGTGCAAGCACTGTATCAAAGACCATTTCCTTATATATATTTCTCAAACAGACACTAACCTAAGCTTCAGACAAGGGAAAATATGCCTTCAATATTTTAGACATGGGGATGGGGCACATCAGGAATATTAGGAGGTATGGCAGTGGAATGTACCTTTGTGTTGCTTCTTTATTTGCAAACTGCCTTTTTCATTTTATTGATCGCACTTGCATAAAAAGCTCCAGAGTTAATATATGCAAACTCACAGCTCTCTGCAAGCTTTACAGCTCTGTTAATGAGGGGATTAGCAAGAGCACTGAAATGTATTTAACCTGCGGCACTAGCTCTGTTTCAATAAGAATTCAACAGCCTATTAAATGGAGTTGGGGTCTCAATTAACCCAGACAAAGGCCAATCCGCAGAACATGGCAGGGAGGGCCACAGTTAGCATCTGCCTAAGCAGCTTGTTCTGAGCTGGAAATAAAGAGGGTGACATGTTCTAGCCCTAAGCTATGATATAACTGAAATGGTGATTTCAGTTAATCTGGGCTGACTGAATAGGTGACAGCATCGAAACCCACTGCTATCTCGCCATATGACAGTTTGTAAAATCAGAGTGCACCCAACGGTCACTATGGAGCCTCCTGTGTGATACAGAGGTATTATCATCTAAATAGGAAGGGAAGCTTTCCTTGTGAAGGGAAATTAAATAACAATCCACTGTTGGGGACTTCACAAGTGGAAAATTAAAGGTGTAGGTCTCCTTTGGAGAGAAAGATTACATTAGATTAAACATATTTAATAACTGGTAACTGGTATATTTAACACTAATATTCTCTGCATGGCATTTCAGTTGGTGCCCCTTTTTCTCATTATCATCTTTTTTTTCAAGATGGAATTTAGTAGACCAATCTCATCTACGGCTTGCATTCCTAACTGACAAAATAACAATGCTTGCCATAATACAGGATTATGGCTGCTCAGAATTAGAGGTTGGGGTAGTTCTTTTTTCGTTTATTTCATGAAGTGATGGACTATACTGTAGCTTATTGAGTCTTTGATTTTATTTCATAGTTTTTTTTGTTCAGGACAGCTAAACTGAGAAGCAATGATGCAGTTATCAGTGGGGTCCATCTTCTACCTGGTTAGGAGGTATGATACTTAGGGAGGTCAGGTGACTTGAGGCAGTGACTGTGGTGGGATTCCAACCTGCAGTCTTCTGCTTTACAGTTCATAGATCTCCCCACCATTTTACACTGCCTGCCCTGCTTTGGTGATTCTTTGCACAGTTCTGGAAAAAGAACAGGAACATTTGCCAAAAAAGCATTTAAACAAACAAGTCTTTTTGTGGCTGTCTATCTTATTTATTTATTTACTAAATTTTGTTGATCAGAAAGGCCCACTGAGCTCAGAAGTACCTTTTTCAGGTGCGACCCGGGATTCAGTACACATGTAGAAACATAGCACACAATCCTGCTTTGACAGTGCATGTTTAACTGTGCAATTTAATGATAGTAGCAGAAAAAATTTTAGGATTAGGAAAAGAACAAGTACACTGCAAAATGTTCATGCCACTGTCTGCATACATTTTTAAAAGTAGAGGTGCTTCAGGGTGCCCAAGAAAATGATAATTTTAGGCCCAGAGTTTTTTTAGCAGCAGTTAGTGAAGTATCAGGATTCTCACTCTGATAAATTGTTCAGATTATCTGGGCAAATTATTCATTATATGGGACTATCGGCCAGATATGGGTACTTGAACTATTTTAGGTTGTCCTCCAGAGAGGTGAATGCACTGTCAACAAGTCGTCCTTTTTAGCACTCATTTTTTTGTCTAGTTTCCCACTGTTCTCCCACAACCACCACTCCTGCTGTATTTACCACCTGTCACTTTTTAGGGGAATACCACTAAAGGACCATCTGTTGTCAGTTTTGTGTGACCCAGGGATCCAGGAGTGTCAGCTTTTCCAACCAACTTCACCACCATAATGATACTGAACCATGGCCATACCTTTCTCACAAATGCCATTTCTGGGGCTGGTGTTGACTGGCATCAGACCTAAGGAGGAGAGAACATTAATTCCTAGATAGAATGGGAGGAGATTATTATTATTGCCACAATGAATCTCAAGGTCACTGTGACAGTGCCAGTGTCAAGGTGGGGCATTCGTCAGTGGCTTTGTGTCCTCTGAAACTAAGTACTGGTACTTGCAGAATGGCTCCCTGTTGTCTTGGGCTAGCAGGTGGCAGTTGCTCTGTGAGGAGTGGAGGGAAGTCCACCAGGAGCGGGAACAGTATGTGTAGGACTGCTCTCTGTAGCTCCTGCCACTGTTGATTGAGACTATAGGCTCAGAACTGAACCTGTGGCCCCATTTGCAAGAGGTGGACCCTGGACACTTGAACCATAGAGCCATCTGGCTGGCCCCATACATATCACTTTAACCGTTACTGCCCCAAGCTGACCGTTTTTGGTTTTTTGCAGCAGAACCCAATACTTAGGCTCAGTGGGGAATGGGCATTTCATTTAGGGAGGAGGCTGGCTCTTGGGAGGTGAGAGCATGGGTTGCCGACATTCTTGCTCCTCCTGTCACCCAATCACCCAGTGTTGGAGTGGCACTGGTGTTTAAGTTTTATTAACCAGGTAAATGCTGACTGTTAAGGTAGCCAGTAGTTCCATCTCTGCCAAGGGTGCAGCTGTAGCAGTAACAGTCTTATGGTTGGGTGATAGCTGGAACCAAGGAAAATCAGTGGTGGTGGGGGGGAGGGGATACTACCCCAGCCAGATCAGTTTTATTGTATTTCTCAGAACTGCCTCCCTTCTTATAAATTAACTTTTGCCAGTCAAAGTACTTTTAAGCACTGAGTTTATTAAGGCTGTTCCTAGAGAAGATCTGTTACAATAGACTTTCCACACAGCATATCTTTTAATATTGGAAATAGCCAGTAGTCGGGGGGCAATATCTGGTGACTATGGAGGGCATGGCTTTGGATTTCCAGGACCCTATTTTGAAATACAAGTTTCCATAGGTGCAAAATGAGAGAAATGCTTTTGAAATTAGGCTAACAGTCTTAACTCCTGTCTAGTACCATAGCTCAAATGGTAGCAGTCATTTGAACGTGACCCTTCTTTTCTGGGGTCAGTACCCTGGGCAACAACCCAGCAAGGATCCATTTCATGCCAATTACTTTTAAAAACAATATATTAAATATATATATATATATATAATAAATAAAGACATCTTGGCTTGGAGGATATGCAGTATGGTGTCAGTTTATACTTTGCTTTTAAAGCTATACGTATATTTTAGGATTTGTACCATATGTGTCATCCCATTTTATGTTATGTTGCTTATGTCTGATTTTATTATTTGAATTACTTGTATTTGTTCAGATCGTGCAGCACCCAGAATCTCAGGGATTGGTTGCTATATATATAAACTTGCCTTGCCTCATTTTCTGTGCCTTTTGAAATAAGTGTGCTGTCCCATGTAATGCCGTTCTGTGATCTTCCATTATTATATCAACCAGAGAGCTTGCAGTTATTCTTGGCAGTACAATGCCTGCTGGAATAGGAGGGATGTGTGTTGGAAGTCATCCTCCAAATCCTCCACCCCCTTTTGAATTTGTTATACTCATTCAAAAGCAGATCTGTCTGAAAGTGCTACACACACGAACCCAGTCATAAATGCCTACAAATGCCTGGTGGAAATAGAGAGCTGATGACCTCCAGCTGAGTAGCTCTGAATCCTAGCAAAACAAAGCTGCTTCAGTTGGGTTTGGATCATCCTGTGTCTGCTCTAGTAAACAATCTCAGGCTGCCCATCTTTGATGGGGCTCAGTTTGTGGCTAAAAGGGCAGTTAGCAACTTTGGAGTAGTTTTTGACAAAAGGCTGACCCTGGAATACCAGTTGTCAACTGTAGGTAGTTGAGAACCACTTCTATCTCCTCAGGAATAACACCAGGTTGTGCCCCTTTCTAGAACCAGGTGATCTGAAACCTTTGGTACAGACATTTATCTCCTCATGCTTGATTACTGTAGTGCATGCTACAAGGGCCTACTCTGTGGCCAGATTTAATGACTGCAACTAGTGCAGAATGTTGCAACTTACCTTCTGAGCTCTTTTAGGAGATCAGACCACAGCACCTAGGTACTGCACAATCTTTACTAATTGCCAGTTGAGCAGAGTATCAACTACAAAGTTATTGTTTTGACTTTTAAGACCAAATGGACTGGGTCTCACCTACCTCTGAATGCTCCTTACTCCTCCTCCACACCTGGGTACAACCCTTTACTCCAAAGACCCTAGGCATCTCATTGTCCTCCACTGAAGGCAAACGTTGTCCAGGGATAAGGTATTTTCTGTGCTGGCCACAGTCTTATGGAAATCTCTCCCTCTATTGGCCCAAAAGATTTCAGACTTAGGCCACTTCAAAGCAAACATTTGAAAGTGGCTGTTTAGCTCCCTAGTTGCCATCATGTTTTTTTTTAACATGAAAAAGTTTATTGATTTTTTTCAAATCTTTGTATATACAGCGTCAAACAACCAACATGGGCCTCCAACTAAAGGAGAACAGAGGAGCCCTGAGTTAACAAATAAAATACAGGTAGTACCATAAGAGGGATAGACTGTACATATTTAAAAGGCCCATTCACAACAATGCTGTATATGTATGATACCACCATAAGGGAGAAAAGGGAGAAACAGACAATACGAATATTGTAGCTTGGATCAGCTGCTGTCACCTGCTTGAAACAAAATCTATCAGGATCTTAACAGGGGAAAATATGTGTTAGGCAGGGGCATCATGCAACCAGAAAATTTGGAGGGGCACAAAATCCAAACCTCTCTGGGGGGGTCTGGAGGCATGCTCCCCCAGGAAATTTTTGAAATATGGAGGTCAAATGGTACATTTTGATGACTTTTAGCAGGCTAAGAAGCTGTTCCCCAACATGCTAAATGCAATCTTAATGATAGAGTATTGATAAATTTTTTTCTGTTTTTGTTCAATCTGTGGACAGTGAACTTTTGTATTTTCAAAGAAATTTTGTAAGAATTGAACTGAAATGGTAATGTGATGAAGATCAGGTTATGCTAAGTAAGAACCAAGGTCAACCTATTCAGCTGCATTTGGCAAAATGGTGGTGTCCAGTGGCAAATAGCCACTCAGAACCCCTCCGATGGCAACTGGCACAGCCCCCTTATCTCTTTGTCAGGCCAACAACTGAAAAAAATTCAGTCCGAGCACACAAACAATGAGATCTGTGTAAATCAGTTCAGATGTTGGCCAGCTGAGGAAGTGTGAGAAGTGGACTGTACCAGTTGCCATGTGGAGTGGAACTGGTGCTGCGGGTTGGAAAAGATCGGCAATTTGTAATCGCAATTTAGAGAGGCCCAGAGTAGATTCCAGCAGGTGGGGGACAAAAATCACATTGTGAGATTTGAGGTAGCTGGCCATGTGTGCAAAAACATTTTAGTTTACTACTTACTGTTTACTGCAGCATAGTAGGTTGTATCAAACTGTTAATTCTAGGCTGACGTCTTCTCTTACTACAAATCCCAGAATCTCCTGCAGCTGGCCTTAGAACAGTATGCAGCGGGGGAGATTCATTAGCCTGCATTGTATGTTAGAGTTTACTTAAGTTTTCTTTTGATATTTTGTTTGCTGGTCCTGCCATCCTCCTGGGCCATGTACAATCACAGAGGGCTGTAATTAGCAACTGGAGAAAAACAGAACCGGAAATTATCCAAGTGGCGATTAAACAAAAGTGCTAACATGCACTACAGGCTTTTGAACCTCCCACTGCTGCCTACTGTTCTGATGTCAGCTGAAAGGGATTCTGGGATTTGTAGTAACAGAAGATGCCAACCTAAAACTAAACAAAATTACAGTAGTTTAATACAGTCTGCTATGCTACAGTAAACAGTAAGTAAACCCAAATGTTTTTTCACATAAAACAGTGTACAATGGGACCAGCCTCACACTTGAGTGTGGGATTCTTTGTGCTGACTGATCCCCTTTAATGTATAAGCCACAACTTCCTTCTCCATAGAAACTGGAGATGGTCATGTCTAGTGTAGACTCCCCGTATACATACAATACAGCTGCAGGCACTCATTCTCTGTTTAGTATTACAGCAGTCCCTAATGCTATTAAGATTTATGCAACAGGTGTCAGGATAAAAAGTAGTAGATAACTCTAGTTATCTGAGTCACTGGGTGGATAAATGAGTGATGACATAATCACTATGGGAATAACTTTGTTATTCCCATAGTGATTAAGTCAATACCCATTTATCCACACAGTGACTACGTCACTCACCACCAACACCTGTGCTGCCTGCTCGTCAGTACTACCTCCCAGTTTCACTTTTACCTTCTCGCAGTGTGCTTTACAGCATAAGCTATAAGGTAAAGAGAAGTGTAACTTATTAATTTGGTAATGATGACAAGGGAGAAATACACAGCAAATTAATTTTAAGCTTTCCAGTGCACACTTCCTCACTGATTCATTCTGCAGCACCACTAAAAAAGTAATTGAGTAAATGACCTTCTGTAATAAAGGGACATAACTGACCCAATTTCAAAATGCCCCTACGCGTGGGGTGTGTAGACACTGCAAGCATAAAAAGCACAAGCAGGAAAGCAATTATGTGAAATTACATTATTTTATCTGTAACTGATATTGGATTATTTCACTAAAACATGCTAGCATGGGGGGGGGAGACTGGAACAGGAATTACGCAACTCTCCCCCTACTACCTTTCAGCAGCAGTTCCTGACATTTTTGTACTGAATTTTATTCAGATATTACAACTTCAATCAATACATTTTAGAAACTTGACTCATATAGCCCAGCATCACAGTAATCTCGACTCGAATCTCGACAGACGCTGCACCGCAGCACTGTTCTTTCCCAGACTCTGACTCCCTCCCAGCCCCAATCTCACACTTTCAACAGCCGATTTGCTTTACTGGCTATCTGCACGGATGGGTCACCTCGCTCCTCACCTCTTGACCCCCAAGAACTGAGTCCCGACCGACCAAAACCCAATTTAAGAGACCCTCCCTGCCCCAGAGTCCTTATCTTGAGGCTCAATCACTCAGTGCATGCCCATGGGGCCCACCTGGTTGGGCTCTGCTGCAGAACGGGCTGGGTGATGGGGTCTCATTCCATTGGTACAGAACTTCTATCTGTGCCCCACTGCACTGCACTGCCTATCCAGCCGTCAATCTCAGACTCGGTCACTACTAGTAATCTCAGCAGCCCACTGCGAAGGCCGCAGGCTGCAGCATTGTTTTTCCCAGACCTGCCTGACACCCCAGGCCAGCCCAGCCCCGATCCTCACACACACTCACACTGTGACTCACAGTAGGGCTCGCTAGGGCAATTGAATTACAGGCTAGCTGCTGATTTCCTTTACTGGCTGTCTGCTTGGGTGGGTCATCACCTCCTCAGTTCTTGACCCCCAAGAACTAAGTCCTGACCAGCCGAGACCCAATTTAAGAGCCCCTTCTTGCCTCAGAGTCCTTAATCTTCTGAGGTTCAATCACTGACTACTAGTAATCTCAGCTGCCCACTGCCACAGGCCATAGCACTGTTTTTTCCCAGACCCACCCGACTCCCCCAGACCAGCTCAGCCTCGATCCTCACACACATTCACACTGTGGCTCACAGCAAGCCCAAGCAGGGCAATTGAATTACAGGCTGGCTGCCGTTTTCCTTTACTGGTTCATCTGGCTGGCTGCTCGGGTGGGTCACTCGCCAGCTCCTCACACCAGCTGCTGGGCGGGCACTGCTTCCAGTTCCTAGCCTTCCTTGTTGTTCCTTGCCCTGCTAGCTGCTCAGTGGTAGAGCAGTTTTTCTTTTTCTTAAACCAGGGGAGATGACTTGAGGAAATAACTTCACTTCTCTTCCGTTCTGGGGAACACTGCATTGCGCGCTCTCTCATCCAACTCTCTGAGTCCAAAGGAACAGACTGAGGCCTGAGATGGTGCTTAAGTTAAGGACAACAAGAACCAGTTTGCCGTGTGAGCTATTTCTTCGTGCCTCGGCTGCGATTGACTGGCTGGCAGTCGTGGCTCAAGGCAAGCAAAAATAAGTCATGATTAGGGCTGATTGTTGCTGATGGTTATACCTACCAATCTACTGCTGTTGTTTTTTAAACTACAGCTACAGCCCCAAAGCCAGTCACCAGTGGGAGCAAGCTGCAAGTACATTTTTTTAAAACCGGTGGCGGCTCTGCAGGTCACCCAGTTCCGAACCCCTGTCCCCCACCGCCCACCAAAAAGACTTTGAAAAACAGCACTGTTGCTTTTTGGCCCTCTGGAGAATAAAATAAAATACATCTATTATTTTGTTTAATAGATTGCACAACAATATTGGGGGGGCACATGCCCCCTCGGGCCCTATGGGCATGATGCCACTGGTGTTAGGGTATCCTTTAGCTACCTTGCAACACCAGGAGGTGACCCGGGTTGGGGTGGGGGGTCCAACCTTGTTGCAGCAGGTTGTTATAGTGGAACAGGTGTCCAGTGCATTCAGCTATAAGGGGGGTTGCCTGGAGATGAAGGCGGGACCGAGCATAGATATGAGGACAGATAAGTGTCCCACTTACTGTGAAACTTGGCCTTTTGGTCTAAGTTGTAGTATGACAGTCTTTTGAAGCAGACCAGCTTGTCAAGGGCTGTGTGTCAGCTCATGGGGGATGGGGAAGAGGGTTGTCTCCATTTCATCAGAACATGTCTTTTGGCTTCCAGCAAGGCCGCCATGAACCATTCGCGCAGAGGTGGGGTTATGGTATCTAGGAAGGATGTGTCACTTAGCAGCAGAAGTGGATTCTCATGCCTGACAGTAGCACCTACTACCTTGGAGCAGTCCTCAAACACAGTGGACCAGAAATGTGCCAGCTTAGGGCATTGCCATACAACATGCAGTAGATGGTCTGGGCTGTGTTGGCATCACCAGCATTGATCTTGTTTGAGAAGACCCATGGTGTGGAGCATGGCAGGTGTTCTGTGCCACCTCAGGATTTTTAGCTGGAGGGCTTGACTACAAGAGTCTCTGTATCCCAGGTGAGCTGCTTGGAGACAACAAACAGAGACATTAGGAGAGATAGTCACTTGCAACTCTTGTCCCCATTTCCTTCTGCAGACATCATTACAGTCTGACTGGGAGTCCCTAAGAATTTTGTATACTCTTCTGCTAGTCTTTTTTGTTTTCCAGGGAGGTGAAGGGAGCTGAGCCATCTCCATTTGTTGTCTTGCTCCCAGAGAGGTTGCAGGGCTCGAATAGCACTCCAGATCTGGAGATACTTCCCAAAATCCTGCTTGGAGAGGCCATATTTCTCTTGCAGTTGTGCAAAGACCATCAGAACATTCGAGCCAGGAGGAAAGAGATCCTTGACCAGTTGAAGACCTCTGTTTATCCAAGAGGACCACCGAAGAGGTTGCCACTCGACCAACAGCTGAGGGTTATCCCAGAGTGGGGTGAATTCAAAAGGGGAGTTGCAGGCTGGCTTGGGTGTGTGGGTGGTGGCCATACAGGTGCACCATGCCCTCCTGGTTTCCAGCAAAATGGGGGAGAGAGGTTGTGCAGAGGGGGACCTGTTCGTAGGAGAGCACCCAAACCCTTTGTGCCAGCCTACATGGCCTCCAGTGACACCTACAGAGGAGTGGGGCATGGAGATGAAGTGAACCATTTGGTGGCCTGTGCCACTCTAAAAGCCAGATAGTAGCCTTGAAACCATGGAAGATTGAGGCCTCCCTTGGTCCAATGTGATCTCAGCCTATTCCTGCCCTAACTGACGGCCTTGCCTTCCCATAATAAATGGGCTACCAATCTATCCACAGTCTGGAAGAGCTTCAGGGGGAGTCTAAGTGGGATGTTATGAAATAAATATGAAATTCTGGGAGGAGAAATATTCTCACAGCTTTAATTTTACCTTTGAGCGATAACGGTAGCTTTAACCAGCGGTTTATCTCTGCTGTTAAGGAGGTAATTAAAGGGTTAAAATTAGCCTCCACCACCTCCCTCCACCTTGTGGTGATGGTTATCCCCAGATAGGAAAATCCCCGTGGGGCCCAACTGATGGCAGTGCCTTGGAGACAGTCTTTGGAGCAAGCTAGGTTGAGGGGCCAGAGCATGGTCTTTTTCTGGTTCATCTGGAGTCTACAGAATTATGCAGATTCATTCACTATGGCTTTGGGAACTGAGTGCTTAGGATTGGCAAGGGTGAGGAGCAGGTCATTTGCATAGGCATTAAACAAGAACTCCTTTCCCTGCACCTGAATGCCATGTATCTCCGGGACGGCCAGCAGTTTCCTTGCCAATGGGTCAAGCGCAATAAGAAACAACTTGTGGAGAGAAGGCAACCCTGCCTCGTGCCTCTCCTGAGTTCAAAGAAGGAAGAGATGCTCCTGTTGGTGAGGATTCTGGCAGTGGGGGTGTGATACAGGGTGGCAACCCACTGGTGGAAGTTTGGGCTAAAATCATACACTGTTAAGATCTTGTGGAGATACGCCACTCCACCGAGTCAAAGTCTTTGGTAAAGCCAACTGCAAGGGCCGCCATGGGAATACATGATTGGAGTGCCAGCCATTTTAGGTTGAGCACTAGTCTCAAGTTGTCTGCACCAGTATTGTCCTTGCTGAATCCCACTTGTGAAGGATGCATCACTAGGGGCAGGGCTTCCACCAATGTACTGGCTACCGCTCTCACTGCTATCTTCATATCTACCGAGAGCAGAGAGGACGGAAGTTGGCACAATCAAAAGGGTCAGAAGATTTTTTGGGTAGCACCGTTATCACTGCATCGTTCATGGATGAAGGGAGAGATCCATTGCTATGTGATTCTTGCAGGGCACTCAGAAGTGGGGTGGATATCTCATCTCCTAGCATTTGATACAGCTCAGTGGTCATTCCGTCCAGACCTGGCACCTTTCCTTTAGTGAGCTGTGATAGCACCTTTTTGATCTCAGATAGCGATAGAAGGACATCCAGCTTTTGGGCTATCTCCGCCAACAACTGGGGCAGAGGAGTAGAGTCACGGAACTTCTTCAATACCCTCTTGAGTTCCACTGCTTTCGTGGTGGCCTTAGACTCATAGAGGTCCTGACAGTACCATCTCATGACGTCATTTATGCTTTTGGGGTCGGTGACTATGGTACCCTTATAGTCCCTAAGGGCATGTATCTGGGAGGACGCCTGCTACTTTCGCAGATGATAAGCCAAGAGCTTACCCCCTTTGTCCCTGCCTTCCTGGAACTTATGTTTGACTCTGAGTAGCTGACACTCAGCTTTGCGCTGAAGTAGAGTATTGATTTTGCATTTCAGCCCTAGAATAGCAGGTAGCAGCAAGCCATCTTGGGAGTTATTGGCTTTGAATTTTGCCTCTAGGTCAGCCAATTGGGATTGCAATGCGGAGGCTTTTCCCTCTCCAGGTTTTATTTTTTGCTGCTGAGTAGGCTATTATGCGCCCCTTTAGGACAGCCTTAAATGCTTCCCAAACCGTGCTTGTGCTGGTCTCCCCTCCCGAATTGTCTAAGAAATAAGTTGTAGTTGCCTCTTTCTTCTGGGTAGAGAAGTCTTTATCCCTTAAGAACAGGGATTGTACCTCCACCTAGGGGAAGAGGGGTGGTCTCCCTGAGGAAGGAAGCTGCAAAAGATAGGAGCATGATCTGATATTACAATGCTGCAGATCGTAGTTATATGGATGTTCTGTGCTGCCTTTTGGTTAGCCAACCAGAATTCAATACAACTGTGAGTACTATGCACAGGGGTCTAGGTGCCATCATGTGATTTTGCTTACCTTCTTGCTTGCTGCCATCTTATCTGTGTATTTTTGTTTTGAATTTTAGGATTTTAAAGTTATTTATTTATTTGTGTTTATTTATTGACGCTTATTTTGATTGCTTTGTACTTCATTGCAAAGCAAACTGGGTTTTCAAAAGGGTGCCAAACAAATAAAAATTCTATTCTATCTAAAATGCTTAGCTGCATTATTTGTCTGCAGATTTATGGACTTGATTGTGTGGGCCCTTTTTGTATTAGTGGAATAATAGGGACTTACCACTAACGTGTTGGGCCCGATTCTCAAAGGGAGCTGTGTCAGGCACAGGCTGTGACAAACAGCAGCTTGCGTCAAAGCCCCATGCACCAGGGACCCTGCGCCCAATTCAGGTACAGGAGAGGTTCCAGCACCTACGTTGCCAGACTTGCAGCAACCTCTTCCATGTGGCAAACACATGACACACGGAAGGGGTTGCTGCAAGCCCCTTGTGGCAATGGCATGCTGTTCCCCGGCCCCAATCCACCTTGTGCCCCCATACTGAATATACATATATATTAGACCCCCTACCCAATGCCCGATGTGCCCCACGATGAAAAACAATTGTAAAGACCCCCACCCAATGCCTGATGTGCCCCATATTCATAATAGCTATATAAGACACCCTCCACCTGGATCCCTCATATTCCCATCGGTATGACATAGAAACATGCCCTCCCAGTGGTGGTCCAGTACGCCCCACCTGTCACCCTAGCAGGTAGTGCCCCATCATCCCCAGGCAGAGCGGGGAACTGGCACAGCCCTCCTCAAATCTCTTCAGCCATTCCCCTGACTGAACTGTCAATGTGTGGTGGACTGTAATGTGTATGCATTCATTGTTAATCAATGAAGAGTACACATTACAGTCTGCTGCAAATTTACAGTTCAGTCGGGGACCACCTGCGGAGGTGTGAGGAGGGCTGTGCCAATCCCCAGCTCTGTCTATGAATCAGGGGCACTGCCTGCTGAGGTGAGGGGAGTGGTGGGGTACTGGACCACAACGAGAGGCATGTTTCTATGTCATACTACGGGACATGGGGATCAGGCAGAAGTGTCTTACATATCTATTATGAATGTAGGGCATATTGAGCTTTGTCGGGCAGGGGTCTTACTATTGTTTTTCAGTGTGGGGCATTTGGCATCGGGCGGTATTAACTATTTTTGCTATCAGGGGATTACATCAGGGGAGCCTTATATACTGTGTATATATATATATTCATTGTGGGCACATCAGGGATTGGGGAAGGGTGATCCACAACGCTATTGCTGCCAGGAGTTTTCCTAGGGGAGAATTTTCTAAGTCCCTTAAACCAACCCTGGCTGATCTAAGGGTGTTTAGAAATTCTTCCTCTGGGAGAGTTCTGAGAATTGCATTTCTGGGGCTGTGGCAGCTTGCATCTGCCACACACCCCCTAGCACCTTGTTGTAGCCCATTTCTGGGCGCAAGGGTGGCACAAGCCCCATTTGGGGCAGACAGCCTGTGGTTGATGCAGACTGCCTTAGTGAATTGCTCAGGGGGCATTTTTGAATGCAAGGTGCACCTTGCACCATATATGTTTGGCGCAGGCACCTTGCATGCTACTATGGGCTTTGAGAATCGGGCCCAATTATCTCCTAGATAATTATCTAATGCCTTTATGCATTGATGAACTGGATGGATCACTGTGTTTTTTCAGCCTGTAAATTTCTCTTGTATATATTTTGAAAGGCTGGGTAGTTTTCTCTGCATCTGGTGAAGGGACCTCAGAGGTCTTGAAAGCTTGTGTAAAAGTTCTTCAGTTAGTCTAATAAAAGGTATTACCACAAAAAGTGTGCACATTTCTCTATGTCTATGTCTTTATATTATATTGGTTTTAAGAGTGGAAGTGCATGACACCAGGAAAAGCAGACATTACAAGTGATTAAAGTACAGTGTATTGCCAAATAGGGAGCACTAAGCTTTGCAAACAACATCACTGGCATCATCTTAGAATTGCCTTAAACCTAATCCTAACAAGCATTTGTCAATGCCAAATGTTGATTGCGTTGGTCCATTGAGCATGCTCACTGCCCCTCTGTCACTGGCTCATTCTGTTTCTCCCTGTGCTGCAGGCTGCTGTTTTATACTGGGCTCTGGCCTGCGTTGGTACCCTTTTCTGCCACAAAGAAATCCGCAGCTGTCCTGACAGAGCTCCGCTGAGGTGGGTCACTCC
The DNA here is from genome assembly GCA_016271365.2 of Neoceratodus forsteri. Lineage (NCBI taxonomy): Eukaryota > Metazoa > Chordata > Ceratodontiformes > Ceratodontidae > Neoceratodus > Neoceratodus forsteri. Next base: position 1,093,083,068 of record CM057456.1, read on the forward strand.
CCTGTCTCTGACTTGCTCATTCTGTTTCTCCTGATGCTGCAGGTTGGCATTTTGTACTGGGCTCCTGCCTCTGTTGGTGGCTTTTTCTGCCCACAAAGAAATCTGCATTAGTCCCTACACAGGTCCGTTGAGCTAGCTCACCCCCCCTCTGTCACTCGCTCGTTCTGTTTCTGCCAGTGCTGCAGGCTGGCCTTTTGTACTGGGCTCCTGCTTGCAATGACGCCTTTTCCTGCCCACAAAGAAATCTGCAGCAGTCATGATAGAGCTCCGTTGAGCTCGATCACTCCCCCCCCCTCTCACTCAGCAAATTCTGCTTCTCCCGCCCGCTGCAGGCTGCCCTTTGTACTAGGCCCTGGGTGCATTGCTGCCTTTTTCTGCCCACAAAGGAATCCTCAGCAGTCCCAACAGAGCTCAGTTGAGCTCATTCCTCCTCCCCCTCTCTCTTTCACTCATTCTGTGTCTCCTGCTGGTGCAGGCTGTCCTTTGTACTGGGCTCCTACCTGCATTGGTGGCTTATTCTGCCCACAAGAAAATCTGCAGCAGTCCCAGACAAGCTCAGATTCAACTTGATCCTCCTCCTCTCTCACTTGCTCGTTTGATTTCTGCCGGCGCTGCTGGCTGACCTTTTGTACTGGGCTCCTGCCTGTGTTGCCACCTTTTTCTGCCAACAAAGATATCTGCAGCAGTCATGATAGAGCTCCATTGAGGTCACTCACTCCCCCTCTCTCACTTGCTTGTTCTGTTTGTCCTACTGCTGCAGGCTGCCCTTTTGTACTGGGCCCCTACGTGCATTGCTGCCTTTTTCTGCCAAAAAAAAAACCCTGCAGCAGTCCCACCAGAGCTCTGTTGAGTTCACTCACTCCTCCTCCCTCACTCACTAATTTTGTGTCTCCCGCTGCTGCAGGCTGCCCTTTTGTACTGGGCCCCTGCGTACATTGCTGCCTGTTTCTGCCCACAAAGAAATCTGCAGCTGTCCTGACAGAGCTCCGTTGAGTTGGGTCACTCCCCCTGTCTCACTCACTCATTCTGTTTCTCCTGGCACTGCAGGCTGCTGTTTTGTAGTTGGTTCCTGCCTCTGTTGGCGCCTTTTTCTGCCCACAAAGAAATCTGCAGCAGTCCTGACAAAGCTCCATTGAGCTTGCTCACTTCCCCTCTCTCACTTACTCGTTCTGTTTCTGCCAGCACTACAGGCTGCCCTTTTGTATTGGGCCCCTGCCTGCATTGCCGCCTTCTTCTGCCCACAAAGAAATCTGCAATAGTCATGATAGAGCTCCATTGAGCTTGCTCACTCCCCCTCTCTCACTTGCTTGTTCTGTTTGTCCTACTGCTGCAGGCTGCCCTTTTGTACTGGGCCCCTACGTGCATTGCTGCCTTTTTCTGCCAAAAAAAAAACCCTGCAGAAGTCCCACCAGAGCTCCGTTGAGCTCACTCACTCCTCCTCCCTTACTCACTAATTTTGTGTCTCCCGCTGCTGCAGGCTGCCCATTTGTACTGGGCTTCTGCCTGCATTGGCACCTTTTCTTGCCCACAAAGAAATCTGCAACTGTCCTGACACAGCTCCATCGTGGTCACTCACTCCCCCTCTGTCACTCACTCATTCAGTTTCTGTGGGTGTTGCAGGTTGGCCTTTTATACTGGGCTCCTGCCTGCATTGCTGCCTTTTCCTGCACACAAACAAATCTGCAGCAGTCACGATAGAGCTCCGTTGAGCTCTCTCACTCCTCCTCTCTCACTAACTCATTGCATTTCTTCCGGCACTGCAGACTGCCCTTTTGTACTGGGCTCCTGCCTGCGTTGGCACCTTTTTCTGCCCACAAAGAAATCCGTAACTGTCCTGACAGAGCTCTGTTGAGGTCACTCACTCCACCTGTCTTATGTGCTCATTCCATTTCTCCTAGCCATGCAGGCTGCCCTTTTGTACTGGGTTCCTGCCTCTGCTGGCACCTTATTCTGCCCACAAAGAAATCTGCAGCACTCCTGACAGAGCTTCTATGACCTCTCTCACTCCCCCCCTCTCTCACTCACTCGTTCTGTTTCTACCAGCACTGCAGGCTGCCCTTTTGGATGGGGCTCCTGCATGCATTACCACCCTTTTCTGCCCACAAAGAAATCCGCAGAAGTCATGATAGAACTCCATTGAGCTTGCTCACTCCCCCTCTCTCAGTTGCTCATTCTGTTTCTTCCGCCGCTGTAGTCTGCCCTTTTGTACTGAGCTCCTGCGTGCATTGCTGCCTTTTTCTGCCCACAAAGAAATCCACAGCAGTCCCAACAGAGCTCCATTGAGCTCACTCACTCCCCCTCCCTCACTCGCTCGTTCTGTGTCTCTTGGGGCTGCAGGCTGCCCTTTTGTACTGGGCTCCTGCCTATGTTGGCGCCTTTTCCTGCCCACAAAGAAATCCACAGCAGTCCAGACAGAGCTCAATTGAGCTCGGTCACTCCACCCCTCTTTCACTCACTTGATCCTAATCTGTCCCAAACACTGATTTCCAACAGCGACTGGGGTATTCTGCGCCAGAAGTGCGAAAACACATTTCGGTTAGGATGTGAAAAATTACAGCTGTATTGTTCATAAGGAGGTGTGGAAAAATGCCATTGTTGAAAATGTGGAGTGAAAATATTACTAATTTGTGAAGTTACAAGGGTGCATGGAAACTGCACAACTCACACTTGTAACACAGTCATTTTATGGAGTTTCATCACAAAATTTTCAACATAGGCATTTTAGCACCTCTGCTCATGAGCAGTGTCAGTGTGATTTTCCTAATGTGTCTCGAGCACTGATTTCCCACAGCAACCGCGCAATTGTGAACTGGAAGAGTGAAAACACATTTTGGGCAGGATGTGAAAAGTGACAGCTGTACTGTTAATAAGGAGGTGTGGAAAAATGGCAATGTTGGAATTCTGGATTGAAAATATTGCAAAGTTGAGAAGGTACGAGCATGCGTGGAAACTGCTCAACACACGCTCATAGCACACTCATTTTATGGACATTCATCACCAAATTTTCAAAATAGGCATCTTAGGACCTCTGCTAATGAACAGTGTCACTGTCATTTTCATAATGTGTCCCGAACATGGATTTCCCACAACGACTGCTCTATTCTGCATGGGAAGTGCGAAAACACATTTCTGCCAGGATCTGCAAAATGATAGCTATACTGTTCATAAGGAGGCACAGAACAATGGCAATGTTGAAAATCTGGAGAGAAAATATTATGCATTCGCAGACTTACGAGTGTGCTTGCAAACTGCACAACGCATGCTCGTAACACAATCATTTTATGGAGTATCAGCACCAAATTTTCAACATAGGCATTTTAGGACCTCTGCTCATGACCAGTGTAACTGCAATTTTTGTAATCTGTCCTGAACACTGATTTCCAGCAGCCGCGACATTCCACACTGGAAGTGCGAAAACACATTTCAGCCAGCATATGAAAAATGACAACTGTATTGTTCACAAGGAGGTGTGGAAAAATGCCAATGTTGAAAATTGGGCATGAAAATATTACAAATTCTCAAAAGTTACGAGTGTGCGTAGCAACTGCACAACGCATGCCTGTAAAACAGTTATTTTTTGGATGTTTTCACCAAATTTGCAACATAGGCTTTTTGAGAGCCCACCTCATGAACAATGGCACTGTCATTTCATTAATTGGTCCCAAAAGGTGATTCCTTGCAGTGACCTTGAAATCACCTTTCAGGGCCGATTAATGCCATGACAGTGGCAGAATTCATGAAGAGGGTTCCCAAAAATCGCATGTTGAAAATTTGGTGGCAAAATTCCAAAAAGTGACTGAGATGTGCCTCAAAGTTGAAAAAACCCTATTTATTCCATTATACAGCTTACTGGCATTTCCTCAGTTTGCGGTCGCCTTTGAAGAGAGCAGATGTGTTCCTGGTCCTCCGAAGATCATCGAGCCAGACTCCAGAGGTAAGTATGGGGTGAGGTGGGTGGGGAGGCAGGGTGCACAGTGGGTGGGTGCGGGTTGCTGGGGAGGGGGCAGGGAGACCAATGAGGACTGTTTCTTTTTCACAGGGGAAAAAAAAATTAAAAACATCGCAGGACGGTTTTTTTTTTTTAGGGGATGTGGCACACTGGGGTGGGCTCCCAGCATGCCAACAGACTCTTTTTGGGGGGGCAGCTGTAGCAGATGGTGGATTGGGCACCCCCATCGGCACACAAGAACTTGCGGGAGGGAACATGCTGACAGGGATTGGGCACCCCCGTTGGCAAAAAAACACAGGGATGGGGACATAATGCTGAGGGGGATTGGGCACCCCCTCAGCAAACAGGCGTGAAACGCAAGGGAGCCCTGCAACGAGGGGTCACTCCCTCACTGCAATAGATGACGCTGCAATGATGAGGTGGCCCCTAATTGCAGCAGCTAAAACTTCTCAAGGTTGTGGTACGCTGGCTGAACTAGTGTCAGCAGCAGCATACCATGCCATTGGGAAAAGTGGGCCAAGCCTTTAAAGGCTGTGGGGCATTTGCTACAACAGTGCCGTGCCGTGCCTCCATAACCTGCTTCTGCCAACCTGCCACAATATGTTTCTTGCGCATGCGCACAATCAACATAAAAATGAAAAAAAAAAAAGAACATTTACTTTTCAGTGTATCTTGGAAATTAGAATGCAACAAATATTAATAGCTTATATCAGACATAGTGATACATTATGAAGTTGTCACAATTAAGTAACTGGTAATCCCTGAAGATTTCTCAAATCCCCTACTTAAATGCAACACCATTATCCTCATACATTGGCTGCTTTTTGAAGATTATAGAATAGGGGGTCAGATTTCCCATGCAGTGCTCCATCAAAGTGCAGTATCTGTGGTACCTATTACAATTGAAACACTTCCCCACTAGTCAACATGATTGACTCATGCCTAGCAAAGATGACTGCTTGTGGGAAATTTCTCCAAAAGGAGGACATGGAGTGGAGAAACTGTTTTAAAATGCTGGCACACTTGGAAAACTGCTCTGGATTCTGATGCAAACTATAGCTACAATGGAGTCACAATTCTGCTGGATTCCAGTTCCTTAGAATCATATTTGAACTAGTAAGTCAAGTCGTATTTTATTTCTTTATTGCCCAATCCCTGGGGCTCTGGGCACTTTACAATGTTAAAGGACACACAGTCAAAAGATATTATTATAAGAGTTAGTTCACTTTAAAACATTTAGGCCCAGATATTCAAACTGCACCCAAAAAGTGTGCAATAGCAGGAGCAAGCGCAAGTCTATTGCACCCATGCGCAAGAGATGCGATATTCAAAAACGGAGCGGGCCAAACTGCACCTACAGCCGACAACTGAATATCACACCACCTGCGCCATAGAGCAACTAGGGAGGGGAAGCTGAGCAGATCTGATGCGCCATAGCGCAACAAGGGATGTTCAGCTGAGCAGTCCAGAGGCGCCATAGTTCAACCAGGGCGCCCCCAGCAGCAGAGCAATGTAACTGCACAACCAGGAGGTAGGCCCACCACCCATGCCACAGATGGGCATAGGAACACACAGCAGAACAGACATCGTCCCCCCACACCCCATGCACTGCACAACTGGGGGAGGGCTGTAATAACCACTGGCTCATGGAGACAAGCAAACAACCCACAGTCGGGCCACAGTGCCCCATCACACCTACCAGCAAGCTGTGACTGGCACACAAGGAGGGCTGACCACCTCGTTACACACCATCCCTACCAATGCACAGCACACCCTGCACCGTGACCCCCAGACACCCCCCCATGAGCGGTGACCACCACTGCAGGAAACCCCATGCATGCCACCACCCCCACTGTGACACTGCAACCCTGTGCACCACAGAACCATGCAAGCCAGCCCAACCATGAGCACCCATCAGTGGGTGGCAGTACACAGCAATGCAACAAAGGCAGACACAGTGCCACCACACACAATCCCCCTGAGATACTGCTGAGAGACTAACCATGTGTCGGCACAAGAGATATCCCACACGGGACAGGACGTGCCCTTGACACCACCACTAGTGGTACAGCACCCTGCACAGTAGTCCAGTGACACACCCTGACCCACCACTGGCCACAACAGCCAGCACAGACACCCACAGTGGTGCATGGAAGCATGCACCACACCGGATGCCACACAGTGTATGGACAGACACCCACCCATACCCAAGGGCACAACAACACAGGGATGCAGTGGTGGGGCAACCAAGCCCCCATTGTGGGCCCATGTAAACTGTGTACACACAACCCGCAGTCCTCCATGGCACTGGAGTGCCAGACACCCTGTGCAGGCACTGTGGACCCATACACCACCATCAGTCACCCAGAGCACAAGTCACAGACAGTGGGACACATCCCCTGCAACACACACAAGACACAACATGGAGGTGGGACAACAACTGTGGTGCCCACAGTGCCACCCGACGCAGGCATGTACCACACCAGTGACAGGAGGCAACCCAGCAATGTGACGGGTACAGTGGCTGCCCTGCAGGGACTGCCACCACTGACATGCCAGCAGACCATGCAGGTCGCAGACATGCATGTGTGTCAGCTGCACAGGCCATGGACGGGCTGATGGGTGCACCAGGGCCACAGAGCACGCACGATGGACCGCTGCACACAGTCATCCAGTGCACAGGGAACAACACACACACCACAGACACTGACTGATAGCTACCCCCACACCATAGCCACCTTCACATGGACACACACACACACACACTCATGACCGCACCACCCCTAACGCCATGCACACCACTGCAGCTGAGCACCTATAGCCCGCTGCAAATCAGAGACCACAACACTATTCATATCAAAATTAAATGTATTGAAAAAATATATAACAATCAACTACATACAATAATACAAGAACAATATACAATATAACATATCAACTATATACAAGGTTGGGGGGCCACAAACAAGGTGGGGGTGGGTAGAGGAGGAGTGGACAAATAGGATGGGGAAGGAGGGTGTGAGGGTGGGTCAGAGGAGAGGGAATACTGGGACCATTCCATCCCTAGCAGGGCGCCTCTCCCCTCTCTGACTCCTCTGGGCCCTGTGCCTCCTCAGTACCCCGGTTTCATCGATGCGTCGCAGGATGTCCAGCGACACCCTTGCCACCACCAAAATCTCCCGCAGTGCCTCCCAGATCTCTCAAAGCTGGTGGGTACCTAGGACAAGGGAGCACAGTCAATAGGTGTGAATGCACAACCCCATACAGCCCGCCCACTGTGCATGGCATACGGCCGTGGGACATACCACTGTGATGGTGTGTGACCACCCGCAGTGATCACGTCCACAGGACCTGCCCACCCAGGCGCATACAGCCAAGCGGAATGCTGCACACACCCACCGGCCAAGTCACGCACAGCACCACTGTGGCTGTTTGGTGACATGGCAATGGGGTGCAAAGGCAGTGGCACAACCATGTACCTGGTGCTCGCATGGACCACCATTGTCACACTCCCAGACATGCATTGCCACTGGACAGTGTTGACTGTAGCAAGTTGCGTGCATGGCAGTGGTGTTGATGGATGGTGGCCATACCCCTCTGCCCACCCTGTCACACAGCATGCAATAGTAATCATGGATGTATGGCACTCACCTTCATCGGGCCGGTCAGGTGGGCGGTGAGGGCCCTCGCCCCGCCTGGCTGCACCATCCTCCTCCCGCCGCCGCTCTTCCCTTACATGGCAGCATTTCTCCGGGCCTTTGGGGCAAACAAGGAGAGAGGAACATCATTACAATCCCGAAGCAAAGTCACCCTGCCCCCAGGTGTGTGCCCTCCCACCCAGCCACACCACTCACCCCACACCCTGTGAACACCGCCACAGCCAACCCAGATGGTCCCTCCCCTATCTGCTGGACACATACAACACTGTTACCTATATGGACGATAAAAGTGTGTTGACAGAACCCCTACCTGGCCATGGCACTGGGCCCCTCCTGGCATGTGCCTGCAGGCATGCCAGTAGCTCCGGCTCCCTCCTCCACAGGTCCCCATATTGGTGCCTGCACTGCTCTGCACTCCTCCCCCATCCAGTGGCCTCCTCAAAGGCAGTGGCTACCTCCTGCCACACCTGGGTCCTGGCCCTGTCCAGGGGCGCCTCCCCAAACAAAGGCCCATGGAGTGGCTCCACAATGGCCACTAGGTTGGCCAATTCAATTGCATACCACTGGGCTACCCTTCTGCGTGCCATTCTCTGTTTTCTATATGGCAATATGGCGCTCTGCAGCATGGCTCCCCACGTGCAGATGCTGCGCGTTACAGTGCTGCCATTCCCTAATGCGCTGTCACCGAACAGGGCGATAGAGGTGCACCCATGCCTGACACATGGCACCTGGGGGCAAAGGTCAGACACAGGGTCAAGGATCTCTGGTGCATGGACACGGACAGTGCCATTGGAACACAATGCATGTAGAGCGATTGGCTGCCTGTGTGCCAGCACCATAGCGGCCTACCGCACAGTTGGACTATTGCACCTATGATGGCCCAGTGCCGCAGTGCCATGTAGTGACCATCGCTATAGCATCACTGGCACAATGATGGCCATGTCCTGCATTGCCTACCGTGCACAGCACGTCATCAGCGTGGCAGATGCCTGCATCAGCAACCCAGGCATGCGCAGTGAGGTGTGTACTACGCATGTCACAGAACTGCGCCATTGGCTCAGCACGTTCAACACAATTGTGCAAAGCACAATAGCGCGATATTCAGCCGTCATATGCAAATCATCTAATCAGCCATTCAATGGTGCAGCACTGCAATTTGCATCTACTTAAAGTTGCTCCTCACATCATTTGCATGGGTTGCACTATAAAAGTACAACATTGTGTTGCAGTGGCCATAGTCAGTTACTGCAGTCTATTGGTGAGTTGCATGCTGTTTGGGAGTGAGGACTGTGGATTTAGGGACATGCACAGGACTGCACAGTCACAGGTAGCAACTGCCATTCTTACAAGCTACATAATGACTGAGCAGGTTGTTGGAGAGGAGGAACACAGTGGTGGGAGGAGGAGGAGGCCTAATTTTACAAAGGCCAAAACCAAGGCCCTGTTCTAGGCCTACCTGGATCAGGAGCCACTTCTCAGTGGATGGTGGGGAACACCTCAAGCCCGTGCTGCTGCATGGGACAAGGTGGCACATGCTGTAAACCTGCATGGCAGCCACCAGCGCACCGTGCAGGAGTGTAAGAAAAAGATGGGCATGGACAGGAGGAGGAGGATAAAGGAGAAGGTGGCTGCCATCAGGGCAGCACATGCTGCAACAGGTGGGAGACAGCCAGAGGTGGTACAGCTGACCCCACAGGAGGAGAGGCTTGCTGGAAGCATGCAGTGCAGTGCCATTGAGGGTGTTCCAGGTGGTGGCTTCCAGATGGGTGGTGGCCCATCACTGCATGGTAAGTCATGGTCTGTCTATGGTGGGGCAGGGTAGGTCACATGCAGTAACGCGACTTTGCTTTCCCCTTACAGATCCTGAGCATCTGCATGGATCAGCGGTGGTGGGCCTGTCCACTGAGGACAGTCAGATGGAGTTGGAGGAGGGCCCATCCACCTCCACAGGTATACGTGGCTCAGTGCGACAGTCGGGCCGCCTGGCTGTCCACACTGATGTCGTTGTAACAGTTGTGGAGAAGCTCTTCCCAATCTCAGTGTGCTGGCATCCAGGGATGCCAGCATGCTGTGACTGTTGCTGGTGCAGAGTCCGTCACCTGTGATGATGACGCTACCATCATGGGCAGTGACACGTGTGTGCCACGGGATGGCCACACAGCAGGGCAATTTGCACCCATGGCTGTGGGTGGTGCTGCCGTGGAGGCCTGCGTGTCAGCACAGTCCCAGCCTGTGCCTGTCAGCACCAGTGGGGCAGTACTGGTGTCTGTTCAGGACAGTGGGACTTTTGCAGCCACTGCGGTGGCACCACTGAGCCCTGGGGAGCGGCAGCTGGAGGGGCAGCATCAGCAGTCACCCAGTGGGCTTGGGGTACAGGTTTCAGCAGCGGTGTCTGTGCACTGCCTGTGGACATGCCCAGACCTGGTCCTGGTGCACAGCACCCACCCTCAAGGGTTGCTGATCATCGGGACCATGCACACCCTGAGGGACAGGATGCCGAAGAGGCAGATGACCTCTTGGATGAGCACACCCACCTACTGCAAGCATCAGTCCAGCAGCAGCTGTGGGTTGCGATGTCAGTGGATGCACTGCATGTGACTCTGGAGTGGGCAGAGGAGCGTCACAGCAGGGACAGTGCTCTGATCCTGGCAGGGATGGACCATTTGTGGGAGGATGTGGCTGCTGCCATTGACAGGCATGCACTGCTGTCTTGGCCACAATGGGCACACAGTCAGGTGCCCATGCATCGCTGACACCACGCAGTGCACTATCCACCCCCGCGTTCCCGGCATCATGCGACTCCCACCCTGTCAACACCGGGTTCAGCTGTGGGCATCCTGAGCACTCCTGGTGCAGGCATGTTTGGTGTGCTGCAGATCCTGCATGACCACAGTCATGGTCATGCAGTAGAACCCATGGGGGACCATCGGTGCCACCCCATGAGGCCAGTGGTCAGCCTGTCAGTGCTGGCGGGTCTCGGCGGGACCGCCCATGCATCCATGGTGGCCTGGCCACTGTGTCGCATGTCTGACCTGTTTCCCAGCACGGCTACCATCTGGTGCTGCCCTGTGTGTATTGTGTGTTTCAGGGGGCAGTGCACGGGTGGGTACCCGGCCCTGCACACGGACACACAGTCCACCTGCACACCCTCCCGGCTGCTGTCCACAGTTGCATGTGCATGACGATGCCTGCATTGTGCTGTACACCAATGTGCAATGGTGCTTAGCATCTGACACATGCACATGGACAGGCATTGGCATGGTGGCCTGTGGACATGTGTTTTGCTAGGGTTGGCATTCTGGGTCGGTGTTCCTCCTGCCCTCTGTGCACATTTGGTGCATTGTGTGTGTGTGCATGTGTGTGTGTCCGTCCACGTGGCATGTTAATCCACACCCATCCCTGGTTGTGTGTGTGCTTCTGGCTCGGCCAGTTCCCTTAACGGCATGCACCCCTGGTGTGTGTCCATGCGTGTTTGTGGGTTGTGCCTTAGCCACTGGTGGTTGCACATGGCCCCATGATTTACCTGGGTTGGCTGAAGTGCTCCTCTGTGACGGTGTCCCGGTGCAGCTGTGCCAGCCGGATCAGTAGGGGGTCCTGTCGGCCAAGGGGGGGCCGCCCATCACCATCATCACTGGCGTCCTCATCGTCCCCATCGCTATCCCCCCCTTTGACCTGTACGGCTATCCCACATTCATTGGCCATGTTGTGCAGGATGCAACAGGCCAGGAATAGCCCACAAGCCTTTGAGGGTCTGTACTGTAGAGCACCACCAGAGGTGTCCTGGCAACGGAAACGTGCCTTCAGGATCCCGAACACCCACTTGATGACATTACGTGTGGTGGCATGGGCCTTATTGTAGCGTTGCTACAATGGGGTCGCGGGCCGCCAGTAGGGTGTGAGCAGCCAGGGATGGAGTGGCTATCCACTGTCACCTGTGTGTAGAGGGCAGAGGTTAGTTTGGTGATCAGCAATGCCCTGCCCCAGGCCATGTAGGCCACTACCCATGTCACCTCTGGCCATGCCCCCCCGGGCCCTATGATTGTCCATGTGGTTTTCATACTCACCCACTAGGTGTCCAGTGGGGATGTCCCCACTCTCGAATCTGTGGCACAGTGCTGACTGGTGCCAAATGAATGAATTGTGTTCTCCCCCAGAGTGCGTGGCATAGACATTGATTATGCGCCCCCTGGCATCGCACACCACCTGGCAGTTGATGCTGGCATAGCCCTTGTGATTGATGTATGCAGCCCCTTAAGTGTCAGGTGGTGTGCATATGGCCACATGGGTGCAGTCTATTGCCCCTAGCACACCAGGCATATGTGCTACCCTGTGGAATGCCTGTATGTTTGCTGTGCGCTCTGCCGCTGTGCTGGGGAAATGGATGTACTCTGCAGCATGTGGCAGCAGTGCGCTGAGGAACTGGGTAAGGTGGCATGACGTGGCTGACTGGGTTATGCCTGTGGTGTCCCCAGTAGGTCTCTGGAAGGTACTCATGGTGAGCAAACACATGCAGGCTGTTACCTTAGTCTCCACTGACAGGGCATGGCTCCGTCACATGGGTGCCTGCATCACATCATTGCACAGCTCACAGAGCCACCTCAGAATTGCCCTATTCATGCGGTATCAGCCCACAATCTCAATATCAGTGTACAGCTCAAAGCTGGTGCGGGCTCGGTACTGCCTGTTGGGGGCATACCACCGATGGTCCCTTCCATGGCCATGCCCCCATGCCACCCGCCTTCTCACCCCCCTCATAATGACCTCCATCTGGAAGGTGGCAGTGGCCATGTCCCTGGCTTGTGTTCACCCCCCCCGGGCAGCTGTTGCTGTATTCCCCCGCTGTCCTCCCTGCTACTTTGCACTGGGAACACCTGCCTGTGCTGGCCTCTGTGCTCTGTGGCACTTCCCCCTTCTGCACTTGCTGTGGCTTCCCACACCTTCCCTGTCCCTGGGTGTTCAGAGTGCCCTTTCCCTGGCCTGCCCTGTTTGTGCCTCCTGCCCTGTCTGTCTACCTATGGTTCTGACTCATGTGGCTTCCCTGTAGCATTCTTGTGCCTCTCCCTTGCTCCTTTTTATTTTGGCTCATTTCCACTATGGCGCAACTTCTGCTTGCTCCCCTGTTGCGCATGGCGCAAGTCGTTGAATATCGCACTGTGCCATTTATGCATGGTTCCTCCCCCTTTGGTTGCACATGCCTTCATTATCATTGCGCTGTTGCTCAGCGTGATTTCAGGAGCACAACTGCCTCCTGCTGAATATCGCAGAATGGCACAATTTCGGACTTGCGCTGGCGTAACCCTATTGCGCATGGCTCAACTCTTTTGAATATCTGTGCCTTAATAAATAATCATAAATACAAAACAAATAGGTAGAGGTGTGCAAAGTTGGGAAAATTCACTCTGTGTAAAATTTTGTGGATTCACACTTTTCTGCAAAGTTTTCTGCACTGCAAAGTATGACTTCAAAGACTATTGGCAGATTTGCACAATTTCAAAGTCGAAAACTTCAAAACACATTAAACTTAATAGTAGAAGTGTCTCAGATCTGCGAAGCTGGAATTTTGTAGTCAAAGTTCAGCTTAAGAAGCGAAGTTTGCAATGTAGCATGGGAGAGGAGGTCACATGTTGCTGAACAGCCAATGAGAAGCTAGTCTGGTCATTATGTGAGTGTAGTGTGTTGGAGTGAGACTTAAAGAGCAGTGCTTGTGCTTGTAGCTTAGAGTCAAAATCCAAAAACACTATATATGAAAGAGTATTTTGGTGGTCACATTGCTTCAGAACTGTGTTTGTGAGTGCCCTTTGCACACACAATACTTTTTTGTGTTGATTTTCTCCTGTATTCTTTACTTGAAGTATTTTGTTTTCTGTTAATACAGAAGTAGTGGTTTGATAGCTTGTGTGGGGGAGGGGAGGAGCAATTTAGAAGGCGCCCTTGTCTTCAGAACCAAATCAGTGGCCAGTGCTCTGTCTTTTCTTAAGAAAAAAAATCACTGTCCTCCTCACTGCAATTTAACGACAGTGATTGTTGTGTCCCTACCTGCACACCATTATTTAGAAAAAAATCATTGTCCTCCTGATTGAGAATTAACCAGAGTTATAGTGGTGCATCCCTGCATACACACCTGTACTAGGAAAAATAAATCATTGTCTTCCTCACTGTGAATTTAACCAGGGTGATTGTTGTGTGTCCCTGTGTGCATACCTGTGCTAGGAAAAAAATCACTGCCCTGCTGACAGCAATTTAACCAGAGTGATTGTTGTGTCCCTGCATGCACAACTGTGCTTGGAAAAAAAACCTCTGTTCTCCTGATTGTGATTTAACCAGAGTGATTGTTGTGTGTCCCTGCATGCACACCTGGTCTAGGAAAAAATCGCTGTCCTCCTGACTGTGAATTTAATTAGAGTGACTATTGTGTCCCTGTTAGCACACCTTTATTTACAAAAAAGATCACTGTCCTCCAGACTGTGAATTCAACCAGAGTGATTGTTGTGTATCCCTGCGTGCACATCTGGTCTAGGAAAAAAATCAATGTCCTCCTGACTGTGATTTAACCTCAGTGATTGCTGTGTGTCCCTGCGTGGACTGAAGAATGACTGGGAAGAAAAGGGCAACTAAAGGGAGAGGCCGTGGAGCAGCCACAAAGAACATTGCTCAATTTGTGGTCCCTAATAGTGGTGCAGGAACCGTCAGTGAGAGCAGAGGGATAGCATTCAGATGACTGTTGCAGGCAGTAGCAGTAGTAGCAATGTATTTTGCCTTGGTGTTGGCATTCCTGCCTCTAAGTTTTTGTCTGCTGAATCTGTGGCAGACATGGTGACAGATGTGTCAATGTCAAGTGAAGCAGTGACAGGAAGCAGCAGCATGACCACCAAACAAACAACTGTGGGCCTGGAGGTGGTTGGTTTTGAAATGCAATTTGAAAGTGGTACTGTTGGTGATGGTGGGTCAGAGGCGGAACCTGATAATGTGTGTACATTGGCAGTGGGTGAGGGTGATGTGGTTCATGTGGAGTAACATGAGGATACCAGCCATGAAGAGGAGGTGCCTGTGCCTGCCATACAGCCTGTTGCTACTGAGGACAGACCTACAGAGGATGATGAGAATGCCAGCTTTTTTCCAGACTATGATGTGAATGATGAGTCAGACGACATGGATCCCTCATGGGAGCCTGAAAAGAAAAGGCCAAGACAGGGTGTCACAGAACATGTCTTTCCTGTTGCCTTAACTGCTATAACCAGCACAGAGAAGGACCCCCAAGCACTGTTTCTCCCATTTTTCCAGTCACCCCACTGGAAAAATGGGGAGTTAAATGGGGAAGGGGTGCAGCACCCTATACGTCAAATGGGAAGAACACCCCTTCCCCCTCAGCTAATGGTCAAATAGGGATTCAGCATGTTTGCAGTTCATTTGCATCACCAGGTAAGAAAAAAGGTCTGTCTCCCCATACGACACACAGGAGAAATGCCAAACCTCACCCAACAATTAATACACTGAAATCTGGCCAATGGAAAATCATGGTCACAAATGCTCACAGCCTGGGCAATAAGATCCCAGACCTGCAGGCAATAAAGTCAGAGGATAAACTGGACATAGTAGCAATTAGTGAGACGTGGTTTACCAGTAACCACACTTGGGAGACTTCAGCACCTGGCTATGTACTGTTCGGAAGAGACTGAGGTGCAAAAAGGGGGGTGGAGGGGCCCTGTATGTCAATGAAAATATCAAAGCTACAGAAATTCAGAATACACATAAGGAACCAGAAGAACTGTGGGTCACCCTGGAAACATGAAATGGGACAGCCATAAGAACTAGGGTTGTCTACAGGTCCCCAGACCAGGGGGAGGACATAGACACATTACTGTTAGAAGATATACAAAACATGACAGCTAAAGAGGAGGTTCTGATAATGGGAGACTTCAACATGCCGGATACAGATTGGTCAATACCAACAGGAACATCAGCCAGAACTAAACACATAGTGGATTCCCTGCAGGGGGAGGGCCTCAAACAACCGGTACAACAACCCACAAGAGACAGGGCTATCCTAGATCTAGTAATGACTAACGGAAGGGATCACAGATCTCCAGGTAGAAGGTCACCTGGGGGCCAATGGCCATCACATGGTATGGTTCAATTTGGCCACTACATCTAAATCATCCAATTCCAAGGCAAAAATATGGGACTTAAGAGGAACTGACTTTGATAAGATGGCCAACAGAGTTAAGCTAGCCCTGGCAAAAAGAAACACAGGGGAAGGGGTACAGGCAAAGTGGGCAAGCATTAAGGATGCAATACTTGAAGCAACATCCCATTGTGTTAGACAGAAAAAGAAGTGCAAAAGAAGAAGGAAACCACTTTGGTTCTCAAATACAGTAGCAGAAAGGTCAGAGCCAAAAGGCTGGCCTTCAGGAAATATAAGGGAACACAGCAGGATGAAGATAGGGGGGCATACCAAACTGCCCTAAGGGAAGCAGCGAAGGCAGTAAGGCAGGCAAAGTCCCAAACTGAGGAAACACTAGTACGAACAGTAAAAGATGGTGACAAGACTTTCTATAGATACATTAGTGAAAGGAGAAAGTCCAGAGGGGGTACTGCTAAACTCAAAGGAGAAAAGGGGGCATGTGAGGAGGAGGACCCTGTAAAAGCATCTATCCTAAATAGATACTTTTGCTCAGTATTTACTGAAGAGAAGGTAGGGCAGTGCCTACAGCTCAGCACCATGGACTCAGGGGGAGGGAGGTGAGCACTACTCCCTTCACAAAAGAAAGAGTCCTACAAGAGCTTGCTAAGCTCAGTGTGGACAAGGCAATGGGACCTGATGGCATACATCCCAGGGTGCTCTAGGAGCTAAGGGTGGAACTAGCAGAGCCATTATCAGAACTGTTTAGTGAGTATCTGAGCACAGGAGAGGTCCCAGAAGACTGGAGAAGGGCTCATGTGATCCCGCTCCACAAGAGTGGTAGCAGGGAGGAGGCAGGGAACTGCAGACCAGTCAGTCTTATCTCAGTAGTGGGCAAGATTATGGAGGCACTCCTTAAGAAAAGGATAGTGTAACACCTGGAATCCATAGGGGCACAGGATCCAAGACAGCATGGGTTTACAAAAGGAAGGACCTGTCAAACTAATCTCATAAATTTCTTTGTCTGGGTAACCAGAGTGGTGGACCAAGGGGCAGCAGTTGATGTTGCCTACCTTGACTTCAGCAAAGCTTTTGACACTGTTCCACATAGAAGATTGATAAATTAGCTGGGTAGGCTTTGGGTGGGTCAGAAGTTGGTCAACTGGGTAGCAAACTGGTTGACAGGCAGAAAACAGAGAGTGGAGGTAAATAGTATACAGTCAGAAGAGATGCAAGTCACAAGTGGGGTACCTCAGGGATCAGTCCTGGGGCCAGTCCTCTTCAATATCTTCATTAGTGACATTGCAGATGGACTAGAGGGTAAGGATTGTCTGTTTGCAGATGACACCAAGATCTGCAACAGAGTAGATGGTCCAGATGGGGTGGGCAGAACGAGAAGAGATCTGGATAAACTAGCAAAATGGTCAGAAGAGTGGCAACTGGGTTTTAATGCAAAGAAGTGCAAGATCATGCACATAGGGAAGAAACCTTGAAGCCACCTATAGGCTGGGAGGAGTTGCTGGCAGTCACAAAGGAAGAAAGATACTTGGGCATCATCATCACCGATGACCTGAAATCATCCAAACAGACCTCTAAAGCAGTAGGTAAGGCTATGGGGATGTTAGGGTGTGATAGTAGGGTACCACAAGTAGTAGAGAGGCGGTAATAATCCTCTTTACAAGACACTGGTTGGACCATCTGAGTACTGCGTTGCAGTATTGGAGGCCACACCTTCACAAGAACATTAACCAAATTGAGGCAGTCCAGAAGGGTAACCAAAATGGTGCAGGGACTGCATCAGAAGACATAATGAGGACAGATTAATGGAGCTCAATATGTATACCCTTGAGCAAAGGAGGAGAGGTGATATGATCGAAACATTCAAACACCTTAAGGGTATTAACAAGGTGAAAGAGTCTAACATGTTTAAATATAAGAAAAATATCAGGACAAGAGGACACAGCATGATACTAGAGGAGGCCTATTAAGGGGAATGTGGAAATAATTTTCATGGAAAGGGTGGTGGATGCATGGACGGCCCTACCTCAGGAAGTGGTGGCTATGAATACAGTGCAGGGCTTCAAACAGGCATGGGATAGGCATAAGGGAGCAATACAGATGAGTATGAATAGATAGCCACTGACAGAGCAAAGGGTGATGGCACATTTATAAGGTAGAAAAAGAAATGGGCAGACTGGATGGGCCTTGTGGTCCTTACCTGCCATCAACTTCTATGTTTCTATGTTTTTATAACAAAGAGCAAATCTTCTCCTTTGCTATCCCAGTCATCTTGGCACCAAGTAAATACAAGGCTCCATAAATCCCTAGTGTGGAATTTTTACGTACTGGACCCATCTGATGAGACAGTGGCAATTTGCCAACTGTGTCAAACCTGAATAAGTAGGGGTAAGAAGGGTAGTCACCTCGGCACATGTGGACAACATACACACCTTAAAAACAGGCACCCAATTCAGTGGCATCAACACCAGAAGGCAGCCTGTGCCAGTGGTTCTTGTTCATCCAAATTAGCGGGCAATGTAAGCCAAATACACCTGGCACTACATGAAGGAGATGGAGGTGCAGGTGAGGAGGAGGATATGTATGTGGTACTAGACGAGGAGAGTTCTGGAAGTGGGCCAAGTAGTGGTCCTAGAGGCAAGACTATCACCCAAGTCAAAGTGTGATCACTACCTCAGTCATGAAAAACAAAAAAGGCGCTGAGGTATGGCGTGCAGCACCTGTGAGTACCATTGGCAATCCGCAGTCAAGGAGCACCCCATTAATGGCACAATGATGAGGCAGGGTGTTTGGCACAGCACCAGATGCATCACAGCCAGCAATATCAAGAAAAGTTCAGCCAGTGCTGCATTCCATTTTGGACTGGCAAACTAAACTCACACCTAATCATGGTACTGTACAGCATGGGAATTGAATGTAGCATGTGCAGAAATGCTTGCTCTGGATGGCACGTGCCATCATTTACATATACGTTTCAAAGTGTGCCATCCTGGAACTGTACAATGATGTATATGACATGGTACGTCATGCTGTGCAGCATACCTCAGCACAGTATGTACATCTGAGGGTGCTATGTGACAAGGGCAACTGCAGGGCGGCAAACTGCATAAGGGCGCAAAACCACCAGGGCAACTGAAAAACAGTAAGTTATTTAATGTGGGGGGGCTTTGCCTCTCGCACCCACCTTGTGGAGGGCTTCACCCCCCACACACCCCCTTACTTAGGATTCCTGCTCCGTGGGGGGGGGTGCAATTCAGGAAAAGAGGGGAAATCCAAGGTCGCTCACATTGTTGGTGCCACTGTGCTGTCGCCCTTACGACCAGCCACCAACATACAGTTGCCCACATCACAGGCTACCCATCTAAGCATGGATAGAAAGAGTTTCCTGCCTGTCTGGAGTCTCCCATGTGACCTACAGTAAGTGAATCATGTGACAAACCATGTATTATATTAACTTCAAAGTAACTAACAAAAGTCAAAGATGACTTAGAAGTTTTCAAAGTTTATTTCTGAAGTTTCGTAGCCAGAAGCCAATTTCGCAAAACGTTTGACGGTGCGAAGTTGGTGACCTCACTTTGAATTCACAGGTGGAGTAAAACTTCACAACATCTCTACAAACAGTACCTCAAATGCTGAGCAAAATATATTTGCCTAAAATAGGGTCAAATAGGGCCCAAAGGCAGAGTACAACTTGTTGCAACAAGTTAGGAGTTAAAAGGTAGTAGTAAAACTATTTATTAGGAGCCCTTCCCTGAATGCTCAGGGTGTCTTACAAAAAAAAAATCTAAAACCAGTCCCATTTGCAGAGCACATGAGAAAATCACATATAATAAAATAAACCACATAATTACATAAATAAATAAACACATACATATCCCTCCCTTTGTTTTCCTCTTCTCACTTATGTACCTGAAGAAAGTCTAACCCCCCAGTATACCATTAGCACAGTGCCTAAAATTTGCCACCCCAATTAGGACACCACAACAAGGGTGAGAGTAGCAGGGGAGATCTTTATTTTTGATCTCCCCACACTCTTGTCAGCTTTTGTACCCCAACAATTTTTCTCACTTTCAGGGCATGCCCTCCCTGGAGTTGGTTATATTTTATTGTTGGGAGTGTTGGGGGCTTCAAACAGGAATGTTTTGTGGATGGTGCTTAGGTGCTCTGGCTCCAGGAAGCCACAATGTTTGGCACTGTAGAGCCAGGTGGCATATTGCCTGCATTCATACAGGTGTGACAAAATGATTGTCACCCCAATAGGGGGGAACCTACTTCCTTCAACTACCCCTTTGGCTTTCCTTTCCTCAGTACCTTTGCTCCCGTTGCTGCCTCCCGCTTCCCTCTGCTTT
The DNA here is from genome assembly GCA_016271365.2 of Neoceratodus forsteri. Classification (NCBI taxonomy): domain Eukaryota; kingdom Metazoa; phylum Chordata; order Ceratodontiformes; family Ceratodontidae; genus Neoceratodus; species Neoceratodus forsteri. The sequence continues at coordinate 1,093,103,162 of CM057456.1, forward strand.
ACTTGGTACTGCTTCCTGTGCTCCTCACTATGTGTTTCCTTATTCCTACTGAATGCCACCTTTTTTTCCTTGGTCACTTCCCTAGAGAACCATAATGGTCTCTTTACCTCTTCCTCTCAAGTGCAATCCACCATATGAGGCAGTTTTTGAGGCAGTCTCCCATTTCTTTCAGTTCTGCCCTCCTTAAGTCCAAGAACCTTGTCCTCATGTAGTTAGCCTCTATTCCCATCTTAATGTTAAAACATCACTGTACAGTGATCACTAGTACCTAGGGGACTGCCCACTGTGACGTCTGCAATGTTGTCCCTGATTGTAAGCACCAGGTCCAGCACTGCCCTGTCCCTAGTGGGTTCTTTGACTAGCTGCCTGAGCAAAAAACATTGTAGAAAGTCAAGGATGGCACTGCTCCTTCCAGAAGCTGCAGATGGAAGGCTCCCCTTCATGTATGGCAGACTGAAGTCACCAACTAGCAGCACCTCCCTCTTAATTGCCATTCTGATGATGGCTTCCTTCAGTGCCTTATCGAACTCATCTCCTTGTGCTGGAGGTCTGTGTACCACCAATGGGCTAGTAGGGCTTACTCTGTTTGTATTCATATGTTTCCATAGCTACTAACCAAGGAGAAGGTCTTGGCAGTCAGGAAACTTCCAGATGTACCTTGGAATAAATTCTCTAGTTCCAGTATAGTTTCTAGGAATCAGATTCAGACAAAAGCTTCCATTTACACCTACAGTAGGATTGGATTCTTTAATCTAGTGCCAGTCAGGTGGAGGATTGTCTTCAAGGTGGGCTTGCTCACCTATTAGGCCCTATACAGGTAGGGTCCAGGATACCTGTCTGACCTCCTGACACTTGCTCACCCAGTGCTCTCCCTAAAGTCATCTGTGATGGAGTACTTAGTGATCCCAAGGCCACTATTTAAAACTTGGGTGATTGTGCCTTCGAAGTAGCAGGCCCAACTTTATGGAATCTACTCCCATGTTCATTGAGGGAGGCCCTCTCTATAGAAAGTTTCAAACAAGGCCTAAAGACACACCTATTTAAGCTAGGATTTGCGGTATACTGAGTAATGTAAGAATGATCTGGAATTTTAGTTTCTAATGTAACAGAATAGGTTATACTCTGCTTCTGGGATCCCCGTTTGTTTCTTTTATAATGCAATAGGTTATACCCTGCATCTGGGGTACCTATCTGTTCCTATTTTAACTAGCTAGGGAGATGGTGTTGAATCCTCAGTCAGTGTAACTGTATGCTCATAGTCTGCTGCTCCTACAGCAACAAAGTGTGCATTTTCTCTTCTGGGGAATCTGTGGGCTTAGAGGCATGCAGCTGCTCTGTAACATACAGTAGAATTTTACTGTTTTGGGGTAGTTCTGTCAGCTCACATCTACTACTGGCCACTTAGCTGACTTCATCTCTCTGTTACATCTTTCTCTTTTCCCACACCAGGTATAAAGTTTTGGGTATACAGTACTAATCACATCTATAAGGATGTGCCCTGTCCCAGCTGAGGGCTTGCTCTTGCTCCTACAGAACTTGATGTCTCTGGTAGTATTCCAGTTGTCACTCTTCATCAGAATCCATTCACCATTTTCAAGTTTTCTACATATTATCTAGCTGCACAGTAACTATGGTTACACGGCTAATAAGACATGCTGAGGGATCTTAGTGCTCATCTTACACTATGTTAAAAATCATATCTCATAGGCAATTCCCTGTGTGCAGGATTGGAATTAAATTCTCCCTTGCAAGGATCATAGTGCTAAACCTGTGTTTAGCTGAGGATGTAGAATCAAACCACAGCTCTCTGACCTTGTCCATTACCTCCCCACCATGCTGAGATAACTTAAAGCGTATTAAACTTCCCCACCTAAATATATCCATAGTTTCTTGGCAAAAATGATTGAGCTGGAGGCCTGGGTCACCCATTATTCACCTGACATGCATGGCATTTTTGAGGTATGTGTCATGATTAACGACACCAACATAGCGACCTACACACCTGTTGACATTTTTGAGACCTGGTTTAAGCAATCCATTCCAGACTTGACCAGCTCCCTCCCAAATACAACTTTCTCAGAGTTGATCATCCTACCTCAAAAAAAAAGGGGGAGGGAGAATTGTTACTATTTTTCAAATGTTACATGACCTTACCTGTTATGCAATACATTCCTTAATACAAAGCCTTCCTATGAATTCCTGCATCCTACTCTTCTACTAGGCAAAGCGAAAATGATTCATGTGATCTGTGCCTACAACTCCCAGAAGATGGTATCCCTGGCTTCACCTTCCTAATTGATATGAACAGCCCCAAAGTTGGTTGCAATGAACTACTAGTTTAGGACAACTTAAAACTTGACTGGCTATGTTCACAAACCAAGGCTTATGAGACCATGACCAGCATGGTAAATCTTACCCAGCTCATGTCTTACACTACAAGACTACTAAGGGTGGGCAACACTATCTGATCAACTGGATGCTCTCCAATAGGGGAGGGAAAGGGGAGGGGGAAATTGTTTAACCAGGAAAGGCACATTAAGCTGAAGCTTGTTTCCAGGTGTGACCTGGGAGCACAAGAAAGTTAAGTAACTTGCTCAGGGTTACACAGTATGCAAGTAGGAGCTGTGAGATTCAGTCTCCAGGTTTGCAGCTCAGAGCCCTAAACCACTGTGCTATACTGCTTCCTGCAGAAAGGACAGGATCCAGTTCTTTGGAGTGCTGCCCTACTCTAGGCAACCAACTACTCCACAACACACTGCCTGTGAAATGGAGGGACCATACACCTAAAAATATACCCACCCAAGGTTATTTCCCTGAAGGATTTCTCTCAAATAAGCCCAAATGGTCACCACTCTGAGCTCTTTCAGATAGACTGGTGTCCCAGTCCCTACCTCTCTTTCACCAGTGTCACCTCAGCCTTGATCCTACTTATCTCTGTTATCACTTACCTATAGGATAAACTCCTCCCAGTAAGAAACAAACATGTGTCAATGCCGAATGTTGTCTTGCTGGCATTGGCATGGGTAGTGCAGGAGTTAGAGAGATGCATAATAGGAATGGCAATGAAGTATTAAACTGATGCCAACCGAACCCCCTCTGCAGAGACTGACAGGCATTGGGGTGTGCCTTTGGGTCACTGGCCATAACGCTCATTCCATTTCACCTCACTCTACCCTGCAGACAACGACAAGTGTTGCAGTGTGCCTTGGGGTCCTTGGGCCTTACGCTTGTCCTGGTCCATAAGAAAATACACTGAGATGGGTACAGTATAGGAGAATAGAGCAAACTTTGGGGCTGAAAGTTCCAATGCACACCTTGATGCCTGTCACTAGCTGCAGGATGGGAGTGGGGGTGAAATGCCATGAGCATTTCAGCTGATGATCCCAAGTCACACCCCAGATGCCTGTCAGTCTGTACAGGGTGGGGCATTATGGTTGGAAACCCCAATTCCCCAGGCATTTGTTGGTATTTTCAGTACAAATTTTTAACATGGACTTTTTGTGACCCCACCTCATGAACAGTGACACTATCAGCTTGCTATCCGAAAGGTGATTCTGCATAGCGACTGTGCCATTTGGTGCCACAGGTGCAAAAACACATTTTGGGCAGGACACAAAAAATGACAGCTGTACTGTTCATGAGGAGGAGTAAAGAAATGGCAATGTTGAAAATCTGGAGTGGAAATATGAAAAATTGGTGAAGTCATGAGCATGCATAGAAACTGCGCAACACATGCCCATAACACAGTTATTTGGAGAATTTTTTTTAACCAGATTTTCAATGAAGGCATTTTGGGACCTTGGTTCATGAACAGTGGCACTGTGATTTTGTTAATCTGTCCTGAAAGTTGATTTCCCCCAGCAACTGTGCCATTGTATGCCACAAGTGTGAAAACACATTTTGGGCAGGATGTGAAAAATGGCTGCTGTACTGTTCATAAGGAAGTGTAAAAAAATGGCAATGTTGAAAATCTGAAATGAAAACTTTAAAAATGTTTGAAGTTATGAGCTTGGGTGGAAATTGTGCAATGCACACTCATAACTCAGTCATTTTTTTAATTTTTTCACCAAATTTGCATCATGGGATTTTTGGGACCCCACCTCATAAACAGTGACACTGATAATTCATTAATTGGTCCCAAAAGGTGATTCCTTGCAGTAACCACAAAATTACCTTTTGGGACCTAGTAATGGGATGACAGTGCTAGTGTTCATGAGGTGGGGTCCCAAGAAACCCATGTTGAAAATTTGGAGCCAGAATTCCCAAAAATGGCTGAAATAGCAACCTAAGCTGAAACCCCCCATTGATGTCACTATAAAGCTTACCGTGATTTAGTTTATTTTGTGGTCAGCTTTTGAAGAGTTCAGATGTCTTCCCAGTCCACAGAAGATCACAGCGCTGGACCTGCGGAGGTAAATATGGGATGAGAGGAGTGTGTAGGGAGGTGGAATGTGCAGATGGTGGGTGTAGGTTGGGGAGAGGGCTCCGGAGGTGATGAAGGACCATTTTCTTTTTTACAGGGATATTGTCTCTCTCTCTCTCTCTCTCACACACACACACAGCAGACATCAGGGGATGGTTTTCATTATTTACAGGTAAAATAAAAAAATGTTGGGCACACAGGGGTGTACTCCCAGTGTGCCCCTTGAGTTTGGGGGGGGACTGATGCCAATGAGGATTTTGCCTCCATTGGCAAAGAAAGTGTGTGTGTGTGTGTGTGTGTGTGTGTGTGTGTGTGTGTGGCAACATGATGCTGACAGGGATTAAGCCCCCATTGGCAAAGAAAGTGTTGGTGGGACTGATGCCAATGGGATCAGGCCCCTGTTGGTAATGAAATTGTGTGTGAGGGGAACAAGCGGACATGGGGAGTGGCCACCCCAATGTCAGCTTTGTGGGAATTGTGTGTGCCAAGCAGCAGGAGCCACCATATTTACTGAAATGTTTCACCAGGAAAGGCACATGATGGAGCCTTGTCATCTGATGCTCCAATGAGGCAACTGCGCCTCATTGGAGTGGCATATTTCTTTCAAGATTTTAGCACTCTCCGAAGTTTCACATCAGTGCTATCATGCTTGCTAATTGGGGGCTGAGGGACGTACCCACTAAGGCTTTCTGTGCATTGGCCAACTCTGACACACCTCTGAAATATGCTACAATAGCAAGATGTTGCTTGCACCTGCGCAAGATAACATAAAAAGGAAAACTGAGGATTGTGCTACCAAATGGCTTCATGGTGACCTGCTCTCCCTGTTGAAGGCAAGAGACCTGTGCTGGGTATCATACAAGGCCACCTCTAGTAAAGCAGACTGGAATGCCTATAGAAGGCTTACTGAAATAAATTAGTTGCTGTATTGTCCCTGTAAGAACAGATCCTGAAGCAAATGGTTTGATATCTTTAACTGGACCAACATAGATGTTACAAAAAGAAAACAATGTCTAAGCTTTCGGACCAACCAAGTCCTTCCTCAGAGACTTATGACAATCATTCAGAGAATCACAATCTATTAACACCCAGATCATACATAAAAAAACAGAAAAAATCTCATTGGTTAGAAGTACCTATTTCAAAAAATCACAAATTTAAATGGAATGAATAGCATCCCTTTAGCTTGCTATAAGTGAGAATCGATTCAAGGTCAAACCCATAAATAAGCTGAATGCTCAAACAGGCAAAGTCTGTAGCTGAAATTAATAATGAATGTGTGTGTTAGGAAACTGCATTCAAGATTAAAAGCAAGACCCTTGGATTTAATACCACAAATGTGCAAGTTAAAACTTCATAGTATAGTATAAAAAAACAGTACAACAGAAATAAATGAATGGTAATAAGAAAAATGTACCTTGTATGAACAACTGTTTAAAACATTCATACAGAATTAAACTTATCTGGAGATATTTTCTAAATTATACTCTGAACCAGTTAACACATTCCATAAACATTAAAACCTAGTGCTGCAACAACATTTTCAACAAGATAATATTAATTATCAGTATCATTGCTAAATAAAAAAAATCTCACAAGGACCACCTAGAAAATGAGTTCATGCATCTTAAAATGATCAATGAGTCACTATATAATCAATTAACTATATGTGCAGAAACAATCTTAAGAATATGTATAAAACCCCAATGGAACTGAATTATCTCTCCCCCCTGGGAAAAGATAACTAGAAAATAAACATATATTCATTATGTATGTGAGCCAACACCCTGTAGCAAAATTATGACATGTACCCAACAATAACCCTTCTAAATATGTAAGCACAACCCCAATTCCTTCCCCCCACACACAGCACCCTCCCGAAACAAAAAACTTCAAACCCCTGAAAAAAACATACACAGAAAATTACCCCCACACACCCACTGAAAACTCCTCCCCTTATACACACTCACCCAAGACAACCCAACCCCCCACATATATATATATATATATATATATATATATATATATACATATACATATATATATATGGTGAGAAACCAACAAATTGATAACCAGTTAAAAAGGACTTTATGAAAATAAAAATATAACAAAAAGCAACAATACACTGAAGTCCTGTTACAGTAAATGTCCATCCTATGAAGTAAAAGTCTGGGTAAGTTTAAGTGGGGTAGTGTGTCATGAAACCCAAATCAATATTCATGTCATCTGCTACCATATTGAGAAATAAAATAAGATTAATTTCAAAAGTCTGTCAATGTTGTGTATTTAAAGAAAAAAACAGTTAAGACCATTACTGATATATCCGAGATTGAGGGGTCATTCTGAGAGAAGTGTCATCCCACTGGTTTTTCCATCATCTTCATATTAATGCTATGTCTGTGTGTGTTCATTATAGTATGGCCAGTTTGGCTTGTCTCTCCAACATACCCTATTTGTGGACATCTCTTGCATTGAATGAATAAACAACATCATGTGATGTACAGGTATAATTCCTCTGTATCCTGAATAGTCTGTTTTGTAATGTAACCACACAATCTGAAGTGGAAATGAGCTCACAAATCTCACATCTAGGTTGATTACAGAGTTGTGTACCATTTAATGTCATGGTACCCTGTTCTGATGCAAGTTTACTCCTACCAATCAGGTTGGCTAAATTGGGTGATACAGAAGTGCTTGACAGTACATGACAGATTTTTTTGTGTGGCTCGGGTGATTACTATTCCTGTGTTAGTATCTCTGTCTATCTGTTGGCTTCCTGCAAATACACATATGTAAGATTCCATCCTTGATGGTCACAGTGGGTCCAGAAAATTAACACTGGTGGTAGAATTCTCCAGGGGAAGCTTTGTGGTAGGGTGGAGATTAGTGAGTTCCTGACAAAAATCTTTAAGTGCGTCAGTGCCCTCTGTCCAAATTGTAAACAAATCATCAATGTAATAGAAATAAGTGAGTAGTTTGTAGGGACCATGCCTCAAAAAGTCCTCCTCCAAGTTTGCCTTGAAGAGATTAGCATACTGTGGAGCCATCATGGTGCCCATTGCTGTTCCCATAGTTTGAACATAATGTTTACCATTGAAGCTGAAGTTATGTGTCAGAATGAATTCAATAAGTTTCCTCACCACTCCAGGGTCAATGTTTTGGTCTAATCCTTTCTCATATAGGTACTTAAGGCAGGCTGAAATGCCATCCGTGTGTGGAATATTAGTGTAGAGGAATGCTACAACCATCATTGCTAAAATGGTGTTAGACAGTAGGTCCTTATAACCAGAAAGTTTACGGAGGAAGTATGTGGTGTCCTGAACTTAACTGTCCCTTTCTATATCCAGAAGTTTTAAAATGGTTTCTACAAATCCTGAGATTCCCTCAGTCAGGGTACCATTTCCAGAGACTATGGGTCTCCCTGGATTGCCCAGTTTATGTATCTTAGGCAACATGTAGAATGTCCCTGGCTTGGATTCAACAGGTATAATAATAATAATAATAATAAAATGTATTTATAATGCATAATTCAAAACAAACATCAAAGTGTTGCACAGAGTTAAAAGACATAAATAGAACAATAAAATCGAGATAAATCAGTAAAAAATTATAGAATCAGATATACTAGTCTCTAAAAGCATAGCTAAATAAATATGTTTTTAAGGCCGTCTTGAAGCTCTCTAGGGTTAGGCACTCTCTAATCCGATGAGGTAAAGAATTCCACAGGGTTGGGGTTGCATAAACTAAAAGATCTCACACCAGATGTTTTCAACTGAACCCTGGGAACCTCTAGCAATCCCTTGTTGGCTGAGCGGAGGGGTTGGAGGGGGCAATAAGGAACCAGGAGCTCCTGCAGGTAGCCAGGACCCTGACCGTGGAGGGCCTTGTAGGTCAGTAAACTGACCTTGAAGATGATCCACCACTGAACAGGCAGCCAGTGTAGTTCACGCAGCACAGGTGTGATATAGCCAGTCCAGGAAACCCCTACCAGTAACCTGGCTGCAGCGTTCTGCACCAGCGGTGGATATCAACCCCCAGAAGCCCTAGGTATAGGGAGTTACAGTAATCAAGACGAGACGTCACAGAGGAGTGGATTAACATTGGATAATCGTGAGATGGAACAAGGTGCTTAATCTGGGCAATGTTTCTCAGATGGTAAAAAGTGGATTTGACTACAGCTGACACTTGAGAACGAAGTGTCAGGCCTTGTTCAAATATCACATCCAGATTCTGCACCTGAACAGAGGACATGAGCTGGCAACCCCTGATCTGAAGCCTGGAGGCAGACCACGCTCCTGTCCTCTCTATAACATGACCAGGCTCCACCACCAACACCTCAGTCTTTTCAGGATTCAACCTTAGCCAACTGACCCGCATCCAGTCCTGGAGTTCCATAAGGCAGCTATTAAAAACAGAGACTGCACTATCCTGGTCAGGGGCAAAAGATAGGTAGAGCTGGATGTCATCTACATAACAGTGAAACCACAACCCATACCATCTTACAATGACTCCCTAAGGCAGGTGATACATCACTAACAGCATAGGGACACCACAGAGCCCTGAGAAACCCCACATGGCAGAGAGAATGAGGATGAGGAATAAATCCCCGACACCACTGTCTGAGTTCTGCCAGAGAGGAACGATCTAACCCAACTGAGGACCATACCCAACAGGACACAGATGTATCTCAGGCATTCAAGCAGCCCCCCATGGTTCACGGTGTCAAAAACCGAACAGAGATCAAGAAGGACCAAGACTGAATGACACTTCCAATCTCTAGCAATAAGGAGATCATTGAGCACCAGAACCAGAGCGGTCTCCATACTATGCCTCTTCCGAAAACCGAACTGGAGGGAATCATAGATGTCGTGGATTGTCAAATGGTTATCCAACTGAAGAGAAACTACTTTCTCTGTCACCTTCCCAATAAAGGAAAACTTAGGGATTGGCCTGTTTGGGTCCAGAGAAGATTTTTTTAAGGAGTGGTGTAACTACCGCCTCCTTTAGGAAGTTTAGAAACTCACCTGATTGTTAGGTGCAAACTTGCACCAGAACAGGGTACCATAACACTAAATGATACACTATCCTGTAATCAACCCAGATGTAGGACTTGTGAGCTCATTTCCACTTCAGATTGTGTGGTTACATCACAAAACAGACTGTTCAGGATACAAGGGAATTATACCTGTACATCAAGTAATGTTGTTTATTTTATTCAATGCAAGAGGTGTCCACAAACAGGGTATGTTGGAGAGACAAGCCAAGCTCTCCACATTAGAATGAATGCACACAGACATACCATTAAGATGAAGATGACAGACAAACTAGTGGGCCGACATTTCTCTCAGAATGACCACTCAATCTCAGACATGTCAGTAATGGTCTTAAAAGGTTTTTTAAAAAATACACAAAAGAGACGCACTTTTAAGATTAAGCCTATTTTACTTCTCAATATGGTAGCAGATGGCATGAATATTGATTAGGGTTTCATGACCAGTACCCCACTTCAAATTGCTAGCAGTTTTACTTCATAGGATGGACATTTAACAGGACTTCAGTATGTTGCTGTTGTCATTTTTTTTCATAGAGTCCTTCTTAACTGGTTATCTATATGTTGGTTTCTCACCAAATACACATTTGTGTGGGGGGGAGTTTGGGGAGGTTGGGTTGGGTTGTCTTGGATGAGTGTGTATGGGGGAGTTTTCTGTGGGGTAATTTTCTGTGTCTGTGTGTTTTGAGGGGTTTGAAGGATGTTTTGGGGATAGTGCCTTATGTGTGGGGGGGGATTAGGGTTGTGCTTACATATTTTGAAGGCTTATATTCAGGTACATGTCATAATTTTGATACAGGATGTTAGGACTCCTGGCTCACATACATAATGAATATACTTTTATTTTCTAATTATCTTTTCTCAGAGGGTGGGAGATAGTTCAATTCTATGGGGGTTTTATACAGATTCTTAAGACTGTTTCTGCACATATAGTTCAAATCAAATCAAATCAAACTTTATATCTGTAGCTCCTTTCAAAACCAAGGCACTGCACATAAAACCAGATATAAATATAAATTTAAAACAGAAGAATAAAAACAGATTAGCCATAATTAGGGAAGGCAAATTTAAATAATGGAGTTTGCCCTTTAAGGGGGAGACCATGTTGTCCTGGTGCACCCCTTCGCTCCATTAGGGAATGGTTGTGCTCAGAAGGGAAGGGGAGAAGGAAGGGGAGAGGCCAAGAGCCAGAACAATGGGCAGGTAGCAGGAAGGGGAGGGGAGAAGGGAGGTACATAAGGGACAGCACAAGGGGCCCTCAGCCACTTTTTGCTGGAATTTTGATTTACATCAGACTACAGCACTTTGGATTGGCAATTTCTTTGAGGTTTGTTTATCAGGAGAGAGAGGTAAGGAAACTAGCAATTGAGTTATTGATTTGCAGGACGAAATGTGATGTAAAAAAAAAGAAGAAAGGAAGGGGGATGTATATATTTGTATAGATACACAGGTTAAGAAGGAACAGTTTGCAAATTTTGACTGAGCAAATAGGGGCTCTGGATGGCGATGGGAGTCAGGCTGTGAAGGTGAGAGAGATCCAGGGCCAAGTGGGGCGCCATGCGCCGTGTGGGGAGGTTTTGTAAAAAATGTTGATTGGTTTTGATGCTTTGGGTATCTTAAGAGCTGTTTTGCTGTTTAACAAAGCTGTAGGCCTGAAAGAACTCCTCGAGACAGGGGAGAGAGAGAGAGCGCGCGCTGGGGCCACATGGATTGACGTCACACGCCATTTTTTGTAGCAGGGGTAACAAAGTTTTCCATGTTTTCTGGTTTTGTGGTGGTTTTTTCACCCTTGGGGATGACAGTGGGTGACAATAGGCCAGGAAGAGGCCAGGAAGTTGTGGGGGTTTGGAGCAATCACAAGCCAGACCACGTGGTATATAGCACTGTCTCTGTGGCACAATCAAGTAATGCATTGGATGCTCATCGAAAGGTTGGTGGTTCAAGGCCACCTAAGGACATATTAAAACCCCTCTGTCCTTGTTGGGTGCTTTGAAGGGGGATAGTGGCGCACTGGATGTCTGGATAGCAAATGGTAGGCTTTAGGCATGGGCTGGGGTGGCGTGATGTCACACGCATGTGGGGTTTTTGTGGAGAGCATCTGGGGTGGTGTAGCGTCCACCTAAGAACATATTTAAACCCCTATCTCCTTGTTGGGTGCTTTGAAGGGGGATAGTGGTGCACTGGATGCCTGGACAGTGAGTGGTAGGCCTTAGGCATGGTTTGGTGGTGGCGTGATGTCACATGCATGTGGGTTTTTTGTGGAGAGCACCTGCTGTGGTGTGGCGGACTGCAGTGGATAGGATTGTCAGTTTTTGGCGTTAATCCTAAGAGGGGGAGGTCTGGAAGACTCTGTGGTGCTGGGAGGAATGAATGCGACCCAGGACCACGTGGCGTGACGTCACATGCCACTCTGGGGTTGAAAACCTCCTCTTCTGTTTGCCTGTTTGGTGGCTGCGAAGGGCCATCTTGATTTCTTGGGGCGAATGGAAAACTCCTGGAGTAGGCCCTGTTTTGCCTGGAGTGAGGGTGTAAGCCACCCACCATGGGGGGCGTTTAGGCACTTCCCTAACAGGAAGCGAGCCAGAACTAGGCCATAAGAGGCTGCCTCAGCCCAAAGTTGATGCGGGCAGATGGTTTGGGGGGTTTTTTGGTTTTTAGCAGGAAGTCTTTTTACCTCGGGATGTAGAGCTGGCTGCTGGGCGTAGTAGCTAGAACCGCCACCTAGGAAATCAGGGGACCCAGTTTCGGGTCCCATTTCCAGGACACAGTTTAGCATAAATATTAGGCTGGGGGAAGGCCTCAGACACAAGACAGAGCACGTGCAAGGTAGGGCCAGGTGGCATGATGTCACATGCCGCGTGGGTGTCGGGAATAAGTTGCGCCCGGGTACTCGGGCTGTTTTGTTCAAATTCACATTTTGGAGGCCCTGAAGGCATACTAAGGGGAGAGCTAGGGTCCCTGTAGGGAGGCCTTGAGCAGAACAAGAGACAGAGTGACCGGGGACCTCATGGTTGACCACACGACGCAAGGTGACCACACTGGAGGTGGGGCCCCCTACCCATTGGGAGCTATGGCAGCATGGCCCTTGGTCAGTCCAGACAGGATAATTGCTCCAGGAAGAAGCAGGTGTTGGGGAGGGTGCACACGGCAGAAGGACTAAGGGCCTGAAGAAGAGATGGGGAGGGATGGGCCTGGACGGTGTCTTGCATCCTGCAATGGGCACGGCTGGGAGCAGCCAGGGGACTGGGTGACCTGGCAAAAGTAAGACAGGGGCCTGTTAGAGGGCCCGGGTTTTTGGTTTCATGGGGCGTGTGGTGCGAGGGGCAGGGAGAGGGTGCTAAAACAGGTATACATGTGCAATTAACACAGGTTTTCCTTTCTTTTACGGTTGGACCAGATTGTGTGTGGTGTGATGGGGGTTGCGACAGACAGGAGAAAAGCCTCGCGGGGGGGTGTACAGGGATACGAATAACCCTGTTTTTCTTTTCCTATAGTTGTTTTTCACAGAGAAAAGGACAAGGAGGACATGGCACCCAAGAAGAACAGGCCATCGAAGGAAGCCACCTACAAGGCTATAATCGAACTGGCTGAAAAAGCAAACAAAATGTGGGAACTGGTGGAGGGGGAGGAACCAGGGAGGCCCGGGGAGAAGAGGAAAGTGGGTACTGAAAAAGGAGGCAAGGGGAAAAGGCCAGCCGAAGAGCTACAGAGTCCTGCTAGGGTAGCACCGGTGATAGCGGGACCCACCAAGGCGGTTGATCCAGTACCCACGTGGCCAGTGGACCTGGTACTGCCAGTACTCACCCCAGATCAGAGGGGAATCTCCCCGGTGGTACCTGGACAAGAAGCCCAGGACAGGAGGTCCTGCCCACAGACCCCAGTAGCTCACCCTCCACCTCCTCCCCAATCACAGGAGGAAGCAAGGGGACCTTTGGAGGACTCCAGGCAGTTCGGCCAGGACTGAGTTACAGGTAACACATCCAACGGAGTGGGGGATAGCATAAAAGAATATATAGGGCAGATTGTGGTGGCCCTGGGGACAAGGGGGCTGAGGCAGATCGAATCTGCTCTGGCAGAAATTAGGACAGGACAGGACAAGAGGTACCAGGAGACACTGTAAAGGGAGTGGAAAGAGAGGGGAAAAGGTACAAGAGAGATAGGTGCGCCGGGGATGAGAATAGGTGAACACGTGCCATTGGCCATGAAAGAAAAATATGGAGAGGAGAATATGTGGATATATTTGCTTTGGTGAGCCAGGAGGCGACGGCAAAATATGAAGAAATGGAGAGCATAGGTAAGAGTGAGATGGCAGCTGCCATAGTGCTCTTAGGGAAAAAAGAGGACAACAAGTTCACGAAAGGGAAGACTTGGGATGGGTTGTTTCTAGGTTTTGCCACTTTTTCAGCCATCGTTCTGGAAAAGAGGCTGGAGCTGGGCATCCCACTCATTACCTATTCACTGATAACACGGAGAGCAAAAGCAAAAGGCGGGGTAGGATGGATATACTACGATGAATGTTTTCGGGCAGAGAATGGCAACATTCGGGGATGTAAGATGGGACACCAAGCAAATAGACTTATGGACGGATTACATAACAGATCAGTCCACAACCGAGGTTGGGTGGGGTAAAAAGGGGTTTACGCCACAGAGAGGCTGCTGGGCTTATAACAGGACTTTCTGCTCATGGCCTCAGTGTCGCTTTCGACATGCATGTTCAAAATGCAGAGGGGGGCATCCGGCAAGCAAGTGCAGAACAATAGTGATACAGGGAGCACAAGGGCAAGGGGGGCAAGGATCGAGCCAACAGTTTTTTCGGGATGGCCAGGGGTTTAAGGGCAAACATGGAACAGGGAGGGAGGGGCAGGGGAATGGGAGTAGAGGGGTCAGAACCACTGAAGCAAGGAAGGTTAGACAGGAGGAGAGGCAGGGAACAAGCGGCTGGTAAGGAGCATTTTGGTATAGCCAGAACTCCATTAACATAGCAACATGGACAGTTTGCCTGGACAAATATCCGGACAAGTGTGCAGAATATGATTTTAAGTGGTTTAACACAGGGTTTTCATTGCAGTCTAAAGGGACCCAGGCAAGCAAGGGAGGCAAACAACCTGGGATCCATAAAGGGAAAGAGAAAATGCTAAGGCAGAAGATTGAGAAGAAGAAAGCAGCAGGCAGGTGGAGGGCCCATTGACACACCCCATTGGAAAACATACGGATATCGCCTTTGGGCTTGCTACCCAAGAAACAAGAAGGGGAATACAGGGTGATCCACCACCTGTCTTATCCGGAAGGGGAGTCGGTGAATGACTTTATTAGTGAGGAACATAGTAGGGTGACACACGCGACACTAGAGTATGCAGTCCGGATAATCTGGGCCACAGGGGATGCATGGATGGCAAAAACGGACATCGAGTCTGCCTTCAGACTGCTTCCAGTCAGGAGGAAAGACTGGGATCTCTTGGGTTTTAAAAGTGAGGGACAGTATTATTTCGACAAAGCAATGCCAATGGGGTGTTCCACAGCATGTGCTACATTTGAGGCATTCAGCACATGTTTGCAGTGGATATTCCAAGAAAAAATGGGTTATAGGTCAGTCATCCATTACCTGGATGACTTTCTCCTCATTGGGAAGGGCGAAAGGGAGACACAGAGGATGCTGGGTAAGTTTCAGGAAATGTGCCGGAGCTGGGAGTCCCATTGGCACCAGAAAACAGAAGGGCCCACTAAGGTTATGGAATTCCTAGGGATAGAGATCGATGCCACTAGCGAAGTGTTTAGGTTACCATACAAAAAAGTAAGGAGGTTGAAGGAACTAATCTGGGTACATGCCAGCAGGAGGCGGGTACAACTAAAATTGGTCCAGCAGGTACTGGGGCACCTGAACTTCACATGCAGGGCCATAGGACCAGGAAGGGCATTCACAAGGAGGCTAGCCAGAGCTATAGCAGGGGTCACCAGACCACATCACTGGGTTGATCTGACTCAAGGCGTCAGGGAGGATTTTAGTATATGGGAAGAATTCTTGAAGGATTACAATGGGTGTTCGTTCTGGCAGGAGGAGTGGCTGTACAACACAGACTTTGACCTCTACACAGATGCGGCTGGGGGGCTGGGCATGGGGGGCTACCTGAGGGGCAGGTGGTTTGCAGAACCATGGCCGGCAAGTTGGGTGAGGGACAGGAAAGTAAGAGATATATATCTTTACTAGAGATCATGACCATATGGGCATACACCTTGGTTTGGGGGGAAGAATTACGTGAGCAGAAGGTAACATTTTGGTGTGGCAATAGAGCAGTGGTGGAGGTACTAAACAACAAGGGAGCCAGGTCGGATACAGTCATGCAGGTAGTACGATAGTTAGTTTTAAGGGCTTTGCAGCTGAACATGTCTTTCAGAGCAAAGCACATAGAAGGGGTACACAATACCCTGGCTGACAGCCTTTCCCGTCTGCAGCTGGACCGTTTCCAGAAGCTGGCACCAGCAGCGGAAGAACAAAAAATGCCCATACCAACAAACATCTGGGACATTGGCAAGAAGGAGCAGAACTGCTGTTTCGCAGCTCATGGGTGCCTCGGACTCTGAGGGCCTACGATGGGGCCTGGAGGGTTTCTCAAACATTCAGGGCAGAACACCAGATGGAGGTAAGTGGGCCATTCTCTGAGGAACAGTTGGGAATGTTCACAGTGGAACAATGGCAGAAAGGGACTGTTCACGCCACAATGGGGGTTTATCTGGCAGGGATCAGTGTGATCTGCAGCCTAAAAGGCTGGAATGACCCAACAAAATCAATGTTCATCAGGAGAATGATGCAGGGATGGGGCAGGTTGAAACGAGGGCCAGGGGATAATAGGCGGCCAATAGGTGAGCAGTGGCTAATAAGGCTAAAAGAGGTGCTTCCGGCAATATGCAGATCAAAGGGGGAGGCCCAGCTATTTCACACAATTTATGTGATAATGTTTGCAGGGGCTATGAGGGTGAGTGAAGTGGTAGGCCATGGAAAAGATGACAAGGAAGGAGGTGTGGAATGGGAGGAGGGGAGTTGGGGGATAAGAGAAATATGAATCAAGCTAAGGAGGTCAAAGGCAGACCAAAAAGGGCAATGGTGCATGATAACACTAAAAGGGTGGTCGGAGATCGCAATATGCCCAGTGCAGGCCCTGTGGGTTTTCACCGCAGAGCAGGTGACCAAGACGGGGAAGTTATTTGTACATGGTGATGGAAAAAGGGTCTCCGGCTATCAAATTACAGCAGTGCTGAAAAAGGGCATTCGTTTTCTGGGGGAGGACCCAGCTAATTACTCTTCCCATTCCCTACGGATTGGGGCTGCCTCACAGTGGGCAGCAATGGGTGAACCCATGAAGGACATTTTGGAAAAAGGACGCTGGCGGTCATCCAGTTATAAAAGATTCATCAGATCACTGAAGTAAAAAAAAAAGGGAGAAGGGGAAGGAGCTGCTAAGAAAGGGAAAAGAAGATAGAAGTATGGTGCTCCTGTGGAGGAGCACAACAAAAAAAAAAAAAGAGAAGAAAAGAAGGTGGGGGGATGATACAATGAGGGCAATGAGAGTATGTATAAATTAATTAATTTTCTTTGCACCTCATAGGTAGAGGGAGGAGCACAGAAGTCTGGATCTGCGGCCATTCCTATATTTACTGGGCTGGTAAGAGAGCAGAGAAAAAAGCTGGGGGAAAACAACTGTACCAGGATGTAAGACAGTGTAGGTTGGTATGGTACAGCCTACGGGGGATGAGATGGGCACAGCTCCTGCCCACTTTGAAAGAACTCAAGGGTCAGTGGCCCAGTCCAGACCTAATCATTATACACCTAGGGGACAACGACCTGGCAGGCAGACCATGGGTACACACATATTTACAGATAAAGAGGGACCTGGTGGCAATAAGACAGTGGTGGCCTCAAGTATGCCTTGCCTGGTCAGATATGATACCACGAAGAATATGGAGACAGGAACACAGCCACAGGGTGGTGGAGAGGGCCAGGAGAAAGATGAATAGATGGGTGGGGACATTGATAAGGCAGATGGGAGGACAAATGATACTGGCGGGAGTAGAGGAATGGGTGGATGACTTCTACAGGTCAGATGGGGTACACTTGTCAGATATAGCAATAGACATGTTCAATGCAGAAACAATGGTTTTCATAGAGGAATGGAGGAAACAGACAAAAGCTGGTATAAAAAAAAAAAGAGGATGGAAGGAAGTTTGCATCCCTGAGGTAAGGGAGAGCGATACCCTAAGTTGGGGAGAAGCCAGTCATCCGCCAAGCTGAGGAGCTGGCTGAGTGGGGAAAAAGAGGCGAGGGCGGGAGGGAAGAAAAGGAATAACACAAGAGGAGGAAGAAGATGAAGGAGAAAGCGGTCTCGGTTTTCACCGTTACCTAACAGAAAAGGAGAAGAAGAAGGCACCCAGGTTTTCGCCTGGGGGATGGATAATCAGAGAGTGATATATGGATGGAAATAAATGAAAATTATGGAAATATGATAATAAAGAAATGAAAAACGGAATATGGATTATGAATATAAATAAATTAATTGCCAATCTGAGCACAACAACAAACAATGGTCTCTGTGTTTTTGTGAGGAAAAAGGGGGGGAATCCGGGACAATGGAGTTTGCCCTTTAAGGGGCAGACCATGTTGTCCTAGTGCACCCCTTCGCTCCGATGAGGGAATGGTTGTGCGCTCAGAAGGGAGGGAGAAGGAAGGGAGGGCCAATAGCCAGAACAATGGGCAGGTAGCAGGAAGGGGAGGGAGAAGGGAGGTACATAAGGGACAGCACAAGGGGGCCTCAGCCACTTTTTGCTGGAATTTTGATTCCTCCAACCCACCCTACTAGACAAGAATCGAGGGAAAGACAGTCAATTTGGGGCTGTATGGTGGGTCTGTCAAGGTGGAGGACAGACGCATCCGGTAGGACAGTGGACTGCCAAAGGTGAATGGCAGGTGATAATATGGGTATGGACTGCCAAAGGTGGATGGCAGGTGATAATATGGTTATGGACTGCCAAAGGTGGATGGCAGGTGATAGAATGCTTTGGGACTGCCAAAAGTGGATGGCAGATGATAATATGGCTATGGACTGCCAAGGTGGATGGTAGGGGAAAGGGGGGGGATGATGGGAGGGAAGAAAAAAGAATTACACAAGAGGAGGAAGAAGATGAAGGAGAAAGCGGTCTCAGTTTTCACCGTTACCTAACAGAAAAGGAGAAGAAGAAGGCACCCAGGTTTTCGCCTGGGGGATGGATAATCAGAGAGTGATATATGGATGGAAATAAATGAAAATTATGGAAATATGATAAAGAAATGAAAAATGGAATATGATTTATGAATATAAATAAATTAATTGCCAATCTGAGCACAACAACAAACAATGGTCTCTGTTTTTGTGAGGGAAAAGGGGGGAATCCGGGACAAGTACATTTTTAACTCACTTTTAAACCTATTGACGGGCAGGCATTCTCTTAACTGACAAGGTAGAGAATTCCACAGGGTTGGGGCCAAAAAAGAAAATGCACGGGCACCATAAGTTTTTAATCACACCCTGGGAATCTTTAGCAATCCCTCATCGGTGGATGGTAGAGGATGGAGGAGGCAGTAGGGTATCAAGAGGTCTTGCAGGTAACCTGGTCCCTGATCATGTAGGGCTTTAAAGGTTAGTAAGCCAACCTTAAAGGTTATCCACCACTGAATAGGCAGGCAGTGCAGTTAGCGGAGCACAGGCACAATATGACTGGACCTGAAAGTCCCAGTCAAAAGCCTGGCTGCCGCATTCTGCACTAGCTGCAAGTGGCAGGTATCAACCCCTGGAAGCCCTAGGTAGAGGGAATTGCAGTAATCAAGGCGGGTAGTGATGAAGAAGTGAACCAATGTTGGAAGATCATCCGAAGGAACCAAGTGTTTCATCCAGGCGATATCCCTCAGATAATAAAACGAGGATTTGATGACAGCCAACACCTGAGATTTCAGTGTTAGACCATCATCAAAAATAATGCCAAGGTTACACACTTGGTCTGAGGTAATGAGCTGTATGCCATCGATTGAAAGACCTGATGCCTGTCCAGCCCCCAGACCTGCCCCAGGATGACCAGGGTCCACTACCAACACTTCAGTCTTGTCTGAATTCAGTCTCAGCCAGTCAGTACTCATCCACATTCTAATCTCACTAAGGCAGTTGTTTAGCTCAACGAGTGCATCATAGTTAATTGATTATATACTGACTCATTATTGAACTTTGATCATTTTAAGATGTATGAACTCATTTTCTAGGTAATCCTTGTGAGATTTGTTTTCTTCTTTTTTTATTTGGCAATGATACTGACAATTGATATTATCTTGTTGAAAATGCTGTTGCAACACTGGAGGTTTTAATGTTTATGGAGTGTGTTAACTGGTTGAGAGTATAGTTTAGAAAATACCTCCAGATAAGTTTAATTCTGTATGAATGTATTAAATAGTTGTTCATACAAGGTACATTTTTCTTATTCCCCTCTTATTACCATACATTTATTTCTGTTGTTCAGTTTTTTATACTATACAGTACTATCAAGTTTTAACTTGAACATTTGTGGTATTAAATCTAATGATCTTGCTTTTAATCTTGAACGCATTCTCCTAACACACACATTCATTATTAATTTCAGTTACAGACTTCGCCTGCCTGAGTGTTCAACTTATTTATGGGTTTGATCTTGAAAAGATTCTCACTTATAGCAAGCTAAAGGGATGCTATTCATTTCATTTAAATTTTTAATTTTTTGAACTAGGTAGTTCTAACCAATGAGACTTTGTTCTGTTTTTATTTTTATGTATCATCTGGGTGTTAATAGAATGTAACTCTCTGAACAACTGTCATAAGTCTCTGAGGAAGGACTTGGTTGGTCTGAAAGCTTATGCATTGTTTTCTTTTTGTAACATCTATGTTGGTCTCATAAAAAGTATCAAACCATTTACTTTTGGATCTATAGAAGGCTTAGAAACACCTGCAAAAAAGCCAGTAATGCTGCTAATTGAGTGCCTATAGGAGGGAACAGTAACCGATCTGTGCTAGGGGGCACAGTAAAGGCCTCATTGGGGGCTCTGTGAAGCAGGGTCAAAATTACATGGTGCTTGGGGGCTCCACTTCAACTATCACTGCAACATTTTAAATACTTTCAACTGATATTTTACTAACTTAACTGACTTTATTCCCTCTAGTACTAATCCTCCATCCACTGGTTTGGCTACTCTGTCAATCTTGTCTCCTTCTTCTTTTTTTTTTTTTTTACTTTGCACTCTTCATTAACTTTTCCAAAAAGAGTGTAACAAACATATTAGAAAGTAAATAACAAGCACAACAATTTCAATAAAAATAAAGCAAAGTATATCACCCTAACCCCAACCCCTAACTTCAACAACATCAGTAGATAATGACATAATGTTAATACACTAAGCTGTCTCCAAACACACACACACACACACACCCCATAGATCCAACGGGAGCCAAATTATATGCCTAATTCAGTTACTAACTCACTTATTAATATACATAAATAAACCATCCCAGGATTTCAGATAACTTATAAATATAACCAGCCAATCCACTTCAACTTTTATTTAAATTAAGACATTTAAACTAAATAAGAATGATTAAAAATACCACCTGTAAAGTAAAAAAGGAAGAGAAGATATATGGTAAATACAAAACCTTTAAAGTTCTTAAAAAGAAACCTAAGATTTCATAAAAAGAGTCCTAAAATGATAAAACTGTAGGCAATGCTATCTGATTCCAATTTATATGGTATTAAAGATATTATAATGAGTTTCATATATTTTAAATTTTGTTTCATAATTTTTTGTGCACTCTTGCCCTACCCTTAATATAGTTAATTGCCTTAATCGTACATACATTTTGATGAATATGAAATAGCCATTCCTTAAAAGCGGGTGCATTATTATCTAACCAGTGTTTAAGAATGACTTGTTTAGATGAGACCACGTCAAGGAGAGCCCATACATATCAGAGGCTGTTAAAATTATTAGGAAAGTCTCCCATGACTAAAATCTTTAAATCCAATTTAAAATTCTTAGTGAGGGCATCAATTACCTTCACCTTAATATTCTGCCATAAACTTTGCAAGGAGGGGCAAGACCAAAACATGTGTTCCAGGGAACCCACTCCCTTGGTACACTTTGGGCATATGTCATTTTCTCTCTCTCCAACCCATTTTAAACAATTTATGAGGAGCTAGATAAGCATTATGCAGGGTGTTAAACTGTATTAATTTTAGATTGTCCAATGGGAAGAATTTATTTAAATTTTTCCATCACTCAGACCATGATGTGGGGTCACTAGCTGTAAACTGATTCCAATAGGGGCATTGATAAGGTGTTACCCTTACTTTAGTTAACATTAAATATTGATACAAGTTAGATATTGGGTGTATTTTGCTTCTTGCTTCTTTCATTCTAAGTATAAAATTTTCTTTGTCACTAGACCAAGGGAATGGCCCAAAATGTGATTTAAGAGCTAAATTTAGTATAAAAAGTATATGAAAATATTTACTTAATGTTAACCCCTGATGGATATCTGAGATGGAACACAAGGAGCCATCCGCCAGAATGCCTGACACCTTTATGTTAGGGTAACATGGTATCTGACAGAGCATGAAGGGTTTACCATGAAATACAAAATTTAAGTCATTAATAAGTGGCTGATTAATGCTTACACTATGATTAATATTTAAATATCTGCCTAACTGATTATGAATTTTAAGGGAAGTGACTATGGTAGTTTTTTTTTTTTTACTTTTTAGGTAGTTAATTTAACTTCCCATAAAGAATCAAATTTGAAGATGACCAATAATTTTGTAACATGTCATATTCTAACTGAGCCCAATTGGGAAGATATTGATTAGAATTTACCCCATTGTCCAACTAATTGAGGTATTTGTTAGCTTGTGAAGCCAAGTAATAAAGAATGAAATTTGGAAATTTTAGATGGCCTTGGTTTTTTGGAAACATTAATTTGTTCAAAGCAATTCTATAGGATTTACCAGCCCATAGACATCTATTAATAATGAAATTAAGTTTTGTAAACCAAGATAATGGTAAAAAGACATTAAACATATTAAGGGGGAAGAAACTTCTAGGGAACATATTAATTTTTATGATGTATATTCTGCCGATAAACGATAAAGGGAGTGAACTCCATATTTTTAAATCTTGAGAAATGTTAGATAACATTTCCTCCAGATTAATCCTAATTAAATTTGACTTGTCTGTACAGAGACAAATTCCTAAATATGTAAGTCCTGTAGATTTTCAATTCAAGCCTAGTTCACTGACTTCCTCTTTTATAAACACCTGATTTAAAGGCATCAACTCTGACTTATCTTTGTTTAGTTTATAGTTAGAGATTAGGCCAAACCTGTCTACAGTATGTAGTGCAGCTTTAATTTAAGGGATTGGGTTAGAAATGTGGAGTAGAATATCATCAGAGAAAGCTGATATTTTAAGACTGCGTTTTAAAATTGGGATATTAGAAATAGAGATTTATTTTTTTAAATAAAGTAAAGGCTCTAAATAAAAGTTAAATAATATTTGGGATAAGGGGCATCCCTGCTGGGTACCTTGACAAAGTCTGAATGGAGGGGAAAACATTTTATTGCAGCTAATTCTAGCTGTAGGAGCTGAATATAATATTCTAAGCCAAGTAATAAAGGTTTCTGGGAAGCCAGATTTAGAGAGTATGGCAAGTATGAAATTGTGATTCACCCTGTCAAAGGCTTTTTCTGCATCCAGGGAGACCAAAACCATAGGGAGTTGTGACTCCCTGGATGCAGAAAAAATACGGGATAACTTTCTCATATGGTCTGAGGCTCGCCTGGATGCAATGAAACCTACCTGCTCTTTACATATAAGTGGTTGCCAAATATTTTTAATTCTTTGTGCTAATATATGGGTTAAAATTTTAAGATCACAATTTATCAAGGATATTGGTCTGTAGTTGGAAACCTTGTTTCTGGCCTTATTAGGTTTTGGGAGAAGAATTATTATTGCTTCTAAGAGGTAAAGGTCGAAGATATCTTTAGGGAGTATATACATAAAAATCTTTTGTAAAATAGAGCTAATAGAATCACAGAAGGTTCTATAGAAGTTGCCTGTTAGACCATCTGGCCCTAGCACTTTATTAATAGAGAATTTGTTAATAGCTTCTTTAACTTCTTGCAATGAGATAGGAAGTAATAAGCTGTTAGCTTCAACTTCGTCTAAACGAGGACAGATAAAATCTTATAAATACTTCTCTATCATCTCATGAGAAGGTGGATTCTTAATAGGGCCATAAAGATTAGAATAGAAGTTTGAAAATTCCTCTAGTATAGCTTTATGGTTAATAAGTATCCTATTGTCCTTTTCTGAGATGATAAAGTCAATATAATTTGATACCTCCAGTTTCTTTTGTCTATTGGCCAGTAACTTACCAGGTTTATTACCTAAGTCTGAATAATTAGCACTTGATCTGATTATTTGAAATTCCACTTGTTCCATTGCCAATCTGTATAATTCTTCTCTAAGATCCTGCATTTTCTGGTTTAACTGGGGAGGTAAGTTTGTTGGAGACATTGCTTCAAGTTGGCTCAAGCTATTGGATAAATCTAAAATTCTACCTTTTTTCTGTTTTTTTAATATAGACCCAAATCTAATAAATTCACCTCTGATATAGCACTTGCATTCAGCCCATATTATATCTAATTTTTCAATAGACTTTGAATTCTACTCCCCAAAAAATATTTATTTCATCATTAATATACTTAATAATATACTGTTGTCTCACAGTGTTATTTAGCCTCTGAGAATATTGTTTAGTAAGGGGGGTAATAGGGAACCTTGTCTTCTTCTAAAACATACCTACACTACTTCTTAAAGATCAGATACAAAGGTATTTTAAAAATTAACCCTTTTTTCTAGTACATGGACAATCAGGCCTTAAGTATTACAAATAAACTGCAGGAATGCAGTATTTTATGTTATGCTATTTTATTGCCTCTCTTATTTGATGGCTTAAGAGAAAGGCTATCAGACTTTTTCAGACCAGCTGGTGGAATCTTGGGTGAGCGGTGATGTCATTTAAGCAAGAATAACATCATTTTCATCAAGGTTCTGGCAGCTCAGTATCCACACAATACATCAGATTATGAAATCGCAAAAATCATTTGTCATATCAAACAGTATTAAATGTACTATAAGATGTTAAGTATCTAGTAACATTCACAGGCTAATCAGTAAAAATGTACGGACAATATTAAACAAGAGAAGGGATGTCCACACATCCTCAAGTCATGTAATTTTTTTTCCAATTTTCCTTACTAACCTAAATAGAGTTGTATTTTGCTTCACCCCATTTGCTGAGGTTCTACAACACTCTCAGTATTATGCATGTTCCCTGTAATGGATTCTCTTCCTCCCAGAATTTGTACAGCTGTTCTTGTAAGCCTTCCAAAATATTTACTTATGTCCTGCACCTCTTCGTAACTTATATTCTATCCTGTCTTCTGATAATGTAAGACCTTTATTCATCTTTCTCAAAATGTGCACCTCTTTTACTGTACTCTCACAATGTTTTTATATTCACCCATCCATTCTCAAAATGTTCACTTTTTACTCCTTTCAGCCATTCAAATATGAATCCCATCTGCTACATCCCCCTCTCAAAATCAGTACTTTAGCCCACACCACCATACATGTGTACATCTACCACTGCAGTCCTCCAAATGTACACCACTTGCACCTCTCTCCAAATCAGTAACTGCACCAATCCCAAAATTTGCACTTGCACCCCTGCAGCCCTTCAGAAATTTGAACTTGTACACCCACAGTTTGCACTTGAACCCTTACACCCATCCCGAAATTGTATGTATACCACTGACTCAATCCCCCAAATTGTACATGCCCTTAGCATCTCATTCAAAATTTATACATGTGCTCCTGCAACCCTCCCAAAATGTGTACCTGCATCCCTCTCAAAATTTGTACTTGTACCCCTGCACTCCTCCCAAAAATCATACTTGCACCCCTTCCAAAATTTGTACTTTTACTCATGCCTCCCAAATTTGTACCTACATCCCTGCATCCTTTCCAAATTTGTACTTGAACCCCTTTTCCCCTCCCCAAATTTGTACTTGTACTCCTGCACCCCTCCCAAAATGTTTACTTGTACCCCTGCACCCCTCCCAAAATTTGTACTTGTACCCCTATTCACCTCCTAAAATTTGTATTTGTAGCCCGCCCCATAATTTGTACTTGTACCACTGCACCCCTCCAAAAATTTGTACTTGTACCCCTGCACCCCTCCCCAAATTTGTATTTGTACCCCAACCCCAAAATATGTACTTGTACCCCTCCACCCCTCCTCAGATCTGTACTTCTACCCCTGTATTCCTCCCAAAATGTGCAGTTGTACTGCATCTCTGCACAAACCCCAAATTTGTAACTGTACCCCTGCATACCTCTCAAAATGTGTAATTGTACCCCTGCAACCCTCCCAAAATTTGTTCTTCTACCCCTGCACCCCTCCACAAAAACTGTACTTGCACCCCTGCAACCTTCACAAAAATGCTGAAATAGGCACCCCTCCAAAACTTTGCCTCTCACACATCTTAAACTGCACAAAGGGTTGAGGTGCAGACTTTGGGAGTAGTGTGTGAAAGATACAATACATACCTTTGGAGTAGTGTGGGGCAAAGTGTACTAATATGTGGAGGGGCATAATGGTAGGCATGTAAATTGTGTGAGGGTTGCAAGAGAAGGGATTTGATTTTTGGGCAGTCTTGCAAATGTTGCTATTTGTGCAGGGAATGGGGTAAAATATTTGGATAAGAGTGTGGATTATGGAATGAATTTTGTGAGGGGTACAGGAGAAGGTGTAGAAATCTTGTGGAGAATAAAGGTAGGGGTAAATAGTTTTCAGAGTGTGGGGAAGGGGTGAAACTTTATAAGATTCAAGGCGCAGGGGCAGAAATTTGGGATGGGAGTGAGGAGGAAATGTAGATTTAGTGTTTGGTGTGAGGCAAAGTTGTGAAAGGTTGCAGGTTTGGGGGAGCTGTGCAGTGTGTACCAGTTTCAGGAGTCATGGGGTAAGGGTACAAATGGTGGTAGGAGAATGTATGGTATAAATCTGGGACATGCACAGATGGGCCTACATCCTGGTTGAGTGGGAGTGTGATGCAAATGTTGTTAGGGTAGGGTGGGAGTACAACATCTGTGAGGAGTGTGAGGGGTGAGTGGGCAAATATTAGAATGGGTGCAAGGCAGGAGTACAGATATCAAGGACGAGGGAGCAGATTTAAGGATGCATGCAGCATTGATTAAGAGGTACAGAGGTACATATTTTAGGGGGGTGCAGTGATAAGTATAAATTTCAGGAGGTGTGCAGGGAAAAGGGTATAGGTCACATGAATGGTGCAAGGTGAAGTTAGAAATTGTGCGTGCATGTTTTGAAATAATTACAAGGGAGGGTCAGGATAGAGTTGTACATTTTTGTGGGGTTATACATTTGGGGAGAGGTACTGGGGTAGTAGTATCCTTTTTGTGAGTGCTTTGAAACCTCTACAAAGGGAGTGAATCTGAAAAGAATAAATTAGGAGGGAGTTGTGGTGGAATGGGAACACAGGAAAATAAAGTTACATTTTAAGGGTCAGATTTACAAAGCTCCCAAAAATCCTGCAGCTGTGGTAAAAACCCAGCACAAGTGGGATGCCATTGCGTAGCTGCAGTTTGTCCCACAGCTGTGCTATTCACAAAGGTGGATCAGGTTTATGACCAGCTACATGATTTACAGCAGCTTGTGGGTGTTTATCCCTAGCAGCTGCAGAAAAATGTTATGGCCGGTGGGACCAGCCATAACATCTTCACAACTGAGGGGGACTGTGAATATAAATCTCCACAGCTACGGAGATTTCAGTCTGCAACTGGGGTTGCAGAGTGGCACTTAGTCCCATTTCCTTTTATGAATCTGGCCCTAAGAGTATGAGAGTTTCTTTTTTTTTTTTGGGGGGGGGGAGTACGGTGCTCAAATGGTTGTTAATCAACCTAGGGAACTTGCCAGACATTTATAATTTTGTTTTACTGGTATAAGTCCCATAATAATAATAATAATAAAACTTTATTTATACCGTTCCTTTCACAAATTCAAGGCGCCTTACAATAATTACAAATATAACAGATAAAACATCAATCTAACAGTAATCTGAGCTCATAAAATAACATTAATTAATTAAAGTAAATCTTAGACCATAAATAGGTCTTCAAGGCCTTTTTAAATTCCTCCACAGACGTACACTGATGAAGTGGATGGGGTACAGAATTCCAGAGGGTAGGGGCAGCATACATAAAAGCACGAGCACCTGAAGATTTCAAAGAAACCCTTGGAATCTCTAGCAACCCCTCATCCGCCGAGTGGAGAGATAATTTAGGGCAGTATGGAACCAGAAGCTCTTTCAAGTGGTCCGGGCCCTGTCCATGTAGGGCTTTGTAAGTCAAAAGACCAACTTTAAAGGTGATCCACCACTGAATTGGCAGCCAGTGCAGATCAAGCAAAACTGGCGAAATATGACAGGCACGAGATGTCCCTGTCAATAACTGGGCCACAGCGTTCTGCACCAGCTGCAAGTGGCAGATATCAACCCCAGGAAGCCCTAGATAAAGGGAGTTGCAATAATCAAGGCGTGAGGTCACAAAAGCATGGATCAACATAGACAGATCGGTGGGAGGAACAAGGTGCTTAATTCTGGCAATGTTCCTAAGATGGTAAAAAGGAAAGTTTGACAACTGCCGACACCTGCAACGCAGTGTCAGCTCATTGTCAAAAATCACCCCCAGGTTCCACACCTGTTCAGAGGTAGGGAGCTGGACACCCCCCAGAAATAAACCTGAGGGTAAACCAGCTCCTGTCCCTCAACCCTGCGACCCGGGTCCACAACCATTACCTCAGTCTTCTCCGAATTCAACTTCAGCCAGCTTGAATTCATCCAGCACTGGATTTCAGTGAGGCAGCTATTAAAGACCAAGAGAGCTCTATCCTGGTCAGGTGAAAAAGATAGGTAGAGCTGGGTATCATCTGCATAGCAATGAAACCTCAGCCCATACCTTCTTACAATGTCTCCGAGGGGCAGCATATACACTGCAAACAACATGGGGAACAACACTGACCCTGGGGAACCCCACATGACAGAGAGACAGGGCAGGAAGACTTTATCCGCAACACCACTCTCTGAATTCTATCAGTGAGGAAAGATCTAAACCAACTGAGGACTACACCTGACAGGCCACAGATGAACTCCAGGTGCTCGAGAAGTACCCCATGGTCCACAGTGTCAAAAGCTAAAGAGAGATCAAGAAGAACCAAGATGGAACAGCTCTTCTGATCTCTAGCCATCAGGAGATCATTGAGCACCCAAACCAGCGCAGTCTCGGTACTATGCCTCTTTCGAAAACCAGACTGGAGTGGTTCATAGATGTTATGGATGGTTAAATGGTTATCAAATTGTGCAGCCACTACTTTCTCAATAATCTTCCCTACAAAGGGAATGTTAGAGATTGGCCTGTAGTTGGCATGGCAGTCGGGGTCCAAGGAAGCTTTCTTCAGGAGGGGCGTCACCACCGCCTCCTTCAGGAAGCTAGGAAACTCACCCGTATCCAAGGAACACCAGACTATCAATGCTAGGACTGGGCCAATAATGTCATGACACCCTGTCATGACACCCTTTATCAGGGAAGTCGGGCCCGGGTCCGGACTATAGCATGTAGGGCACATACTCTGGACAATCCTCATGACATAAATGAACTCAGGCTGGTCAAAGAACCTCCAGGAGAGACTAGAGACTGCGACCAAATGCTGATCTATAGCTTCTCCCATAGAGGGAGCAGGCTGGAGTGCTGTCCTGATGTTGGCCACCTTATCTGCAAAGAAGCGAGCAAGCTCATCACACTCCACTTGTGAAAAAGCTTTCTGACCCTGCAGACAGGCTGGGTTGCACAGTCTGTCAACAGTTCAAAAAAGCTGAGCTGGTCAGTTCTGAGCAGCCACAATCTCCCTGGACAGGTATTCTGCCTTCTCACGAGAGATTGCATAGTGATAGAATTGATAATGTTCCATCAGTCTAAGATGGTTGGCATCATGGGCAGTTCTCTGCCAACAGCACTCTAATCTTTGTCCTTGTCACTGCATCTCCCTCAAAGTCCCATCAAACCATGGGGACCGAGGTCAAAGGGGGAGAGGACGAACGCAGACAGGAGCAATTTGATCAAGAGCCGAGGAGAAGGCCCTATTATAGGCCAGCACCAGGGCATCAGGATCATTGCTTACTCCAGAGAACTCCGATAGGTCAAGCACTGCTGCCAGGCCTGCAGAGCTAACATCTCGCAAAGAGCGGTGCCTGACCATCTCCACAGGGGTAGACCTACAAGGGGGTGTGTGCAAAAACTGAACCCCACAGTATAGTGATCAGACCAACTGACAGGTTCCACCCCCAAGTCGAAGGCCACAATTCCCAGGAGGAAAACTAAGTCAGAGGAGTGACCACTCTTATAAGTGGCAGAAGTAACCACTTGTGTAAGGCCCAAAGATGTCATTAATTGGAGGAAGTGCTGCCCAAACTGCGAGAGTTCATCATCGACCCAGATGTTAAAATCACCCAGAACCATCAGCCTGGGTGACTCAAATGCCATGTCGATGATGAAGTCTGCTACTTCATGCAGAAAACGCTTCTCATCACCTGGTGGATGATAGATGAGAGCAATTCTGCAACCCACACCTGTCACTACCATACACTCAAAGGACTCAGCTCCCTCAACTGGTACACTTGTGAGGCCCAGTTCTGTCTTGAAACAGATCACAACCCCCCCCTGCAGTCCAACCTCAGGCAGTGTAACACTGAGTACCCAGCTGGAACTGCTGCCTCCAAAATTGGACCAGCATTTTCATACAGCCAGGTCTCGGTAATGCAAGCCAGATCCACAGACTCAACAAGATCTGCAATAACTGCAGTCTTGTTTCTTGTGGATCTGCCATTGCACAACACCACCCGGATTGGACGGGCCTCTGGAGTGGCACAGACTACTTCCCCAACATCATTAGTGGTGCCATTGGGTATGGAAACCAGACAAGAATGACTTCGCTCCAGAGATCTTTTAGCCCTATGGCATCTTCTGGTTTCCACTACCCCAATACGGTGTCCTCAGTCATTCGGTCTCCACTGTTCACACCCCCCAAAACCCCTCCTCCCCCTCTGCACAATACCCAGTGCTCTACAGCACTGGTATGTTGACAACTGTAATGGCAAGGGGGAGAAAGGGCGGAGGACACGAAGGGCGGAGGATGAATAGCGTACGACCGTGGTGGCAGGCCTTCTACACATATTAAATTCCCCTCACACTCACACCAAAACTCAGCAAAACAAAATTATAAGCCACCCCAAATTAAACCAAATAAGATGTAAAAGAAAACACAAAAACAGATTTAAATCAAAAACAAAAAAAATAAAAACATTCAAATATATAATGTCCAAATGTCCAAGTGTCCAGAAGTTCAATAGATATTTTGAAACAAGAGAGGTTCACACCCTCTCTCAGTTCTAGAAAACAGAATCAAACATTGCAAGTCTCGTGGTAATAACAATAGATCAGCATCCAGGTATAAAGAAATGGGAGGGGCTCTAACCCCCTCCCAGTCCAGACGCCAAAAGTTCCTCCAAACAACCAGTTCTTCTCTGATACCTCCTCAATAAAAACACTCACAAACTCAGACCAAGACTCCAAATTTCAGGATTAACTAAAAGGTTGTGATCAGAAAATATAGGCCCCTGAGAGGCAAGCAATAGCTCCCCCCACAGAGAAGCCTTAGGAACCCTCACAGGGACCACCACCATCCACTAAAGCCCCTCTGAGTTCCCTCTAAATCACAAATCAATTTCAGCCACAATCCCTATTCTGGTACCATGGCCCTAAAGGCAGGTAAACCTTCCCCTTTCAGGAGTGGCAAACCTACAATAGTAAAAGGCCACTTTAAGAGGGGAATCTGAGACCTCAGCCGTCCACCAGCCACAAAAGTCCCCTCACCGACAACCACAGGGGAAAAACCCTCTGGTCCAAACCCCAGCAGTTCCTCCCCAAACAGCCCAAAACCCTGCCAGTCATTCACTCCAGAAGGAAAGGAGCACCCACCTAAAAATCCAAAGGGAGAGAGGTGCTTCTTTCCATACTTTGCACACTGAAATAGAGCGTGCTTTCATCACATCCATGTCAACTCCAAAAGAGAATGACTGTTACTCACTAATTCCACCATATGCTGCACCTGTAGCCACTGGCACTCTCACTGCCCTGATGTTATTTCACAAGCAAACAGCACAGAGAAAAAACCCACAGTTAGTGTCAGGACTTAGTGAGCTCCCACCGCATTTCAGCAGCGCTGATTCAGGCAATGCAGGCAAAAAGAATTTCACTCCACGGTCCACAGTCCCATTGAGTACATTTCAGGACGTGTAGAGGCTTCCAACACCACAAAACTCTCCCTCAAATTTCAAATCTCAGAACAATATTCCAAAACTGTACTGCAGTATTATCAGTCTTATTGGAGGAAGCGCTGATCGCATTGTTAAGTTTACAAATCAGGACTGCAAAATACCAAGTAAATGTCACGACTTTAGCATTTGCACCAACTCGTAAACAGTGCAAGTGAAACTGAAAAACCACACTTTACCGAAAAAATACGCAACAAATCTAAATAAATCACTTAACACCCTAACTAACTAACAAATACTTAAAGAAAAACAAAGAATGAAAAAATGAAATCTAAAAACAAACTTTAAAACAGAATTCTGAGTTCAGAAAACTAACGCAGCTCAGGCAGCTAGCACACAGCCGCCATCTTGCTGATGGCTAATAAAAGCCCCATGACAAATCTGATAGCAAAGACTGATTTTTGACAGTTTGATATACTGTGTGTACTAAGCCTGACAGGACCTGGAGAAAAATTATGTCATTGTTGCTTAAATGACATCAGTACTAATTCAAGATTCCGCTGGCTGGTTTAAAGAAGTCTGGGAAATTTTTTTGTGAAATCATCAAATAAGAAAGGCAACAAGATAGCATTCATACATGACTAATTGCAGTTTCTGAATGTTATTTGTAACAAATGAGGCCTAGTTGTACTCATGAGGGGGCAAGTAGTACATTTTTAAAGCTTTACATTTGATCTTTTAAGAGTGCGACCACTAGGTACAAGTTTCAATATGTTTATTGTTCAGCAATCAAGCCTTTACAACATTCTAAAAACAAAGAGTTATATACAAAAAAGAAAGGAGATAAAATCAAATACTACACATTTAGACTTCAACACATAAAAATCCATCAGCAAGTTAATTATCATAGGCAGAGAGACGTTTTTCTTTATATTTCATCACCTGATGAAAAAAACTTGAAACCATCTTAGCCTCCTCCAGTGTCTGAGGATGTAAAAGTATAAATAAGAGATCATATTTTGCATTAACATATTTAATAAGAAAATCATTTAGCAAATTAAACCATGGGGTTTTATATAAAGGGCATTGTACCGTAATATGATAGAGATTTTCTTGAAAACCCTTATTACACTTGCATAGCTCCGATCCTGAGTTGGGTAAAGCTGTCTTGTTAAAAAACACATATTTAGAGCAAATAATTCCCAGTCTTGCCCAAGTAATCCTTTTTCTTTCTAACGGGGTCAACCCAAGGGTTAAATAGTTCTCTATAAATACATCAGTATTATTTTGAGCAAACCAACTGGCCTGACGTTGAACTCTAAGGAGACCCATTTGCTTATCATAGGCAGACCTAAAAAATTTATTTTTAACAAACTCCTTAAATACGGGAGATGTTGATATTGATTTCTCCCAATCTGTCCAAAGATGAAACATATCAACACTGCCCAAAATACGCTGAATGCTTCTGACCCAGGGTGACGTAAAATTTTGTTTATGCCAAGAGAGTTTTTCTCTTAGACATAATAAAGGCAAAGAATTTGCCTGTTGATTAATAATTTTTAACCAATAACTCATAAGATGTATATCGATTATTGTGGCAATGGGAACTCTACCCAATTCTGCCCTAACTATGACATTAGAAGTAGCAAGTGGTACCTGCAGTAGAGATTTGTAATAAAGAGAGAGTGGAGTTTCCAACCATAAAGGTACATTATTGTTCCAGACCTCTGCACCATATGTAAGAATAGGATTAATTTTTGCCACACCAGCAATCAATGCTGGTGAAACTAAATAGCCTGCATATTTCCTGCCAAAACATAAAAGGGCTTTAACAATCAATTTTGCCCTTGTCACTTGTTCCCTCCAATGCTCTATCCAATTTCCATTCGAAACAAACTTCACCCCCAAATATGTATAAGAGGTTACCCCCTCTATAAGTTCGTTATTTAAATAAATCCTTGGTTTGATTTGATGTCCCTGTGAAGGTGTGAAGGTCAACAGCTCAGTTTTTTTCATGTTTATTATTAAGTCCAGATGTTTACATTTAGAACAAAATTGATTTATTTTATTCTGTAAACCTTGAACAGATAAGGCAAGAATAATCAGGTCATCTGCATAAGCAAGGCAATGTACTTGCATATTCTTAATTCTGGGAGAATCAAGAGTATCTATGTCTCTATAGGCCAAAAAAGAGTCAATATACAAATTGAATAGGAGGGGAGCCAAAAGACATCCCTGTTTAACTCCTGAAGTTGTACTAAAATAATCAGTTATATTGTCCTTATTGTCATATCTAATGGCCGATGTTGTGTGTGAGTATAACATAAAAATAGGGGTCAATTAATTTAAAGGTGAATGTCTATTTATTAATATCTCCCATAACTTGGCTCTATTAACAGAGTCAAATGCTGCAGAAAAATCTACAAACACAGCATACAGCTTCATTTTACGAAATGACCTATATTTTTCTATCAAATGGGCTAAGATATAAATATTATCTATCATAGAAAAATCCTTACGAAAACCTGCTTGAAACCTCGATAGAGGGGAATTTGCAGTTACCCAATCTTGTAATTTGTGCAATATTATTTTAGCAAAGATTTTTCCGCTAATGTCAATAAGACTGATTGGACTGTAATTAGATGGCAGATGGAACTGACCCTTTTTATGGATTGGAGCTGTTATATTTCTTGTCCAAGATGATGGAATAAATCTCTCTTTTAAACAAATGTTAAAAAAATTTGTGAAAAAGACTACCCAATAATTCAAGTGCCCTTTATAAACTTCTCCTGGTATCGAGTCAGGTCCAGGTGCTTTATTATTTGATAAATTCACAATGACATCTTCCACCTCTCCAAATGAAAACACTAATGATGTATATTCCCCCTCAATGTTAAAATTGTCTATCACATCATCACCATTGGTAAGATGTCTATTGAGTAATGAACTATAATAAGATATCCAGGTTTCCTTAGGAATATATATAAGGGGTCTAAAATTCTGGTCAGCAGTCCCCTTGGACACTAAAGCCCAAAAAAGCCTAGTATCGCCCTCCTTAATAAATCGATACATTACTCCCCATTGTTTTTCAGCAAATTCTCTTTTTTTTTGGAGAAGAAATTCTTTATACTCCCTTCGCATTTTGTTTAAATTTATGATCACCGTCTTGCTCAGATTTTTTTTGGTCTGCCTAATGGCCCTCATCACATTTCTCTCTCCTACAGTGCTCATCAAACCAAGATATTAACTGAGGCTTAACGCTATTAGCTGAATAAATCAGTGTCTTAATTTGTTGATATCCTAAATTCAGTAACTCACTAATCCTTTCACCTTTAGAATCAGTATGTACCTGCTGATATAAATTAACAAAAGTAGAAGAGTATAAGAGGTTCAAAACTCCATACATCGTCTTATTATTCAATCTTAGCCTCTTTTTCCTGCTAATCTCAATATCTGCCAAAGGCTTCTTTAAGGAGGAAGTATTACAATCAGAGATCCTAAGGTCCAACAAAATTGCTGCATGATCACTTTCCATTCTCATAACCACACGTAATCTCCTAAAGAGATGGTAACTAAGGGGAGAGCATAATATAAAATCAATTACACTCTTACCAGCTGGGGAAAAAAAAGTACTTTCTCCCCGTCTTTCCCCTTCTAATCTCCCATTAAGAATCAGGAGATTATTATCTGTAATAAAGGTTCAAAAACATCTCCCTGCCTCGTTAACAGTCATATCAGTTGTATTTCTTTTTTCCAAATCTGCCATGTATAATAGTTCTTGTAGCATTGATAAGTTATCAAACTCTGCTATCCTAGCGTTAAAGTCCCCTGCTAAAAGGACAGTATCAACCCAATTTAACTGCACCATTAAATCTATTTCCACCGATAATTTAGACCAAAAATCATATGTTGAATAAGTGTGAAAACCTGGTGGAATATAAATATTTACAATCAGAACTATACAAAGATCCCAATTAACTACTACCATGAGAATCTCAGGAGTGGGGGAATAGCTTTTTATTACCCTTAGTCCCTCCCTAATTTTAATCATAGTAACCAAACCTCCTTTATTTCTCCCATACTTTTTTCCTTTAATTGCTGGAACAAAACTAGTTTCATATCCATTCAGGTGGGGAGATGTTAAAACCCATGTCTCCTGGAAAATAATAACTTCATGTCGAGAAATAAAAGTAACACACTGTGGGTCCGCAAACTTATTATGAAGTCCTGCTATATTCCAGTTAAGAACATTATAACCAGGGTTACTTTCTGACACCCATTCCTGCTCTGATAAGGTGTCATTACTTTGAATTTCTGGAAAATATAGTCAAGGTTGTACAGTTCTAGACTGTACTGGTGTCTCCCACTCATTCAGTACCATCAGGTAAATACCCACCTCATCCAGCCTATGTCTATTTTCGGAAAGTAATGCTAACAATTGTGCAGAACCAATAATACAGTTAATCTGAGTGCCCTCTTTATCATTCCACACTCTATTCACCTCCACAAATTCTTTAGGGAGTATATGAGTGTGCGACCACTAAAGAAGTCTTTACACTGCTAAAATCCCCCCCAGGTGCTAGGTCTGTCCCTCATGGTCTGGATCCCAGGATACTTAAGCTTGGTGCCTATATTATTGCTACTCCCATTGCCTACATCTCCAATCTCCTTCTCACCTCTGGAGTTATACCTAAAGTCTGGAAAACTGCTCAGATGTTTGCATGATAAAGGAGACCTCAAACTCATTGAAAATTATCATCCAATAGCCCTACTGTTAGTTCTGAGTAAGCTTCTTGAAAATGTGGTTGCAAATTAATTTACTGATTACTTCCATAAATACAGTCTCCTTGCACCTGAACAGCATAACTTCTGCTAGGAGCACAGTACGACTACTGCCTTAGTTTACCTGTACAATGGCATTAAGGAAGGCATGGACAAAGGCCTGATGACTGGCATTCTTTTCATTGACCTCTCCAAGGTTCTTGATCTAGTTAGCCGCAATCTATTGTTCTCCAAATTTCATACCATTAGCCTCTCCTCCCATTCTGTTGCCTGGTTTAGTAACTACCTCACAAACAGATCCAAATTCATAAAGTTTAACCAAACCAAATCTAATATTGCCCCTGTGAATGTTGGAGGTTGCAAGGTTCCATCCTCTGTCCTCTGCTTTTTTCTTTCTTTATTAACTGTCTTCCCTCTGTATCTACTTCTGATCCCCTATCATATATCCGAATGACATTGCCCTTTACTTTAGCTCCTCCTCTGTAGGTCACATTAATTGAAATCATGAATGCCATAGCATTTAGTGCTGGCTGGTAAAAAATGAACTAGTCCTCAACTCCACCGAGGTCCAGGCCATGCACTTTGACACAAAGGTGGAACTTAAAACATGCACGGATTCCCTTGCAATCTCCTGTATTGATTGCTCCAAACTCTCCTTGGTCCAAACATTTAAGTATATGGACATCTCACATAAACCAGCTTTGGATTTCTCCCTTCATATCACCTTACTCTGAAAATCTGTTAACATAAAGCTTTGTCTAACCTTTTGGATCAGGTACATCCTCACCCTGAAGGCTAGACTAGTCATAGCCCAAGGGATTCTCTTACCCAGTATGAAATATGGTCTCCTCACCTTCCCCCAGGCCTCCAGATTTGAATTGAATTTGAATTTTGGTAACTGGGTAAGCCCACTGAGACAGAATGTCCCTTTTTCAGGGGCAACCCGGGGGAGGGTACAATAGGAGGTACATAGGATGAGAACATTATTTACAAAAATGTGTAAAGTCATGCAAACAGTATTTACAAATAGTTAGACAAATATAAGCATACACAGGAAAGTTACACATCATACAAAAAGATAATTACAATTGGTAAATGGAATATATACAAGGCTCATAAGCAGTTGTCCCAAAAGTGCAGTGAAATATGCAAGTAATGGTAAAAATTACAGATTTCGCAACAGTAAATTTAAGGAGGAAGTTACATAAAGCAAGAAAAGGTTAAAGGCCTCAGGTACAGGTGCACTTTAGTGAAGAGATAAGATGGGATTTAAGACAATGCTTAAGCTGAGTTATGGAAGGGCAGGTTAGAACCGCAGGTGGGAGAAAGTTCCATAGAGAGGGTCACAAAAAGGAGAAGGCTCTCTGACCTGCTACTAGGCAGGGTTTAGGTGTAGCAAGCAGGGGAAGAGCGGCTGACCTTAGGGACCTAGTCACCAATTTGCATTGAATCAGGTTTTCAAGACAGGGAGGAATGGATAAGTAGATTAATTTAAAGATAAGGCACGGTGTGGGGTACTGCAGCCTTGCTTCAAAGGATGGACAACCAAGAGAGGCAAGGACAGAGCAGTGGTGCTCCCTAGAGTTTGCACCAAGAGGGAAATGACCAATCCTATGGTAAACTTGTTTTAGCCGGGCAAAGATGGAGACCTGGGTGGAGCGTAGAATCAGAGCTTCATAAGAGAAAAGGGAGATTAGGGAGGAGGATGCTATGGTCAGGTGAGAGGAGGGAGTTAGGCAAGAATGGAAGTGATACAGGAGGCCAAGTTTCTGGTGTAGGGTCTGTGCCAAGAAGCCATTTGTGAGAGGGAAAGTGAGCACAGCAGAACCAGAAGACAAGACACAGGGCATCATGTCTAGGGAGGAAGAAAGGTATATGAACCATTAGAGGAAAGGGACACAGTGGGTAAGGACTGAGGCTAAAGCCAGCATCAGGGGGGACTGGTAAGCAATCAGGGCAAAGGAGAAATCACCAAGCAGGAATGCAAATATGTAGAGACGGGTGAATGAAAGCCCATGGTTAGCCATGGCAGAGCAGCAGGCTTAGTTGTAGTGAATAGGCAAGAGAGACAGAGGGCTGGCTTAGTGGTAGTCAACAGGCAGGAGAAGCATGGGGAAATGGAGGTTAGAGAGTGGTACTAATGTATAGGGCAGGACAAGAAGACAGAAGAGAACACAAAGGAAGGGATTTGGGGGAAATAATGTGGCAAAAAAATAAAAACGTAGCAAATAAGTGAGGAGATATATTTTATATTCAAAGTTTATTGAATTTTAATACATAACACATCATAATCACATAGTACAAAATTAAATTGGTGCATACTTTTGGCCCAATCATAAACATGAAGCTGGATCCCTTTTCTTTCCCTCCACCCCCTCCCCAATCCCTTCTATCTTTTAATGGAAGAGCCACCAACATGAAACCCCACCTCCTCCCCCTATCCCTTCCCCCTGAGCTTGCCACTCCTGAGTGGTAGTTCATTCATATCACATTTCTTCTACATTCATTGCCTTGGCTCATCTGAAGAGAATAAAGAGTTAATAGTGGGGCCCAGATTTTGTTAAACTTATCCATTCTATTCGCCAAGCTAGCTATCATTTTTTCCACACTAAGGTTGGCTAATAATTATTTCAGCCATTCAGCGTATGATATGTCTTCGTTATCTTTCCAGTGCCTTAATACCAACTTCTTCACCGACATAGATATTAATGCCATGTGCTATTTGCGGGCTGTTATCGGGATACCCGAATAATCTCCTAAAAGACAGATTCTGTCTGTGACAAGATCAGTAAGTCCCAGCAGTGGGTCCATTTTTTGTTGAAGTTGCGTCCATAGGGAGGTTACTTTGGGACACAACCAGAAGATATGTAGTGAGCTGCCTTCCCCTTGCGTACACCTTGTGCACCTAGTGGAAGAGGCAATACCAAGTTTAGCCATTTTTTGGGGGGTGTAATATATGTTGTGCAAAATTTGGAACTGTGTTAGCCGAGTTTGTCCTGAACTATAAATTTATGACACCCTTGCCAAAGTACTTCCCAATTAATGGGTATCTCGGGAAGGAGTTTCTCCCAATAATTTGACAGTCCAAAGGGTGTGCCAGGGTACGCATGTGGTCACTAGCCGATCTCCCCTTCATGAAGCCTACCTGTTCTGCTCCTATTAATCCAGGAAGTACTCTGTTGAGGCGGTCTGCCAACAATTTACTCAGGATTTTAATATCCTGATTAAGCAAAGATATGGGCCTGTAATTGGCCATGTGCACCTGATCTTTTCTGGGCTTTGGCAGTAGAATTATCAGCGCCTCAAATAGTGTATTGTCTGTACTATTACCTGCAAGTATTTGTTGAAACAACCGAAGTAAGAGAGGGGCTAGTTGTTTTGCAAATTTTTTATAAAAATTTGACAAAAAAGTGAGAAGATATATAGTGACATCTAGTGGCAGAAGCTGAGAAGGAGCCAATGGGTTTCTGGGGAGATAGAACAATCACATGACCAGTGATAGCTATACATTTACTGTCAGCCAAGAGTGGGTGGATGGGGGTAGCCACTACACCAGCAGTGGTGGGACTTACAATGGCAACCAGCAGAGTCCATTCCAGTGCAGGTTTCAGCTGCGTGTAACTGAGTTTGCAGACAGCTGGTGTCAGGTGGGGAGCAGCTCCATGGGCGGCAGGTATGCATGGGGAGGGAGGGAGGGAGGAGAGAAGGACCTGAGAAAAAGAAGAGAGGACACACAGCTAAGTAATGGCTGAGGAGGAAGGGGATTACTTTAAGTCACAGGCAGGAAAGAGACAGAGCAAGAAAGAGAGCAAGCTCAGGTTGCAGGCAAGAGAATCAAGCAAGCACTTTACCATTTATTGCAATTCAGATCTGAAACTGTAGCTAAAAGGATGATAAAAATATAAAATGGCTACCCAAATTAAATGACTAGCTAAGCAGCACTAAGCTATTATACATTAATTTAGTAAGAAGTAATCAGCAAGGCAATCCAGGAATTAACTGCTGTGAAGCAAAGTTGAAGAAAAAAGGCACCAAGTTTGAAAAATTACATTGACAGCCAGCAGAGTTTGTTCCAGTGCAGGTTTCAGCTGCTCATACCTGATGTTGCAGACAGCAGGTGGGGAGCAACTCTGTGGGTGGCATGTATGCCTGAGGGAGGGAGGAATCTGATGTTGCAGACAATGGGTGGGGAGCAGCTCTGTGGGTGGCAGGTATGCCCCGGGGAGGGAGGGATCTTCCCTGCATAAATGGGGTGTGACCTTCAGTACAACAGCATGACATTATGCTCTGTCCTCACCCCATCTTACTCACCACTACAAATTCTGCTCTGCTCTGGGGTGGCTTTCTCCAGCAGCTGCTTGCTCCCTCTCACTAGGCTGCTTTCTGGATAAAATTCATTGTTCATTTATTTCGTTTTTGTTACAGATTAAAACTAATGTACATAACCAGAGTAAGCTGTTGGTGGTATTTTTAGAGAAAGGGATGAAATTCTGTCCAGGATACTGGGGAAATTCCCCTATTCTCCAGCAGAGGGGATCACTGGTCATCTGGCAAGATGGTCACTGTGTGTCCAATGCAGAGGAGTGAGGACAAGCGGAAGGAAGGGGAGTGGGTCTCCTCCCCTACCACTAACCTACTAGAGACCCAAACGGATGGAAAAGTTGAATTTTCTCCAATATCCTTGGATTCAGAAATGGTTACTGACCTTGAAATGAATTGTCTGGAGGATCTACAGATGGAGGTAGATATTTTCTCAGAGGTAGTAACAGAGCTACAGAATTCGGATCCAGATGAGGTGACAGCCAGCATATCCTTAGAAATGTAATGAGTGCACCCAACTATGAGTGAGGAATTTCCAAGGAGGAGAAAATTCTGAGACAGGCTTTGGTGGAAAAAAGCAGCAACTATTAAAACTAAATAGAAGATGAGGAAAAGAAATACAAACTTGCATCTGAGTATTTGCTACACATGACCGCATCCAGCGGTAAACCAGCTGTTGAACTATCTAACACAGAAATGTCAAATTGCATTGCGACATGTCAAGCAGCAAAGAGGTCCGGCAGCAAAGTGAAAAAGGATTTGCTGTGAAAAAAACTTTGGGGCCAATATTTAGAATAAAGGGGAATCAGCAAACTGAATCCAAAGGATGACAAAAGGAGGAAGAATGGTTTGTGGCTAACGCGATGGAGTCCAGTCCCAGATGACCCAGCAGTGGCATGCTTTGCTGATACCGAAGTCATGGAAACAGATAAAATTGTGGTTTCCCCTGAAGCAGTTAAATCAAATGAGACATGGCTAAAGGGAAAAATAAACATTTCAGCTGGGGAAAGTACGACTAAGAGGGAACATGTTAATTTTAAAAAAAACAGGGGAAATGTTCCCAACAAAGAAAAACTGAGCTTATACAGATTGAAACTGTAAAACAAACAGATGTAGAACCCCAGATTATTGTTA
This sequence comes from Neoceratodus forsteri, assembly GCA_016271365.2. Taxonomy (NCBI): domain Eukaryota; kingdom Metazoa; phylum Chordata; order Ceratodontiformes; family Ceratodontidae; genus Neoceratodus; species Neoceratodus forsteri. The sequence goes on from CM057456.1 coordinate 1,093,145,377, forward strand.
TAGGTGGGAATGTTACTGGTGTGACTGCTGATAGTGTTAAAGAGAAGACACCTCCACAAGAGTTAACGGGATTTCAGAGAGGGAAAGACATTATTTTAGGGCTCCCAAATGAAACAGCTGCACATGAAGAATATCTTCCTATTGGGGTAGAAGTACAAAACCTACAGGATCCTTCCAAAATGAAAATGTTTAAACCTTTGTTACAATTGGCTGATCTCTTCAAAAATAAGGGGAACTAAGGCCGGCCCGGTGGCGCTGAGGGCTGAGGTGCTGGACGCCTTATGTTGTACCACGCTGGCGACCCATGTTCAGGAACAAGCACTGGTCACTGGGAGTTGGCTGGGGAGGAGAAGGGTAGAGCACCCGATGGCTGCTCTCCTTCTCTGGGGGAGGGGGGATTAGCTGCAGGCTCCCGCTGCAATATCACCATCTAGGGGAGCCCTGGTGGAAGGCGCAGTAAGGTGGAAATGCAGTAAGGGCATTGGGTAGATGTCGGCAGAGGGGAGGAGTGGGAGGCATGTCTCAGCGTGCCTCCTAGCTCATTGGCCCTCACTGCACGCTGATGTCTGGGGAATAATACAGGAAAAATACCTCGGTCTCTCCTAGGCAATGACAGGTCTCTGGGGGATCTCCAGGCTCGTCGGACAGACTCCGTTGTACCAATTCCACAGCACACAAAAGTATGTTGGTTTGGGGAGGTAAGCATGGGTAGTCCCTCCTCACCCCTACCCGGGGGGGTATACCAGGGGGTTGCTAGTGTGGAACCGGGTACTCTAGGGGTAGATCACAATGGGAGTGGAGCCTGCAGACAGAGGATGTCTGAGAGAATGGAGAGAGGAGGCAAGTAGGGTGCATAAATATAGGGTTAAAAAAAATAAGGGGAACCAGCACCCAGGAGGAATGCCAATAGGCTAATTTACAAAGGAGATCTTGAAAATCCTCCTGACAGAGTGTATATTGGTCGAAATCTGTTAAAAAATTCCCTAAAATTCTACACCTCAAAAATTTTTGCTCTCATACACACAGATGAACATAATTATGGCATCAGTTTTAAAACAGTAGAAGCTTTGGACAGATTCTGGGTGAAATATAACTCCAAGAAGGACTCCCCACTGTGGATCCTGTTCCTAGCCATACCCTTTACTAAACCAGCAGTAAGGACACTAAATATCTTGTTTAAAAATGAGGGGGTAAACATAGAAGTCACTTTGTTTTGGCTAAAAAAAAATGCTGTGAGGTTTTAGAACACCCCTCCCTCATAATAGATTCTGAACAAATCTGGACGAGAGTGAAGGTGAAGTGTAAACTTATTATGTCAGATACTGGAATTGCTCACTTGCCAAGTTGTTTCTATCTGGGCAGAGATCACAGTTCACTATTTTATCCAGGCCAACCAAAATCCTGCCACAAGTGTGGATCTTGGACACATCTAAGCAATGAATGTGACACCCCAAAATACACTCACTGTCTTGATATAAGTCACACTGCGGCAACATGTGTAAATATATTTTGATGCAACCTTTGTGAGAAGAAGGGACATTCTTATATTAGATGCCCTTGAACATCCCATAACAATGAGAAAGGCTCAGCCCATGAAGCACTTGTAACCCAGGCCCAGAAAAAAGGATGTGCACAAGCTTCAGAGAGAAGAATGCAAGCGATACACAAAGAGAAAGAAAAAACAAAAGAAAAGGAGAGGGAACAGCAGGACACTGCAGTTAATCAGCCTAGCCATCAGAAATAAATAATTCAGCAAATGGAAGCACCAGGAGATATAGAGAAGGAAACACCAAGACAAGTGGGAACCATATCACCCCTTTTCATCGACACCCCGATGATGAAACACGGAAAAAGACCATTACGGCGACATTCGCGTAGTGGTCCTTTCCTTGTTCCCTTCCCCAATGTTCTGCCCCTTCCCTGGATCAGCTCCGACCTGGAGTTGGAATCCTAGAGTCTAGGGGGTGATCCTTTATAGCCCCCTGCATGGGTGGGTGTGCGGGGTGTAGCCCCCCCACAGGAAACACCAACTTAACAGGTCTGCATCGGCATTGTGCCATCACTGTGGGGGAGCTCGGCATTTTTGCTGATGGGAAAACTTGGTGATTTGAATGGGAACAGAGACCCCTATAGCCTCCACAAGCCACAATGGGCAGTTAACTCCAGTTGAGCAAAATATTGGATCAGAAGTCAAAAACAATACAGAATGGGACATGGAGGCAGTGGACAATTCTATTGAAACATCAAGTATTCTAAGCAATCTTATAGACACTCCACCAAATCCACAGGAACAGATGGAAATGCCCCCCCCCAATCCTCCAGAAGATGCACCCTTTAGTCCAGTGGCCGACAAAAAAAGAGCCAGATCAAAAGTTGAGAAAAAGTCTGAACCTAAAGGGAAAGAAAGGGAAGCAGAACTGGTGACATCAAATAAATTTACTCCTTCACAAGGAAAAATATCACATGAAGAAGCAGAAGAGAAGGACAGTGAATCAGACTCCTCATCCATTACAGTACCTCCTCTACTAAAGATCTTTCTTCTGGAATAGAAGATAGTGGCCAAGGGGAAATAGGGGAAAAAGAAATGGGCAACTAGATCTCAACTGTAGGGATGGGGTTCCTTTGGTTATACATTTTTTTCTCAGTATGGCAGCCTTAAAAATTATAACAATCAATATGAATAGTATCAACAGCGCTAAAAGAAGGCTAACCATACTGTCTGAAATTATGCTGCATTCCTCTGACATAATATGGATACAAGATACTAGGTTGAAAGCCTTGTGAAAAATAGCACTAGCCACAAAAATATGGAGTAAAGGGGTTTCTTTTTGGTCACAGGGGTAGGACCTATGTGATGGTGTGGGGATTTTGTTCTCTAACAATGATTTAACAGTTACAAGATTAGTGGACCTGGTACCAGGCAGAGCCTTAATCCTAGATATGCAGTTTGGTAATACCAGATTAAGGATAATAAATACATACATTCCACAAACAAAAACCCAGAGGATATCTCTGTTTAAAAAAAATACAACCTTTTTTTGCACAAAGCTAGGTTGGTGATATGGGGTGGAGACTTTAATTGTGACTTTCATCAATCTGACAGGGGCCTCAAAACTTCCAAAATGTTTTGTGACTCCACTGCTTTAAAAGATATAATAGTTACTACGAATTTAAAAGATGCATATAGAGAATTGTACAAGCAGGGGGGATTTACTTACCATAGGGGCACATTGCAAACAAGAATAGACTTTTTTTATATTACAAATACTAAGGATAACACAGGTGGCTGCCAAGGACTTAACATTTTCCGGCCACTCTGCTATTTTTTTGGAATGTTCATGAGAAGATGTTCTAGTATGTGGGAAAGGGCCATGGTGCTTAAATGCTAACCTACTGGAAACAGAAAAAAATAAGCATGAGATGACATGACTATGGATAGCTAGGACGTATGTAAAGTGCTTGTATGATTTGACTGGTGATTGGTGGGAAGATACAAAGGTGAGTTTTAGAACCCTTTTTCAAAAACAGGCAGGGAGACAAGCAATTAACACTTATTTAGGCTATCTTACACTATGAAAACAATTACACATGTTAATTTCTTATACAGAAACCAATCAACAAGATTATAGTACTCAAATAAATTAAATAAAAAAACAAATGTACACTCAACAATATAATAGAGCCAAGACAATGCAACAAGGGATCCGTTTTGGAACAGTGAGTAAAAAACAAACCTTTGATTCATTTAAGGACACATAGATGAGAACAGAAAATAAAGTGGTAACACATTTAGAAGACATACAAGGTAAAAGAGTAACAGGAAAAAATGAAATATTGGAGATAGTTAATCAATATGTGTTGGAGACTTTTTCCATGCCTCCAGATATATGGGTCAAGTGGACTACATAAAAAAATTAGAATTATAGAAATTAATGGTGTTTCAACAAGAAAAATTAATTGGAGAGATTACAGAAGAAGAGGTAAAACACACGATACAGGGGAAGGGGTAGGATTGAGCATCCATAGGCCTGCTGTCCTCTCCTGGGGTGGGTTGAGGATGCATGGTCACTCTGCAGCGGCCCCCGGTGGAGACTGGAAGCACAGCAGAGGCATCGCATTGAGAGAACACCAGAAAAATGGAAATACCACTCTGGGGACTGGCCGGATGATGGCTGCCAGTCCTGAACACCTCTGAAGACTCCCAGGAAGCCATGGAAAGCCTCAGCAGCACCCAGGACTGAGGAAAAAATAGTGTGCCGGTCTTCTCCCCGCCGGTGACTTCCCCCTCGGAAGAGAGGGACCCACCTGGTATAGGGTTACACTGGGCTATCCCGAGGATGGCTGCAGATTTGATGTAAAGTGGCTTGAGGGAGATAGTAGGAGGATGTCTGAGGGTCATGGCAGCCCAAAGGAGAGGCAGTCCCAGAGCATGACGGGGCTTATAAATAGAGTATACAAAAAAAAAAAACACGTGATAAGAACCTTAAAAAACAATACCTCAGCAGGCAACAATGGTCCTACCTCAGAATTCTATAAAGTAAATATAGAAACAATAACACCTGACCTAGTACAGTTACATAATGAAATTTTACAGACTCAGAAAGTTCTTGAATAATGCTGACCTGGGCCTGGATTAACTAAGGAAGCCAGAAATTCTGCAGCTGTGGGAAAAATGCCTGCAGCACTGTGGAAATGCATTTGTGCGGTATACACATAGAAAACCAGCGCAGCTACAGAATTCTGCAAAAAGCACTACAGGTGTGGTAATTCAGTAGCTGCTGATATTGCACAAGTGCAAAACAGCCACAACTGAGGATCTGCAGCTGCAGGAATGGCTTAGGAGGCACATCAATAGGGACCCTAATGAGCTGGAGCATCAGACTTACACAGTACTGCCATAGCATGTAGCTGTAAGCACACATAGAGAGACCAACAACCAGTTCCCAAACTGGGACCACTGTAGCACCACGTGTACCAGCACTACCATGGCACCACATTGGTTGACTGTCACAGCTGGTCATCCTTCCCTGGGGTGTTTCCGTTGCTTGCAGGAGTACCACTCACTGTAGGCTGGATGGGGTCTATTGCCTGTGGGGCTCTGTCATGGGCTGCACTGGGTCTGGTGGTTGTTGTCTGTTGCCATATCATGGCAATGTGTGCTGTTGTTGCTGTAACATCAGCCACTGTTATACCCACTGGGATGCTATTACCTGTGCCTGACTGCCACCATAATTATTTTCAATTGTTGGGGCACTATTGCAGTGTGCTGAGGGAGAACTACACCTCATTCCAATGTGTGTAGCATTTTTTCTGCAACTGTGGACAAAACCTGGCTGAGAATAGCCTTTGAGGGGCTATGCCTTACTTATCAATTACCTTTTTCCTTCAGGAACTTCTGAAGCTGCATGTTTTTCCATAGTCCGTAGTGTTTTTTCTGCAGCTGCGGAGGTTTTTGTGAATAGCACTCGGGCAATTTCCCCTTTTTTTCTGTAGCTACGGTAGTTTTTGGGGACTTAGGGAAGGTTTTGCACCTTTAGAAAGCTTTGTGAATCCATCCCCTGATATATTTGTTTAAAAAGGGAAATAAAGCTGATATAAGGAATTGGAGATCTATCAGTATTTTGAACACAGATTTTAAAATTCTGAGTAAAATATTAACAAAAAGACTATCAAACATTTCACATACAATAATTAGTGAGGCACAGGCTTGTTCAATTCCAAAAAGAGGAATACAGGACAACCTAATAATGTTACGAGAACTGTTCCACAGATCCCAAGTGGGTACAAAAGAAGGGTATGTATTAAGTATTGATAAACAAAAGGCTTTTGACAGTGTATCACATGATTATATGTTTCTTGTGTTAGAGGAATATGGAATACCAAGCACTTTTGTGAAGTGTTTATAGTTTATTATCTCTGAATATAAAGCTAAACCATTGAAAGAAATGATAATTGAATGGGTAAATGTGGGTATGCAAACTTGGAATCAAGGGAAACTTAGATTGTTGACAAGGGTACAGATAATTCCTGGATAAGTAAAAAATATGTTTCAGAAACTGATTAAATTGAAAGTGCCTTGTAGTATGACATCCCAGGTAAGTAGACAAAAAAAATTATGATTTAGTAATACAAGCAGGAATTCAAGGTCAAGTGGTTTTACCCTACTGTGAAGTCCATCAAAATAAAATAGCCTTCTCACAACTCCAGAACCCAAGAATTCCAGCCTCTGCATGGGACTTGATATGGTTGACTATACATGGGAAATTGAATGTCAAAAATAACAACAAACATAAACAGACACAAGAAAGATTCTGCCCAAGACCTGGTTGTCACATGCTTATGGAGACGTAAGAACATCTGTTTCTGGAGTGTTGGTATATAACAGACCTGTGGGAACTAGTCATGAAATCATGGAAAATAAATTAAAAAAATAAATGTTCCTTAACTTATCAAGAATAATATGTGGAGTATACCCAATAAGATGGAAACAATTTAATCCAGAACATTTGCAAGTTATTTTCTCTGTGTAAATATTATATCTGGCAAGCAAGGTGCCAATGGACACTACAGCAAAAATTTATCAGCCAAGAGGTTCTGCTAAAAAAATGTAAATATATCTCTAAGACAATTATATGACCAGGATAAAAAGACTATGACAGAAAAGAAATGTCAAACTATGTGGAAGGCATGTATTTAGGTTTTTGAGGTCTTCTGAAATTAAGATAGGCCAAGAAAATCATAAAAATTGCTGTTGTTAGTTTACTTTGGTTAGTATAGTATGGTTTAAAGATATGGAAAGTTATGTATGTTTTTTTAATTCTATTTTTCCCTCTTCCCCCAATAAAATTCTCCTACTCCTTGCAGGCAGCACTATTCACTTCCTGTGGGGAGATGGAGGAGCCCAACATAGTGGATGAGGATGGTGGTAGAGAGTCTGGGATGAAGGACTTAGCCTCCTCCTTGGTCCCATATTCATCGAGGCTATGGTTCCGGCTGCTATTACAACGGATCCTGAAAATATTCCAGATGCCAAGCTTTTTGCTGCAGATCAAAAGTTACAGTCTGAATTGCAAGATGCCTATGAAGGAGGAGGAAGAGAAAGTTCTTCAAAAAAAAGTGCAGATGGGAGGAAGAAAAGAAATGCAAACAACAGCCCGATAGCCCTCAACATGTGCCAGAAAAGAAATTTCAACAAGAAAGCTCCTTAACAGGGCTTAATCCCCGTAGTACAATTTCTCCAATACAGACACTTGTGTTACCAGATAAATCTTGGTTCCCAGAATCTGCCCTCAGAAATGCTGAATGGGTTCAAAACAATGCAGGAAAAATGGGTCAACGATCCAGAAATTCCTCTTCCAGGTGCAAGCATGAAATGCCGAATGGACACAGCTGACAGCTCAGCTGAGCTGCCAAAATGTTAAAGAAAGCAACCACCAGCCACTGCAGCCAGATGGTGCCCCCAAGAGGAAAATGCATTGCAAAGCCTTTCAGGTATGTCTGTTTCTGTCCCTTACGAACATATGAACATACAAAATTTGCCAGCAAATAAAAGCCTAGAGGTCTATCAAGTCTGCTTGAATGTGCAGCTAGCACCCCTTATTCTGCAGCTGCCCTTCCCTTCCACCCTTCCCCTCCATTGACCATCCCCTTTGTCCTATCCCATCCCCTTTTGAAGCAGTCCACTGTTCTGCTGGATACCACTTCTGCAGGTAATGCATTCCACCCAGCTACCACCCTCTATGTAAAAAAGTGTCTCCTCATCTCCCTCCTGAACCTTCCTCCCTCCAGTCTCATATCATGGCTCCTGGTGTCCCTCTCCTCCCTTACTCTCAACAGCCCCTCTGTACCTGTCTGGTTTCTTCCTTTCATGTACGTATAGGTTTCAATCATGTCCCCTTTGTCCCTCCTCTCCTCTCCTCCAGCGAGTACATGTTCAACTCCCTCAGCCTCCTCTCGTATGACAAGTCCCCCAGCCCCATGATCATCTTTGTCACCCTGTGCTGCACCCCCTCCAGTAATTTAATGTCCCTCTTCAGATACGGGCACCAGTACTGCACACAGTACTCCAGGTGCGGTCTAACCAATGACCTATACAGTGGCAGAATCACCTCCTCCCTCCTCAAGGATATACCCCTTGCAATGCAACCCAGCATTTTGTTGGCCTTTGCAGCTGCCTTCCTACATTGTGCTGAGTTGTTCATTGACCCTGTAATGAGCACCCCCAGATTCTTCTCCTCCTCCTCTGTCTGGGCTAGCTATACTCCCGCCAGCTGGTAACTCCTCCTTGGGTTCTTCACCCCAAAATGCAGCACCTTGCACTTTTTGGCATTAAACCCCAGTTGCCAGGTGTCTGACCAGGTTTCAAGCTTTGCCAGATCATCCTGCAATCCCTGCCATCCCCCTTCTCAAACAAATCCTCATATTGCTGGTGGGGGGGGGGAATAAAGGAAAACATTGGGTCCTTGGGCAAGGCTGCATAACTTAACTGGGAATGAGGTTTTGAATGGAGAGCGTGTTAGCGCTATGGAGCTGAAGCAAGACAGTAATGTTGCTATGGAAACTGAGCAGGCCAACCTGCCAGTTTCAGTGGAGCTTCCTTCTGTAAACTCACTGCCCAGAATCAAGATTACTGCTGCAGGAATGCCAGTACAAATAAATAATTCTAGTCCTACTGATATTCCATCTTTATCCCAAGATTCAATAACAGGCTCTTTAATGACAGCAATAGATGACACCCTTTCTGATCATACTGATAACATTGAACTTCTCACTGACTCTGGCCCTGCTGGAAAATCTTCAGCCCCTTCCTTCTCATGTAGTTCTCCTTCTCCATCCGCAAGCACTGCTAATGTAGAAGAAATGTCATCTTCCAGGCAAAAACCTACTAGTTATGCAGGTTTGTTTCACCATCCTATGGAGCCAGCAAAAAGAAAGAATGCTGTCAAGCTGAAAAATAAAGGAGGATTGGAAGTGTTTCCTGACAAGGCATATGTGGGGAAGGTTTTAAATTAAACAAGCCTTACAGATTCTGCCTTCTGAAGTATATGCTTTGATTCATGTCCCAGGGGATAGTAACTTTAATACATTTTAAAACAGCCTATTCGTTGGAATGCTTTTGGAATCAATATCATTTACTTTAAAGAAGCCCTGCTTTGAACACCATTTGCTGTAATTCCCCTCATAAAACCCACCTTTAAATATGTTACCATCCTTTTCTGAAATGAGGGTGTCAATATGGCTGATATAATATACTGGTTGGAAAAGCACTGTGACATACAGAATACTCCAGATCCCATTATGAACACTGAAAACTTCTGGACCCGGGGATGGACATTTAGGGTAAAACTCCATTTTGCAGACACTTGTATACAGCATCTCCCCAGCAGTTTTTCTTTTTTGGGCAGAGACAGAGGGACTCTTCTACCAGGGGCAACCAAAATCCTGCTACAAATGTGGTTCATTGCATCATCTCAGTAGTGCTTGTGAGCAGGCTAAATGTAATTTATGTGGAGAACATGGACATTCTGACTTGCATTGTACATTCATTCACCCCTCATTGTAATATGTGTAAAAAGGAGGGTCATGCCTTTCATTCATGTCCTTGGGCTGCTCGCAATAATCATGATTCTGATCACTTGGAGCAAGATTTTTATATACACCAAGCCTCAAAGCAGAAATCAATTTCCCCCTAGAGAGAGCACAACAGGAAGTGCATCCGACCTTGTGCAACCACAGGAACGAGACAATTCTATATCTAGTGAGCCCCCAGGAATAATTTGAACCACACAAAATCTATGCCACCCTCTCAGCAGGACTTATCCCAGCTACCACAGAGGAGTCTACTACTCCCTCTGACTGTTGCACTATATCTTCTGCTTTGGACAATTCTGCAGAAGCCTCATCAGAGATGCAACCCCCCTCTACACACACACACACACACACACACACACACACACACATGCACACACACACACACCTACAGGTGATAACTTCCAGGATGTTGGGAAGAAAAAAAGTAAAAGGAAAAAGAAAAAACCTACAGTGATAAAGTCAGTACCTTTAGAAAATAAGTTTGCCAAGATCATGTCATGCCTTCTGCCTGAATAGACAAATGACAGCTCAGCTCTCAACCCATCCCTCAAAAAGGCTTCCAATTTAAAACTCCTGAGACCACAAACTGTTCATCTAACCAATCCTATAATCACTTATAGATCGGAGAAGTCAGCGATCATCTTCAGGGCTGAAAAAACAAATGATTTTCAAGAACTGCAATGGAGACTGAAATGCACCAGGCCCTCCTGGCCTGTACACCAATTTAGACACCAGACAAGGCCACCGAATAGTCTAAAACACAGACTGCAACTGCAAATAAAAACTCTGCATCAGCTAGCAACTCTTCTCCCTTATTGGAAGATAAATTTCTTGCCGAAATAGCTCCGATAAAAGAAGCCTTCCTAGAATTCACCTCAGATTTGAAAAATATACAGGCCAACCTAAAAGAAACCAATAAGAAAATTTCTGATGTGTCAGTGCACACATCTTCATTAGAAGGCTGGCAGACCCAATTAGATCCAGAGGTTGTGGCACTGAGACAAAAACTAAACTGAATGGAGACCAAGCTAGAAGATCTTGAAGGAAGGAATAGGAGGAACAACCTAATCATTTTCAGCTTATCTGAAGAAGCCAAGGGATCCTTCACTGTTCTATTAACCCAAAAGCTTCTGGTGAAAGTCGCAGGCCCTCCACCACACTCCACTGTATATCATGTGGAACGGGCCCATTGATCTTTAAAGCCTCTGCCCCCTCCCAGTGCCAAGCCCAGGCCACTCATCATCCACCTCCTGAGTTATATAGATAGGCAGCATATCCTGACAAAAACTAAGGAGCTGCAGGAAATAAGATGGGAGGATGCCCAATTGAGAATATCACAAGATTTGCTGTTGGCCACCAGACAGAAGCGGGCCGAGTACCACACGTCGATCTACTCCAGCTAAGCTGTTGGTAGAGTATCAGGGCAGCTGGAGATCATTTGAAAATGTGAAGCAAGCCAAGGGTGAGCTAGCCAGCATGTAGCCAGACTTGATCATCCATCGTTGAGCCTGCAAAATCAGCTACATCATCTTGGCAGAACCCTGCTGTAACCTAGAGTCTCACTGGAAGATTTTCAGTTTACGGTCTCTGATCAATAGCATCTTACTACTACCTAAATTATTATTTTCAAGATGACAAACTATTCTCTCCTTCACCCGGAGTCTCCCTGCAAAGAGGTGCCCTCAGTGAATACAATCTGCCTGACCTCTGGCCAATGAGAATCAACCCTGTAATGCTCGTAAAGCCTCTTAATTTGAACTACCTGTTTTCTGCTGTCCTGTCTTGGATCTATCATCGTCTCCTATCTCTGCCTCCTTGTTTGGTGCTTAATATAATTGGCCTGCTTGCAGAACTGTGGACTCCCAAGTCTTGCCTGAATGTGCTTCCTCCTGGGAGTGCAAGCTATCTGGCTGCTCAGACGTGTGCATGTTTGCATAGATTACTGCTCGAATATGCGAACTCCATGGCAAACGCATCGCATTCGAGCCAACTTTTCTGGATCAAAACAGTCACTTAGCTTCCTCATGTAGGCTAAATAACTAAAGTTTTAGTCCTAATTTTATGGTTCTGCAGTTATTCCTCTTCTCCTTTTCTTTTTTCTTGTTGCTCCTTCCCATTATGGCTCCATGTAAATCGGGCATGCAAGGTCCTGACACAAAGGTATAGCTGAATGCCATGCTGTTCTTCTAATAATGCTACAACCATTCGGATACATAGTATTTTATGGTTGTGCCCACCAATAAATCAGATTACTAGGTTATTACCCCACATTTTTTTTCTTCCTTATCTACAGCAAGAAGCCAGTCCTCCAGGCTAATAGGGGGCCAATCTTTGCTATCTGTTTGTAAAACTTAACTGCTATATAGCTGATTGTCGTAGTTGTTACATACTAGTTTGTTAGTCTCAGTGCAGAATTTATGGAAAGTTTCTAATGTTGCACTGAGTGTTAAAATTGCATCTATTCATGTCCTTTGTCGAAGGTCAGGACACATGTGGGTTTGAAACCCTGGGTTTTGATTTAGCTTATTGGATAGTTACTGTTCTATGCCTTTTGGGTTGGTTGGGGGGGAGGGGAGGTGCTGCGTTATCATGGGAGAAGTAGTCATGTCTTTGCTATTGGGGATTGAGCCTCCACCATTGTTTGCCCAGTATGGGGCTCAGGTTAATAAGCTCCTCCAATTGGTTATGTGGGGCTTGGGGTTATGTTATTTTGGGTTGTTTTTTTTTTTGGAGTGGAGGGTTTTTTGGGGGAGGGGGAGTAGATTTAAAGGCTTTTGGGTGGAAGGGGACTGCCACAGGTAATAGGGTTAATATTCTGATTCTTCCTCTGGGTCTCAATGTCCTTTCATACGCTGGTTCATTACTCCCTGTTATACAGCTAAAATGACTGGCTACAGTTTTTGTACGTGGAACATCAAAGGGGCGCAAACCCCTACTAAAAGGATGAAGGTCTTGTTGCATTTGTGTAGAATTCAAGCAGACATACTCTTCCTACAAGAGACACATCTTCTACCCGCCCAAGAGCACTACCTTTGTAGGGCCTGGCTGGGACAAGTGTTCAGCTCAGGTTTTAATTCCTGCAAAAGGGGTGCTGCCATCCTGATTGCACACAGAATACCATTCCGTTTTTAATTCAAGAAATGTCTGATTCAGAGGGTTGTTATGTAATTTTAAGGGCTATTTTAGGTCAATCAGAGGTTATCCTTGGCTCCATATATGGACCCAACTCAGATGATCCAGAATGTTTTGTAAATCTAATGACTACATCAGCTACATGGTCCACTACCCCAATAATTCTTGGCGGTGACTGGAACCAGGTCCTTTTGAACAATCTTGATAGATCAGGCCAATCCAGACTATTTTTGTCACCAGGTCAAAAAGCTTTGCATGAGCTGTTGCACTCATTAGGTCTTGCAGACCCCTGGAGAAAAGCTTATACAGATAGAGGAGAATACTCATTTCACTCCCTTCCTCACCAATCATTTTCACACATAGACTACTTTCTAATGAGTGTGGACCACCTCCCTGGGGTTACATTGGTCTTTTACTCTTTTAAAGTTTTCTCTGAACATCACATTGACCAGTTACTCCTAGACCTCAAACCAAATGTCCAAAAAGATAAAATCTGGAAAATTAATAACCAAATCCTAAAATCCGATGACCATTTACAACACTTACAATCTTTCATTTCTAATTTCATGGCATATAATTCTCCATCCATGCACAAGGTTGACATATTATGGTGTTCACTGAAATGTGCCTTAAGGGGGAAATTAATACGCTTAGCATCTAAATGCAAAAAGCAGAGAAATTAAGCCCTCTCCTCTCTTTTCAATCAGATAACAAAAGTTGAGGCAAACCTATCTGTTTCATCTCCTGTGGAGGACTGGGATAAAGCTGAGTCTCTTTGGGCACAGTATAAACATTTACTGGCTGAAAAGGCCAAATTTCTCATGCTCAGGTCTAAAATATCCTATTTCGATCAGGGAGAAAGAGCTGGGAAGCTCCTAGCCCTTCAGCTTCAGTCCCAAACCTCCGATAGGATTGTCACCTCCATTCAATCCACAGCAGGTAACCTTCTCACCTCCCCTAGGGACATTTACAAAGCTTTTAAAGATTTTTATAGTCACCTATGTACTCCAACCACATCCTCTTTCTCTCAGCAATTGTTGGACTCCTTTATTAGTGATATCAACCTCCTGTCACTTTCTGAACCTCAAATTCTCAGTCTAAAAGCCCCTATAGAAATAAAAGAAGTGCTTGATGCCATTGACTCACTTTCATTGGACAAAGCACCTGGCCCAGATGGCTCTTTCTCCAATTTTTACAAAGCCCTTAAAGATACAATAGCATCTATTCGCCAAAATACATTTCAATACCTCTATGAAAATGACATTTCGGATATCTCCCTAACCCAGGCCACCATAGTAGTACTTCCCAAACCTGGTAAGGATCCTCTGTTCACCCCTAATTACAGGCCCATTTCCTTAATTAATGTGGACCTAAAAATCCTAGCCAAGATCCTAGCATCAAGATTAAGCCATGTTTGGGACTCACTAATTAGTGCAGAGCAGGTAGGTTTTGTTAAGGATCATCTTTCATCCGATCATCTTAGGAAGTTAGTTTATCTCTTTCCTGTGTCCAAGGACTCTCCCATTTCCACTGACTTAGTCTCCCTGGATGCAGAAAAAGCTTTTGACAGAGTATCATGGGACTACCTCTTTTCCTTACTCCCTAAATATCATATTCCCCAAGAATTTGTAAGTTGGATCAAAATACTCTACTCTTCTCCTTCAGTACGTGTACAGTGTAATGGAGTGCTCTCCACACCCTTTACCTTAAAGCAGGGAATGCGCCAGGGTTGCCCCTCTCACCTTGCTTGTTTAATCTTTTCCTAGAATCTCTCATAAGAAAATTAAACCCCTCTCCATTAATCACTGGTATCACAATAGGGAACACAGATTATAAACTCTCTGCATATGTGGATGATATTCTACTACATATCTCATCCACCTCTCAATCTCTCCCTGCTGCGTTTACAATAATTTCTCAGTTTGGTACCATCTCTAATTATAAATTGAATCTCGATAAAACAGAAGTCTTTCCTCTTAATAAATATTCCCAGAGGGTAGAGGTAGAAAACTTGGGGCTACAGTGGTGGTCAGATAAACTTAAATATCTGGGTATCAATCTCCACTCTTCCCCCAAAGTAATGAAAAAAACTTAATCGTGATACCATTATAAACACTTTAAAGGATGGCACCAAACGCTGGTCTTGGTTACCTCTCTCTCTGTGGGGCTATATGAGTATAGTTAAAATGAATATACTACCCCTCATACTATACCCCTTGCAAATGTACAACTGGGCCCTGCCGAGTACTTGGTTCTCCCAAGTTCATAAAATCATAAACTCCTTTTTGTGGACATGGAAAAAATCAATACAAAGCTATATGAAGCACACCCATCAAAAAATAGATGGTGGCCTACAAGCTCCCAACTTTTACTTATACTATCCAGTAATACACCTAACTAGGATGAGATTCTGGTTACTCACCTTAAGTTATTCCTCCAACTCCCCCTACAACCCCCTTTGGTTAGAAATTGAACAATCCCTATGCTCTGTGCAGGATGTATACCCGAGTGCCCTCCCTTTCTTAATCAAAATGAACCTTCCTATTAAAATGAAAAACTCCTCGTTAGGTACTATGCTTCAAATACAACACCAACTTAACACCCTCCTTGAGACTGATGGCCATAGGGCTGTAGCACAACCTCTCTTCGGTAATCCTAATCTCTTAATTTCAGCAAACTCCTCAAATTTACCTCTTTCTGGCCTAACATGAGAGTTGAGAAGGTGGATGATTTAGTTAGCAACCACAAATTGATGCAATTCCAGGATGCTTGTGCTCTTTATAAATGGTCTCCCACACATGTCTTTAAATATCTGCAAATTTCCCACATGCTAATGAAACATTTTGGTACCAGGCCATGGACTTTATCATCTACTCTCACCCCATATGTCAACTCTTTCCCATCTGCCCACTTAATAACGTATGCTTATAAGTATTTACAAACCACAGTTTCTGGGCTAGAGGGCCAAAGATGTTATTGGTGGAACCAGTCACTATGAGTGTCTACCTCTCCCAGATCCTGGCCAAGAATCTGGAAACACTTATATAGATATGTTAAATGGGATAGGTATAGGTACATGCAGTTCCAGATTAACCATAACCTATACTACACCCCAGCCAAACTGCATCAGATGGGATCCCTGTCATCTAATCTCTGCACCAAACGTTTGAAGGACCCTGGGGACTTGCTGCATATGTTATGGTCATGTGACAATAATAATATTAAAGTTAATTTAATATAGCGCCTTTCAAGTATCAAGGTGCTGAACAGGTAGATAAAAATCAAAACAATTACAATAAATACCAATTAAAATCAAAAAAATTCAGAGTATGCTTTACCCCATAAATAGGTCTTAAGTGCCTGCTTATAGCACCCGAAGCTGATGGGGCAAAGAATTCCAGAGGGTAGGACCACAAACCTGAAGGCACAGGCCCCCGAAGATTTTAAGCTAACCCTCGGAATCTCCAGCAACCCCTCATCAGCCGAGTGGAGCTGTCACAGAGGGGTGTAAGGAACAAGGAGCTCTTTCAAGTAGTGGGGAGCCTGACTGTGTAGGGCTTTGTAGGTTAATAAACCTACCTTAAAGGTGATCCGCCACTGAACAGGCAGCCAGTGCAGATCGCACAGCACAGGGGTGATGTGAAAAGATCTCCCCATTCTGGAATTGCATCAAGTCCCTTCTGGACCCATTACTATTTCTCTCAGATAAGTTTACTCTGGAGATCTGTATTCTAGGAGATTATACGAATCTTGAGGGCAGATCCCAAAGAGCACACATGGCATTAATCTCAGCATGTGCTGAAAAGATATTACTTAGACATTGGGTGAATGCAATTACGTCTTACTATACTGAATGGTATAGGGAAATTATATTTGTTATACAGGCAGAATGTGCCATAGCTGGTTTGACCAACAGGCTGGAAAAATATGAACAGGTTTGGGATACTCTCTTTAGCCTGTTGCTGACTCAGCATGAAATTTCCAGAACTAGTGTCCCTTCTTAACCCAGTTTTCATAAAGGATTTATGGGAACAGTACCCAGAATTCATCTAGTATTATAACCTAGTGGCAGTAGGGATGGGCTGGGGATGTGTGTGGGGGGGGGTGGGGTACAGACATCTGGTTCCATTATATTTTTGAAACTTGCCGTATTTTGGTAAATACATTTTTTTCTTTTGTTTGTATGATATCAGCGATGTATGATCATGATGCCTGTACACACTGATATGAAAACTTTAATAAAGCAGATTTAATTTAAAAAAAAAGAAAATAAATTTGCCACCCTTCAGCAATGGGGAGACATAGAGGAAGAGGAAGATTCTGATGCGTCTGTACTGTCATCACAGAGACATCACAGAGACAGGCATCTTCAGACATGGATGATACAGTATCTTCAGCTTCACAATTTAGCCAGAAAAAGTGGGAGACAAGATTGAAAACAAGGACATCTAAACTGAAATAATTTCCTTCTCCACTCTCTTCATTCATGGCTCCTTACCACATTTGTGTCTGGCATCCTTTAATGTTAATAGTATAAAAGCAGTTAAGAGACACACTACTATATTTGCAATACTAGAACAATTACCTTATGATATCTTTTTACAGGATACTAGATTAAGGTCAATTTCTGATATACAAGCTATTCAGAAAGCTTGCATTTGGGGAAATTAGCTTGCTGCACTGGAGAAGATATCTGTAGTGGGGTTGGAATTTGTTTCAAAAACCCAGACATTTTTTGTGACTCATATTGTGGACATTCATCCAGGCCAAGCATTAATGCAGGACATTTCCTTATACAATCAGAATTTAAGGTTAATAAATATCTATGCTCTTCAAATAAAGGCCACTCACATTGATTTATTTAAGCAAATTCAGCCTTATCTGTTCATATCTAGAGCAGTATATTTTTTTTTTGGGGGGGGGGGATTTCAACTGTAACCTGTTAAACTCAGATAGAGGAGCAAAGACAAGGAAAGTTTATTGTGACATAACATTTCTTAGAAACGTTGTTACCCAGGCTGGATTAATTGATGCCCATTGCTGTAAAGAAACAAATCTTAAACATACATACTTTCGAGGTAACTTATCCACACAAACAGATCATTGGTTCATTTCTATGACCCTTCCTATTACCAGTACAGATGTTGTCTTACTTGTAACTACAAACCAAAGTTTGGAAGGTATTCAAATATCTGCTTTTGCAGACTTGACTCCAAGTATGGGAGTATGGTGCTTGAACAGTAGCTTATTGAACAATCCCGCAATACTATCCGAGCTTAGGCAACTTGCAAAAGTCAGGAAGTCAGCCCTATATAGCTATGATTTCCATCCCCAATGGTGGGAAGATAATAAAAAGATTTCCAGGATTTTTTAAAGAAAAAAACTAAACAAATGGGAAGATCTAAATATCATAAATACTTAGATTTAAGAGCTAGATTGCATAAACTAATAACATTGCACAATTCAGAGACTTATGATTACTGTAAACAAATCTCACAAATTAAAAAGGAGATGGGGAAATAGCAATATAATAGGCTAACATCTTTAGTGTTGGAACAAAAATTTGATACCCAGAGGAAAAGTTTCTAAGTAAACCCTTTTGAGAGCTGTACCTAGATTGTAAATTGGAAGACTCTTCGACATGTCCAAAATAGGGATGGGAAACTGAGTTCAGATAAAGCTGGTATTTTCCAAGTTTTTGAAGACCGTAATCAAAATACACTTGGTATAGATAGTCTTTTCAGGTAACAGCACTGTGGATTCTTTGTCACAAGAGTGAAATATTCCTCAAATCTCAACACATCAAGCAAGCACTTTGCTTGCTCCAATATCATCTACTGAAATGACTTGGGCAATTAAAAGATTAAAATTGGGAACTGCACCGGGGTGTGATGAACTTCCTCATGAATTTTAAAAATGGTTATGGGAATATATGCCTCAGTAATTATTAGTTTTGTATAATTCCTTTCAAGCAACATCTGACCTTCCCGATAATAGGTACTGTATAAAGGCCTGTTAATTTCTTTATTTTAGAAAGGGGACAACTCTTTAATTTCTAACTGATGTCCAATAGCATTATTAAACACAGATTTTAAAATGTTAAAACAAATTCTAAGACTTGCACTGGCAATAGAGCAGCTAATTCATCCAGTGCTGTCTTGTTTGGTTTCAGGCAGGAGAATTACAGATGTTTTGGTTTTATTAAGAGAAATAATGGAAAGTGGTGATATAAGACTCTTTGATGGCTTTCAGTTCAGTTTGGATCAGTCTGAAGCTTTTCATAACGTGCCTCATGATTTTTTATGGAAATATTTACAATATTATGGGGTACCATCTCAATTTATATATTGGATTCAACTGTGCTATAAATCAGCATTGGTAGCTCCTTATATTAATGGGTGGTTAGGGTAAGAATACTTAGTGAAAAAGGGAGTCAGACAAGGTTGCCCCCTTAGCCTCCTTTTATATGTTATTTCTAGATCCTTCAATAAGATTATTAAATTTCTCTGCACAAATTAAAGTTATTACATTATCATACCAAACCCCCAAAGTAAAAACATTAGTATATGCTGATGATTTATGCCTTGTGACTGCTGACTGTAGTTCGGGTGACATTGTCAAAACAGTATATATCAGATTTTCTGAAACTACTGACTCCATTATAAACTTCCCAAAACATTTTTGTGTAGCTATAGGAATGCATGATGCTCACATTTCTGAGATTGCTGGGATTAAGATGACAACCAGCCCATATAAAATCCTGGTCCTTTTTTGGGGGGGGGGCAAGAAACATGGTACAGGTAAATTGGGAACATCAGTTGGATGCTGGGTTCAGTAAAGTAACACATTAGAAGAAATAGCCAATTAGCAAAAAAGAAAAGAATATTTATAATTAAACATATCTGATTCCTGTATCCTTATACCCAAGTTATGCATATCCCCTTCCTAAATTTTTGGAAGCAAAATTATATACTTGTTTTTCTCAGTGTCTTTGGGGTAGTAGGTTAAACCCTATAAAAAGAAGTGTGACTTATTTAGACATTCATTCTGGTTGTTTAGGTATGCCAAACCCTTAAGTATTTTTTTTATAGTACCTTAAAATATGCTAATCTTGGACTGATTTTACAGTTATTCCCCCAAGTGTGGACTCCATGGCTT
The DNA here is from genome assembly GCA_016271365.2 of Neoceratodus forsteri. NCBI lineage: Eukaryota > Metazoa > Chordata > Ceratodontiformes > Ceratodontidae > Neoceratodus > Neoceratodus forsteri. The sequence goes on from CM057456.1 coordinate 1,093,165,258, forward strand.
CTATACCATATTTCTGCACTATTGGAGGAATGGCAAGTTGGGAAATTTGTACATAAAAACAGAAGGGTGCAGAATGTACCCTTATATTTAGACACAGGTTTTGAGAAAATAAAACAGTGGGGAATTTCACAAGCAGAAATTAGTGCTTTTTGTCACAAAAAGCTTTCTATTCTGAAGTATTAAGCACTAGATTTATTGAGCAACCTAGATTTTTTTAGAAAATCTACTGCACAAATGATGCATGTTGGGAAAATGTACAGCATTAGTTTATTTGCTGTATTGGTCCTTGTAAGAACAGATCCAGAAGCAAATGGTTTGATACCTTTTATTGGACCAGCATAGATGTTACAAAAAGAAAACAGTGCCTAAGCTTACAGACCAACCAGGTCCTTCCTCAGAGACTTATGCCAGTTGTTTAGAGAATCGCATTCTATTAGCCAGATCATACAAAAAAAAAAAAACAGAAAGAATTCTCATAGGTTTATTTAAAAAAAATCACAGATCTAAATGGAAGAAACCAGATTCTACTAGTTTGCTACTGCTTGAGAAACCTTCCAAGGTCAAATGTCAACAGAAGAGATAAGAGGAACACTCAAGCAGACAGTCTCACTACTGAAATTATGAATGAATGAGTGTGTTTTGTGAATACATGCTAAATTAAAAGCTAGACCTTTAGATTTAATACCCACATAAGTGCATGTTAAAATTTGATAGTACTGTATGATAAAAAGCTATACAACAGAAATTTTCTATTTATGAAAATATGGGAGTATAAAGAAAATGTCCCTAGTATGAACAACTGATTCACACATTCATAGAGTATAAAACCTGACTGCAGACATTTACTAAACTGTACTCTCAACCAGTTAACAAACTCCATAAACGTTAAGATCTATAGTGCTATAACAATATTTTTTACAGGATAATATCAATTGTTAGTACTAGTGCCAAATAAAAAAAAAAGAATATCTCAAGGACCACCTAGACATGAGTTCATGCATCTTAAAATGTTCAGAGTTCAATAATGTGTCAGTATATAATTAAATTACTATATGTACAGTATCAGTCTTAAGAATCTGATTAAAAACTCAATGGAATTAAACCCTACCCTCCCCCCCAGAAATATAACTAATAGAAAGAAGTATATATTCACTATGTATGTGAATCAAGAGTCCAAACACATTGTAGCATAATTATGACATGTACCTGATTATAAGCCTACCTCAATATAACCACAACCCCAACAGTCCCCCACTTTATTTCCCCTCCGCCACACACACAACTCCTCCCACAAAAACAACACACCACCCTCCTACCCCAACACACACACACAGGTAACCTACCCCACCCCCACACAAGACAATACAACATCCCCCTACCCCCCCCACCTGCACACATACATGTTTATTTGGTGAGAAACCAACATGTTGATAACCAGTTAAAAAGGACTCTATGAAAATAAAAAAAAAAACACACTGAAGTCATGTTTAATGTCCATCCTATGAAGTAAAGGTCTGTGTCAGTTTAAGCAGGATAATGTGTCATAAAGCCAAAATCAATGTTCATGCCATCTCCTACCATATTGAAAAGTAAAATAAGCCTGATCTCAAAAGTTCATCTCTGTTGTGTATTTTTGAAATGTCCTTTTAAGACCATTGCTGACATATCTGAGATGGAGTGTTCAGACTGATTGAAGTGTTGTCCCATGTGTTTGTCAGTCATCTTCATAGTAATAGTATGTCTGTGAGAGTTAATCCTAGTGTGGAGAGGTTGGCTTGTCTCTCCAACATACCCTGTTTGTGGACATCTCTTGCACTTAATGAAATAAATAACACTACTTGATGCACATGTATAATTCCCCTGTATCCTGAATTGTCTGTTTTGTGATGTAACCACACAATGCAAAGAGGAAATGAGCTCACAAGTCCTACATCTGGATTGATTACAGGGTCGTGTACCATTTAATGTCATGGTATTCTGTTCTGGTGCAAGTTTACTCCTAATAATCAGGTTGCCTAAATTAGGTGGTCATTTAAAAGATAGTAGTGGTAGTTCTTGAAAAATACAATTTAGGGTCTCATCCTCACTAAATATTGGGTGGAGGTACTTAATAATCTTACGTAGAAGTTCCAGGTCAGGATGATACATGACTACTAAGGGTATTCTATTGGTATTGGTCCTTTCCTTATACTGAAGTAGTTGTTCTCTTGGCACCTGTGTTGCACATTCTACTGCTCTGTCAATTTCACTAGAAGAGTGTCCCTGCTCAAAAAAGGTATTTTTCAACATAGTCAAATGTCTTCCTTATTTGAACAGATATGGTGATACCGAAGTGCTTGATTTTACATGACAGATTTTTTTTTGTGTGGCTCGGGTGATTACTATTCCTGTGTAAGTATCTCTGTCTGTCTGTTGGCTTCCTGTAAATACAAGTATGTAAGGTTCCATCCTTGATGGTGACAGTGGTGTCCAGAAAATGAACACTGGTGACAGAATATTCCAGGGAAAGCTTCATGGTTGGGTGGAGGTTAATAAGATCCTGATGAAAATCTTTCAGTGTGTCAGTACCCTCTGTCCAAATTATAAACAAATAATCAAAGTAACGGAAATAAGTGAGTGATTTGTGAGTATAGTGCCTTAAACAGTCCTCCTCCAAATTTACCATAAAGAGATTAGCACACTGTGGAGCCATCCTGGTGCCCATTGCTGTTCCCATAGTTTGAACATAATATTTACCATTGAAGCTAATATTGTTATGTGTCAGAATGATTTTAGTAAGTTTCCCTACCACTTCAGGGTCGATGTTTTGGTCTAATCCTTTCTCATGTAGGTATTTAAGGCAGGCTGAAATGCCATTCATGTGCGGAATATTAGTGTAGAGGGATGTTACATCCATCGTAGCTAAAATGGTATTAGGGCGGTAAGTCCTTATAACCAGAATGTTTATGCAGAAAGTGTGTAGTGTCCTGGATGTAACTTTCCCTTTCTATAACCAGTGATTTTCTAATGGTTTCAACAAATCCTGAGATCTCCTCAGTCAGGGTACCATTGCCAGAGACTATGGGTGGGATATTCAGACTGCGCCAGGCGGGGCACAAGCCTGGGCACAGTGCAACTGGGCTGCGCTAGGGCATGGACCAGGTGATATTCAACGGTGCTGCACTATGGCTCAGCACCATTGAATATGGCACTGAGGGCACATGCACTGTGCCAGTGCAAGTGGCAGAAGGGGAGCAGGGGGATGCGCCAGAGCAAGTGCAAGTGCGCTAGGTGCATCAACTGTGACTTTCAGTGCTGGGCATGCAAATGAGGCCATTATGCATGCAAGGTGCAAATGGGGCCATTTGCATGTCATTATGGCCCCATTTGCATGCTAATGCATGGGCCAATGGGCATGCAGACCATACTGTACTACACAGGCCCAAAATGTGAATGAACATTCATTCATATTTTGGGCCTGTGTAATATAGTATGGTCTGCACGCCTCATTGGACCACGAGTGGACCAATAGTTGTACAGGCCCAACCGCTGCTGTCAGTCAGCGGGTGGCTGGGTGGCATGCAGGTGGGGTGCTGCCACCTGCTGCTGACTGGGGGGGTGCTGGGTGGTGGGGGCCTCAGTGGACGGGTGGGAAGGGGGGTACCACTGGACCACCATGGTGTCATTCAGTATTTCCGCCCATGATCGAGCACTGTAGGGGGTTTCCACTGGACCACCAAGGATAATTTCATCATATGCTCATGATCGTGCACTGGGAGGGGGGGTTCCACTGGACCACCAGGGATATAATTCACCAAAGCCCACGATCAGGCAATGGAAAGTGGTCCACTGGACCACCAGGGATATAATACTCATATGCCCATGATCAAGCATTGGAAAGTGGTCCACTGGGCCACCAGGGATGTACTATACCTATGCCCACGATGGGGGGAGGAAGGCACAATGCTCCCTGGGCAGGGAGCATGTGGGCAGTGTTCTGGGTGGGCGGGTAGCCACTCACGGCTGGTGGGTGCTGTGTTGCACTGTGCAATATGGCAGCTCACCTGTGGGTGGCCAGGACCTGTTTCTGGATTTGCCAGGCACAACTTTGCACAACCCTGAGTGGCGCAAGGCGGAGTTGTGCTAGCATATGCGCCGCACATCCCGGGCTGAATATTGGGATTTGCCACATATGCATGGACACGCCCCCTGCACTTGCGCCACATACATTACCGATGCACCCTGGCACATCGGGAGTTGCGCAGTGCAACTTGCCCCTTTGAATTTTGTGCCAGGGCGCATTGGTGGGTTGCGCATGGCACACCCCTGTTGCGCCATGCGCTACTCTTTTGACTATCCCACCCTATGCTTCTCCCTGGATTGCCAGGTTTATGTATTTTAGGCAGCATGTAGAATGTCAATGGTAAATATTATGTTGAAACTATGGGAACAGCAATGGGCACCAGGATGGCTCCACAGTATGCTAATCACTTGATGTCAGATTTGGAGGAGGACTTTTTTAAGGCACTGTACACACAAACCACTCGCTTATTTCCATTACATTGATGATTTGTTTATAATTTGGACAGAGGGTATTGACACACTTAAGGATTTTCATCAGGAACTTAATAACCTCCACCCAACCATAAAGCTTTCCCTGGAATATTCTGCCACCAGTGTTAATTTTCTGGACACCACTGTCACCATCAAGGATGAAACCATACATACTTGTATTTAAAGGAAGCCAATAGACAGACAGAGACACTTACACAGGAATAGTAATCACCCGAGCCACACAAAAAATCTGTCATGTACAGTCAAGCACTTCAGTATCACCTCATCTATTCAAATGAGGAAGACAGAGATACACATTTGGCTATGTTGAACAACACCTTTATTGAGCAGGGATATTCTTCAAGAGAAATGGACAGAGCAGTAGAATGTGTAACACAGGTACCAAGAGAACAACCACTTCAGTATAAATAAAGGACCAATGCAAACAGAATACCCTTCATAGTCACGTATCATCCTGATCTGGAACTTTTATGTAAGATTAATAAGGACCTCCAGCCAATATTTAGTGAGGATGAATGAAACAACCACCTAATTTAGCCAACCTGATTGTTAGGAGTAAACTTGCACCAGAACAGAATACCATGACACTAAATGATACATGACCCTGTAATCAACCCAGATGTAGGACTTGTGAGCTCATTTTCATTTCGGATTGTGTGGCTACATCACAAAATAGACAATTCAGGATACTGGGGAATTATACATATGCATCAAGTAATGTTGTTTATTTCATTCAATGCAAGAGATGTCCACAAACATGGTATGTTGGAGAGACAAGCCAACCTCTCCACACTAGAATGAACTCTCACAGACATACTGTTAATATAAAGATGACTGACAAACCAGTGGGACAACACTTCAATCAGTCTGATCACTCCATCTCAGATATGTCAGTAATGGTCTTAAAAGAACATTTCAAAAATACATAACAGAGACAGACTTTTGAGATCAGGCTTATTTTACTTCTCAATATGGTAGCAGATGGCATGAACACTTATTTGGGTTTTATGGCACATTACCCTACTTAAACTTACACAGACCTTTACTTCATAGGGTGGACATTTAACAGGACTTCAGTGTGTTTTTATTTTATTTTCATAGAGTCCTTTTTAACTGGTTATCAACATGTTGGTTTCTCACCAAATAAACGTGTGTGTGTCTGTGTGTGTGTGTTGGTGGGGGTGGGGGATGTTGGGTTGTCTTGTGTGTGGGTGGGTTGTGTGTGGGGGTAAGGTAACTCTATGTGTGTGTTGGGGTAGGAGGGTGGTGTGTTGGTTTATGTGGGAGGGATTGTGTGTGGGTGGGAGTGAGAATACAGGGGGTTGGGGTTGTAGTTATATTGAGGTAGGCTTATATTCAGGTACATGTCATAATTATGCTACAGTGTGTTAGGACTCTTGGTTCACATTCATATTGACTATATAGTTCTTTCTACTAGTTATATTTTCCTGGGGGGAGGTGGTAGGGTTTAATTCCACTGGGTTTTTATTCAACTTCTTAAGACAGATACTGTACATATAGTAATTTGATTATATACTGACACATTATTGAACTCTGAACATTTTAAGATGCATGAACTGATTTCTAGGTGTCCTTGAGAGATTTTTTTTTTATTTGGCACTAATACTGACAATTGGTATTATCTTGTAAAACATATTGTTACAGCACTACAGGTCTTAATGTTTATGGAGTTTGTTAACTGGTTGAGAGTATAGTTTAGTAAATGTCTCCAGATAGGTTTAATACTCTATGAATGTATGAATCAGTTGTTCATACTAGGCACGTATTCTTTGTACTCCCATATTTCCATATAAAGAACATTTCTGTTGTATGGCTCTTTATCATACAATACTATCACATTTTAACATGCACTTATGTGGGTATTAAATCTAAAGGTCTTGCTTTTGATTAAGAATGTAGTCACATAACACACTCATTCATTCATAATTTCAGTTAGTGGGACTGTCTGCTTGAGTGTTCCTCTTATCTCTTCTGTTGACATTTGACCTTGGAAGGTTTCTCAAGCAGTAGCAAACTAGTAGAAGCCGGTTCCTTCCACTTAAATCTGTGATTTTTTAAAATAGGTATTTTAAACCTATGAAAATTATTTCAGTTTTTTTATGTATGATCTGGGTGTTAACAGAATGTGATTCTCTAAACAACTGGCATAAGTCTCTGAGGAAGGACTTGGTTGGTCCAAAAGCGTATGCATTGTTTTCTTTTTGTAACATCTATGTTCGTCCAATAAAAGATATCAAGCCATTTGCTTCTGGATGTATTGTGAAAATGCTAACTGAACCCAGAATACTGTTTAAAAGATGTGGGACACTGGTTGTGTGCACATGGTGAAATAAGTGTAAAGATTAATTTGAAACATAAGGATACCAGAGAACAGTTTTGTCCAAGACACACCTGTGCTGCTGCATTATAAACTATGGAACATTTATGTTTTGAATGCCCATATATTCAAAAGTTTTGGGCACTGCTGGTTAAAAGATGGGGAACCCCACTATTTTGTAATATACCTTATGTTGTGTTTTTTCTAGGAATTCTCTCTTCACCATGGCTTAAGTATCATACTAGCAGTCTATGGGTTTTCTTTGCTTGTTTTAAATATTGGATCTGGCCTAATCACTGCATACTGGTGTAACAACAATATTTATCTCAAACTGAATTGCATCATACTATTTTACAAGAAATCCAGAATATTCATGAAACAGAATTTAATAGGGTAGGGGAAATTACCTTTGATGTTTGGTGGAGATCCTTACCTGGCTCTGGTAAGCCAAATAAGACTTTAGGATAAGATATGGTGTACACATTGTCATATTATATAAGTTTATGGTTTTTTTTTTTTTGCTTCCTTCTCTTGATCATTTTCCTGAATTGATGTTTGCTGACTGTGTATATTTTGCATCATTTTCTTTTTGGTTTAATCAATAAAATTCCTTTACTCTTTTCAAGAAGTGCCATGGGATCTTTAATCTCTATCTGAACAATTATGAGAACAGCCAGGAGGGGTCTTAATTTAATGTCTCATATGAAAAATTGCACTTCAGGTGTGTGGCACCCTCTCATGATGCATGACAGTGTCAATATTAATATTTTACCCAAAGTTCCTGGTGTACAACTAGAAACATAGAAACATACATAGAAGTTGTCAGCAGATAAGGACCTCTTGGTCCAACTAGACTGCCCACTTTTCCATGCATACTTTGCCACCGCAGACCATACTCAATCTCCAGTCATCTCATCCCCTTGCCTTACTACCAAGGTCCCCTGGTATCTGTCCCATGCATGCTTAAATTTTCGCCATTTTGGCACCCCCCACCACTGCTGGAAGGCTGTTCCAGGCATCCACCACCCTCTCCATGAAGAAGTATTTCCTCACATTTCTTCTGACCCCCCTCCCTCCAACTTCATAGCATGACCCCATGCCCTTAAGTTTCTTTTTCTATGAAAAATGCTATGATCCTTTATCTTATTTATACCTGTCAGGTATTTGAATGTTTCTGTCATATCCCTCCTCTCCCTCCTTTCCTCTAGAGAGTACATATTGAATTCCTTGAGTCTCTTCTTGTAGGGCTTTTGATGCAGATCCTGTACCATTGTGGTAGCCCTCTTTCATACCGCCTCTACCTTATCAATGTCTTTCTGGAGGTTGGGGCCTTCAAACCTGGACACAGTTCTCAAGGTTAGGTCTTAACAGTGATCTGTACAGAGGAAATATTACCCCCTTCGTCCTACTGGTGATACCCCTCCCTATGCACCCGAGCATCCTGCTAGCCTTCCCTACTGCCTTATCATTCTGCTTGGCTACCTTCAGGTCATCAGCTATTAACACCCCCCCTTTCCTGTTTGGTGGTTGCCAGTGCCTCTCCTGTCAATTGGTACATAGCGCTTGAGTTTCTATGCCCACAACCTTCCAGTCCTTTGACCTTGGAAGACAGTGTGCAACCTGCTGAGTCACTTACACTGACAATCATCATCTCCAATTATGTCTCTCCTACATAGCCCTTGTCTGACTTACTCATAGACATGAGTCTATATGTCACAGACATACTCTCTCCAGTCCTCTGACTCATACCTTCTTCAGGTTCCTAAGTGCTCTACAAAACTGTGTGAACAGGTATTCTTCACAATTGCTTCCAGATTCTGGAACTCCCTGATTTGCTCAATGCGTAACTCTCCCTCTCACCACTCATTTAAATGATCCTTTACTAAACACTTACTGCCAACCTCAGTCTATTACTACACCTGAACTTTATGATAGATTAGTTACAGCACTTGCCTCCCCTGTGTTCATTGTCACTTTAGGCCACTGTTAAACTTGGTTGATTTTGTCATGACTTCACTATGAGATGCACCTGCTTTGTTTTGATTGTTTTGTGACACTGTACACTCTCTTAATTTCATTTTTGGTGTTACTGCACTGATTTCTCCTTGCTACATGGATCCCTGAACTGTCTTGAATATTTCTACTGCTTGTGTATTGTAATTTAGGTACCCTTAACTTTCTTAATGTTTTTATTCTCTTTACGGTATTGTGTTTCATGACTGATGGTAACTGTACTCTCCCGGGTCATGCCTGAAAATAGGCATATTATTGTGCACTGAGGTTTTTATCTTTTATATTGTTGTGTAGTGCACCTACCCAGTAATCAAAAAACAAACAAACAAATAAATAAATAAAATCCCTGATCTGGATAATGAACAGCTTATTTTTTGTGGTATATGGGAATTAATATTGGTTGCTCAAACAAGCGGAGTGAGTCCAGCTACTGCATGTACATACAATTTTAAACATTCCTGCAGTGTGATTGTGGCTGAACCCCTTCTACATCACATAATTACTTTTTCAGTTTTTTTCTTGTCATTACTGTGCTGCTTACTTTATTGTTTTTTTCATATGTGGGACTGATTTGTCACCCACCCTCTGCTAGCTCTTACATATTTCCGTTTTTACTCTCCTGCTCAGGATCTCCCCGCCTGTTCTCTGTCTCTTCTACTCTTTATTTTTTCTTATTTTTTATGCTGCTTGCTCACTTTTTCCACAGTCAGTGTTTGTTCACATGTTTATCATGATTGTTCAGTCTCAGATGGATTGGAATGTGTCCTTTACCTGCTATGTTCAATCTCCTCTGCTGCTGGCTATCTTACCTGCCACTCGAAAATCTCTCTTAAGCATCAGATTACCACTAGCTCACACTCTGCCTCTAAATCATCACTGATTGTTTTAAATACAACTAATGCAGATGACAGCACTCTCCCCAACCATTGTAACTGCCATTCACTGTGCCAGTCACAGCATTGATGCACAAGCCTGCTCCCAAATGAACTGCAGTAAAAAAAGGGAGGTGGAAAAAATGACCAAAGGCACATATTTTATTATTAAAATGAGTGTACAAGTGAGAAATGAGTCACCACCAAAATAACACAAATTCTCCAGATCATAAGGCAAACAGTTCTCATTAAGTTCAGGGGTTTGAACAGGTCAGAGCTAATCAAAGAAAACCCAGTCACAAACATGAATAAAAAAAATGGATTTGGTCCTGTAACATTCTCAACCGAATGGGCAAGTTGGTAACATTGTTTTTAGAAATGGCCTGTCTTAGAGGAAGAGTCCGGTGTAGCTGAAGCAGTAGGAAGTAAACCAAGGATTTCATTCAGAAAGGCTAGTAGTTTGAAAGCTACATTGGTACATGGCACGTTCACATAAGATAAGAACAGGTCCAGTTGGTTACCCCCTAAATCAAAAGGCAAATTCAGATGCACTAGATGCAGTGTTTGCAAATATTGTATGCTAAACAAGGAAAAGCATTTGAATGTGCTAATGGGACCAAGGGAGAAATAATAGACTTTATAACATGTGACACTATCTTTGTAGCATATTTGTTGTGGTGTACTGTATGTGTGGACTTGCAAGTGTGGGGCGAATGGTGAGTTTTTTTTTTATTCTTTGGTAACCTAGTAAAGCTCATTAGGGACATGTTCCTGTTGTCAAGGGCAACCCAGGAGCACTGGGGAGGTTAAGTGACTTGATCAGAGTAACACAGTATGCAAGTGAAGGTTGTGGGAAACAAACCCAGGTCTGCTGGATGTACCAAGCTCATTCACAGCTCATTACTCTAACTACTAGGCTATACTGCTGGCTTCCAGAAAAAAAGAATTCAAGAACATATCTGCTCAATTGCCAGTATTAGATATGATACACTGATTGGGAGATACTTCTTGAAATATCACGGTTTGAAGCTAAAAGACTTACTGTTCAGTGGAACTCAGACAGTTAAGACACCCACTGGGGATGAGATAGACTTAAGCTCCCCTTACAGTGTGAAAGCTATTGGATTTGAGAACACTAAAACCAGGGGGGCTTAATGATATCCTGGATCTCAAACCTTTCCTATAAACTATCATGGTGGACTTGTTTCTCAGATCCAGATCTGCGTATGATGTAATGTGATGATTCAATATATAGTTTGATAAATGGATTACACTAGCTATCTTGATAATTTTGGTATTAGTGTAATAGCCAGATTTTGATTTACTGAATTTACTGAAATTGATTTTCAGTTTTACTAACCAATTCTCTCTCTCTACTTCTTTCAGGTTCCTTAGGGGAAAATTTGTATCTATCACTTCACTTGCATTTGCATTGGTTTCTTTGGAACAATTCATACTAAAAAGGGTGGATCATAGGATGCACAAAGTAGGTTTGTCTTCTTCTGACTCTGCTTAATTTGTTTCATAAACTCAAGTCATAAAACCTGAAAGTTTGTTGCTATGCCTCATGTATTTTATGGCATTAGGATAATTCATTATAATGGTGTTTCCACAAATTAGCCATTATTCTAATAATTCTGTGTTTTATAATTGTGTCCTTAGATGTCAACTTTGTACACAGTACCATAACTATTTGAGTTTCTCACTGCATTTATACAGTAATTGTCTTATGCCTATATTACAGCATATATCATATGAGATTTGTAATGTGAACTTGTAAAGTTTATAAGGCACACACTGGCTTGCAATCACAGCTCCTAATGAAGAATACATTGGTTGAGGTGCTGGGGCATAACAGGACTTCCTGTGTATTTGGATACAGGTGGTTTTGCTGCTTGTTTTGCATAGTATGGTGTTTATCAAATAAAATAGTTTTTGCAGCCTGTTCTGTGAATGTGTGCAGTCATTTCTGTGGATGTGTGGATATAGCTAGGGTTAGCCACCCCATGGGCTTGCACCTCCTTGTTCTTATGGAATGTGCAGGACCACAAGTTGTGGATGAACTGAATGCCCTCAGCCTGCAGCTTCATGCCTTGCTACAGCCCTGGTCATGTGGTAAGCCTAGTACAACTAACACCCAGTCATGTATTATTGCTTAAACATCCTCTGAGTGAACCCCTCATAATCAAAGTACCTCTTATTTGTCTTTGTTTTGAATTCTGAAATGTACTAATATGCTCCAATTATATCTAAAAGGTGTAAGGAGGGTTTGTATAGTGTCTGTGGTGGCACCAATTTTAATAAAGAGACAAGACACAAATGATGGCAATAAGCTTCCTTATACTACAGTTGTACTCAGCTAATAGTTACATAGCATATGGCACAGCACCCTAGACAGGTACTGTCTAGCAGTCAGCTACAGAGAGTTATTACCTGACCAAAGCAATCTTCTCTGGAAGAATGAAGTGCAAAATGGAGCTCTTCTTCTTAGGCCTCTTGTCTCCAGGTTCCCATCTCTATTGGGCCTATACTTATACCCAGTTTTGTGTATAGTTACATGACTAAGCTCACATAGAGAACCATGGGAAATTATATCATGTACTTTCTGCTTATCTTGGTATTCCTAGTACAAGGCTCCTTCTCTCCGACCAGGCATGATATCACACTGCAACCTTGGAGTATCAGTGGAACTCAGACTCCCTAGCTAGGAGAAGCTGAGAAAAATATGTGTGTGTGTGTGTGTGTATGTGTGTGTGTGTGTGTGTGGTGGGCTAATGTAAAACACTTTCTGATGTGTGCTTAGCTAAGCTGATATATCCCCTTGCACCTTGTCTATCCAAAGAAGGCCTTTGGCTTACAGAAAATACAATTACTACTTCTCAGTGACAATAAATGACTACCAGTAATACGCAGTGGCTTATAATGGCAATAATAGTAATGCAGACTAATGGTAAATGCATGAGCTATATTCCTACAGGTATAATAAGCTGCATAAGCACAAACAATAATACTAATAATAATCCATTTCTCGCTAAAGTCCACCATTTGACACCATGTATGCAAACACGCAAAATACTGTCACAAAAAAGGATGTCATGTAGGATGGAAAACAGATGTTTGAGATTAAAAGTCACCATCATGCTATAAAGAATATAAAAACTGTTGAGCATGACACATATCATTGCTAAGGAGAATTAAATGTTCATTTTTGTGGTTTAGCAACAGTTTTAAATCTAGGGAGAGTGGCGAAATATGCACATTAAAATTTGGAATGTACAGTAATTAACATCATTTTGATGGCCCAGTGCTCTAAGAAGATACTGTTCCTCATGAAGTAGCCCTGTTAGGATAACTATTTGACCAGTTACAGCGCAAGCAGAAGGTGTGAAGCAGAAACCTGAAGTAGTCACCAAGCATCCCAATGTCCCATAAGTAAAGAATGTATGGTTTTAAAATTGAACAGTGCTGACCAACCATTTTGTGGGTGACTTTCATTTTAAGGAAGCACCATCTCATGGGCTTCACCAGGCATGTGGCTGAAGTGTTGACTCACACCCAGCTGGATGGCTCGATGTGTAGTCGTGCTTGTGCAGCATATCTGCAGGCAGACCGTGGCAGTTACATGAAACACATGACACCTGTACATATATTTATATCCTTTTACTGTGCAGCAGTCAGTATGGGGACCTTGTCACAGGTTATGGGATTGTAAACCGCTCAGGAAGGTGTGTCACCCTCTCCTATTAAATGTCACCTTTCAAGTGACCCACAAAAGAGCTGTGGCCAGTTTGCCAAAAACTGCCTCAGCGGGGTCAAATATTGGTAAACAGTGAAAGATATGTTCATGGTATCCTGTCTAGTACAGGACCCACTGGTACAACATATGCCCTGGTTGGGGTGCAAGGTAATATATCACAAGCATTTAGCTGTCACAAAAGAAAACAAACTTTTGATAGGCCTAGGCTTCAATACATCCTGTCTGGATGTCTTGGGACCCAGAAACACATACTGGGCAATACCACATGGTCAAGTAGCTATCTAAGATGAGGTCAGGGAAGTGCCCTGTCTCCACATCTTTAAGTAAATTATAAATCCTTGTGAGAACATAATTCCCATAGGCTGTGCATGTTACTCCTTTACCTATGAGATTATGTCAGACCTTGAAAGATTGTTTGCAGCCTTTGCATGGATTCTAGTTTGTGTTTCATTAAAAAAATGTAGTACATAACATTAATATGATATGTTATGCTACACATAGCATACATACTTTTCTTCTTTTTGTACTAGGCCTGCAATCCCATACGTATACTGCATATACGTTTGCCAACCATGTCAGCATTTTGATGCTTAAAATAATCTCTTTATGGTTTCCATATCAGCCCTATTACATCTGGCCAGGCCAGATGCAAATAGGCCTGGGAAGGTGCCAATGAATCCTTCCAGGTCTGGAACCTGCCTGACATGGAAGACATCATGTTGTGGTCTCCTGTCTTATATATCTACGGAATTTTGACTCTTGCATGATATGAAACTTTAAACAAAAAATAAACCTCTAAATCATCAAGACAGTGTAGTACAGGCGTTGTACATTTTGCTTGGGTTTCAAAGTACCAATATGTTGCCTGATGGCCTCTAAATTGGCCCTGTGCCAAATTAACACCCCTAACCCAAATAAACCTGACACAGATCCAGCAATTCCATCCAGCCCTTGTAGATGCCTAGAGAGGAATATGCCATGCTGTGGGTAAGCTTTTTGCCTAGCTACAGGATCTTGTGCTCATGCCTAATAGGCAGCTATAATATTTAGACATTTGGTACCACATAGTATTAAGCATACATTAATAGAGGCACACAAATGACTACATTTAGACATGTACTGAATGAGGAAATGTTCAAAATCATAGAAGTATGCATAAATTTTCTCGGTAAAGAATATTATCAGTTTCTTTCACCTGATGAATGGCAATCACAGCTAAAAGAACAAGCATTTGTCAATGCCAAATGTTGTCTCGCTGGCATTGGCATTGGTAGTGCAGGAGTTAGAAATGCATAATAGGAATGACAGTGAAGTATTGAACTGAAGTCAAAGCCAACCCCACCCTGCAGAGAGTGATTGGCGTTGGGTTGTGCCTTTGGGTCATCAGCTATAATGCTCATGCCATTTTACCTCACCCTACCCTGTGGACACTGACAAGTGTCATGGTGTGCTTTGGGGTCTTTGGGCATTATACTTACACCATTCCATAAGGAAATATGCTAAGATGGGTGCAGTACAGGAGAATGGGGTGAAATTTAGGGGCAAACACTCCAAGGCAGACCTCGATGCCTGTCACTGGCTGCAGGACGGGTTGGGGGTGGAATGGCATGAGCATTACAGCCAATGATCCCAAGTCACACCCCTGATGCCTATCAGTCTCTACAGGGTGGGGAGTTACAGTTGGAAACCCTAAAGCCATAGGCGTTTGTTAGTATTTTCACTCCAAATGTTCAACATAGGCTTTTTTTTTGTGAACCCACCTCATGAAGAGCAGCACTATCAGTTTGTTAGCTGAAAGGTAGGTTTTCACCGCAGCTATGCCATTTGGTGACACAGGGATGAAAACACATTACGGACAGGATGCAAAGAAGGACAACTGTATTGTTCATGAGGAGGTGCAAAAAAATTGCAACGTTGAAAAACTGGAGTGAAAATATGAAAAATTGGTGAAGTCATGAGCATGCACAGAAACTGCGCAGCATACATCCATAACCCAATAATTTTTGGGATTTTTTAACCACATTTTCAGCATAGGCATTTTGGGACCTCCCCTCATGAACAGTGGCACTGTGATTTTGTTAATTTGTCCCAAAGGTTGATGTCCCACAGCGACCATGCCATTGTGCGCCACAGGTCTGAAAACACAGTTTGGGCAGGATGTGAAAAATGACAGCTGTACTGTTCATAAGGAGGTGTGAAAAAACACCAGTGTTGAAAATCTGGCATGAAAATATTGCAAATTTGCGAAGTTACAAGGGTGCATGGAAACTGCGCAATGCACACTTGTAACACAGTCATTTTATGGACGTTCGTCACCAAATTTTCAACATAGGCATTTTAGGACCTCTGTTTATGAACAGTGTCACCGTCATTTCCTCAAACTGTCCAAAAAACTGATTTCACACAGTGTTCTGGACGTCCAAAAACACATTTCGGCCAGGATATGTAAAATCACAGCTGTACTGTTTATAAGGAGGTGTGGGAAAATGCCAATTTTGAAAATCTGGAGTGAAAATATTACAAATTCACGAAGTTATGGCGTATGGAAACTGCACAACATGCTCAATGAAACAATTTTTTGAATTTTTCAACCAAATTTGCAACATAGGCTTTTTGACAGCCCCCCTCATGAACAGTGGCACTGTCATTTCATTAATTGGTCCTGAAAGGTGATTCCATGCAGTGACCCAAAATCACCTTTTGGGACTGAATAATGCCATGACAGTGACTGAATTCATGAGGAGGGGTCCCAATTACCCCATGTTTAAAATTTGGTGCCAAAATTCCACAAAATGGTCGAGATATGCACCAAAGTTGAAAAAACCCTATTTATGCCATTATACAGCTTACCGGCATTTCTTCAGTCTGCGGTCAACTTTGAAGAGTGCAGACGTGTTTCCGGTCCACCAAAGATTGTCGCGCTGGTCTCTGGAGGTAAGTATGGGGTGAGGGGAGGCGAGATGTACAGAGGGTAGGAACGGGTTGGGGGAGGGGGCAGGGAGACCGTAAGGGACCGTTTTCTTCTTGCACAGGCTTAAAAAAAATAACTTTACGGGATGGTTTTTGTATTTCAGGGGCATGTGGCACACTGCTGTGGGCTCCCAGCATGCCATCTGACTATTTTCTGGGGGAGGATGCTGTAGTCAATGCGGGATTGGGTCCCCCCATTGACACACACTGAAGAAGGGGGATGAAAGCCAAGAGGGAATGGGCATCTCCCTTGGCACAGAACAAAAGTGGGGGTGCATTATGCCAATGGAGAGTGGGCTCCTCATTGGAAAAATAAACGGGGAAGAGGGACTCACGCTGATGGGGTTTGGGCCCCCCATCGGCAAAGAAAGACTGTTTGGATGGGCGCATGATGCTGAGGGGGCTTGGGCACCCACTCAACATGCATTTTAAATGGAAGGTGGGCATTTTGCTGATGTGGAGTGGTCTTCCCCATCGGCAAGTGAAGTGGGTCGGGGCAGTCTGCAGGCACTGGACAAGCATGTCGGGAGGGCATGTTATTGTGCCGCTGCATGATTGCCATGGACCTTTTGTTAGATCTGGTCACCACTTGATGTATGCCTGGTGTCAGCACCTGCAGCTGCCTTATTGGGGAATGAGGGACGCACCTTCTGATGCATGCCCTATATTCGCCCATAGTGACCGCACCTGCACTTCTGCTACCAATGCAATATGTTGGCTGATGCACACATGTGAAATGAAACAATAATGCATGTGTTTCCACATGTTATAATAGCAAAGTTACAGATTCACACAACATGTTTATGCATAAACAGTACATTATTCAGTAAAGTCCTGGGGTGCAAGTAGCAGTCAAACCACTACATGGACCCTGTCCCACGATAGGTGAATCTATGTTTAGTCTCTACAGACATTGCTTTCATAAAAGTCCAGCACTCTCCACCACAATAAAAAATGCTGCTCGCTGATTTTCCATCTCAGGTGCAAAATTTATTGACGTGCCAGTGATAAGCACGCCTTGACTAGTTTTGGACTAACCGTCCTTTATCAAAAGAAATGCACGAATAAGTCAAATACTGCCTTAAATAGGCACAAGAGTATGGCACCATCATTAGTGTCCACACAAATCAAAGTGTAACGTGAAACACTACCCATATAAAATGACTAATTTAAAAACACAAATACTGATAAAAGACATATAACTATATGTTAAATATGTTTAAATGTCAGTACATATGTGCACTCCAGTTAATTGTTATTTATAGAAATCTAATATCTATAATATCCTATTAATAATCAGGAATACATATACAAGGTCTGACTTCTCAAAACATAGATTTCATTCCCTAATCTATAAATTGTAATTTAAAAACACATCTCTAGATTACATTGTTGTATGATTGTTTGTATTTATTGGAAATCTCTATGCATCTCCATATTTCTAAATACCATAATTAACTTATGCATAATAGAGCAACATGTCCCTTTTCTATCTGTATTTAATGTATGGAATCAAACTGATTCTGTCATTTAACCCAGGGAATTTATATGCTCCTAGAGTATACATCCAAATACCTTCTCGCTGAAGAATCACATTTTTGTAATTCCCTCCTCTCTTGTCTAGCTTAAATTTTTCTTTTGCCTGAAAAGTAAACTGATGTTCACCACTCTGTGTCTGATCTTTAACATGCAATACCATAGTATAAGTAAAATCCCCATTTTTAATTGCCCTGCAGTGCTCTTCTACATGGCATTTGAAAGTTCTTTCTGTCTTGCCCATGTAGAAGGCACTGCAGGTGCAAGTGGCCAAATAGATCACTCCCATAGTGTCACATGTCATTAGCTGCCTGATACAAACATTTTATTTTTATTCTTCACGCTATAACATTCTTTGCCAGATTTAACAACTGTACAATAAATGCATCTTTTACATGGAAAACAACCTACAGATGTACTCATAAGCCATGTCTGTGTCCTCAGTTTTTCTAATTTACTATGGACCAAATGATCCCTGAGGGTGCTAGCGCATCTAAAAGAAAGACATGGAAGATAAACAGAAAGTTCTTTCAAATATCTATCTCCTCTTAGCACATGTCAATAGTTTCGAGCAATTTCCTCTATTGCATATGCATGCACTGAGTAGTCCATTACAAAATTGCAGATATTATCATCTTGTTTTCTAGCAGGTCAACAGCATGATACCTCACTTCTAGACATCTCACTCACTGAATTACTGGTTAAATGTATCTGTTTCCTATTGTAACCGCTCTCAATAAATCTTTGTTCTAAATCCTTAGCAGCTATCTCATATTTTATTTCAGTGCTGCAATTCTGTTTTAACCTAAGGAAGTGTCCCTTAGGAATGTTACCAATTACATGTCATGGATGACAGCTGGAAGATAACAACAATGTATTATGTTCACAGTCTTTTCTATAGATGTTCATTTCTAAATTTCCCTTCTGACCCTTAGTAATACACAAGTCCAAAAAACAGATTTCTGTGTTGCTAACGCTATAACTAAACCATAAATGTGGATTAGATGCATGCAAATACTTAATAAATGAATCCAATTCAGCTCAAGAACCTTTCCATATGAGAATTATATCATTAATAAATGATGATATAATTCGATCCTATGAAAAAAAGGGTTATAGTCAGAATCTCTAACAATTATATTTTCCCACATCCCCATATACAAATTAGCTATGTTGGGGGCAAGCATCGCCCCCATCATTGTTCCCTTCCTTTGAAGATAAAAATTATCAAGGAAACTGAAGGCATTGTAGGTAAGGACAAATTCAGACAGTTTAACCAGAAATTCTGTAGGGGGCTCTATAATCCCAGTTATCATATTTAAAAAATGTTCGACGATCTCCAGGGCCCCTTGAGCTGGTATCTTCATATATAAAGATTCTACATCTAATGATACCAAAAAAGAGTCCTGCCCCACTACAATATCTTATAAAACATTCAATATACAGTATCTCCTATATCTCTAATATATGACCCCAAAGTTTCTACAAAAGGATGTATATGAAAATCAATATATTGTGATAAGGGTTCTGTAAGGGATCCAATTCCACTCACTATAGGTCTACCTGGAGGGGGAGGGATTTAGTAAAGGACTTGTGTTTCTTGGGCAAAGTATATATAGTTGTTCTCTTGGGAAAATCTCCTGTCAAAAACTGTTTTACATCATCACCAATCCATTGCTCAATATATGCCTTTTCAATATATATATACCTATATCATGTTTAAATTTCATGGTAGGGTCTGCAGTTAATGGCATATAAAACGCAACATTGTTTAATTGTCTTTCAGTCTCAGCAATATACAGTAGTCTCCCATGTTCTTGATGACCACGGCTCCCCCCTTATTAGACGTTTTTTTTATAACAATGCTAGTATCATTTTTCAAGATGTTTAAAGCTGTCCTTTCATCTTTAGAGAGGTTATTATAGGATATATCTGGAAAATTATTAAAAAAATGTTCCATGTGTACGTCACATAATTCCTGAAAGGTACTGATAACTGCAGATTTGATTTGTGTGGACACCAATGATGATGTCATACTCTTGTGCCTATTTAAGGCAGTATTTGAATTATTTGTGCATGTCTTTTGATAAAGAACGGTTAGTCCGAAACTAGTCAAGGCTTGTTTATCACTGACACTTCAATAAATTTTGCACATGATATGGAAAATCAGCCAGCGGCATTTTTTATTGTGGTGGTGAGTGATGGACTTTATGAAATCATTTTGTTTGTCTGTCTAAGCACTCCAACCTGGTGCAGTGTTCTGCTTGGAGGTCTTGCTTTGAAATTTAAACTTGTGCACAGGTTGTTGATGGAACTTTCCTAGCGTGAAACCATGACTGCATGCTCTACTGCATTTATCAATTAGACAATTAAACAATGTTGAGTTTTATATGCCATTAACTGTGGACCCTACCATGAAATTTAAACATGTTATAGATATATAAATATTGAAAAGGCATATAATGAGCAATGGATTGGTGATGATGTAAAAAAGTTTTTGACAGTAGATTTTCCCAAGAGAGCAACTATATATACTTTGCCCAATGTACACAAGTCTTTTACTACTCCACGTAGATCTATAGTGAGTGGAATCAGATCCCTCACAGAACCATTAGCACAATATATTGATTTTCCTATACGTCCTTTTGTAGAAGCTTTGGTGTTATATATTAGAGATACAGGAGATATATTGAATGTTTTAGAAGATATTGTAGTGGGGAGGACTCTTTTTTGGTATCATTAGATGTAGAATCTTTATATACGAATATACCAGTGCAAGGAGCCCTGGAGAGTGTTGAATAATTTTCAAATATGAGAATTGGGATTATAGCCCCTTCCCCCAGAATTTTTGGTTAAACTCTCTGAATTTGTCCTTACCTACAATGCCATCACATTTCTTGATTGTTTTTATCTGCAAAGGACGGGATCAGCGATGGGGGCTACGATTGCCCCCAGCATAGCTAATTTGTATATGGGGTTGTGGGAAAATAAAATTGTTAGCGATTCTGACTATAACCCTTTTTTTCATAGGATCGAATTATATCGTCATTTTATTGATGATATAATTCTCACATGAAAAGGTTCTCAAGATGAATTGGATTCCTTTATTAAATATGTGCATGCATCTAATCCACATTTATGGTTTAGTTATAGTGTTAGTGACATAGAAATCTGTTTTTTGGACTTGTGTATTACTAAGGGTCAGAAGGGAAATTTAGAAGTGAACATATATAGAAAGGACTGTGAACGCAATACATTGTTGTTATCTTCTAGCTGTCATCCACAACATGTAATTGGTAACATTCCTAAGGGACAGTTCCTTAGGTTAAAACGGAATTGCAGTACTGAAATAAAATTTGAGATAGCTGCTAAGGATTTAGAACAAAGATTTATTGAGAGAGGTTACAATAGGAAACAAATAAATTTAACCAGTAATTCAGTGAGAGAGATGTCTAGAAGTGAGGTATTATGCATGAACCTGCTAGAAAACAAGATGATAATATCTGTAATTTTGTAATGGACTATTCAGTGCATGCATATGCAATGGGGTAATTGCTTGAAATCATTGGCGTGTGCTAAGAGGAGATACAGTAGATATTTGAAAGAACTTTCTGTATATCCTCCAGGTCTTTCTTTTAAATGCACTAGCACCCTCAGGGATCATTTGGTCCATAGTAAATTAGAAAAACTGAGGACACAGACATGGCTTATGAGTACATCTGTAGGTTGTTTTCCATGTAAAAGATGCATTTATTGTACAGTTGTTATATCTGGCAAAGAATGTTATAGCGTAAATAATAAAACTAAAATGTTTGTATCAGGCAGTTAATGGCATGTGACACTATGGGAGTGATCTATTTGGTCACTTGCATCAGTGGTGCCTTCTACAAGGGCAAGACAGAAAGAACTTTCAAATGCTGTATAGGACAGCATTGCAGGGCAATTAAAATTGGGGATTTTACTTATGCTACAGCATTACATGTTAAAGATCAGACACAGAGTGGTGAACATTAATTTACTTTTTAGGCAACAGAAAAAGTTAAGCTAGACAAGAGAGGAGGGAATTACAAAAATGTGATTCTTCAGCGAGAAGGTTTTTGGATGTATACTCTAGGAGCGTATAAGTTCCCTGGGTTAAATGACAGAATCAGTTTGATTCCATACATTAAATACAGATAGAAAAGGGACATGCTTCTGTATTATACATAAGTTAATTATGATATTTATAAATATGGAGATGCATAGAGATTTCCAATAAATATAAACAATCATACAACAATGTAATCTAGAGATGTGTTTTTAAATTACAATTTATATATTAGGGAATGAAATCTATGTTTTGAGAAGTCAGACCTTGTATATGTATTCCTGATTATTAATAAGATATTATAGATATTATATTTATTAAATAATAATTAACTGGAGTGCACATATGTACTGACATTTAAACATATTCAACATACAGCTATATGTCTTTTATTAGTATGTGTGTTTTTAAATTAGTCATTTTGTATGGGTAGTGTTTCACTTTACACTTTGATTTGTGTGGACACTAATGATGATGTCATACTCTTGTGCCTATTTAAGGCAGTATTTGAATTATTTGTGCATGTATTTTGATAAAGAACAGTTAGTCCGAAACTAGTCAAGGCGTGCTCATCACTGGCACTTCAATAAATTTTGCACCTGAGATGGAAAATCAGCGATCAGCATTTTTTATTGTGGTGGTGAGTGCTGGACTTTTATGAAAGCATTTTGTTTGTCTGTCCGAGCACCCCAACCTGGTGCAGCATTCTGCTTGGAGGTCTCTCTACAAGCACACAGGTGGAGATGTGTCATTGGAAAATTGTCACAGTTCACTGTAAAGTGATGCTTTTCATCACCACAGTATTCACAGTATTGTATAACACATTATTTGGGTTGCCCTTGTATATGTCTTTAATTGTCAGTTTGTAAGTGCCTGTATCTGAGTGCTGTACTGGTTAAATCACCAAGGATGCATTGTCCAGAAATATATGAAGCAGAAACAATGTTGTCCAAATGTGTGCCTTCTTCCCTTCGATGACATTTAAAGGAAATTCTGGAATGTCTCTTAGTGAGTCTTTGTAAAGTCCAGAAGGACAGAATGTGAACGACAGTATTCTTTGTAATTATTAGGCAGTCTTTGTCACCATAACATACAAAAGAAAATGGGTGAATCATAGGTGACAGGTGACATGGCAGGTTCTCCCCCATAGACTGTCACAGAAGTCCTGAAGTTCTGTGGCAACATACCACAATGGAATTAGGATCAACATAAGCTGGAACATCGCTGTCTTGCTGCCAACTTCTGAAAAACAAAAGAAAGAAAAAGGAGGGCCACAAAATCCTGTCTCATTAAGTTAGTGCTGGATGCATTATTTTTATACAGATGTATATGTATATGCTTTTGGAAGTGTTGTCCAATAGAACTAGAGATGCAGCCAAGTTTTACTTCTCTGGAGAATTTTTGGTGAAGTCGCCAAATTCGCCTCCGCCAATCAGTTTGCAAAGTTGCCCAGTATAATGAGAATTCGTCATTTGTAACTAGGCATTGCTTTTTTTTAAGTGCAAATTGCATTAAAAAAAACAACAACAAAGCAAGAAGAATTTACACGTTGAATCCCCCAAATCCCTGGTGTCTACTGTCCCTCCGATCACTGGCAAAAAAGTATATATTTTAATTAAACCCTTGGTGTCTAGTGGTCCTCCAACCCACTGTCGATCACTGGCGACAGTTGTAATAATTAAAAAAGTTTATTCCTTAGTGTAGGGTCCCTCTCTGGTCCCCGATCTCATGATGTCCCAGAGAGGGGGGAGGGACACTGAACTATGGAATATTGTTTTTATCATTAACGGGTGAGGAGTCAGGTGATCGGGGACGGGGTTTGACCCTACACTATGGAAAACTATTTTTATTATTAAGGGGTGGGACATCATGAGATCAGGACTGGGACACTATGGAATAAACTTTTTTTAAATTATTACAACTGTGGCTGGCAATCGGTGGGGGGACCACTAGACACCACGGATTCAATTTAAAAAAAAATATATATATATACAGTGTGTATATATATATATATATTTACATTGTGGCCAAATTGCCAGTGATTGGGGGTGGGCACTAGACACCAGGGATTTATGTATATATTTTTTTTACATTGTGGACAAAGTTTATGTGCAAAGTGTGGAATTTCAATGCGAGATTTCACATTTCGCATTCGATCCAGTGCTCTGCGATTTGGCGAATTTCTCAAATTGTGCTTCCCAAACTGAGTGCAATTCATGAACTATTTCATGGAGTGAAGTTTTCGGACTTTGCGCATCATTAAATAGAGCTGATATCTCCCGAATATGAGCCAGCAAGGCACTCATAAAAGTTCATGATTGTCTGACATCTGCTTCCCTCCCAGTTGTGGCTGCCAGCCACACATCACTTGATTTCTGAAAAAAAAAACAGAGAGGGGGCATCCCTTTCCTCTCTATTAGATTAGTGAACAGTTTCAACTGACACATAAAATCATTGTCCCTATGCTGTTTCCTTGCTACTCCCTGTAATCCTGATTTTATACATGGTGGGACTGCACTGGTTTATAACAGGGTAGGACCCTCCCATGTTCTGATGAAGGTTCTTTTTGATCATAAATTTTGACCAATACCATGTCTCCTACCTCTAATTGCATTGCATGGCATTATTTGTCTATGAACATTTTATTTACATGTTGAGTCACACCAATATTGGTAGCAGCACACAGATAAATAATCTTCAAAGGTTTTCATTTACATTAAAACCCACACCCTCGCCCTCTCCTCTGGTGAACCATTAAAGAGCCATCTACCAGAATGAGTTATTTTTTGTGGGAGCAGTATGCATCTGCCACCATTTCTAGAATGTTATTCTTAATTAGAACAAATTGCCATTGAATCATTTATCAGTGGCTACTCTGAACCCAGCCAGTGTAACTGACATTCAAAAATGGCTGTCTGCCTCTAATGGCCACATCAGTAATTTATTTTATGGATTGTTTAAACAGTCATTAATCAGGTACTGCCAGAAAGCAGTTAGTTATTGGGGTGGGGGAGAATGGAGAAGTTCATGTTTCCCCCCTCAAAGATCCTTGATAGTCAAGGAGATTGACTTGGGCATTCCATTATAAAAAGGGAACTTAACATAAACATGACAAACTGCAAGGGTTGCTAAAAGAAACAAAACATAACATAAAGTAGTGTGTGATATTCAAGGCAGTGAAACTCTTGTACAGAGTAGTTAATCAGAGGTTTGAAGTGACCACCCCCTCCCCATACAGGATAATGTCTATACTAAGACCATGTAAGCCCAGCAACACTGGCATTTCATTCATAAGGATAAATCTTTTTAAATGTTTGACAAGAAGTTAGATTTAATCTATAAAGTTCATTTTGTCTAACGAGCACTTCACAGTAAATTTATTTTGGTCTGTTGAATTTGATTTCAGACTGTCACTCTTCCACAAAGAGAAGGGCTCATATACTCAAGGTCATAAGATTTAGTTTGAACATGCCTTTTATAGAAGTGTTCACCTCTCTCCGGGAAGGAGACTTTAAGTTAAAATAAAACAACTTTACATCTCTTATGCTTAAACAAACAATATAGTACAGGGGGAATCTGTTTCTTACACAATAGGGGTATATCAAGAGTTGGGACTCACTTGCAATTGAGATGACACAAATCACTAATTTATTGGAAAACAACAAATGCCTTTAAAATAAATATTAACAACAGAAGGGAATAACCTGTTTGTATTTGTTTTATAGTTGAATATTTTTTAAGACCCCCCCCCAATCAGGCAGGTTCCAATGAGTGAAAGCTGTGGCATTAGAGACATGACTCAACATGGATTTACAAAGGTGTGCTCCTGCCGAACAAATCTACTGGACTTTTATGGGAAGGTCAGAAAAGCATTGGCAGGAGGGGAATCTGTGGATGTAGTGTACCTGGATTTCAACAAAGCTTTTGAAAAGGTACCACATGGGAAGGTAACTGATGTTCTAATAGATATGCATATACCAGGAGCAATAACTAAATGGATCTCTTCATGGCTGACAGAAAGGCAGCAGAGGGTGATGCTAAGTGGTATTGCCTCAGGATGGACCAAAGTGACAAGTGGAGTGCTCCAGAGGTTAGTATTGGGCCCTTCCCATTTTAATTTATATATTTCCTCAATGAAGGGATGTGGATGTCTAAATCTGCAGACAAGGGAATATATCTGACACAAGGATGCTGAACTTCAGGAGGGCTGACTTCAGGAGGATGGGGGAAGTAGTAAAAGAGTATCTGGCCAAAATTCAACCTAGTATGGACACCAACCAGAGATGGGAGCTCTAAAAGCTTGGGGTAGAGGAAGCAACTAAAACCTGCAGCAAGGCCAGGAGTAAGATGGCTAGGGCAAAGAAACCTAGCTAGGTGAGCAGTGGAGTCATGGGAAAGGTAAGGAGGATAATAGCCATTTTTAGGAGGTATAAAAAATCAGGGTGGGGGAGAACAGGGAGGAGTACATGAAGGAAGTGAAGGAGGTGACAAGGGCAGTAAGAGCAGCGAAGACGTCAAAGGAGCTGAGGCAAGTGCAGGGCATTAAGGAAGGGAAGAAGAACTTCTTTAGGTACATCAGGAAGAAAAGAAGCCGTAAGGACCATATAGTAAGGAGTAGAGGAAGGGAATGGGTGGAAGCAGGGGGTGAAAGGGTTTTACAATGACCACTTGCTCGGGTATTTACTAAAGAAAAGGGGCACAATACCCAAGGGGGTTTGAGGTCAGAAATGGAGGGGAAGGGGTGACAGATGGAGAAATCACATAGGACAGAGTGCTGGAGGGCTTGAGGGATCTGAGGGTGGACAAGGTGCCAGTGCCAAATGGCATCCACCCCAGAGTATTGAAGGAGCTGGCTGAGATCATAGCAGGGCCTCTGGCAGACCTATTCAATGCCTCACTGGATTCAGGGAGTGAACCTCAGGATTGGAGGATGGCTCATGTGGTACCTCTCCATAAGAGTGGCCCCAAGGATGAACCATGGAATTATGGAAAGGTGAGCCTCACATCCATTGTGGGTAAGTTGATGGAGGCAATCCTGAAGGAGAGGCTGGTGTTCCTTCTAGAAGCCATAGGGCTGCAGAACAGTAGACAGCATGGCTTTGTCACTGGCAGATCCTGCCAGACCAACCTGGTGGAGTACTATGACAGGGTAACTAGACAATTGAACAGGAGCCATGCAGTGGATGTCCTGTACCTGGACTTCAGTAAGACATTCGACTCAGTGACACATGGGAAACTAAGATGAAAGCTACAAGGTACAGAGGAAGGGGAAAAAGAAGATAGGCTGGGTAGTGAATTAGCTGAAAGAAAGGCTGTAGAGAGTGGTGGTGGATGGGGAGCTATCATCCCCAAGGGTGGTGACATGCAGAGTTCCACAGGGCTTGGTGATGGGACCTGTGTTGTTTGGGATATTCATAGCAGACATCTAGGTGGGTACCAAGAGCAAAATCAGTCTGTTTTCTGATAACACCAAGATGGGAGTAGTGGTGAATGACCTAGGGACATGGCAAGGGTTGCAGGAGGATCTGTCAAAGCTGAAGACCTGACCAGACACCTGCAACCAGGGTTCAGTTCCAAAAAATGTAAAGTGCTGCATTTTGGGGCAAAGAACCCTAGGAGAAGTTACCAGCTGCAGGGTGTGCAGTTAGTGTAGTTAGTGTAAACGAGAAGGAGAAGGATCTGGGGGTGCTCATTATGGGAGCAAAGAATAACTCAGCACAATGTAGAAAGGTGGCTGCAAAGGCCAATAGAATGCTGGGTTGTATTGCTAGAGGTATATCCTCAAGGAGAGGGGAGGTGATTCTACCATTGTATAGATCACTGGTTAGGCCACACCTGGAATACTGCATGCAGTACTGACTCCTGTGCCTGATGATGGACATTAAGTTACTGGAGGGGTGCAGCACAGGCCGACAAATATGATCCTTGGTCTGGGGGACTTACCTTCTGAGAGTAGGCTGAGGCAACTGAACATGTACTCACTACAGGAGAGGAGGGAAAGGGAGGATATGACTGAAGCATTCGAGTATATGAAAGGAATAAACAAGTCCTGTATGGAGGGGCTTTTCAAACTAAGGGAGGGGAGGAGAGGGACACCCAAGACCATGATATGAGATTGTAGGGGGGAGGGTCAGGAGGGAGATGAGAAGACACTTTTTACAGAGAGAGTGGTGACTGGGTGGAATGTGTTACCAGCAGAAGTGGCATCCAGTAGAACAGTGGGCAGCTTCAAAAGGGGATGGGACAGGGCAAGAGGGAGACTCAAGGGAGGGGGACAAGAGAGGAAGGGGCAGCTGCAGAATAAGGGCTGCTAGCTGCACAATCAAGCAGACTTGGTAGACCACAAGGCCTTTTTCTGCTGGCAATTTTCATATGTTTGTATGTTCGATACACGCATTGGCACAAGTGTTGATAGTCATGAAGCAAGAAATAACCTACAGTATGTCCTAGATAGCTTGGAAGAATGGGCAGAGGAACATAATCTTGAGTTTAACGTCAATAAGTGCACTGTCATGCACTTGGGCAAGAAAAATATGCAAGCAAATCATATATTGATGAGCAGGCAACTGAAGGAAGTTAAAGAAGAAAGGGATTTAGGCATTATGGTCTCAAATTATTTAAACTTTAAAGGAAACTGTATTCAGGTGCATCAAAAGTCCAGTAGGGTATTGAATAATATTTCAAGGCACATAAAAAGCAGAGCTAAGGGAGTAGTTGTACCACTGTATACCACGTTTTTATTTTTTTTTTTATTTTAGTTTCTGTTGACTGGATAAGTGCACTAGACAAATCCTGTCTATTTTCAGGCACGACCCGGGGGAGGAGGAATACAGATGAATGCCAACTGACCTTGAACCAGATTAAGCTGTTGGTGGTATTTTTAGTGAATGAGGGAAGTTTGGCCAGGACACTGGGGAAATTTTCCTACTCTTTTCGATAAGTGCCATGGGATCTTTAACATCCACCTGAACTACCACCAATCCAGGCAGATGGGACCTAGGTTTAACGTCTCATCCAAAAGACAGCACCTCAGAAATGCAGCACCCCTCTCATGCTGCACTTCAGTGTCAGTACTGGGATATTAACCCAAGTGCCAGATGTGGGAACTGAACCCACAACCCTCTGATCTCTCAGCCTCAGAGGCAAGTGTGCTACCTACTGAGCCACTGACACTCACATGTCGGTGAGGCCTCACATGGAGTACTGTACCCAATTCTGGGCCCCTGGAAAACAGAAAATCAAAAACCTGGAGAGAGTACAGAGGAGAAGGATGGTCAAAGATTTTAGGGGCATGGAATATCAGGAATGGCTAGACAGTCTAGGTCTATTCATTCTGGAATATTGAAGATTTAGGGTGGACATGTGTGTCCTGTGCCGAGCATTAAAAAATGATGACTTATGGGAATATTTGGGTCTGGAGATGTATTACCAGCAGTTCAGCACAAGATCAGACTCCCTTCAGATAAAAGGTGTAACATGTCACACCAATAGAAGATCTAGCTGGTATAATCAGAGAGTGGTAGCAGTATGGAACTCACTCCCAATGAGGTGGTAGGAAGTGGAAATATGGAGGAGTTCAAGCATAGGCTAGAAGATTACTGTGTACACAAAAGCATTGGGGGTTATTTATAATCAGATGGCGAGCAATATGGACTGTTGTCTACTTTGCTCAGTAACCACCTATGAAACCAACAATTCATTTAATTTCTTAAAAGAGTCACTTGCTACTTTAGGTTTAACACAGTTCACTCTAACTGAATCCAAATTAATTCTCAGAACAGATTTTATTGGTCATAGTGCCTTACTACACATTAAAGAATCTTCTAAGTGATCATTTTGTTTCCTTAAAGACTCATTTGCAGTTACTGCCTCCATCTTACCAAGCCGACTGGGTCTTAAAGACTGCAAGCTATGACACCCTAATTCTGGGGTTACACCTAGCTCTACCCCTAGAAGCTGGGACAAGGTTATAAAATGTTTAAAATACCAGCAACAAACCTGTCTGTTACTTGCACAGTTGCATGCAGGTTCAAATCCCCCCTTTTAATGTAATGGGGAGCTCACAGCAGGTGTCACCATTTGTAAGGAAGGTTTATATAGTATCTCTAGCGGCACCAATTATAATAAAGACACAGGACACAAATGATGACAATAAGCTTCCTTATCTTACATTTGCCCACAGCTAACAGTTACAAAGCAAATGGCACAGCACCCTAGACAGGTTCCGTCTAGCAGTCAGCTACAGAGAATTATTACATAGCCAAAGCAATCCCCTCTGGAAGAACGAGGTGTAAAATGGAGGTCTTCTTCTAGGGTCCCTCATCTCCAGATTCCCAACTCTACTGGGCCTATACTTATACCAAGTTTCATGTATAGTTATGTGACTAAGTTCACATAGACAACCATGGGAAATTACATAATGTGCTTTCTGCTTATCTTGGTACTCCTAGTACAAGGCTCTGTGACAGGGTGAGCACTGTCTGGGGTGGATGCCCATGTGTGGTGTGTCCGAGGCCCCCCCCCCCATTCCTATCACTCTCAGTTTCTGTGGGATGGCCGCTCATGCTGGGAATGAAAATTAAGTATGTTTGCTGTGTGCTTGCCTATTTTAGGGTGTCACATTTAATGATTTAATGGAAAGAAAAGGAAAAAGATATCATGAGTTCCAAGGGTTGACAGGAGAAGGGAGTAGAGAAGCGTGCCCTTGTTCTCCTAGTCCCCTTGCAAACCCAGTGGAACCCTCATGGACTAACTATATTATTAAAACTATCTTTTGAGATGTAACAAAATGGAAACATAAAACCCCCTTAACATAAAACCCCTTTAACTAAGAAAAGAGCAGTTGAGTCTAGGCTAGAAAAGATAACAAGTATGTCTTTACTGTTTGATGGGAAACTCCTGAGAATAAGAGGTTTATACTGATTTTAGCAAAAAGGGGTGGATCACCTGATGGTGATGTCATCCATGAAAGGTATATTGGCCCACCACTTGGAGTAACAAAGATAGATAGGGGAATCAGTTGAATACTGACTACCAAATGAGAAGGCCCTTAGAAGTGTGTGCTTGTTTCCACACTGTTCTATTTGCAAAGGCTGAAGTTAAACCACAGGAATTTTTGAAATTTGAAAGTTTGCAGGATACTGGACATTGAATAGCCTTTTGCTTTCTGTGTGTTTATTGTTTTTTTTTCTTTCTGATTTGAATGGAATGACAATGCACGTTTGTGTTTCTGTGCATCTGACTTCTGGTTTGTTGCGTCTGTTTTATTCCACACCTTCACAGGTTCCTTCTGTCTGAGCAGGCATGGTGTTACACTGCAACCTTAGAGTATCAGTGGAACTCAGACTACCTGACTAGAACAAGTTGAGAAAAATATGCGTGTGTGTGTGTCTGTGTGCGTGTGTGTGTGTGTGTGTCTGTGTGTGTGTGTGTGGCTAATGTGAAACACTTTCTTATGTGTGCTTAGATAGGGTGCTATATCCCCTTGCACCTCATCTACCCAAAGAAGGCCTTTGGCTTACAGAAAATACAATTACTAACACTCAGCGAAAATACATGACTACTAATAATATGCAGTGGCTAATTATGGTAATAATAGTAATGCAGACTAATGGTAAATGCATGAGCTATTTTTCAAATGTCATAATATGCTGCATAAGCACAAACAATGGGCCCTATGCACAAAGGTGCACAGTGGCCATGCACCTCGGAAATGCAGAGCATTGCCACCCCACACCACTCTGCAACCAGTACGCCCCTTACGTGGCATGCACAGAAAGGATATGCAACCCCTATGCACCCGATCCCCTGACCAGCTGTGGAGCTCCATGTGGGGCCAGGCCAGTGGGCAGTGCAGGGGGCTTGCCAGCACTTCACAGCATTCTCCAAGGTGTGAAGTGCTGTGTGTGGGGGGTGGGTCTGCCAGCTGTGCCAATGTAGGGCAGACATATACTGGTTACACACCCCTGGGTCACAGCCACCAGCCATGGCAGAGACAGCTAGGATCCACGGACCCCCTAAAACATACACCCCTGCCATTGGGGTACTCCTTGGTGGGCTGGGGC
Source organism: Neoceratodus forsteri (assembly GCA_016271365.2). Lineage (NCBI taxonomy): Eukaryota > Metazoa > Chordata > Ceratodontiformes > Ceratodontidae > Neoceratodus > Neoceratodus forsteri. The sequence continues at coordinate 1,093,197,449 of CM057456.1, forward strand.
AGTGAACTGGGCACAGTCCTCCCCCCCCAGTGCAGTCAGCACACTGTGTGCTGGCTGCTAACATAGCGCCTAGAGGGCGTAAGTGATCCACTGTTAGGACCCAGGATGGGCAGCTGATTGGCCACCTACCCAGGTCCTCCGCTTTGCACCCGGCTGCCCCCAGGGATCCTGCACCAGGGAGGTGGGCCACAGAAGGGAGTTGTATGGAGGCCAGAGTCGGTAAATGCGGCCACCTAAGTGGATTTCCCACTGGTACAGAGCTGTGCATGAGGGTTACATGCCTTTGGTGAGTAGTTCCCGCACCTTTGTGAATAGCCCTCAATTATAGTAGCAATAATAATACATTTCTCTCTAAAAGTGGTTTATATGATGACAGTGGGTCACCAATATATAGTGAGGTGTGATAAGTATAAAGAGATCCTTTTACCTTTTCCTCACATACCTTAATGTCTTATCTTGTTTGGCCGCATCTCACTGCCTCCACCTGGGGGTCCATACTTAGTTTAAACAATGACAGCGACATTGGACATCTGTGCCTCATTCACCTGTTAATCTGAAAATCTTTCAACAGAGTTCTGCTCAATCTGATCCCTGCTATGGGGGAGGCTTATAACAATCCACAAATCTCCTTGAAAAGCTGCCTGAACCCAAACCAAGACCTTGTTTCCAGGTCTTAAAAATGTAAGCTTAAAAATCTTTATTATTAAACCCAAAATAATATAGGGTCAGCTCTTTACTATTGCACAGTTTCCTATTGCAAAGCAGAAATTTTACCAAGATATACAGTAACATTATCATATACCACTGAAGCATATAGGCTTTTCATCAGATACATAATTAGGAAGCTACCCCCACATAAATTAGAGGTTATCAAAAGTGAGCTAAATTTGGAGACTGCCCATGGGAGAACAGATGAGTTAAGTCTGTTTTACCTTTGTGGGTGCACCAGAATTTTCGTTTCCATGTTACATGGCTGTTCTCAGGATTTTTTCATATCAGACCATGATGTTTAAATTTTTTTATTTTATTCTTTGGTAACTGGGTAAGGCCCACTAGGCACAAATCACTTTCAGGGGCAACCCGGGAGCACTGGGTAGTTAAGTGACTTGCTTAGAGTCACACAGTATGCAAGTGGAAGTTGTGGGAATTAAACCTACTGCAACCTTGCTGGATGTACCAAGCTCATTCATAACTCGTTACTTTAACCTCTAGGCTATACTGCCAGCCCAAAGTTATTAACAAGTTTTTTAGCTATTTTGGAAAAATAGTGGAATAATAGCTTCCCTTCACTCTGCTTGTGTTGCTTGCTTAAACATAGTTCTTGTTGTGTCATACTCCACAGAACTGCCAATTCTATATGACAAGCTCTCCTCTGCAGCTCTTCTGTTTTCTCAGTATTACCTTTAGTGATGCCTGAGGTCCACACAGTGTGACTATATTCCCAAACTGGGTGGATAAGGCTTCTGTAGCTGCTACAGCCAGAACAGCCCTGTTCAATGTGATTAAAAAATAGACATATTTCTTGGCCTTCAACACAACATAATTCACATGATTATACCAACTAAGATTGGCAACCATCGTTACCCCCACTAATTTAGCATCTTTTGGAAATTCAAGTTTTTTCACCTTAGCATAAAATTTCCATTCCAAGTTCCCCTTGAAACAATTGACCTCAGTATTTGCCTTTTAGTAGCATGAATCAAAAACCTATTGTTCTCTGACTGGCTAGTTAGATAATCCAATCAGGCTGCATTTCCCCCAGTCTTCTATATCATGTATGGTTTTACAAATGATTACCACCTGCACAGATCACCTGATTATAGACTGGCTTAAAATCATTAACCATTTATAGAAACAGTAGTAGACCTGACTTTGTCCTCTGCAGGAGTCCTATATTTTTATTGATTAGTTTATACCATTGCAATGTAGTGTAAATATGTAATGAATATATTGCAGTCATCTGTTTCGGTTGCCTACAGTGTGGTGGAGTCTGTAAAAACACAGACAAGAACTACAAAGAGCAGCACATCTGTAGCTCACATGTTCACTTATGAAGGAAACACATTATCATTCACATGATCTTGGCACATGTCCCAGATACACTTGGTCATATTTGCGAAACATTGGTTTATGGTTTAGAAAGAAAAACACCTGCAAGAGTCTTGTTACTGCCTGCTTAAAAGCACTTCTCTGGTGGAAGTGCCTGTAGAAAGCATATCTTCAGGAGAAAGTGTTCCAGGAGTATGTTCCTAGACTGTTGTGTCATCAAATAATAATGATTAAAATAAGAACAGAAAAATAAACATAATACATTGAACATGTGTTGTGCATTGTGGAATCTTTCTCAGGATCCCTCTCCAGGTCACTGTTGATTGCTTTTGCTCCTGTGGGGCCTGTTAAAATGCAGAGGGTGTCAAAACAACTGAATGGCATGCTAAATGTATTTATTTATTTGAAAATTTGTGACTGTGAAAGGCACACTGAGCCAAGGTTTGTTTACAGGTGTAACCTAGGGGACGGGAAAGAGGAGACAAATGCATAGCATAGATACAGTGCACAGTTAAATGCAATTGCATATCATTGACATAATTCATAGTCACAGTAAACTGGAATAAAAGACATGGTTAAAACAGAAGGGTATCTAGTGAACAAGGTGACTGCAATTGAGCACTTACAAAAACAGCATCTCAGTTACGGCCCCTGTTTTCAGGGCTACCTGGCAGGGGAGCGACCTGATACCTGGGTAGGTGAGGTAGGACGAGGGGAAGTACTCATGTATATGCATGGGAGGAGAGAAGATGGGGAGGGAAGGTATGTGGGAGGGGGTGTGATGGCAGCTGCCAAGCTGATCCGCTAGCATGGTGGGGAGGGTGGTCGGCTGGGAGGTGTAGGGTCTGCCCAGCGAGCGCAGGCAGTTCTTTTTTGCCAGTAGGTGACTTTTTTAGCAGTATCCCCACAACATGCACTCACCTGGAGTTGAGAATTCTTTAGTAGGGGTGTGTAGAGGTGAAGCCCCGGGGGTGTCGCGGGGGCACAGCTCCCCTTATTAAAAGGAAACCCATAGATCTCGGGCACCCTCTTCCCATTTACCATGAGTGTGCATCACCGAAATTCATTTTTGGTGATGCACACTTGCCCTAATGGTGATCGCTATTCCTCGATTGCCATTATCACAAAGAACCAAACAGGAGTAAGTACAGTAAGAACAAGCACCAAAAAAATCAGGCAATTCAGCCACACCTACACTAGGGTAGGAGGCAAATGTAGGGAGGGAGGTCAGGCAGGGGACAAACAGGAGGAGAGGGAAGGGAAGGAGTTTCAGCAGGTACCTGAGACAAACAAGGGAGGTAGTGAAACAGAGGGAGTATGGGAGTGGGTTCCAGTGTGAAGGGAGATGATAGGAGAAGGATGGTTGCCCAGCAGAGGAGTGGGGATGGGGAACAGCAAAAGTACAAGGATCCCTGGGGCAGAGGAAGCAGGTGGCAGAAAGAATGGAGGAGAGGAGTGAGGGGAGGTATGTGGGAAGGGACCCAAACTAGAATTCAAATACGAATGAGGTACAGTGGTTCTGGCGATGTGAAGGAAAATTAAGAATGCATAAGGAGGAGTAGAGTGAGCAGTGGTGGGTATGAGAGAGGGAGTTAGTAGCAAAATGACAGAAGGCATTGCAGAGGGTGACTAGTCTGGCCAGGAAGGTTGAGGGAGCAGTGCCATAGACCAAGTCCACCTAGTCAAAATGGGGAGCACCATTTTGGTGACAAGCTCACGGCATACCTACAGAGACAGACAGTCTTTATTGTGGTACAAGGTACCAAGTTTGGGGTGGAGCTTGGCATGGATGGCATCAATGTGGGCAGAAAAGTCAAGTTTGCTGTCTAGCCACATATCGAGGTATTTGAATGAATGAGCCATTTTAATAGGGGTTCCATCCAAGGTGGAGAAGATGGGAAGAGTTTTGAGTATGGGCAATTTTTGGTTGGTGCCAAAGGTCAGGGACACTATTTTTTTTTTTTTGGTGTTGACCCGGAGTTGGTTAGACTGAAACCAGTGCAGGACATTGTGGAATTCTTGCTGGAACAGAACTTGTATGGCAATAGTGAAGGGACCAGAGGTGTAAATGACTATGTCAGCTGCATACATGTGGATATATGAGTTGCTACAAGCTGTGAGGAATTCACTCAGGAAGATGGAGAACAGGATGGACCCGAGGATGGAGCTCTGTGGTACCCCAGTCTGGATGGGAAGTGAAAGTGACAGGGCACTACCAAACTCTACTGACTGCAGATGACCATAGAGGTGAGAATGCAACCAGTCTACAGTAAGAGCTCAGAGGCCAACAGAACTCTGCTTATCCAGGAGGGAAGTGTGGGACACTGAGTCAAAGGTATTGGCCAGATCGATGAAAATGACAGTTGTGATGCGCCCCTGATCCATCCCTGTAAAAATAGAATCAGTTACATGCAGCAGGAAGGAAGTGGTGTAGTGATGATTCCAGAAGCCAAACTGGAAGGGGAGAGGAAACCGGTGCAGGATAGAAAATTAGACTCTGGTGTAGATAAGCTTCTTTTGCAGTTTAGCAAGGGTAGAGAAGAGGGAGACTGACTAGAAGTTACCCAGGGAGGAAGCCCCCCCCTTGTGGAATTGAAGAACTGGTCAACTTCCACAACTGAGGGACAGCTCTTTGGTAGAAGGAGAGGTTGAGAAGGTGGGTCACTGGATGTGCTATGGCAGCTGCAAAGATCTGGAGTAGTTTAGGACCCGGTCCATCAGAACTGCATTTTTACAGGGTAAGTGAGTAAAGGGCAGAAAAGGTTTTCTGTGTAGTAACAAGAGGAAAGAGGAAACCAGTGGAATGGAGATGAGAGGGTCTGTGAGGAGAAGCTGAGGAGGCTGGAGTGTGGTGGAAGGGAGAGCACAAATTGCAAAGAACTCATTGAAATGAGCAGCAACAGAGAAGGGGTCAGACACTGATGAATCATGTACAAGGTGAATCTGAGGGACAGACTGTGTGGGAGGGTCAAAAAGGAAGTGAATTACTTTCCAGAACTTTGAGGTGGTGTTAAGGTTGTTCTGAAGGTTGGCCTTGAAATATTGCAATTTCACAGCCTGTCAGCCTTAGTACAGGAACCCCTGATAGGTCTGTATAAGAGGAGGTCAAGAAAGGAGTGAGGTAGTTTGAAACCTGCCAAGGCGAGGTCACGAGGCTTGCACTGACCAGAGATTTCAGGGGTAATCCTGGGGTGATGGTGATGTTTGACCCTGGATTTTCTGAGCCAGGCATTCCTGTCCCACACAGAGGAGAATTTGGAATGAAAGAGGGAAAGGACAATGTCAGTATCTATGGCAGAGGGTGTGGCTGTCCAGTTTGCAGCAGCAAAGTCACTCAAAAGAGTGGGAGTATTGAGCGAGTGGAGGGACCTGGTCCTGCTGTATTTCAGTGCTAACCGTGAACCATATCAAGCCTCAAAATATTTTCCACTATGTGGCCTGACCTACCTATGGGACATCCTGTACAAGGATGAAGCTCATCTTAGATAATTAAGATAATATTCTGAGTGTTCTTCTATTTTTAAGGAATGTTGTCACTACTGGGCTGTTGCTAGCATTGCAGTGGTGTAACTTTTGAGCCTGAAATTTGGCACAACCAAATCAGACACACCCTGGTTATGTCTTAGTGTTTACCGGGGCATTGCAGAGAGCTGATTTTTAGTATTTGTTTTCGCATTTATGTTTTTTAAAATATATATTTTTACACCTTAATCTTTTCTGTTGTTAATGGTGGTACAAGACCAAGTAGTTGAGAGTTACAGAATCAATAAAATATGAAAATGTATCAATCATAAATGCATTCATGTGTGACCCCTGGGACACCGTGTCCACATTCACACCCCTGCCTGGTGACTGCACAGGGCTCACCTGGTTAAGGGGATTGGGTTCATTCTTTCTCCTATGGTGGGGGTGGGGGTTATTCCAGAACAAATAATAACATGGTGCCTCCACCTAGAGAGAATAAGTGGGCCAGATGTTGTGTGCAGTATCACCCTCTGGGATGCAGTACCTACCCACCTCCCTACACTGGACTGGACCACCCACTGGGGACCACTATGACAGTTACTCCCTTCACCAATAAACATTTTAATAAGATTATACAAACTGGGCACACAGATGGGAGTAAAATTCAACAAATTAACAGTGCTTTTATTTAAGAATACAGGCCTGAAAGGATGAAGAAAAGGAGGTGCTAGACAATTACAGGTCACCTTTAACACACTCCCACTCTATAGCAATGCTCCCTGGGAGCCACTGTACTGTGTGTCACTACCACCCTTTCAGATTCCACATAGTCTATAACTTACCTGTCTAATCAAGGAGCACAAAGAAAAACATTATACCACACAGGGTTTGGTAACTCTTCAGCTGTACCAGTAGTAAAACTACAGTTTCACATATGAAACAAATACCAAGGACTCTGGGTACCCAGGAATTATAGTAGAGTCCAGGTGCAGGCCTGATAGATATGTTGACCATGTTCTTTTGGTGGTGCACTTGATGAAAATTAGCAAGCTTGCAATTTAACCCCCTAACAGGCCATAATGTGCTAGCACAATTTAAAGAATGTGAAATACAAAAAGAAAATGCTTGAAACCAAACTTGTAATCCAAAATTGGAAAAATAAAAAGACCCCAGCCAGTAATGCCAGCACTCATGAGATCTATGGATACAGTACTTCTGTTGAGACAGGACAGCACACAGCAGCAGGTCAGCAGCCATCAGGAGCAAGCCCCAGTGACCTGGGGATGAAACATTTTGGACTCTCTCTCTCAGATGTTCTACAGCAGCACAGCCATTCTGGCTTACATCCCTCAGGACACAGCCCTTCTGGCTCAGCTGTCAAGATACAAGAGCACTACACAGGCAGCTTCCTGGTTCCCAAGGAGCCCAGTCCACAGGAGTGACCCCCTCCCCATCTGATTGCTCTTTGGATCAAGAATACCCACATACTCAAGGTACATGTCCAGTGGCTCCCTGTCACACGATCCACTCCACTAGATAACAGCAAGCAGGCACCTTACCTGCCTCCAGAGCAACCTGGGTAGGATGTAGGTCACTGTCTCTGCTCAGTACAGCCCAGCAGCTTAGGTATGCAGCAATCTCTACAGGCCCATATTCTCAGCAATTTCTCCTCACAGATGCTCGTCTGGTGCAGACTCTGAATAGTGTAAGCCCAGGATAAGGCTCACAGTAAATTTTCAGAATGAATCCAGTGAGAAATCACAGGATTGTTGGCCTGGCTAGATATCTCTTGGTCTCACTAGCAGCAAGTCTGAACATCTCAGTGTCCCTCTTCGATTGCCACATGCTCCTCGACAGCCCAGAAACTTATTTTCCTCCATTCTGTGTGTCATTGGACAGGCAGGACTGTTCATCAGGCCTTCTGCTCGGTCCTGCTTTTTGAATGGCCTTTACAGCACGTCAGTCCATGTGGGAGGGTACGATTGCATCATCCTCCCACAATCCTTAGTAGTTCCCTGCTGGGCTTTCCAGCCCTCTAATTGGTTGACTGGTGAAGTTAAGGGTCATAAAGATGGCTGCCCCATGTTCTTGTGGGAGCCCTGTGCTCAAAGTCATTATCTATTTGTTTTTTGCCCCCAATAAGTGTGTGCTGGCCCCAGGTAATGTTGCAGTCCTCATGGGAAACTACCCCATCAGGTGGTGGCAGTTAGGTAAGCACCGGATTTGCGGTCGGGTGTGCTGGCAGGGAAGAGAGGAACTGGGAGCACTGGGGAGGAGCCCTTGGACATGCACTCCCACTCCAAGCCATCGATGGCAGTCAACAGAGTGGCACAGGAGGGGCTGAAACTGGAGCAGTGATCCTGGTGTTCCTGATGCCCTCTGCCAGAATTGGTGGACCAGTTCTGAAGAAACTTGGCTGCAGCAAAGAGTGCAGGAGGCACCGATGTTCATACTGCAGCATGGCTTCTCTCTCACTGCGCCACACACGTGATCAAGTAATTGGGAGCTGGCTGCTGCAGCACCAGCAACAGTATGGGACTGGAACCTCAGGAGGGTGGCAGTAGCATTCCAGGTACAGTAAGCCCCCTCCCAAGGAGGAGTTACACATGTAATAATGGGCAGTAGTAATCATATCTGTGCCATACCAACTTAGCTTCTCTCATGTTACTATATGTGGTTTAACACAAAAGAAAATATTTACGAGTGATATATGTAGCTGTATTTGTAGCTTTAAAAAGTGCAGTATTGTATTTTGGTGTATTTGTCCTGAACAGTGTTTGAATTGCACAACCCTAGTTTTCACAAGTATACCTCAGAATAGTCATGATGTAACCGAATAATACCACGAAAGTACTCTGCAGGGCTTTTCAAAAATACTGTACGTTACTTTTTTGTTCTTGTTGAGAATTTCTTTTCTTATGTTTTTATTTAATTAATGTATTTATTTATTTTTCAGTTTTAACTACATAGTGGTTTCCCCTGTCCCTTACCCCAGTATTGGGCCACTTTTTTTTTATTTAGTTGTTTAACCAGGTATAGCACACTAAGCTGAAAGCTTTTTTACAGGAGCGACCTGGGAGCACAAGGAGATTAAGTGACTTGCTCAGGGTTACACAGTATGCAAGTGGACGCTGTGGGATTCAAACCCAGGTCTGGTCTGCTGGATATCACCAGATTTGCAGCTCAGAGCCTTAGACCACTGCGTTATACTGCCTCCAGTATTGGCTCCACTTAACTGCACCTTTCCTCTAATCAGTAGGGTGGTTGAGCAATTGTCTTCCCTGCTGCTGCCAATAATATCTCAAGGTCAGCTGACACAGGGACCATAAATGTAACCTCCTTTACTGGCACCCAAGCACCTCACCCTCACAATACACCCGACCCCTGTCAGCTGCAGCATGGAATTCCAACTAATCTTCCATGTGGCAACATGGCATGCAGCTGCTGTGTCACTGGGCTGGTGTCGGTGATAATTTGTAACCCTGAACCGATTTAGTGCAATTTGATTGCAACTCCTCGCCTCAAGTCAGGGTTTTGAGACTGATAAGTGCTCAGAACTTCCAACAGTATTTAAATCATATAAAAGCAAAATGCCAGCATACACTGCACATCAGTGCAGCATCTTGTGATGTATGATTTCTTATTTCATACAGATGGATAATGCTCGACTCAAGTAATGCAATTTAGCCTTCTATTTTTTTTAAGAAACAAATGCTGTGTTCACAGTTCTCTCCCATGTCTCCCATGTAGTTAATTCTTTACTTTATATTTGGATGGCATATGGTAGACAGAATCCTACTGACAATTACTGGTGTGACAATATTTTTATGCTTCCCTCCAGCGTATTCTCTGTGAGCACATAAGAAGTGGAGGAACTTGGCTTTATGCCAGGAACACTATACCTCTAGCACTTCACAAGTCATGCCCAATACAGATGTCAGGTTTCCATTGTCCTGCTGCTCCTGGGAAAAGTATGGCAACCTCCAGTAAAATGATAGCACCAATTTTCAGGATCCTGCAATCCTATTAAAAAAAATATATTGTCCTTGATTTTTTTAACTTAAAATTATTAGATTTCCAAGCAATCCATCTTTCAGTATTTAGATACAGAGTTGTACATAGTATGATAGACAGCAACAATTAGAGGAGCAAGCACTAGGACGTGATGCTTCTATGCCCAAAAACAAATATCTAAAACACAAAAAAGGCAGAGCACACACAAACCAAAAAATGCCAAGGGCAGTCATGGAAATATTTATTAAAAATAGATAACGAAGGTAAAAGACACCTGACGCATTTTGGATGCTTCTTACATCCTTTCTCAAAGGCCTTATTTTTAATAAATATTTCTATGACCAGTGCCCTTGGTATTTTTTGGGTTGTATGTTCTATGCCTTTTTTGTGTTTTATGATAGAGAGCAGTATAATTTAGGAAAATACAATATCTGATTGACATTCATAAGGAAATTATTCCTATATTATGTTGTCCAGCATACTGTTCTCCTAATGCTCACCCTGCAGCCATGGCTCTGTTTATGATCAGTGCTGAATGGTGGAAGGAAGGGGGGGGGAATGCCAGTGGTACCCCTTATGACTGATTCATCTTGTCCTGGGTTTGTAAAGGTCTGTCCCAACCCACCAGGGAGTTTTGATGGGTAGAGCTCTGATCCCCAATAAGCTCTTGCTCTTAAATTATTAACTAAGGGGAGTCATGGAACAGCATCTGACCGTTTCTCCATTATATAGAGCAGCCAAGTACACCATCTGTTTTGCAGTTTTGGTAATGCATTCTGCAACTAGGCTGTAAGTTGTTCTATTTTATAGATATCCCAAATGGTATCCTCCCACTTGGTCAGGGAGGGGGAATTAGGTTTAAGCCATAATCATGTGATTTTTTTTTTTTGTTTGCAGCCGTTAGCAGTATTTCTACTAAGAAAATCTTGGCCTTCTCTTTAAATTGTGAAGGAAGATAGAGCAATGCGGTTGCTTCTTTGGTCAGTTTTCTATATGTTGGTACCATGGCAGTTATTTTCTGTGCCATTACACTGTCTCCTAGAAGTGGGCTAGGACAGGGCATGACCAGAATATGCATGTGTGGGTACTGTGATTTCTATCTCACTGCCCCTCCAGCATGACTCATCTCAAGTCTTGGGTAACTTAGCCATAATCTGCGGGGTACCAACAAATCAAATTACTATTTTCCATCCATATTCCATCCATTAATATGAGTTAGTGAGCATATGTGGCGTATTCCATATTTTTTACTCCAACCCTCTGGGGTTACATTTATAGTTAATTCCACTTCCCAATTATTAATAATATAGTCCACATTAATTGTTGTGTCCACTGTCAGTGTCTGGTAGCAGGCTGAGACAAAGTCTTCTGGCCATACTCGTTGAATTCCTAAAGTGGATTAACTTGGGAAATTTTGCTTTATCTATTTGGTTGTCCATTGTGGGTTGTATAAAATGGTAAATTGGTAGGAATGTATAGTGGTAATCTGTCAGGTGAAACATTAATATGAGTTTTGCAAAAGTTTTACATTGTCCTGCTGCATAGAAATTAAAAGTATGGCTCAAGCCCCATCACATCCATACGTGGAAAGCTGCATCTAAAGTGGCTGGGAGAAAATTGGAAGCTAGTGCCAGGATCTGTAACCTCAAAGCTCACCTATGAGGTCTGAATTATTTCTTCATTTAGGGAGCCTGTCGGGACACCTGATTGTGTATTGTGTCTAGAGCCAAGTACGTGAGTCAGCACTTGTGAGCTGTAAGGTGCTGAGCTCTATGTCTATCCACCTAGGGTGGGGTAGTCAAATCTATGACAGCACATGGTTGAGAATGGTTGCTCGAGCATATAAGAATTGATCTAGGAGTGCTAATCCTCCCATCAGTTTTGGTAATTGCAATTTATTTATTGGTGATCCTGGGGCATCCCCCCCCCCTTGGAGATAGTGAGAGCTTGATTGATTCCATTTTTGGGATTTCCTTTGTGCGGATAGTAGTGGTAATGATTTAAAAAAAAAATAGAAAAACCTGGATGGATATTCATGCATATCACATGAATTCTGGATAGCAAAGATATCAGGAGGAGAGACCACCTTTGTAGAGCTGCCCTGATTTCCTATTCTAGGCCTGCTTAGTCATGATTATACACAGTAGATGTGTTAGATCTGACCCAACATGGACTCCAAGATATTTTATGTGTGTTCAACCCCATCTAAAGGGGCATTGTGATTTTAAAGTTGATATTGAGGAATAATGTATATACAAGACCTCTGTATTGTCCTTGTTAATCTTATATCATGCTATTTCTTCCATTACCTTCGAGTTCTCTGATAAGTGAGGGAGTAAGAGATGGGGGTTAGTTTTGTATAATGGCAGATTGTCTCCATAGTATGTAACAAATTTACGTAAATGTTTACCGATTTTTAGTACTGTCATAGTATCTATTTGTTTCAAATATTGTACCAGGGGTTCCACATAGAGTGCAAAAAAGGTAGGGGGATAATGAGAACCCCTGATGGGCACCTCTGGTAAGTGGGAATCTGGAGGAAAGTGACCCATTCATCTTCAATGAATCAAATGGGGCTGCATATATTCATGAATTGCGGAAGGAAGTGAAACTGTGTAGGTGTTTGATGTAAGAAATCCCAGGATACCCTCTCAAACACTTTTTGGGCATTTAAACTTATTATTATTGTGGGGATTGAGTGTTGGGTGATATGTTTAACCAGAATGAGGGTGAGAATGATATTGTCAGCTGTTCTATGGTTACAGATAAATCTTTGATTTGTCTGGGTCAATTACAGCCAGTAGGATATTGTCTAACCTGTGATACTGGTGAATATTTTATAGTCTGTGCTGAGGATGGATATGGGGTGGTAGGATTCATAGCTGGTTGGTTCTTTAGATGTTTTTTAGATAGCTGAAAACTGTGGCAGGCCACCATATATCTAGGCAGATTCCCATGGTGAAACTGTCCTCAAATGTATTTAATGGAGTTTTATGCTGGAGGTCTGCCATAGTTTTGTAAAACTCCACCCCATATCCATCTGGTCTTGTTTTTTTTTTTTTCATTTTTGAGGGCTTGTATGGCAGTTGTGAGCTTGTCTCGTGTTGTTCCTCTGTCAGCTTGGGGAGATGGAGGGTAACAAAATATTGTATAGGGTGCCTTATTGGGGGGATCCCTAGTATACAGGGTACTATAAAATTGTTGAGGGGTGTTCAGAATGCCTGGTGTTTTGTGGCACATTTGGCATGTGTGTAGATGTTTAAGCTTTGTTTTTGTGTATGCCTCATGTTTTTGTCTAAGGCAATGTACCAACAAATTAGTCACCCTAGTCCCACCCTCATAAAATGCTTGGTAAAGCCAAAGCAGATTCTATTCAGTTTGATATGCCAGGATGTCGTGTATTTGGGTTTATGTGAGTTTTATCAAATCTAGCAACAAAAGGTCCCTTCACATGTGTGCTGTTTAGAGAAATTGGAGTTTATTTTGCAGAACTTTAAGTTTCTCCCCTCATTTTCTTTTTTGCCATGAGGAAAATGCAATTATTTTGCCCTGGAGCACAGTTTTCACTAATTCCCATAGTACTGCTGATGATACCCTGGGTCTTTTGTTTTTCCTGATAATGAATGGGGTTGAATCCTATAATAATGTTTTACATTTGGTGTCCCTCAGCAATGCAGGATTAAACCTCCATATTGTGGAATGTGGTTAATATGGGGTTATAAGGGCTAATAATACTGGGGCATGATCTGATAATAGGATTGGGGCAATATGGACATTGGTCACCCACTCTGCATGCTCAGCAGAAATGAAAAAGTAATCCAACCTTTAATAACTGTTATGGGAGATTGAGCAGAAGGTGTAAGGTTGATCCATAGGGTGAAAGAAATGCCATGCATCTATCATGCTTGTGTCTTTAAGGTGCCTTTGGAAGGGTCTTTGCCATGAGTTGGAGGGTGGTGGTTTGGGATTTCAAGAGTCCAATGAGGGATTCAGCATGAAATGTAGGTCCCCTTCCAACAGGAGCACTCCCTCTTGGTGCTGCAGGATAGTGTCTATTAAGTTTTGATACTGTAGTTGAAGCATTATTGCCAGTGTGGGGGGGGGGGTGATTGAAAGACTCCATATGTCAACAGTTTATCATATAGGGTTCCCACTGCTATAGCCAGTCTACTGTCTCAATCAGCTTGGGTGGAAATGATTCAGAATAGGGAACCCAAGGAAGGAAGGAAGATCACTGTCCCCCACTGCTTTCCATTCTGATTGGCTGATTCAACAATTCGGTTGACATAGAAACATAGAAACATAGAATTTGACGGCAGATAAGGACCGCTTGGCCCACCCACTCTGCCCATTTCCCTACCTGATGGATAAGCTGCAGGTCCTAGTAAACCAGCAGCCTACTTCTTCCTACCCCCACCCCCTAGAATTGCCTCATGACTGTCCCATGCATGCTTGAATTCCACCACTGTTTTTGACTCCACAACCTCCTTTGGAAGGCCATTCCATACATCCACAACCCTCTCTGTGAAAAAATACTTCCTTAAATTACCTCTGAGCCGCCCCCCTTCTATCTTCAAATTGTGCCCTCTTGTTCTTGCACACCTCTTTTTTTGAAAGATGCTACCCTCTTGGATGTTGTTGATTCCCTTGAGGTACTTGAAAGTTTCTATCATGTCTCCCCTCTCCCTCCTTTCCTCGAGGCTATACATATTAAGCTCCTTAAGTCTCTCTTCATATGCCTTCCGGTGCAGACCCTGCACCATTTTAGTTGCCCTCCTCTGGACAGCTGCCATTCTGTCTATGTCTTTTCGGAGATTGGGTCTCCAGAACTGCACACAGTACTCCAGATGGGGTCTCACTAGCTGTCTGTACAGAGGAATAATAACTTCCTGTTTTCTACTGGTGATGCCTCTTCCTATGCATCCAAGTATCCCCCCAGCCCTCCTTGCTGCCCTCTCACATTGCTTTCCCACCTTTAGGTCATCTGATATGACTACCCCCAGGTCCCTTTCCATTTTTGTTGTTGTTAGTATCTCACCCCCCATTGTGTACTCTTCCCCTGGGTTTTTGTTTCCCAGGTGCATTACCTTGCACTTCTTAGCATTGAATCTAAGCTGCCATACATTTGACCATTCCTCTAACCTTGCCAAGTCCCTTCTCATCCTTTCCACTCCACCTTGTGCATCAATTATGTTGCAGATCTTTGTGTCATCTGCAAAGAGACATACTTTTCCTTCCAGTCCCTCTGCAATGTCGCTTATAAAGACATTGAAGAGGACCGGTCTAATACTGAACCCTGCGCCCCACTACTAACCTCTTTTCAGAGTGGACTCCATTTACTATTACCTCTGTGTCCTATTCTCCAGCCAATTCTTTACCCAGGCTGTCATCTTGGGACCCACTCCCAGGCTGGCTAACTTGTATATTAATCTTTGTGTGGGATCAGTGTCAAATGCCTTGCTAAAAGTCTAGGTAGGCCATGCGTCCATTGCAGCCCCTCCCTGATCAACTACTTTGGTCACCCAGTCAAAGAAATCTATCAGATTTGTCTGGCATGACCTTCCCACTGTGAATCCATGCTGCCTTGGGTCCTGTGCCCTCTGGCCTCTAGATACTCAACAATTCTTTCCTTCAAGTGATTCCATCATTTTCCCTACCACTGAGGTTAAACTAACAGGTCTGTAGTTTCCTGCTTCTGCCTTGCTCCACTTTTGTGAAGGGAATTACATCTGCCCTCCTCCAGTCCTCGGGTACCACCCCATCCTCCCATGATTTGTTAAAGAGGGTAGTCAGTGGTGTCACTAGTTCTACCCTTGTTCTTTTAGAATTCTGGGATGAATCCCATCAGGCCCCATTGCTTTGTCCACCTTCAGTTTTAAGAGTTCTTTCAGAACCCTTTCTTCTGTAAATGGCTGGTATCAACTTCTGTATCCAGAGTGTTTCTACTGTTTGTTTTAGGTACTTCCTCTTCCTTTGTAAATACTGAGCAAAAGTATTTGTTTAGTATCTCTGCCTTTTCACAGTCACCCTCTGCCCACCCTCCTCCCTTTACTAAGCCTCACTATCCCTCCCTTGGTCTTGCTTCGCTCCTGATGTACCTATAAAAGGTTTTATCCCCTTCTTAACTGAGTTGGCTATCTTTTCCTCGGTTTGGGCCTTTGCTGTTCTGACTGCCTTCCCAGCTTCCTTTGCTTTAACTGATACAGTTCTCTGTCCTGCTCCTTCTGTGATTCCTTGTACTTCCTGAATGCTTTCTTTTCTCTTGAACCTTCACTGCCACTTCCTTTGAGAACCATAGTGGTTTCTTACCTCGCTTCGCTTTTGTTTGTTTGCTTTACACAAAGGCTTGTTACTTCTGTGATGGCAGTTTTTATTATTCCCCATTGTTCTTCCACCCCTCCTTCCTGCCCATTTGCTAGTGCATTCCTTAGGCACTCACCCATTTTGACAAAGTCAGCCCTCCTAAAATCCAGTACCTTTGTCTTTGTATGGCTTGACTCTATTGCTGTGTTTATTGTGAACCATACTGTTCGATGGTGCTAGTTCCCAGACGGCTACCCACTTCTACATCTGTGATCCTCTCCTCATCTCCATTTGAGAGAACCAGGTCTAAGATTGTTCCTCTCGAGTGGGCTCCAATACTAGTTGTCTAAGGCATGCCCCTGTAGGGCATCTAGAATAACCCCACTTAGAAGTGGCTGCTGCAACTGCACTCCAGTTAACATCTGGTATATTCAGATCACCCATCAGCAATATCTCCCTTTTCTGCCATACTAAGTATACTTTCTATCATTTCCTTGTCCATTTCCTCCCCTGAGAAGGGTCTGTATACAACCCCTGTAAGGATTGTGGTGCCATTGCGGTCTCCAAATTTACCCACAGTGCTTCTTCTCCTCTCTGTTTACCCTTTTGCTCTGTTGCTTTGATTCCTTCCCTTATGTAAAGAGCTACTCCTCCTCCTCTTTTACCCTCCCTGTCCCTCCTGTAGATAGTGTATCCTGGTATGTTTACATCCCAGTCATGGTTTTGTGTGTACCATGTTTCTGTTACTGCCATGATATCCAGATGTTCCTCCTCCATCAAGGCCACTAATTCAGGAAGCTTGTTACTCAGACTACGGGCATTGGTACTCATTGCTCTCCATTTTTTGATGGCTTTACTTTCTGTTGCAGCATCCCCCACTGACCTTTCTACCTCGGTCTTTTTCCCATTTAGTACCCTGTTTTGTAGGGAGAGGCTGGGATTTTTCTGCTGCTTATCAGTGCCTCCCCCCTTTACTAGTTTAAAAGCTTGCCAATGAACTAAACTGTGCCCTCACAAAACAATCAGCTAAGAGCTCTGACCCACCACTGCGATGAGTGCCTTCCTGTCTGCAAGATACTATACACAACAATTTGACAGAGAAAATCCCCTGCTACTCAAACAGAGAAAAATCCAGACATTCAAGTCAGACACAGGTAAACCTCCTAGCCCCAAACAGCCTGGTGGTTTGTGCTCTGAAAGCAGTCAGTCCCAAAATAAGTGAGCTGTGCTTTGAACTCTTCCTACTGAAAATCTTAAGAATTGTAACAAGACAGTCTTTTCCTGATAATTGTAAATACCTTATTTCACCTTTCAGTTAGAAGCAGCCTCCACCTGCAGTATATCTGCTACAAAGCAAAGACAATTGAAAGGTTCCCCTCCCTCTGTTGTGAGCACAACTCACTTTCTTGCAAATCCTATGTTCAGTATTGCAGTTTCCAACAAGAGATAGTTTGACTAGGAAAATTAAGTCCAGTGTTGCAGCTTGCAGCCAGAGGTAGCTTCACCTGAAGACACTGACACTCAACTTCAATAGCTTTTGATGTTCTGTGCAGGTAAGATGGGTTTCTTGCAGTGGGATTAAATGGGATTTCTGTTTTTGTAGGGCACTGATAATGTTTGTTCTTTTTATTGAGCTGAACAGGCCACTGACATTTTGGGAAACAGTACTAAAGGTGAGCATCATCTAATTACTGCAGCTTCCCTGCCCTTGACAGTATTGTCCTTGTTAATCTTATATCATGCTATTTCTTCCATTACCTTCAGGTTTTCTGATAAGTGAGGGAGTAAGAGATGGGGGTTAGTTTTGTATAATGGCAGATTGTCTCCATAGTATGTAACAAATTTATGTTAATGTTTACTGATTTTTAGTCCTGTCATAGTATCTATTTGTTTCAAATATTGTACCAGGGGTTCCACATAGAGTGCAAAAAAGGTAGGGGGATAATGAGAACCCCTGATGGGCACCTCTGGTAAGTGGGAATCTGGAGGAAAGTGACCCAATCATCTTCAATGAATCAAATGGGGCTGCATATATTCATGAATTGTGGAAGGAAGTGAAACTGTGTAGGTGTTTGATGTAAGAAATCCCAGGATACCCTCTCAAACACTTTTTGGGCATTTAAACTTATTATTGTGGGGATTGAGTGTTGGGTGATATGTTTAACCAGAATGAGGGTGAGCATGATATTGTCAGCTGTTCTATGGTTACAGATAAATCTTTGATTTGTCTGGGTCAATTACAGCCAGTAGGATATTGTCTAACCTGTGAGCTGGGATACTGGTGAATATTTTATAGTCTGTGCTGAGGATGGATATGGGGTGGTAGGATTCATAGCTGGTTGGTGAGCATCATCTAAAGGTGAGCATCATCTAATTACTGCAGCTTCCCTGCCCTTGACAGGGCAGTGACCGGGGGTGCAAGAGCTGTGGTTGTAGTAAGGCCCACACTGTTAGGGGGCCCACTGCCTCAGAGGTTAGAATTAAGAATATACTTTTCTCACATACAAACTTGCAAGTTTTTCTTTGGAAAATGCTTATCTATTTGAAATTGGGGTTGTCAGCAGTGGTGTCAGAAGATTCCATCTCCAGTTTAATAATTATAATAATAATCTTTATTTTTAATGCACTTTTCAAAAATCAAGGCACAGAACAAATTGTAAAATCACATCAGAATAAAACGTTATAATAAACAACATGATAAAACAGTGAGATCAAACCAGGCCAGCATCGTCCCCAAAAGCCTTAATCCACAAAAAGGATTTTAATGCTTGTTTAAAACCCCCCACAGTCACGCACTCTCTAATCCAATGGGGTAGAGAATTCCAGAGAGTCGGTGCCATGAACATAAAAGCCCGGGCACCAGAAGATTTTAAAACTACCCTCAGAATCTCCAGCAACCCCTCGTTGGCCGAGCGGAGTGGTCGCTCTGGGAGGTAAGGAACCAGGAGCTCTTTCAGGTAGTTAGGGCCCAAACTGTGAAGGGCTTCATAAGTCAGCAAGCCGACTTTAAAGGTAAACTGCCACTGAACCGGCAGCCAGTGCAGTTCCCACAGCACTGGTGTACTACGGGAAGAACGAGGCATCCCAGTTAACAACTGGGCTGCGGAATTCTGCACCAGCTGCAAGCAGTGGGTATCAACCCCTGGAAGCCCAAAAGTAAAGGGAATTGCAGTAGTCCAAATGCGAGATCACAAAGGCATGGATCAATGTAGGTAGGTCCCCGGATGGAATAAGGTGCTTGATCCTAGTGATGTTCCTAAGATGGTAAAAGGATAACTTAACGATAGCTGACACTTGTGCACATAGTGTCAGCCAATCATCAAGAATCACCCCTAGGTCATGCACCTGTTCAGAGATAGGGAGCTCAACATCCCCCAGGAAAAAATCTGAGGGATGGTTTGTCCCCAACCCCTCTATCCGGCGACCAGGATCCACGACTATCACCTCCGTCTTCCCAGAATTCAACTTCAGCCAGCTGGACCTCATCCAACCTTGGATTTCACCAAGGCAGTTATTAAACACTGAGAGTGCTCCAGTCTGGTCAGGTGGAAAAGACAGGTAGAGCTGGGTATCATCGGTATAACAATGAAACTCCAGCCCATACCATCTTACAATGTCTCCGAGGGGGAAGCATGTACTCCGCAAACAACATGGGGGACAGCACTGAGCCCTGGGGCACCCCACAAGACAGAGAGATAGGATAGGAGGAAAACACCCCTGATACCACCCTTTGAGTTCTACAGGTGAGGAAAGAAGCAAACTATCTGTGGACCAAGCCTGAAAGCCCACAGATGATTTTCAGGTGCTCAAGCGGTACCCCATGGTCTACAGTGTCAAATGCTGATGACAGATCCAGTAGGACAAAAATGGACCATTTTTTTCTGGTCTCTTGCCATCAAGAGATCATTGAGCACCTGAACCAGTGTAGCCTCGGTGCTGTGCCACTTTCAAAAACCAGATTGAAGAGGATCGTAGATGCTATGGATGATCAGATGGTTGTCTAACTGAGTAGCCACTACTTTCTCAATCACCTTGCCAACAAAGGGAAGGTCTGAGATAGGCCTGTAGTTGGTGAAGGAGTCAGGGTCCAAAGAAGCCTTCTTCAACACTGGTGTCACCACTGCCTCCTTCAGGGAGCAGGGATATTCACCAGAGTCTAAAGAGCACCAGACTATCCTCGCCAGAACCGGGGTGATAATCTCCCCACAGCCCATAATCAAGGCTGTAGGGATGGTTTTAAACTACAGCATGTAGTGTGCATACCCTGGACAATCCTCATAACATCCTCGATTTCCGGCCTTTTGAAGAGACTCCAGGAAAAAAGAGGCGATGTGACCAGGGACTGGTCCACAGCCGTTCCCATAGAGAGTGCTGCGCAGGTCTCCGCCCTGATGTCATCCACCTTATCTGCAAAGAACAGAGCAAGCTCCTCACACTGAGATTGCAAAAAAGCTCTACGAACCTGTAGACAGGCTTGGTTGCACAGTCTGTCTACAGGTCGAAAGAGCTGGTCCAGTCGGTTCTGAGCAGCAGCAATTTCCCTGGACAGGAATACTGCCTTCTTATGAGCAATTGCTGACTGATAGAGTTGATAATGCTCTAGCTGTCTAAGATGGTCGGCATCTAAGTTGGATTTCCACCAGCATCTCTCTAACCTGCATCCTCGTTGTCGCATCTCCCTCAAGTCTCCATCGAACCATGAAGACTGAGGGCGAAGGGATAGAGGATGCACATGAATTGGAGAAATGGAATCCAGAGCAGAGATAGGGGCCTTATTATAGGCCAGGACCAGAACCTCTGGATCCAAGCTCATCACAGGAAATTCTGATAGGTCAAGTGCTGCAGTTAGACCATTGGGAGTCACATCCCGTAAAGGGCGGTATTACCATCTCCACAGGGGTAGGTCTACACAGGGGGGTGCCAAAATTGAATCTCACAGTGTGATAGTCAGACCATCCAACAGGTTCCACCCCCACGCTGGAGGCTTCCATCCCCAGGAGGAAAACCAGATCAAGGGAATGGCCACATTTATGAGTGGCAGAGGTAACAACCTGTGAGAGGCCCAATTAATTCATCAATTGGAGGAAGTGCTGTCCAAATTGTGAGAGTTCATCCTCGATCCAAGCATTGAAGTCACCTAGCACCATCAACCTGGGGGACTCCAATACCAGGTCAACGATGAAGTCCACCACTTCCTTAATGACTGGCTTCTCATCTCTGGGTGGATGGTAGATGAGAGCCAGTCTATAGCCCCCACCTGCCACTACAACACATTCAAATGATCTGGTCTCCTCAACTGGAGCACTAGTGAGACCCAATTCAGTCTTGAAACAGACCACAACCCCCTCACCCCTGTGGTCCAATCTCAGATGTTGTATCACCGAATACCCAGCTGGAACTGCCGCCTCAAGAACAGGGCCAGTATTTCTGTCCAGCCAGGTTTCGGTGATGCAAGTCAGATCCGCTGTATCCACCAAGTCTGCCACAATAGCAGTCTTGTTTACAACAGATCTGGCATTGCATAACACCACCTGAGTTGGACAGAACCCCTGGGATCCCCCAGCCACCTGCCCACTATTACTAGTGGTGGTGCCCTTGGGTATGGGGATCAGACAAGGAAACCCATGTTCTGACCTCCATTTCACCCCAGGGCATCTTCTGGACTTAACAATCCCGATGTGAGTGCTCCCCTGGTCCATCCTCCACTGTTCAGACCCCCAACCCCTCCCCCTCCTCCTCCTCCTATGGGCAATTCCCAAGGCCTGACAATGTTGGTAAATAGAAAAGAGTAAAGGAAGGGAGAGAAGGGGTGGAGGGCATGAAAAGTGGAGGATGAATAGCGCATAACCGGGGTGATAATAAGTATCCCCTTCAACATGGAGTAAGACAATAAACTCCAACTCTCACGGAAATTAGTAAAAAACAAAATCCAAAAATTAAAATAACAATTTACCAAACAAAATTAAACAACCATAAACCAGAAATCAAGAACTCAACCCCAATTAGCTCAAATTAATCTGCATTTCTCAATTAGAACCTGCTTTCAGGAAAATAAACAAAACAAAACTAAAACCAAAAATAGACAATAAAAATAAAAATAAAATAAATAATAAATAAAGACAGGGGTTCCTCCTCACACCAGGAATTCCCGTCACAAAATCAAATAAACATGAGTATAAGAAAAGAAAAATAAAGAAAACCCAACAAAATAAAACAATATAAATTGGCTAAGAAAACAAGCACTCCCACCACAAGCTTGCTTAGCTGCCAGGCACTCTCACTGCACGGAAATAAAAACAACACAAAATGCCCCCCAAAAAATAACAAAGATTTGTGAGTAAGCAGGGACTCCCACTCCCCGAAAACTCACAATAACCGAGCACTATCACTTCCTGGACAAAGTAAAAATATTTTGATCCAGAGAGAAGGCTCCAGTCAGAAAAAATGTCACACAATAATGTATAAAACTATAAATAAAATGTTCAAAACCAGGGACCCATCCACGACCTCCCCAACAAGTTAATTAAGGATTAGTTCTATTAAGCCATCAGTACTTATCCTCTCTAAGTCCAAATGCTTGAATCCAAAGTTGAAAAAGTATCGAACAATCCAGGCGAAAACAAACAGGGCTGGACTTGACAGCAGGCAAAAAAAAACTCTTCGTGAGCGGTCAGGGTACCGGTCACTCCCCACTCAAGGCTGGAAATTTGCTTCTCAGTCCAATCCAACAAAGCTGATGAAATTAGCAGTTAACCATTCCCTGAATCTGCCCAGTCAAAATAAACCCCACAGACCACACCGGCCAGGAAGCACCCCACAACCCCCACTCCCAAGGGTCAGGGCTCCAGAACAAGGGCAGTACAATGACCACCCCAACACCGCAGGCCCCCCAGGGCAGACAGAGGCCCAACCTTCTGGCTAGCCACTGATTAACCCCCTCACCCTCTAGGAGCTAGGACTGGGGGGTGTCCCCTCCCCATGGCAGTCCCAGGTGTTGACCCGGCCCAGTATCTCAAAAACCCTGCAAATTCAGGCAATATCTCCAAAACCAGCACCCAGAGAAAATGACAGTCCTAACCCAGGCTTCTTTGCCACCAAAGGGGGAGGCATGTCCGAATGCCTAGTTCCAGGTGTCCAGTCAATCCCAGACAGGTCTTCTTCACACAAAACCCCGAAAGGGAAACAGGGCAGTCTCCAATGTCAATAGGGCCTCAAAGGTTCTGATAAATCCACAGTCCGGTATGTCCACAATCATACAGAGCAGGAACAAAACTAAATTATGCTCCAAACAGCCCAACTCCAGAGAGAAGATCGCATTCAGTCACTGCAGCTCACGTTAGCAGATCACATGATTGGGGGTGGAGGGAGAGTGCAGAACAAAGAAGCAATAGGACCCATTACTGAAAACATCTAATCTTGGTGCTGGTATCCCCAGGAGGAGCAGAAACAAATTACATTGTTCAGTTCTTTGATCATGGGGCCAACAAGGGTGACAGAGGACAGGGATGGGGGCAGCATGGACAAACTATGTATGTTCAGCAGGACTGATACAAAAAAACATGTGCTATAAAAATTTCATATGTGCTAATGGTTATTTTACATTAATTGGTATTGAGGTGGGCCCCATAAAATATTTTGCAGGGGGGCCCTTATAGTTGTTGGCACAGCCTTGGCCCTTGACCACCCTGACCCCCATGCCAATGTCAGTTTCCATTCCCACAGGATGAGCATACATGACCACCAATGCATTACAGCCAACATAAGTATTAATCTCTTCTTTTCACCAGTCTACACCTTGTTATCTTAGTGTATTGAGTCTGTTGCCCATTTTTTATAAAGGAAAAAACATATCCTAATAAACTTTGGGCTATAGCAGCCCAGGAACAGGGGTCTAGAACATGGCCAATTGGGCCTATAAGGGAAACATGGTACCAGAGAGGATAACCGCTCACACTGCAATGAGGTGTATCTGGCCCAAAACAAGGTAAATTATATAACAGTGCCTTCCAGGGAGGGGGTGGAATGAACACCACCCCTTCTAGTAGCATCTAAAGGTCATTACCTGGGAGAGGTCTGAGAGACATTGGGCTCCAGGATCCCACAAGATCATATTGGTCTCCAAAGTCAGGGAGTGGATAAAATAAATCGGGCGCATTTTGAAGAAAAAAAATACTAGGAGGATCAGGGTGGTAAATAACACCATATTCAGAGAATGCATCACTAGGCAGACGTTCCCTCCATCAGTGAACTGAAGTATCACGAGTCCTGTTTCTGTTGGCAATTCCGTATGTTCGTATGGTCGTATGTTCGTATCTATTACCAAGTTAAGGACAGAGGCCATCTCTTATATGCATTCAGGCTGGAGTAACCTTTTTTTTTTTGACAATAATTTTTATTGATTTTTATGTAATAACAACACAATGGAGGCTGTTTATATTTTACATGCAAATAACAGTTCATAATAGAGATGGGATCTTTGATAAAGAATGTACACTGGATAGTTGATAATAAATACAAATAACTTAGAAATCAGTAAATAATACAATTCATTTTTCCCCTTTAAATGTTTTATCCCTCGAAGTCCCTCAGTGACCATTGGTCTATATCTTTATTGTGTAATATCCAAATTTATTCAAATTGCATAAAATATTTATAGTTAAACAGTATAGCCAAAAAGGAGTTCTTCCATTCGTTACCGGGAAAGGGATACATTCTGAGTCAAGCTTCCAGTATTTCAGTAGCAATCTTTTAACTGACATACAGTAAATACAGCCTTCACAAACAGTCTTTCCTTTTGATTCATTCCCCAAAAGTTACACATTTCCAAAATAGCACACCTTGGGTCTAACCATTTACTAAAATTAAAACCTACCAGACCAAGAATATCAGAGACAGTTTGCCACCACTTCTTACTTAAGCTGTACCCCCAAAACATGTGTAATATGTCTGCCTGAGCTGCTTGACAGTGCCAGCAAACTCCATTAATGTTAGTATACATTTTAGAGAGCCTATAAGGGGTATAATATGCCCTATTCAGAACCTTGTATTGTATTACACGGTCTCTAGTAAGGCCATACTGAGCTATGGCCCTACCAGCCAACAATCATTGTTGTTGTTCTAAGGTATGCTGTCCCAATTCTTTGTTCCATTTTGTAATGGTGGTCTTATAATTGCTTATGAAAGTCTCCTTCAGATTCTTGGTCAGCCAGGCAAATAAATTCTTTGGATTTCTTTCCAAAATCCTATGTAGATTAGGCCTACCCGGTGGCACTGAGGACTGAGGAGCTGGACACCCTACCTCGTGCTACTCCGGCAACCCCTGTTCAGGAACAAGCATGGCCCACCAGGGGTTGGCAGGGATGGAGAAGGATTGAGAGTCCAATAGACTGCTCTCCTTCTCCAGTGAGGGAGTCTTCACTAGCCAGTGCTCGGTCGCCCCCTGGCAGAGGCTGGGGGACAGGGCGCTGGGTAGCAGCTTGGGGAGGAGCTTAGGCAGATGCCTGGAGGGAGTGTGTGGAGACACTCATGTGCTTCCCTCCACTGGCATCATTGCATGCCCCAGACTCAAGGGGACAAGAAAAAAGTGAAAAAGATGGTACCTTTGCTGGGCTAACGCTGCACCTGAAACTGGATTTGTGTTGGGTGGGGAGTTGGGGGGTCCCTGCCACCACACTGCAGGAGATAAGCTGCAGGGGTTATGGCGTGTAGGCAAGAAGTTGTGGTAGAGATGGACGACAGCTGGATCCCCATTAGGATGCGAGGACATGGGAGCAGAACAGGTTGCCAAGGAGGAGGTAAAAAAATGATAGCTAAAAAAAAATAAAAAAATCCTATGTAGCTTTTGGGGCCCTCTCCCACCTTTTGTAATCTTTAGAGAATAAACTCATGAGCTGATTAAAGTACAGAAATTGGTTCTCTTGCATAAGAAATCTGTTTTCCAAAAATAGACCAGGAACCTTTGATTCCATTATCCAAGAAGTCCATCAGGCTGGAGTAACCTAATGTTTATGCAACTAAATAAAAATGAAACTAAGAACTTCATTACAAGGAAAATAGAAAAGGGCTGTTATGCGTAACAGTAAGTTGCAGTAATTGTAGATGTGGTTCTAACCACAGATTAGTGCACTAATTGCAGGAAATAGGCTGTTGGTTAACTAGAATCTGCAGCTTATCCAATAGGTAGAGAAATGGGCAGACTGGGTGGGCCAAGTGGTCCTTATCTGCCGTCAAAGTCTATGTTTCTATGTAACCAGCCCAATTAAATCTAATAGTGAGTCTGTGAGATGAGTATAGGCTGCGTCGGTGCCTCACTGTCAAATAACCATCTAGAGGTGAAGCTAAATATTTAAATGTTTCAACTGAGCTAACAATCTGGCCAAACACAACATCTATAGTTCTCCTCAGGGTGGGAATACTGGGAGGGTCTACAATGCAGTTTATTTCAGGAGGGCTCTATGTGTTTCATGGTAGCAGTTCATTATATGCCTCCAAGTCTGATGATCCCTTCCCTCTTACCTCTCCTCTCTCCTTTCCCAACTCCCCCTGCTTCCTGTTCCCTCTGTTCCAGGGATCATCACACTTTTGCCACTCCTCACCCCAGATCCTCTGCTGGGCAATCTGCCTTCTCCTATCAACCTTCTTCACTCTGGAACCAACATCTCTCCTCCCTCTGTCTCTCCCCATCCCCTGACTCTTTCATGCATCAGTTGAAATTCCAGCCACTTCCCACCTGTTCCTGTTACCCTTCCTTCTGACACCTCCCCAGCTGAGCCTTAACTATCAGGTAAGCACATGGCTGTGTTCCAGCTCCTGCCTCGGTTTCACTTCCACACCACTACAGAGTTTTCCTCCATTATGAGGTCAAGCAATAACTTGCCCTTCAGGTCACTCTCCTGTGTCAATATTGTTCTTGTTCAATGTGTATTTGCTGCCACTTCTGAACATGCTCTTATTTATTGATTGATTTATTGATCTATTTATTAGGTAACTGGTAAGTATACTGGTCTCAGGGACTGTTTTCAGGCACGACCATGGCCATGTAGTTGGTACATACAGCACAAGGAAAGAGAGAACTACATGAGCAATTACAGCATACAGTGCATGGGAGAACAATACACAAGGTTTAGCAATATCATACACAGGTAAAAACACAGTTTTAAGCAACATATCAGTCATTATGGATATCATAATATATGTAAGGGTAACAACATATAAGTCATTGAATAAAGAAATAAATTACTGCATGAGTACTGAATGAGCGAGGGCATACAATCCAGCCAATTGGATGGCACCCATCAGTTTTGAGGGGTGAGTGGCCAACATATGCGATCACTTGGCTAAGATCAGGAATTTTTGGATGTTTCATACTGAATTGTACTGCACTTTATTCTCTGCACATACAGTTTTTGTGCATTTGTTCAAATTTTGTTCTAACTTTTTACCAAATGTTCAAATGTTTGCTATTTATTTATTGTGCTGCTGTTATTCCACTACTTCTCTTCCCCAGGATGCACCTGGAAATGAGTCTTGGCTTAGTGTGCCACCCCCAGTCACTCATTTTTAAAAATAAATAAGTAAATAATAGTCATCTGTCCTATTCTGATATCTGGGGAGCAAGTCCTACACAAGAGAATTTAAGTGTTCCCCATGGTTGCTCCATGTTGATAAACGTACCCTTGGAGCCAGAAAATGGTCTCCAGTGGAGGGGCAGGTCAAATGTTCATCAATGGGGGAAGGGCACTGTTTAAACATGCTCAAGTAGGAAGGGTGGGGTTCTGTAGTTGCTCCTGCATTAAGGATTTTCAGAAGGGGCTTGAATCCTTTGAGAGGCCGGCCAGGCACATCTCCCTCAATGGGTCCACCCGCCCAGTCAGTTTGGGATATACCTAGCCCTGGGTGTCAAAAAGACAGCCCAGGAAAAATTATGCAAGCAATAAGACACAAAAGGGTGGGCATTATGCTGAGATAACCACCTGCCCATGGGTGTAGTGAGGCCCAATGCTGCAGGCAGAGGGCCTTATCACCCTTGGAAGGGTGGTTATCTCAGCACAATACCCACTTTGTTGTGTCTTACTATGCTTACAAAATGGGTAATAAGTAGTTTTATTAAGACAAAAAATGAGTGACTTTGAAGTCTTTTTAGGCTCAAAAAGCTGAGATACAGGATATTTCTTGTTGGTTATATCATTTTGATTGCAAATGTAATGGGAATCCCTCTCCCCCTTTTTTCTGTTGGAGAGGATAGCATGGTTCTCTTTTTAACTGTTTACAACAATATGGGCAGTGTGAGAGGGCTAGGAAGTCAGTTAGCCAGAGCATAAATGAATGGGACTGTAACACTGGCCTTCCACCCATTAGTGTCTTCTTATGACCTCCATGGGTAGTGTCACCTCAGCGGTACCCAGGCAGATAGGGGCTATAGCCACATTAGACAAGTGGTCCTTGCTAGTTACCAATCACCCCTCTCTAGGCTGTTGGGCAACCTAAGGGGTTCAGGGGGCCCTCAGGGGATGAATGCCTCACTCTAGCCCAGCTCAGACAGGACCCCCTCTTCTGCTGCTCCAAGCATAGTTAAAAACTCACACAAGGGAAGGGGTGCTGGGGGCTACTCTTCCTCCTGCTGTCTAACTCAGGACCTGAACCTGTGTGATCCTCACATTGCTAGTATGGGAAACAGGAGCTCCTAATGACCACAAAAGGGCTGACCCAGGCCACAGGATGATGGGAGAAGCCATGGGTGGAACCAAGGTGAGGAGGAGAGAACTAGAAGCTACAGTTTTTCCCTGGTAGTCCCTTTCACTCTGGCCATTTCAGCAAATAGGTGGTATATCCATCAAAATCCACAGGGTTGCCTTATCAAAAATTGCAGGCTTAACCTGGAGTAACCAGCGCTGAGGTGGCCAATGGGGGGCACTGGCACCTTCCATGACAAGTCCCGAAGTGAGATCACAGATGAGCAGAAGGGAGGATGTTTTGATCAAAGACTGTAGAGAGACATGTCCCAGAGTGAGGGGAGCCCCTTCCCCAGTGACTCATATTTTGTATGACTTTGGAACATGGGTGTCACTGCTCATTGAGATCCACTATAAATGCATACCTTGATATAGGGATAGGAAATGGTTCCCTTCACCAGCACAATAGTGAAATCCCTACTATTAATTCATAAGGCTCAAATATACTGGCTTCACTGCCCCAGCATGCCCAGTCATGGGAGGAGGAGTTGTGACTGTAAAACTAAAGTTCTGTGCAGGAGAGGTCGGCAAAATACTCAAGCTGCTTGAAGGACACAAAGTGGGGCTTGGCTCCCAGCTATCAGAGGAGCACCAAGCTGGCCATGTGCTGGCTCCACTCAGTAGCAGTAACAATACTCATTTGGCTTGCTTGGTGGCAAATTAACCTTTTGAAGCTGAACCTCTATTATTTAGTTAAGTTCTGTGTATATAGTTCCCAAAGTTGGAGTTTGATTTTCACACCTGTCACCTATGACAGTCTTTTTCAATAACTCACTGGAAACAGGAAAGGTTCCAGAAGACTGTAGGAAGACAGATGTAGTTCTGCTTCATAAAAAACAGGTGCAGGGATGATGCTGGCAACTATAGGCCATTCAGTCTGACATCAGTGGTGGGCAAGTTAATGGAGTTGCTGTGAAAGAAAGGATTATGGAATATCTTGAATCCTCTGGATTACAAGCCCCGAGATAGCATGGATTCATGGGTGTTGGAGGGAGGTCATGTCAGACAAATATGATCGATTTCTTTGACTGGGTGACAAGAGAAATAGAATAGGGTGGGGCAGTGGACATGGCATACTTTGACTTCAGCAAGGCCTTCAATACCATATCACCTAGGAGACCCATAAGCAAACTAGGCAGTTTGGGGGGGAACTTAATGTGGTAAACTGGGTATGAAATTGATTGATAGATAGACATCAGAGGGTACTAGTGAATGGAACTCACTCAGGGGGAAAGATGAGTGACCAACACTGTACCTCAGGGCTCAGTGTTATACTGTAGTCCTCTTCTGTGTCTTTATAAGCAACATTGCAAAAGAGCTGGAAGAGAAAGGATGCCTCTTTGTAGATGACACCAAAATCTGCAATAGGGTAGACACTCCAGAAGGGGTGGAGAGAATGTGCAGAGACCTGAGAAAACTCAAGCAGTGACCAAGGATATGGCAGCTTGGTTTCAATGTAAAAAAAGTACAAATTCATGCACCTAAAGCACAGAAACCCAGAGTCAGAGTATAAAATGAGGAAGGGGTATTGACAGTTACTAAACAGAAAAGGGATCTTGGAGTAATAGTATCTGATTACCTTAATGAGTTGAAGCAGTTCAACAAGGCAGTAGGAAGGGCCAGTGGAATGCTGGGGTGCATAGGAAGGGGTATCACCAGCAGAAGGCAGGAGATGGTGTCACTGCTGTATATATTGTTGATGAGACCCCTCTTGGAGTTCAGTGTCCAGTTCTGGAGACCACATCTCAAGAAGGATATAGATAGGTAGAGGTTGTCCAAAGTAGGGCAACTACAATGGTTCTGGGGCTGCATCAGAAGCCCTACGGGAAGACACCAAAGGACTATGATATGCTGACCCTGGAGGAGAGGAGGGAAAGTGGTGACATGATGGAGACCGCTAAACAGCTCATGGGGTTAAAAAAGGTACAAGAGGAGAGTATTCCTCAAAGGAGAAGGTGCACAAGAACAATGGGACATGCACTGATGCTGGAAGGGGGCAAAGGGAATCTTAATTGGCAAGTGTGGGTAGCCAAAGATCAGGTAGGGTCTGCAGTGACAGTATAGGCAGGGTCAAATGGGCAGACTAGGTGGGCCAAGAAATCTTAAGCTCCCAACAAATTCTATTTCTGTTTCATAATATCTGAGATGGCTGCTGATGGGGAAGGGGTACCACATGAAAAAATCTGCAATGATTCATCACTGGGATAAGGATGATGGCTGAAGGAGGATTAATTACCTACAATGTTAGAGGCATCAGTAGCCCCATGAAAAGAACCATAGTACTTCAAGAACTACAATGCCTTAAAGCAATGATAGCTATCATCCAGGAAACCCACCTAATAGAACAGGAGCATGTAACACTGAAATGTTCCTAGGTAGGTTCTGTGCATACCTTCACTTTCACAGCACATCCACAACATGGGAGGATTGCCATCCTCATGCATAAGTCCTGCCCCTTCAAAGTCTGTGACGTCATCAAGTACCAAGAGGGTTGCTTTGTCTGTGTCAAAGAATTATTCAGAGTAGTGCCCTGCTCCCTACTCAACATATATTCTCCCAGCTCAGGGGGGAGAATGCAGAGGCCCTGAGGACCCACCTGTTGACTCATGCCCTAGCCCCAGAGGACCTCTTTCTGGTGGGGATGATTTCAATGGGATGTTAAACCCATCCATGAATAAGTCAGGAGCGAGAGGTGCCTCTGACACCAGAGTGGGTGCATGTGTCAAATGCCTACCCACAGAACTAAAGTTACTTGAAACATGGAAGTGCTGTATTTAAACCAAGCCACTCAAGATTGTACATGTTGGTCCCCGCCACACCTAGCTTACTCAAGGACTGACTCTTTCCTTATGTCTGCAAGCAGGGCTCATGTACTTGAGGCATGCACAATCAAATTGATGACACTCTTGGACCACGCTCCAGTATGTCTGGACCTGGCTGTCAACCCAGTGGTGAAGATGCCTAGCTGAAGGCTTAGCATCTCATTGCTGAATAGCACAGAGTACAAGACCATGGTGAGAACTGTTTCTCAGTACCAGGCCACAAATCCCAGGGAAGACACTTTGTCTATGGTCTGGTGGGACAGCTTTAAAGCAGTCCTCATGGGCCGCACCATTAGTTAAAGTATGACTCCAGAGTGAAAAAAGAGAGGCTGCAGGAGCAGCTAGATCTTGAAAATCAATTGTTTGTCTTGGAGGTGGAGCAAAGGATTGTGCTAAATGAAGAAGTTAGGCACAGACTACATGTATGCTGAGCAAATCTTAATCAGCTGCTAGAAGCTAAACTAGAGGGGGCTCTGAGATACTCCCACCAAAGTTTCTATGAATGTGGGAACAGAGCCAGCTGATTACTGGCATGGCAGCAAAAAGGGCAGTTTTATGACTACAGAAATCCAGTATGGCCTCCACATATGAATCTGAACCCAGAGAGCTAACACACCTTTTTGACAATTTTTACAAGTCCCTATATACTCAGGAGAGAATTGAGGGGCTGAAGGCCGAGATGGAGTGCTGACTGAAAACAGCTGTAGCGTGTCCAAGGTAATGTGAGGTGGTGCTAAAACTAAAACAAGGGTTGCTAATCCCAATCATGACATCAATACAAAAGAAGATAGCACTCAACTAGGAGCCATGCTTTAAAGAACCAGATTCAGAGCAAAAATTCTTGCATCCAAACAAAAGTAAATGTATTAAATGCTGTAGAAATCCACTCACAAGACAAGTCTGGCTGTTGTCTGTAATAGAGAAGGCTCTAACATGGTAATTGATGAATGGAAGCTGTAAAATGCATGAAGATGTAACACATGATTGCCCTGCCTGTACCTTTGCAGAAAAAAATACATACTACACTATGCTGCATTATCTGTAATGTGTATCATTCTGTAACTGTATGAAGCCTCTCAATAAAATTGAATTACAAAAAAAAGCCCTAAAAGGGCAGCTTATCTTTCCCCTGCCTATGCTGTGTGATGGACACTGTGCTGTGAGACAGTACGGGGGTGGACTAGGCTGCTCAGCCTCAAATTGCAGACTGGGAACAGTTGGGAGCAGTAGCTCTGTGCATGACCAATCAGCTGGCAGTATACCCAAACTAGGAAGAGAGGTTGATGTCTGTAGTCCTAGTCTGCATCTAGGGACTACAGAGGCCTCCCTTCTAAATGTTTATTTGATTTTAAACATTTGCAATTAACACAGGGCTTAAGGAACATTGCTAATAGCCCCCTGTGGTGTTTTTACTTAAGGCATTTTGAAAGTTCTGTTGTTATGTGGTGGCTGACCCGGGGTTGCACTTCCAGATCTTACTGTATTTAATCAAGCCCCTCTGTGAGTGAGGTGAGGTGAGGGCAGCTTATCTTTCACCCATGTATGCTATGAGATGGACACTGTGCTGTGAGACAGTACAGGGGTGTACTAGGCTGCTCAGCCTCAAATTACAGACCAGAAACAATTGAGAGTGGTAGCTCTCTGTGTGACCAATCAGCTGGCATTATACCCGAACTAAGAAGAGAGAGCAATGTCTGTAGTCCTTGTCTGCAAAATTATGTACATAAAGTATAGGAACCCACACACTGACTATAGGATGAAGGGGAGGTGATGACAGTCAATAAACAGGAAATAGACCTTGGGGATATCATATATGATGACCTAAAAGTGACAGGGCAACGTGACAAAGCAGCAGGTAAGTATAGTGAGATGCAGGGGTGCATCGGGAGGAGTATCTCTAACAGGAGGAGGAAGCTAATGTTTCCACTGTATTGCTCACTGGTGGAACCACCCCCTCCATTTCTACCTTCCTCGATGCCTACATGCCCTTAGGAACCAAACAATAATTTTGTCGGCATACTCTCAGTTTTAAAAGCAAACTACTACACAGTATATGCATCAACATCTCCCTCTCCCTCTCCAGTCATAAATTACTCAACCATAATTTGCAACTCTAATTGTTACTACAGTCAAAATCTGGCCCATTAAAGATGTCATCTAATCTGACTCATCCTGTGATCACCCCATCCTCTTTATTACTGAAAGATTCCAGCCCACTGGAAGGCACTACATTAACTCTTAAACCTCAAGGTGCCTGTTCTTTTTCAAGATACTGTTTGAGTGTAGTTATATCTTAAGTAATGTCTAGCTCCTTAAGTAGCAGTCATTCCAGTTTATTAAATGCTGTTATACCATTACCTGAAGAGATTTGTGACTGCTCCATTCCTTGAAGTTTTGTTCTGACTTTTTGTCTTTTACTCAGAAGGCTCGCTGTTTGCTTCCTGTGAATCCCCCAATGTAGATGCCAATCTGCCTTCTTGTATATTTTATTTCTCTTCTCTTCTCTTCTCTTCTCTTCTCTTCTCTTCTCTTCTTTTGCAGCATCTTTCTGGTAACCTTTAACAGTCTGCAGTTATGTCCTGATTGATCACTATGGAAATGAGAAAGCTCCTCTTGAATGGATGGAATGATCTCAGAATGAGTCAGACTCATCTTTCTGTTTCTGTCTTCTGCTTGGCTTCTAATCTATTTCCAAGTACCAATCCATAGCCATTCTCTCAGTCTTAAGCAAACATCTGGAAAAATTGGTCTCCGAACAAACTGTTGCTTATCTTCATATTGGGAAGTTCCTCTCTGTTGCACAGCATGGTTTTAGAAAGGGTCACAGCACTACCACGGCCCTTATTAAATTCATAAATGATGCCAAGATCACCATGGATAATGGTCTTGTTATAGGTGTGGGTCTTTATTGACCTCACCGAGGCCTTTGATCTAGTTGATCACTCTCTACTCACATCAAAGATGTACTCTCTTGGCTTCTCTACTGAAGTGATAATTTGGTACCAGAGTTATCTAGCTAACAGGCTACAGTTTGCCAAGTATGGCTCCTCATTGTCTACTTTCTCTACTATTAAAATTGGAGTACCCCAAGGCTCTATACATGTCCCTCTATTATTTTCTATTTTCATTAATGACATTACTTCTAATATCTCTTTGTGCTCCACCCCATTATACGCTGATGACTTGGTTCTCTATACCAGCTTTAAACACCTCTCTACCCTGAATACCACTCTAACATCAGACTTCCGCTGCCTTCACAACTGGCTCTCCAATAATAAGCTGGTTCTAAATACAGTACAACCTCGATTATCCAAATGTTCTGGGAGACATCAGATTTGTTCGGATAATCGAGAGCTTGGATAATCGGGCATCCATAACATTAGACAAATAAGAGTTGGGGAACAATGTCAGAGTTCAGATAATAGGGAAATCTGGATAATCAGGGTTCGGATAATCAAGGTTGTACTGTACTGACAAATCACACTCCATGCTGTTTGGCTCTGCTCCAAGACCAAGCAAAAGCCCAGGACAACTGTCCATCTCCTGCATTGACAACCTGCCCCTCAAAAACATAAATACATTTAAATATCTGGAGATTACTATTGATCCCTCATCAGCACATCTCCATTACATATAAAGCAATCCATTGCAAGCTTGCCATGGTCTACAAGATGAGTTATGCCTTTACTCACTCTGCCAAAACTTCTGTCACCCTAGGTGTTCTTCTCCCCCCTGCACTAACACATGCTTCAGTGATGTACATTGGCACTACCAAAGCCTGCCTGCATAAATGGAATACCACCTATAATAATGTATGTTGATTTGCCCTCTCCTCACAATGCCTTACACATTGGTGTCAGTTATACAGCAATCTAAATTGGCTCCCACCTAATGATCACCTGTACTATGCCCTTGGTACTTTGATAAATAGCGTTGTTTGGTCAGGTACTCTCTCCACCTTAGCTAGCATGCCTACTCCCCAAAACGCACATTATACTCTTCAATCAGGTGATCTGACTCTTTTGTCAGTCCCCAGATACAGAACCAATATGGGCTCCCAGGCCTTCTCCCTCTTTGTCCCTCAGTACTGGAACACACTACCTGCAGCCATCCTGCACTCAACCACACATTCCAGTTTCAAGCGTAATCTACATTACCACCTTCTAGCCTCCAACCAATGCACCTGTTTCTTTCCTCCTTGAGGCTCCCCATTGTATCCACTAGCCCAGCCTCATGATGACACTCCTAGCACTTACATAGCTATTCATTAGTCCTCTACTCCCTCTAAACCCTACTCCCATTGGCTTGACATTGGCTTGACATATATTGCCCTACGGTGGTGATGTACTACTTCAGGCCACTTAACGGTGTCAGTTTCTTGATGTGTATTTTGAGATTGATGCCCATTGGATTTAGATACTGCATGTACCTCTAAATTGTATTTTGTATCAGCTTGTTTAGTTGTTAATTTATGTACTGCCATTTCTGTATACAATTGCCATTTCTTCTTATATTTTGGATGTAATGATAAGTACCTGACTCCAGGTGTCTGTATATGTTCTTTACATTTTGTAAGTTGCCTGTATTTTTATGTATCTTACCTTTTATAAGTTTGACTGCATTTACTTTGCACTATCTCAGGTTGTGCCTGAAAATAGGCATTTCTGATGCCTAGCACACTTACCCAGTTATCAAAAATAAATAAATAAATATATGTTAGTGGTACAGAGTAGATTACATCTTTAATGTGCCAGATTTTGACTGTAGCTAACAATTAGAGTTGGAGATTATGGCTGATTAATTTACAATACTCACTAGTGCTCATATTTGGGTTGAGAGAGCATGTGTCTCACTATCAATTTAGTTATGAAATTACAATACAGCCTACTGTATGTTCTCCTTCATCTGTTCCTGACTGAAACTATTTTAATAATACATTTTTTTTACTTATGTGTGGGGTGGTATGAACTGAACTACTTGTAAAAATATTTATGAGCTGCTATATTTAAAGAGTTTCTGTTCCTTTTTAAGCCATGTCCCCTGATGAGGATTCAGCATGAGTTGAAGAGCCAGCGTGAGTGGTAAGGCAGCACATTTTGACAGTATCCTGTTATTTCTGAGCACTTTTTCACCATTTGGTGAATAAATGGGCTATTATTGTTGATTCATGACTGCAATCTGTGTTTTCTTTCCTTCTTCAAGTGCCACGGTACCTGGTTTGTATAGATAATATTAGTATCTTTTTCTCATACTCTAGGGACCATGTATGGTAAATTCTTCTGGCAGAACATTATCTAAAAGGCTGCTATGAGGTTTGTGTGGAAAACGTTTTCAGATGGACACTGTTTCTAACAGGAAAATCTCCCCAAATATACTTCCTCAATGCATTTATTGATGAGTCTGACATCAACTAGCTCAAGACACCTCCTGAGTGAGGCAGCAGTGCATCCTCCTGAGTGAGGCAGCAGTTTATCCTCCTGAGTGAGGCAGCAGTGCATTGCTGTACCTTATACAGCTGTGATGAAGTGTGTGAGTACTGTGTGTCACTTCCTTCACCTTGCACTTGTAATATCCCAAGTTTCAAATCTCATGAAACTGGTTTAGTACATGCTGAAGACACACACATACTGTATGATGGAAGATTAAACCTGGGAGCAAATAGAAGCTGACACGCCAAAGTAAGCAGCTTTGGAGCATGTTGAGATGGCAATAATGCTGGATATGTATCTGAAATATAGAAAAAGTTTTGCCAGTAGTACAGCTGGGAAAAAAGTTTCACATTTTTGCTTCTGCTGGAATTAAACAAAATATCGGAAATTCTGCCTAATTTTGTGTAATTATGTCAGAAGTGTAATTCCAAAGTTTTGAAAGCAGAATCATATTTTGTAGTTTATGTAAACTGAGGGTTCATATTCCACAGGCAGTGGAATAACATTCTGTGGTTTGCATAATCCACTGAATATTGTCTCCTGGGATCAGTCTTTGTCCCTAGAACCGCTGCACTGAATTGTTCCTCCCTGCTTTTGCCATTTCAACTGGGCATTGACGTTGCTCATAGCACCAACTTCTGTCACCCGTTATTGTTTTATTGCACCTGTATCATGTTGAATTGTACTCTGTTTTTTACTTTATTTTGTAACAACTCATTACTACAGTGTATGGCTGTTTGTGTTCCCTTTCCCCCGGGTCACACCTGGAAATGAGCCTTGACCTAGTGTGCCTTTTCGCAGTTACCAATTTTCAAATAAATAAATATTTATCTGCACTTTACATACCAATGCTTTTTGGAACATTATAAAATTAAAAAAAGAAATTCTGGAAAGCATTTTGGAAGTTGAATTGTTATTTCACACAAATTTTGCCAGTGGACTTTTGTATTCCACACAGTTCTACTGTAATTAGTAGTAGTGGACGGTGATGCACATGCAGCAGAAATGTGATAATATTTTCTGGGTATGTATTCAGATAATTCCTGCATAACATGTCATATACCATTGCATATTATTCAATATGTGGAAGACAGGGGTGTGTGAGAAATGAATAGTATTTCCTGAATACCATGAATAATGCACTATTCATTATTCAGATCCAAATAGTGAATAGTGGCACTATTCATGTCTATTCATATTTTGGAAAATAGTAAACCAAAAGAAAAAAGACAGTACCCCATCCTCCTCCCCAACCCAATTGCATTATATACAATCACCCTGTCCACCCACCCTCTGCAGCAAGCCCACTCACACCCTTTCCCCCCCAGCAGCCCTAAATTTCAATATTAACAGAAAAAAACTCTCACAGTGCATGATTGCCACAACCTACCCACCTCCACAGCCAGCTGTTGTCTTCTCTTATCAATATTTAGTTAAATGAATCATCCCCTCACCCCAGCTGCAGCACCCAAGTCCTACCCTCTTCCTCCCCCGCACACATATTTCTTAAATTTAGTAAA
The DNA here is from genome assembly GCA_016271365.2 of Neoceratodus forsteri. Taxonomy (NCBI): domain Eukaryota; kingdom Metazoa; phylum Chordata; order Ceratodontiformes; family Ceratodontidae; genus Neoceratodus; species Neoceratodus forsteri. Next base: position 1,093,235,782 of record CM057456.1, read on the forward strand.
CAAGTCCTGTTCCAGGCATGAGAAGGCAAATGGCTCAACCAGCCCTTCTCCACGGCCAGCTGCCTTATTGTGAATGGTGTTTGCATGCCTGCTCACATAGTAAGACAGCTGATCATGTGATCAGTTGTTTTACAATGTGAGCAAGTGTGGATGAGTATTCACAAAAAGGTGGCTGGTCATGGAGCAGGGCCGGTTGTGTCAGTCACGTTCCTGCACCTGTGCGGGGACGTGCTAACTAAATTTAAAAAATGTAGGTGCTGGGGGGGAGGGTGGTACTAGGGTGCTGCAGCCAGGGTGGGGGGATGATTTATTTAAGTAAATAATAGCAAGATGAGATGGTGGCAATCCATGGAGGTGGGTGAGTTGTGTCAGTTGGCCATCATGGGAGTTTTTTCTGTTAATGTTGAAATTGTGGGTGCTGGGGGAGGAGAGTCATGTGGGCTTGTTGCAGAGGGTGGGTAATAGAGGGGAATTGTGTTACCATGATTGGGTTGGGAAGGAGGGTGGGGTCTGTTTTTTACTCCCCCTCCCCCACAGATAGAGGAATAAGGTAGACACATATCGAATTTCCCACATTTGGGGCCCTGAATATAAATATTCATCTGAATATTGGAAATAAGGTATTTGGCCACCCCTAGTAAAAGGTAGAATTGCACCATGAGTACTCTTGATTGTCCAGTATGTTGTGTAATTCATCAAAATAAAGTGTCCTCCAACCCAGTCACACACAGTTACACAAGCAGCACACAATGTAAACCAGTGGTGAACAGGCAATGTATAGCATATCCAAGGCTTTATTTTCCAGGAGGTTTCTGCAAAATGTTTTTTTCCTCTCCTTTAAAACAAGATGTACTGTACTATAAGCCCATGAACTGCCCAACTTTAAGAACTAAGTAACATTCTAAGCCGGCCTGGCATCAATGCTGGATTAAGCATTGGACAGAATGGGCAATTACCCAGGGCCATGAGTTTGAGAGGGACCCCAAAGTGTGCAATTTTATTAAAAAAAATGCTAGCAGCTGGCACAGAGAAGCAGTGGCCACCGAGTAGTCAGTGAAAGGGAAAGGAGTCTAATACACATGCACATTGGTTGACAGGGATTCACCATTTCACTTTCAGACCCCTCCCAAGTCCTCTGCAGGATGAGGTGGGTCCTCTCCGCTCCATAGAACTGATCCTCTCTGAGTCCTCTGGGCAGATTTCTATGAGTCTTTTCTCCATCCTCAGGAGACATCTAGGGCACACTTGTGCATCAATGAGTGTGCTGTGCAGCCATCTTCAATGCTCCCCCTGACCTGACCCCCTCCCAAAACTTTAATGGTGGCTGCTCCAGTCTGTCTCACCTATGGCCATTCCCATAGTGATCACTCACTCCTTTTCACCTGTCTGTGCCCACCGCAAGTGACCATATTTACTGCGGTAATGGTGGTGGCGGTGGGGGTGTATGTATGTGACCAAATTCTACTCTGCAAAAAAAAAACTGACACTGCAGTAGTGCCAGTGACCAGCCAGTGGCAGCTTTTCGGCATCACCATGACGCCATGCACATCAGACAGTCACATGAGACAATCTTAGATGCCCCCTCCCAGACTCCAGAGTCACAGTGTGGGCTCATGCGGCAGGCACAGTGACAACATCACATTAGACTCATTCAGAGTGAGAAAGAAAAGTTGTGAAATGGTTGATATTTAAACTTAAAAATTACAGAAAAAGGATTTTGTGATTGAAATAAAAATTGGTCTTTAATCAGTCACTAGCAGTACTGGTACTTGTGTGTGATCCTGTCAGACAGATTGTAAAGGTCAGCAGGTCAGGGTCAGTCAGTGTCATCTCTGTGATGGCCCAGTGGTATTTTCTAGTTCTGCTGAAATCCAAGTGTTAAAAAAAATAAAAAATAAATAGAAAAAGGCTGTTGTGACAGCAATTCCTTAGGCAGTCACTAGTAAGTCTAATGACTTGTGAATTCATCATGTGATCCCATCCGACTGTCGGATAAAAGTCAGCTGGCCAGGATGAGTGAGTGTGTCACTGTCACAGAAAGAAGCACAATTCAGTGTCCTTTTCCCTCATATTGTCAGGCCATCCACCAATGACCTGGATCACAACAGTCACAGCACACAGCGACTAACATGGAGTGGAAGAGGGCAGAGAGCTACTACTCTGTAATCCATCCAGGATTTTCCAACTGGTGGTCATCATCACACACTGAGGTAGGTAAAAAAAATAGCCATACAATTTGAAACATTCTAACCTTCATTTCCTACCCCAAGAAAGGGCATTCAGAGTAGCTGGAAATCCCTCCAAATGCATTTTTTATGTGTCAAAAAGCCTTCAGCTTTTGGGTTAGATGGCCCCCAACCCCCAGTCTATTACTGAACTCATAGGGGGCCACAGCATTTCACATTGCCCATTGCCCCAAAAGTTGATCTGGGCTTGCCTGGCATCACTGTAAGATACATTGCCCATTCATTGAAATGTAGTTCCAGGCCAGGTTCAAGCCAGCCTCTCCTTCCCTTCAAACTAAAACACTTCCAAAATAAAATAAAATTAAGTAAAAGTGCAATCTGGCCTGAAATCACTCTGAATGGCATTGCTCATTCAATGCAGTGTAATTCCAGGCCAGCTTCAATGGATGCTCTCATTAAACCAATCTTTTTTCCCCCTAAACTGAAACAACTTCCAAAATAAAATAAAATTAAGTAAAAATCGAGTCTAGCCTGGAATCACTCAGAGAGGTATTGCTCATTCTTTGTAGTGCAATTCTCAACCAGGTTTAATGGAATCCCACATTAAACCAACACCTATTTCCCCCTAAACTGAAAAACATCCAAAATAAAGTTAAGTAAATGTCCAGTCATTCCTAAAATTACTCTGAGAGGCATTGCTCACTCAGTGCTGTCCCTTTCCAGGCCAGATTTAAGGGAAGCCCTAATTAAGTGCACCTGTCCTGCCCCCCAAACAGAAGCACCTTCCAAACTAAAATAGAGAAATGTTCCATTCACTGCAGTGTATCATCAGGTCAGGTTTGAGACAAGCCTTCATCAAGCCAGCCTCCCCTCCTGCTAACCTGAAATAATGTACAACTAATACAAAGGACAGCTCAACTATATAGCATGCCTCAGAAAGCATCCCGCATCAACAAATGCATTTCACCTTGTACAGTATACTGGTACCTGGCAGAAGAGCCATCGTGAATACATTGAAACCACTGTTTGGTAATCTGTGGTAATAGGATAATGGCTAGACTGCAATGCCTGTGAGAAGCACATCCACAGAGACATGGAGTGGGGGCAGGGGGAACTCAGTTCCAGCAGTGAATTTAAAAACCTGAACTTAGTTCCAGGAGCAAAATGGGTAAAAACTAATGTTATGCAAAATATATTACCCTCAAAGTATAAAACAGTAAATAATAGGTAAGTTTACACTAACCTTAAAGAACTGATGTGGTCTGCATTGCTCCACTACGCTCCTCCTGCTGCACTCCGGCTGGGCATTTGCACACTGCCCATCTGCACTGGGCCAGATTTTGGCAGAGTTGAACCCAGCACTTTTAGGGTTTCACATCAGCATTTATGGTGGGGTTTAGGACTCATAGAGGTTTTTTTTTCTCTTAAATATATTGGGATATGCGGGGGGCACCTGCTGGATAACAAAGTTTTTTGTACAGTAGCCCATGACCTCGAGTAACCTCACAAGTGGTGAAGCCATGAGTGAGGTTTACAAGTGGTCACAGGCTACTTTCTGAATAATGTCATTATCCAACAGGCACCCCCCGCATATTAGATTTATGCAGCAGATGTTTCTCTGTTTTCTATGCTTGCAGTTTGTTAAAAATGTGGTGACACTTCAGCTTTTTTAAAACTGTTGGTTTCAGAGTGCAACCCCCCTCCTCGCCTGGTTGCTGTGGCTGTTGTTGGTGTTTGGATGTCTTAATGACATCACAGCATCGGTGCTGACTGGCGAATGGTACAGGTTTTGAAAAATTGTAACACATAATGGTGGATCACCTAAGCGAGAACTCATTTAGAACTTGTGCAGGTGTTTTTTTATGTGCTGTTTCTTTCTTTTGTTTTTGTTTATTAAAAGGAGAAAAAAACACTTTGGGATTTTTGAAAGACATGGTAGGGTTTTGAGGTTTTGTTGGAGTACCAGCTGGATGTGCTGCTTCGTAGACTCTGGTACGTAGTACGGAAGATAAATCTGAGAATGAAAACCCAGACAGAAGTGCTATTGGAAAAAGCAGGAAAGTGGGGAAATTATTGCTGCTGTTGTTATTTTTTTCATGGTTTGCAGCTGGTAGGGGTCCTTGAAAGAGATGGCAGCTTTGCATTATGAAGGGAAGGGAGAGTGTAAGAGAGGGAGAAAGTATGGAAGTGGTTGTTAGTGAAGAAGCTGCCTTTATAATGCGTATTTATGAGAGAAAAAAACTTTTAGAGTGAGAGGAAAAGAGAATAGGTTAATGTTTTTGCTGGGTGCTTGAATTCTCAAAGTGTGTGTGCGTGGGGGGAAGAGGTTATCACTGAAGAGCTGGTGTTCACTTGCATTTTGTGGTATAGGAAGTATTCCTGGCGGGGGTGGGTAGCATTTGATGATGTAGACACTGTGGCCCAGATATTCAAACTGCGCCCAGCTGTGGCGCAAGCTTGGGCGCAGCTCAACTTTGCTGCGCAGAGGTGTGGACTAAGTGATATTCAAAGGAGCTGCGCCATGGCTCAGCAGCTTTGAATATCGCACCCTGGCCACCCCCAGTGTGCATGATGCAGTGGCCAGAGTGGAGCATGGAGATGCACTAGCACAAGTTCCATTGCACCATGCACTGCACCAGCGATATTCAAAAGATGACATGCAAATGGGGCCATAATGTATGCAAGGCGCACATGGGGCCATCTGCATGTCATTATGGCCCCATTTGCATGCAGGTCGCCGATCCCGTTGATCTTGCACCTCGCGCCCTGCCAGGCAGCAGCCGTCTTGGACCGACGCCCCCTGCAGCCCGATCGCAGGCATCTGTGTAAAAATAGAAACCGTTCCTATATCCCTGGTGGTCCAGTGGACCACTATGTGCCCGATCGTGGGCATCTGTCTAAATGACAGACATATTCGTCCTATATCCCTGGTGGTCCAGTGGACCACTATCTGCCCGATCGCGGGCATCTGTCTAAATGACAGACATATTCATCCTATATCCCTGGTGGTCCAGTGGACCGCTATCTGCCCGATCGTGGGCATCTGTCTAAATGACAGACATATTCGTCCTATATCCCTGGTGGTCCAGTGGACTGACATCTGCCCGATCGCGGGCATTTGTAAAAACAAAAAAAATTCCAATATCCATGTGGTCTAGTGGTACCCCCCCCATCCACCCACTGAGCACCACCGCCCTGCTCCCCGGTCAGCGGCGGGGGCGGCAGCACCTCACCCGCCTGACGCTGACACCTTCAGTAGGGCTGCACCCATTGGTTCTGGCGTGAGCCAATGGGCATGCAACCTGCCATCTACACATTCCAGATATGTGAATGATTTCATTCACATATCTAGAATAATATAATAGGAACTCACGCCCATTGGCTCACGCTGCAGAACCAATGGGCATGCAGCTCACCGAGGTGTCAGCCGTGGGTGGCAGGCAGGTGGGGTGCTGCTGCCCGCCGGCTGACCGGGGGGGGGGAGCGGGGCAGTGGTGCACAGCTCTAAAGGTGCCTGAGGTAAAAGCATCTGACTTTCAGAAATTTTTAAATGACATTTCGCAATTACATAAACTGTTGAATTTTAAGCCCCTATAAGTTTAAAGCTAGAGAACAGAATATCACCAATGTTGTTAGATTCATTGACCCTAAATATTAGGCTTTAAGGTAACTGCTATGGTCCAACATCAGAATGTCATACTGCCATGCTAATGACCTGGGTTTGGAAGTCATGTCGGGAGGCAGGTCATAGCTAAACCTTACTATCACTGTTTTGCAGTTTCCATGAATCCTCCAAGAAAGTATGCATCTCAATTCTGGTGGCTAAGTTCTAAACATAGAAATATTTTCAGAAATGTTCATATGAATATTAAATTGTTAGTCTTTGAGCCCCTATACCTTCCACACCTTTCATTCAAATGTCATGAAACTTGGTAAGCCCTTAAGGCCATTCCCATAACATATGCATGCCAAATTTCATACACCTAGTTTTAACATGGTCTGAGTTATGGCCAGTTAAACAATTTTAGAAAATTCCAAACATATTCACGTAATTTCACAAAAAATTGCAGAAGTTCACAAAAATTCAGTGAATTCAGAATTTGCTAATTTTGCCCACATCTAGACACAAAGCTTTACAGCTAGTTGTGACTGTGGGCACTGTGACATAAGTATCTGCATATCTTTAGTCATGATGGAACACAATGCTAGGTATCACTGTTGCAGGAGTGTTGGAGGGGTATTGCAGGGCCATGATGATAACGCAGGTAAAGTGATTCGGTGGTGATAAGTGTTTTTTTTAAACTTAAATTCCACAAGTGGAAGCCAGCTCAGTGGTGAAGAGGGTGCCTTACCTCTTCCCATGCCAGCGACCCATGTTTGGAAACTAGCATGAGTCACTGAGGGGGTCAGCAGGGGAGAGGCAGGGAGTTGGACAGAGCAGCTGCCAGGCAGCTCTCCTCTCCCAAGGAAGGATGTGGGTTTCCCTGGATCTTGGCTGCCACCAGGTAGAGGCTTGGTGGCAGTGCCAAGCCTAGAGGGGACCAGGTGCTAGGTTGGATGGGAGGAAGGGGCCATCACCAGAACCTCATAGAGCATGCATGCTTCCCTGCATTCCTGTCCATGTACTGGGGACTCAGGGTAAAAGTAGAGGAAATGGAAAAAGGGGGTGCCGGGCAGGTAAGATGATGCATCTCAGTAGGGTCTGAATGGAAATGCATCCTCACTAAGAGAGGACCATAGCTGAGCCTGACCAGGTCCCTGCGGGAGAGAAAACCCATGTGGAAAAAAATTACATGAGTGGAATTCTAGTGGCATTACCTATTATGTGTCCATGAACTGCTAAGCAAATTTTGCCAGTTACTGATTTCTAAAGTATCAACAATAAATGTTAACCTACCAGACCACGTTCATTCATCTTAATTAAATTCAACAAGATATTTACTTTAGCATGCATTGCCAAATCTTGAGTGTATACTTGCAAAAGCAGTGGAATTATAAACATTCAGGTATTTTGAACATTTTGACAAAATTTAACAAATAAATTTTGAAATTTCAAACGCCTGTAACTTACAATTTGTATAACTAATTACCTCTTTATTTGGCAGTTTATATGACTCTTCCAAGACAATATGCATATAAATGTTCAATTATATAGCTCCAAAGGTGGCTAAGTTGTAAGCATAGAAATATTTACTGGCATTTTCACATGAATAACAAATTGCCAGATTTTGAACCCCTGTAACTTCTACTCCCCTCATTCAAATGTCATGAAACTAGGCATACTTCTAGAATCTTCCAAACAATATGCATTTCAAATTTCGGCTATAATACTGATTGAGTTATGCCCAATTAAAGAATTTCAGAACATTTTAAAAAAGTCACAAAAATTCACAGAATTTTGTGAAAATTCTGTGAAATTAGAATTAGCTAATCTTGCCCAGACCTAGCCACAGGGGTGCTCCAGTGCAGGCGGAGCAGCATGTTCACATGCTAGCAGAAAATGCCTGCACTGGTGCATGATCCCACCAAAACAGGGGTCACTGCACACTCTGGTAGGTGTTTACACACCAGGATCTACACTGGTGTAGCTCATCTGCACCACTTGAAATGTTACAGATCATGTAGTGTAAGTGCACCTGAAGTTTAAAACAAATAAAGTGCAAAATACAACATACTCTGTAAGAAGAAACTGGGTCCATGGACCCCTGTGTTACTGCAAGAAGGTGGATTCCAGGGGATTCTTAATGCGCAAATTTGGAATTCTTAGTTGTTTAAAGTGCAGGAGCTCATCTCTCTTCTAGTAAACTGCAAATTAACTATTTTATAAATTGTGTTGTGAAACTTTTATTAAAGGTGGCATAATGTTTTAGTGAAGGTGACAGTTTGATAGCAGCTCCAGTAGCAGACAGCAGAGACTTAACAAGGTGCAGAAAAAGCATATGCACACTCCCATACAGGTATAGTGGTTACAGGTAATGATACAGACACATGCACAGTAAAATGAGCTCAAAATGCCACCTGCCAGGATATGGGCAGGAGAATAATAATCACAGAAAGGATTATAAAAAAATAGGAACTGTGGCAGGACTGATGGGCTGGCATCATGGGGATCTCCAAATGTCCTTGGCATGCATTTTGGAAAACAGCATGCCACAAAACAGCAGAATCAGACATGCCATTTCTCAGGACTAGATCTGTGCAGAATACAGAATTATAAAATGTGTTTCAAAAATTCTGTGGCCTCATTGGTCAAAACAGTCACATGACCGTGTGTTAATCCTGCAACAGACAACCAATAAAGATCCGGCTGATCAAATGTTTACTTTGTTTGAACCTAATTGATTTTTTTTTTAAATTTCTAAAAACAGATTCATTTTTTAATCGCAATAATGCACTTTAGAGCATGTGTAATAGTCAGATTTACACACTTCTTATGTGGTTAAAGTCACTTGGCTGCACCTCATGATACACTATGCAAGGAGTGTGTAAATTCCACAACAACACAAGTCCTGATGTGCATTATTGCTTAATTTCAGCAGCAGAATACGTGTGGAATGGCAATTCCAGTTCCAAGCTGCTGTTTGAAATTTCTTTTAGAATTTTGTGGAATTCCAAAAAGCATTTCTATGTAAATCATGGTATAAACATGTCTCGGAGCATGTAACCCATGAGATAATTTCCTGTGGCTTGTGGAAAAAGACTCTGCAGTTTCTATAAACCAAAGATTACTAATGCACAAAAACATTCTATTTATAAGATTTTAGAATTCTGATACTGATGGAATTATGTGGAAATGGGATTTTCTGAAATTCTGCATAATTCTTTTCCATTGGAATTTAAAAAATTCTGCACTTTACTAGTCCAAGATCCCCAGAATTCTAGTTTGTGCATCAACACTCAAATGTGTTGCTTGAAGGTTGGCTGAGTTATAAGCAGTCAAACATGAGAAATTAAAAGAAGTACATAATGTGGAAATTATTTTTTTTACAAAAATCAAAACAATTGCAACAATTTTGTGTTAGCCATATCCATGAATTTTGCATAGCCTTACACCTGATCAGCAACAGAGGAGAAAGGAAAAGTCAGGGTGGAGTGGTGAAAATATTGCGATAATTCTGTAGCAGCCTTATTCATTAATTTTGTATAGCCTTACACCTGATCAGCAACAGATGAGAAAGTAAAAGGCTGGGTGGAGTGGTGAAAAGGTAGAATTTTAAGAGGACATCATAAGGGCAGTAGGTGAGATGGAAAGGCATTGCATAACCATGATAGTAGTACAGTTAAATAGATTTGCCTGTCTAGAGCACAGGTCAAGTCAGTGGAATTATGAGTCAGGCAAAAAAGCTAGAATGAGGAGCAAACTATTGTTGTCTCCATTGACATGAATTATATAGGGATCACATGTCCTGAGGTAGGCCATTTACAGAACTAAGAATGTTCCTAAAAGGAAAGGTATCCAGTGTGAGCTTTCTCAAGATACTCTTGGTTCCAGGGGATTTTACAGAATGCCAGTAAGCCATTAAGCAGACTACCTCTTGCTAAGGAAATACAAAATTAGTAGCTCAACCTTTGCCTATTCACAAACATTAAATGCCTTATTCATTAGGAATGCTACTGTTTTATGGCATACATCAGTTAAAACAGAGAATTCAGTGCACCCCCCACACCACCACCACCATGGCAACTCTTACAATATTCTTTCTGCCTGAACTGGTAACTTACTTATTTTATCTCCAGTGGGTGATGAGGTCTCCTGGTATTTATATCAGAGCTCTGCTGTAAAGTTGTCCAGCTACCAGACATATCACAGTGGACTGCCCATCAGCTGGGTCCCTCTACTAAAATGTAACTTCCTGATTTAGCTTCTTTTATATAAGGTACACTGCCTAAATTGGGTTCCTTTAATTAAGGTGCAAGCCCAAACCAGTGTGTAGGTAACTGGTGAAGAGCCTGCTGATAGAGGGAGCCATAATCTCCCAAGCATTAAACAAACACTAAGTTAGCAGCTCAACTCTTGCAGATTCACAAACTTAAATGGCTTTTGGCTGCAGTGGGCATAGCCCTGCAAACCTTTTATGATGAGTTAAGGGACTCAGCATTTCTTCCTAAAATTTTAAGAACCCAAATTGAGTAAACCCTCCCACAACCACCAACTGTGCACTGTATTACCCCCAGCCCTCTGTTCCCAATTCATTTGTAAACTCTCCCACAATTGCCCACTGCCCACTGTTCCCAATTCCTGCTCACAAAAAGTGTTCTTTTTTCCAGTGTAAGTCATAAAAGAAGTTGCATTAACAAAAAATTAAAAATAAACCTTTGAGCATTTCCTTGTTTGTTTAGTTTTTGGGCACTTTCTCAATAAAGTCAGATGTGAGGAGAAAAAGAGAAAGAGAGACTACACTTCTTTCTTGTCAATTTCAGTGGCTCTCTCTCCTCCGCTACACTGGGGTGGACAGCAGGTCCACAAGAAGGAGGTTTTAGGCAAATTATTCAAAATAATAAAACAAGCCAGTGGGTCTTTAATCAGTAGCTGTATTCACCTCCCCCTCCTCTCCCTTTCAGAGATGAATACAGCTACTGATCAAAGACCAGGCAAGAAGACCGTGTTGCTGCTCCATTCCCCCATATCTTCAAGCTTGCCCCATACTGTTTTTTGTCAACATGGGGAAGCCCAATCCCCGAGTCAACATGTATCCCCCCAACCCCCACTATTGTGGTACACTAGGAGCCCACCCCAGTGTGCCCGGATAATTTTTTATTTTGTTTTCCTTTCCAACACCAGGATGCTCACTCCCAGTGTTGGATGCCCCCCAAGCCCACTTTCATTGCTGAGGGGGGTGCCCAATCCCCCTGTTGGTAGCATGCAACCCCCACCCAACTCATGTGGCACACTGGGAGCCCACCCCAGTGTGCCCAAAAGTACTTTTATTTTTGTTTTACCTGTAAATACAGAAAACCATCCCCTGCCATCTTTTTTATAACCTGTAATAAAGAAAATGGTCCCTCAGCATCTTCCTGTCCCCCTTCCCCCATCCCCACACTCCCACTGAGCAGACACCTCCCCATACCCTCCTTACCCCATACTTACCTCCAGAGGTCAATGCTGTCATATTCTCTGGACCGGGACACATCTGCAATCTTCAAAGCCCAACCGCAAACTGAAGATTTCAAGGTAAGCCATACAATGGGAATCAAAGTGGGGGGTCAACTTATGTTGATACCTCAGTCATTTTTAGGAATTTTGGTCCCAAATTTTCAACATGGGGTTCTTGGGACCCCATCTCATGAACACTGGCACTGTCATTTCATTATTTGGTCCCAAAAGCTGATTTCGCAGTCGCTGTATGGAATCACCTTTCAGGACTGATGAACAGAATGACAGTGCCAGTGTTCTTGAGGTGGGATCCCAAGAACCCCATGTTGAAAATTTGGTGAGAAAACTCTGAAAAATGCCAGTGTTATGAGCATGCATTGCACAGTTTCTACGCACGCTTATAACTTTGACAATTTTTAATATTTTCACTACAGATTTTCAACATTGCCATTTTTTCACACCTCCTTATGACCAGTATAGCTGTAATTTTTCACATCCTGCTTGAAATGTGTTTTCACACCTGTGACGCAGAATGGCACAGTCACTGTGCAAAATCAACTTTTGGGATGGACTAACAAAATTACAGTGCCACTGTTCGCGGCGGGGCAAACACCCATGTTGAAAATGTGGTGAAAATATTCCACAGTTTCTATGCACATTCATATATTTTCCAGTTTACAATAGTTTCACTCCAGCTTTTCAAAATTGCCATTTTTTCACATCTCATGAACAGTACAGCTGACATTTTTCACATCCTGACCCAAGCCTGTTTTCACACCTGTGGTGCAGAATGGCACAGTTGCTGTGTGAAATCACCTTTTGGGATGATTTAATAGAATGACAGTGGAACTTTTCTTGAAGTGGGCTCCTAAAAAAACATGTTGAAAATTTAGTGAAAAAATTCAAAAAAATGTCCGAGTTACACGTGGTTGTTCAAACTTTTATACGAACACGTGTAACTTTGCTCTTTTTCAGTTTTTTACTCCAAATTTTCAATACAGCCATTTTAACACACCACCTCATAAATAGTATGGCAGTCATCTTTCACATCCTGCCCAAAATGTATTTTCACACCTGTGATGTAGAATGCCATTTTCCCACGGATTTGAAAATTCTCACCTACGGGGTTCATGAGGTGGGGTGATAAGAAGACTATTGTTCAACATTTGGGGTCAAAATATGAAAAAAATAACAAAGTTATGCCCACTTCTTGCAAACTACGGGGTTTATGCCCTCACTCCCCCACCCCCCAAACCCATTTGGCGTCACAATACAAAAAAAAGACAAAGTTATGCTCATTCCTTGTAAATGATGGGATTTATGCCCTCTTGCTCCCCCCACCTCCCAAACCCAAGACACACACACACACACACACACACACACACACACACACATATCAAGTTAATGTATTAGCAACCCTAGTTGCTCTGCCAGACCCTGTTTTATTAGAGGTGTAACTGCTTTATGGCATACATCAATTAAAACAGAGAATTCAGTGCACACACACCACTGCATATCTTTCAGATACAGTGTTTATCAGTTAAAACAGAGCAGCCAATTTAGGCAGTACATACTGAATAAAATAATCTAGTTCAGGCTGTTACATTTGAGAACAGGGACCCAGCTGATGGCTGATAAAGAGTGTTATGAGTTTATTATGCAGCAGGATGTTGCTTTATTACAAGAAACTTGGTGGATAGATGATTATACCCCTAGATTATCTGCCTCTAAGGTTTATTCAATCACAGCTTTGAAACTGACTAAATAGTTATGCTGTCAATCAGGATTGTAGCAGTAGTAGTAACCTTTTTATTCGTAATACAGGAACAGGGACTACAAAACTCTGTTGTGCCATAGCTCACTTTCAGTCGGGTCCCATAGTACTTCATAAGGTTGCAATATCAATCTAAAAATTGTAATGAATAACATATATTCAACAGGACATACAAATCCTAATTATACATTACAGTAAATTTATGTAATAAATCTAACACACAGTATATACAATATGCACACATATTATTTAGTTAATTCATACAGGTAATCCCTTTGCATTTGCATTGCTTCATTAAGAAGTTGTATTAGAGTGACTTCATTAAGGTAGACTGTACTCTTCTGAGTGTAAAAAACAAGGGTTTAGGTTTTTCAGTTATTTAATTAGTCTGTACTATGAGTAACATAAACTAGATTATACCTAAAGGTGATAGGAAATAGTTTTTATACCCCTTGATGCCCTCCAGTTGTTCTTTTAGTGTCTATCCAATACTCTGATATGTTTTTAACCTTTTTTGCCAAATTAATATTCTAATTGTGTTGCTTTTGTAACTACCCACAATCCCTTTCTCCTCAGTAGAGGTAAGGGAGAAGGGAGGGACACCTGTGACCAAATAGGGTCCATGGTATAGTAATAGGCAGGGGAAATAATGCAGGCTAGATAGGCCTAAGGGTCCTTTTCTGCCAACACATTCTAGGTTTTGATGTAGGTAAAAGAGATACACCCATAATTTCGGGTAGGGAGAAGGACACCTCTGGGAAGGGTGAGGTGAGTGGCCTCAAAATATGTAGAATGTGGGATACATAGCATCATACTGTGGGACACATCATCAAACATTGAAATAGAAGCTCCGAACACTATGAAAACTAATGCTTTTATTTTTGCAATGCTTAGGATCATAAATTATTATGGATATCTGCTATAAAGTCTGAGTTAACAGCACTCTCTCTATGCAGGTATTACAGTTTACTTGTGGGACTGATGAAGGACATGACAATTCTGAGGGGTAAAATAAGGGACTCCTTCCTAATATGGGACAGTTTTTACTTATTTATTTATTCATTTGATAACCAGGTAGGTACACTGGTCCCAGGGACTGTTTTCAGGAATGACCTGAGCCATCTAGATGGCACAAACAATACATGTAATACAATGCTTGAGATTCAGCATACAATACATAAGTAATGATTATAGAGTTGGGGGCAATACTCATCATCAAAAAGTTCCATCAGATAAGCCAGTGCATTAGGAACAACATACAAGTAGAAGTGAGAAACACAGACTAACAATAAAAATGTGAAATAAAAAGCTGCTGTGAGGCAAGTGGATTGGCACCCTTAATCAGGCAGAGTGAGAAGGTACACTAATTATAACCCTGTACCCTACCTATGACAGGAAGGGTACTTTCAAGCCAAGGCAGATAAAAGGGTGGTTTTAAAGTGCAACTTGAACAGGTGGGAAGTGCCTAGTGAGTGGAGCATGGCCAGTAAGCCATGCCAGAGCCTGGGGGCAGCATGGAGAAGGCTCTCTGACCCATCTTGGTAGCAGTCCGGGGATAGTTGAGGAGCCATTGCGAGGAAGACTCTAGTTTGTGTGTGCCATACTTAATACTAAGAAGTCTAGTTAGAGGGGAACAAACCCATCATGCTGGGACTTATTGATAAGGGTACCCATGAGGTAATCCCAGTGTTCCAGAGGGGAGAGCTAACCAAGCACTGAATAAAGTGAGCAGTGGTGGGTGTTAAACAGGGCTTGAGTGACAACTCTACAAATGCCACTGAAGGTGGTATTGAGATGTGTGAGGTACTGAGTCGAGGTCTGGGAGATGATGGGAGAGCATTAGTCCAGGAGAGGGAAGAGCGTGCCTTGACTAATGGCCAGTTGCACTTTGGGGGTCATGAACTGTTTCAGGCAGTAGCAGACACCCAGTTGCTGGTTCACACATTTTATAACTTGTCCAATTTGATCTTCAAAAGTGAGGGAGGGACAAAGGGTGACTCCCATTTACATGATGGTAGTAACTTGTTTAAGAGGGGATCCATCAGGAGTCAGGATGCTTACAGAGTTATTTTGCCCTACAGTGCATTTGGTAAGCCTTGGCTTGGACCCAAATAGCACTCCCTTAGTTTGTTTTATTTTGAATTAACAAGTAATATTACATGCAAATGACTTATGGACAGTTTCAAATTCCCTGGATTGGGAACAGGATAAGTTCAATGGGCTCTGGTCACTCCTGAACAAAATGAGATTGTCTGCATACATAATCATGCAGCTGTCTATATTATCCCTGAATGGGTGGTTGACAAAGAGGGAGAAAAAGATGGGTTTTAGTATGAACCTTGCGGGACCCCACTATATACACCTAGGGTGCTGGATGTGATCCCCCTCCCCGTCACAAACCCTTTGAGATTTTCTCAGCATAGTTTCTGAACAGTTCCATATGATAAGGGTGAGTGTAAAATGGCAAAGCTGAAAAGGGCAAAAGGAAAACAGCGTGATCACATAGGGCAAGTGGCATAGCACAGTGATCATTGAAATGGTGACAACAGTGCATGGTGAAATTCTGTGCAGGGCTATGCCTCCCGCACTACCCCCTTTGCAGGGGGCTTCACCCCCCACACCCACCTTACTAAATATAACCAACTTCAGGGGAGTCACAACTCAAGAAGGAGGAAAAGCTGTAGGTTGCCATTTTAGTGATAGCTATATTTTGCCACTCACCCTATGTAGCCACACTGTTTTCCTTTGCCCTTTTTGGCAGTGCCATTTTTGCGATCAATGTTTTCATGGGATACCTTCCTGAACCAAGCCATGGTTGCCATTGAGGAGCCTTAGGAGCTGAGTTTACCAAGGAGAATGTCATGATCGACCAAATCAAAGGCCTTAGATAGATCAATGAAGGTGGCACCTGTGAACTTGCCTTTGTCTGAGTTCCTTAGGACATGGTCTGTGAAACAGGCTGGAGCCGTGGTAGTGCTGTACCCTTGTCTGAATTCATGCTGGTTGGGAGATAGCAGATTGTATTTTGAGACATGGTCTCAAATGTGAAATCCACTGGAAAACATTTTTTTCTAGGATCCTACTTAGATGAGCGAGGATGGACTCCAGCCTGTAATTATCCAGGAGTTTAGGGTCACCTGACTTGAATATGGGAATGACTCTGGCCTGTTTCCATAACAAGGCGATGGATGAGGAGGAAATGGACAGATTGAATAAGGCAGCAAGTGGATGAGCAATGAGGACAGCTGTCAGTTTAAGGAACAGAGGGTAGAGATCATCACTTCCAGCACTGTCTGAATTGGGGAGGGTCCTGAGGAGACACTGGACCTCAGTGGAGGAAGTGAGTTTAAAGTGGAAGGCAGGGTAACCATTCATATCCATTCCTTCTTCCTCAGTGACAAGTGTAGCATCCTTGGGGGGAGTTTAGCAAGGTATTCATCTAGATTAGCGAATTTGTGGTTTAGGGCCTTTGCAACTTTAGATGACTCAGTTATGAAACCTGTATCCATGAGCAAGCTGATGTGGCTCTACCTGGGGCAAATAAGGGAGTTCACTGAGGTCCAGAACCTATGAGCAAGGCCATTGATTTTAATTTTTTTACCAGAAAACTGGGTAAAATTCCAGAATATGGACTGCCTGCACACGGGTAAAAAAAGAAATTTCACAGAATTTGGCATTTTAGACCACATCATTAAATCTGCAGACCCTGTATTTTTCTTATAATTGCTTCCTGTACTATTATTAATTTGCTATGTTTAATGCTCTGTATATTAAGCCTGCTTTTATTCTGATTATTTATACATGTACTAAAAGAATGACAGCAGAATCCCAGCAGAATCTGGCAATTAAAGTTACAATTACCAGTTCAATTCCCAGAATTTCAAGTCTTATTTTAATCACTGTAAATCAGTCGCCTTTCCTATGAGGGTCACCCAAGTTGAGGGTCTGCTGATTTTTAATGAAGGAGGCCTTGAGGTATTTGGATTCCTTAGTTTACAAAGGTTCTGGAGTCTATGATTGTTGTTCCAGATGACAGGGGAATGGGGAGGATTTATTGGTCACCTATAGGATATCCCACAGTTTCACTTTTGCAAGGAACCATTTGGTAAGCAATCTTGAGTTACCACACCTGATTTGCTGGGTTGTGGTAGGGAAGTGTTTGCCCTGAATAGAAGGTAGAGCAGCAGTGAGGAATCCAAGGGCAGAATCCACATTAGTTTGTTTGTGGAGGCGGACCAGTTAGCTGCCATAATGTCTGAGTGCAGTTTATCTATATCACACTTGGAGAAATCCCTATAGCATCTAAACTTAAATGGGGGACATGGGTTACAACAGGACTGCATACAAAAAGTGGGGGAGTGGTCACTGATGGAGTCAGACAGCACACCAGCCATGAGGATCTTGTCCTCCCATTTTGTTATAATCCAGTCAAGGAGGGAGTGTATGGAGAATTTAGGGTTGAGCCACATGGTGGAAGAGATAATCTGGGTAAGATTCAATTGCTTAAGCAACTCTACAAACTCAAGTTGATGGTCATTAAGCCATTTTAGGCTAAAATCCTCTACTATTATAAGGCTCCACAAAGGAGAGAGTGGCAATGCCTTGGGTTATTTGAGTGAGTTCCTTCAGACTCCCCCCCCCCCCAGGAGAATTGTATGCACAATGTAAGTACAGTTTATTTGTGGCCCTAAGGATCAGTTCAGTTATGATCCTTTCTGGAAGAGAATCATCAGAGTCACTACTTGAGATAACTGAGGCTTTTAAGCAATCTTTAAAATGCAACACCCCACCACCAATTTCTTTCCAGGTCTGTCATGCATGAAGGAGGTATAGCCCCTAATTCGACAGTTTGAGTCTGGGATGGAGGGCTTCAACCAAGTTGACTAAGCCAAGAATATTAGGGTTGTAGAGGGCAGTCTAGGCCTCTAGCTCATTGATCTTAGAGAAGAGGCTACATACATTCATGTATGAAATCCTTTACCCATGGCTAATTGCTCAGTGGGGATTAATGTGTTTTAGTGGGGAGGGTGTTGGTCCTGGGTTGCTTTCAATGTCACCACACAGTAAAAGCGGCAAAAGGGGAGTCAGAGGGTTCCTGCCACCCCACAGTGAAAGTGACTGTTGAGTGGGACTCAGGGAGAAAATATAAGCACCCATCATAATAATAATAATAATAATAATAACTTTATTTATCAAGCGCTATTCTCATGTATCAAAGTGCTGTACAACACATCAAACTCTAAAATATTTAAAAAGAAAATATAAAACTTGCTAAAAGTATTAATGTAATATGCAGATCAATTAATATCAAAACCAAAAATCAGGAAAAGCAACCAAATAAAGATGGGTTTGAAGGGCAATTTTGAAGCTCTCCACTGCCTGGCTGTCTCATATCCGACAAGGTAGAGAATTCCACAGGATGGGAGCAGCGTAAACAAAAGCCCGCACTCCCGAGGTCTTCCAGATAGATAGATAGATAGATAGACAGACAGATAGACAGATGGACAGATATTTTATTTATAAAAGCACCCATTTCCAGAGACTCTGGGCACTGTACACTGTATATAAAATTCAACTGGGAGCATATTATTAAACTATCTATCCCGCTAAAACCACACACTTAATCAATAAATGCTTGCTAGAACAAATACGTTTGTATTTGATGACATTGTTTCTTCTCCAAATCTCCAAAAAAAGTGATATATAATAGGGGGTGAGATAGGGAGGGATAGGGTGGAGGTGGGGGCGTGACTCACCAAGGTTGTACTGGAGTAGTTTTTTTGAGCTGCTAGATCTCTGGACAGTATATAGGCACAGGACTCACCTAGAAAGTTGAAGCCTAAAAGAAGAGAGCATGTGATGGATGCAGATGCTATTAGGTACATTTTGGGTGACTCCGCATGGCCATTCCAGAGGTGTCTAGAATTATGTGTGTAATGGACTGAGGGGACCTATGTGTGTGATGGACTGATGGGACCTAATTGTAGTACAACAGACCAGGACAAGTGCCATAGACCCCTGGTGATGCTGGACAACAAATGAGAGTAAGGCAGCTGTTATTTAACACCCCCCCCCATTACCTAATACAAATTATCTATAAACACAGCCACACACAGGCACTAGCAGTTGCCAATCGGTGAGATAAGCTCAATATTCAACTATAACCACTGCGACTCAAGAGCAGGCTTATACTTAAGTAGCACATATATGACAACTAATCCATGCAAGAGCAAGTTCCCTTATGCTGCTGTAACCCCCCTACAAATGGGGGTTCCCAAAAAGTCTTTCTCGAGCTTGCCTAAATGCTCCCTGCCAGGCAGGTGTCCTTCATTTTAGCAGTTTAAATGTGATTGCCAGAGAGTGCCTGTACAGCCTCTGTGTACTGCCTTTTTAAGAGCTGCCTGGATTGCAGTCATAAGTAATTTGGAAGGAGCTCTGTTGAAAGATGTAACTATTTGCTGAAAATCATTTATAGTGATAATGATAATGTAGTTTGTCTAACCTGCCTTCTTTGGAGCAAGGACTATTTTATCTCCACTATCTTGGTCCTGGACTGTGAATTGGACCAATCAGTTCTGGCGAGACCTAAAATGGAGCCGGACTACAGGAGCTGTCTGGAGTCAAAATCTGTAGGAATTGTAGTTTTGGGCTTTTGGCACCTTTTTGCACCTAAAGGGGGAGCCTTTGTTGTGACTAACAGACAGATCAGCCAATCAAACCTTTTGGATTCAGAGGAAAATCCCTGGCTTGCTGGCAGTTGAGTCAATCTAAGTTGGGAGCCGAAGAAGCAAGAGCTCAATACAGTCTCCGTGGAAAGGCCTGAGTTTTTAGCCTGCATGCCTGCCTGCTGCCCCCTAAAGGGAGAGAAGATAATTATTTTGGACTAATTCCAAGTTTGTGAGAACAAAGTAAGTCACTGATTTTTTACCAGGCTCATACCTGAAGAAGACCAAAGATTTTGCTGAATGCGATTGGCCTGTCAGGATTTCCAACTGCTTTTGAATCCCCGATTTGTGCAGAGACTTTGCGATCGTGACCGGAGAGCGGTTTGCCTGGTACAGTAGAATTTCCTTACATGTGAATGTGCTGTGTATTGAAAGTGGGTCGTGATTTGGTTCCCCACTGTGTGAACTGTGTTCTGCTTGCTGGAAGCTGTACCTAGCCCAAAATGGACTGTATCTGAATTTGTCTCCATTTGGCCTGGGCCTTGCCACACTTGCCCAGCCAGACTACCCGCTGCATAGAGAAAGCCATCGACGAGAGACCTGCCTGGGGATCCGCCCCCTGCTCCACACTTGAACAGGAATGATGCCTCAGTGAATCGTGTGGGCCCTGCTTCTCCTGGCACTCCAGATCGACCAATTTTCATCCAGCCTGTGTCCAGTCTTGGGTATCAGGAGTAATCTTCAGGGTGGCTCCCTGCAACAACAGTCTAATCTAAAAGTGTGTCATCTGATTGTCATCTTGTTTTCTTTTCACGAATTGAGCCCTCTGGCTCCGGATTACAAATAGTGTGTGTTGTGCATGTTGTTTTCTTCTATCACAGGGCCCCAACCATCTGCAATGTTTCTGGCTAGCCCACTATTCTCCATCTGGGTACCCAGAGTGTGTGTGACTGTTGATGGACCCTGAAGTGCATGCATAGCTGTTTGATTGATACAGCCTTAAGCAAATTAACCTGATTACGCCCCTCCCTTGTTCAAGTCCCTTAAATAAATCAGGTCTAACTCTTTTTTGCATTTACCCTGACTGTGGTTCCAGTTTGTGCAAGAGTGCTGTACTGCTGTTATTTGTGTGTATAGCCTTGTTTTACAGGGGGTTCCCAGGGCCAGGCCAGGGGAAAGCCCTGGTGGTAAGCGCAAACAGTGTGGGTACTTGTGGGGTGTATCAGAGATATTGTGAAAGTGATTACTGTGTATTGTTCCAGCCACTAGTAAGGGAAGAGGGGGGTTACAGTGTCCTGAAGGGCTGTGCCCAGGTTGGCTTGACCACTACCAACCCTGACCTCAGAGTGGAGGCACTCGTTTCGGAACTGAGGCTCCTTAACCTGCTACTAGCCAAGCAGGCAGAGGTAGTAGCCCTTGGGATGGCACCACCTAGGGGTTACATTGCTATCATAAATCAGACAGATTAGGCACCAGAACATAACATGAGCTCCCATATGTACTATCACCCATTGGACAGATTAAGCAATAAAAACATCACAAATGCATAAGGGTACACCCCTAGGAGAGAAGCCAGAAATAACTGGGGAGGAAAGGATATAAACTAGTTTCAGTAATGTCAATGAACTAGCATTATAGGGTATTGCCAGTGTCTCTTAGAATAGACACTAACTACAAGTAGTAGTGTATAATAGTAATGACCGCCTCTAATATTCAATTTTAAACCCAGCTGGACAAAACAAATGTAACTGAAGCAGTAACAGGCAGACAATTGGAAGCCCAGTAAATTAGAGTTATCAGCTACTAGTGAGAGCAAATTGATACAAGCATCCTTTAATAAGTTCAGCACTACTGTCTAACATCGGCTGCTGAAGGGAGTAGGCACAGCTGTGGAAGCCCTATAGACCCAGAATAGATCAGCAGGTCTTATCTGGAGAGCCACATTAGTTTCTGTTAGTTCACTAGGTTACTTGTTGTTCTAGTGGCAGTAGGTCAGAGTCTCTGGCTGATGGCCAACTCTACAGCCGATGCCCATGGTAGACGTCCTTATTCTGTGGCCCTTAGCATGTCAGCCCACTAAATGGTGGCCTGCTTGTGGAAAGGGTCTGACATATCAGGGGGTGAAAATGCCCACTTCTCTGCTTGTGATTGGCAGCTGGAGAGTAGCGTGGGCTGCTGGAGTCCCGGAATCATGTTGGTGTGGCGATCGTTGGGGGGTTGATTGCAAAGCCCACCTCATGGCCCTGTGCTGCTGCTGCTGTCTGGGAATCCTGGAAGATCTGTACACCAGGTATAGACCTTGGGTCTTTACAAAAATAAGCTTAAACTTGCCGCTGCGCCCAATGAAGCCCACCTCTCTGCTGGTGATTGGCAGCTGGAAAGTGGCATGGGCTGTTGGGGTCCGAGAATCGTGTTACTGTGGTGATCACTGGGGGGGTTGCAAAGCCCATCTCGTGGCTTGTCTGCCACTGCTGCTGTCCCAGAATACTGCAGGATCTGCACACCAGGTACAAGCCTTGGGTCTTTACAAAAGAAGTTTAAACTTGCAACTGCTCCTGCAGAAGCCCACCTCTCCTTTGGTGATTGGCAGCTGGTGAGTGGCGTGGGCTGCTGGAGTACAAGAATCATGTTGGTGGGGGGGGTTGTGAAGCCCATCTTACAGCCCTGTGCTGCTGCTGCTGTCCCAGAACACTGGAGAGTCTGCACACTGGGTACAGACCTTGTGCATTTACAAATAAAAGCTTAGTCTTGCCACTGCTCCTGCTCCTGCTGAAGCCCACCGTGCCACTGGTGATTGGCAGCTGGTGAGTGGCGTGGGTTGCTGGAGTACAAGAATCATGTTGGTGGGGGGGGGGTTGCGAAGCCCATCTCACAGCCCTGTGCTGCTGCTGCTGTCCCAGAACACTGGAGAGTCTGCACACTGGGTACAGACCTTGTGCATTTACAAATAAAAGCTTAGTCTTGCCACTGCTCCTGCTCCTGCTGAAGCCCACCTCTCCTCTGGTGATTGGCAGCTGGTGAGTGGCGTGGGCTGCTGGAGTACAAGAATCATGTTGGTGGGGGGGTTGTGAAGCCCATCTCACAGCCCTGTGCTGCTGCTGCTGTCCCAGAACACTGGAGAGTCTGCACACTGGGTACAGACCTTGTGCATTTACAAATAAAAGCTTAGTCTTTTCACTGCTCCTGCTCCTGCTGAAGCCCACCGTGCCACTGGTGATTGGCAGCTGGAGACTGTTGTGGGCTGCTGGAGTCATGGAATCACGTCACTGCAGCAATCGTTGGGGGGTAGTTGCAAAACCCACCTCATGGCCCCATGCTGCTGCTTTCTCGGAATGCTGGAGTATCTGCACACCAGGTACAGACCTTGGGTCTTTACAAATAAAAGTTTAAACTTGCCACTGCTCCTCCTGAAGCCTGCCTTTCCACTGGTTATTGGTGGCTGGAGATTGGCATGGTCTGCTGGTGTCCCAGAATTATGTTGCTGCGGCCACTTGAGAGGTATGACTGTTACATTGCCCACAGTTAGTGCCTTCGTGCATATAGACTTAGAAATTTCAACTTCTTTGACTTATCTCTTTGAATTTTGTTTTGATTCTCATTCTTGAAGGCTGCAGTGGTGCAAAGCCCAGCCTTGGCCAGCTGTACTCCATGTTGCAGCCCCCATAGCACAAACCCAGTAAACTAGATTGAGGACTTCTAACTGGGATCACAAATGGCAGCAAAGTCAGACAAAAACTCTCAAACACCAGCTGTCTTTGTCAATATATTAAGAATCATCAAAAAAGATACATTACAGGAAGAAGGGTGACTGGCAAGCTGTTCTTTGAAATCTCCACTCGCATACAGTACTGTAGGAGATGAGTTTTGGATTTGAAAACTAAGACGTAATAGTAATTTATTAGTGAATGTGTAGTATTGCGTAGTGGTTTAAGGCTCTGAGCTGCAAATCTGGTGACATCCAGCAGACCAGACCTGGGTTTGAATCCCACAGCTTCCACTTGCATACTGTGTGACCCTGAGCAAGTCACTTAACTTCCCTGTGCTCCCAGGTCGCTCCTGTAAAAAAGCTTTCAGCTTGGTGTACTAGTCCTGGTTAAACAACTATTAAAAAAATAAATAAATAAATGAAAAGCTCCTTAGCAGGTAATAGATAAAGCCCTGAACAAAGGCTTTTGCAATGCACAATGGGGCTATGCAGTATTGCGGGCTGGGTACACAAGGTTCATGTGTACCCAGCCCCTGTAGCTTTGCACCTGGGGACAGGCACAGGGTGTACAGTGTGCACAACCCTACACCCCACTCCTACTGGTGCTCAGGTATGTGGGGGGAAGGTTCCAGGAACACAGGCAGGCATCCAATTGGATGCCTACCCTGATCCTGAAGTGGATCCACTATTCTGTAGAAGCAGGGAAATCTGGGAAGGCATGGGACTGAAATATTTGCAAAGTATGGGTGCCCCTTCAGTGAATACCACCAGGAGTCTGGTGAACCTCAGGTTCGTGGCATTTCAACTTAGGTTTGCCTATGCGCCACAGATCTGTGGCGCATAGGCAATCCACCCGTTAATACATAGGGGCCAATGTTGGGAATAGCGCCATTGGGATTGGCCCATTTTAAAGTCAGATGAAATTATCTACTTGCAGCTTGGGAGTCTGCAATATATTGGTGCACTTTAACCATATTTAAAGTATTATTTTAAAGCAGCAGTGCAAGGAAATAGGGCAAAGAAATTAAATCTACATTTTTTTTACTATGTAACATTCCAAGCATCTTCCAGTTTTATTTGGTGGTACAATGTTTTAATTCCTCCAAAATGTAACTATATGTTATACCTGTTTTACTTTAGTTTTTTTTCTCAAGAAAAAAAGATGGATGCCACATTTGGCTTTGAAATTGCATTGTAAATTTGGCAAGGGGTGGGATCTAAAAAAAATCATGGTGTGCAGCATAAGAGGTACCTAGAAAAGTAGATCTGACAGGTATGCTAATAATTTTGTTAACTGTTGCTGAAACTGGCTTTTTGGGAAAACATTTTGCATTGCACTGCTGCTTTAAATACAAGGCAGCTTGGGAAAGTGCAACAAACCTACTGTATGTACTTGAGGCACATATAAGTGTCATTCTGAAAACAAAAAAAGAACTGATAATGAACTATGTTAATTAAAAGATGATTCTATATGCTAATGGCAAAGATTCTTTGTGTTGTGTGCAGTTATTAATTCAGGCTGTGGAACCGCAATGCCCATTGTACGAGGCTGGTGCTAATGGATGGGGGGCTGCCTATCCCACACACACAAATAACAGAAGAATGCCGCAGCACAGCAAGAAAAAGTAAAGAAAACAGTCCTGTAGTCAGTGAGCTGTTGCTTACAAAATTCATTCAAAGAAACTTGTTTTCTGAAAAGCTAATGCTTACTTACGCTCACAAATTGAACTGGTGCAGTCAGAGCTGCTGTCACTTGCTCCAGCATTTCGACTTCCTCAGAGTTTTCCTCAGGGGGTGCTGCTGTTTATTCAAATAAAAGCATTTGGTAGAATACGTTTTGTAAGCAGCAGCTCACTGACTACAGGATTGTTTTCTTTACTTTCCCTCATTGTGCCATGGTACTCTCCTGTTGTTGTTTGTGCAATTACTAAGCCATTTTTTCAGACAAGACTGTGGGGTCAGAATTTAAATTACAATGGTGAGCTATTTCTGTAGAGTCAGAATTAGATTACAATGGTGAGCTATTTCTGTGGGGTCAGAATTTAAATTACAATGGTGAGCCATTTCTGTGGAGTCAGAATTTAGATTGCAATGGTGAGCTAGTTCTGTGGGGTCAGAATTTAGATTACAATGGTGAGCTATTTCTGTGGGGTCAGAATTTAGATTACAATAGTGAGCTAGTTCTGTGGGGTCAGAATTTAGATTACAAAGGTGAGCTAATTCTAAGAAGTCTCCATGCCCTGGCGGAAACTGTTTCGGCTTGTGAGAATCTGTGCACCCAATTAGTCCTATGGGTGCTGGTGGGCCTAAGTAATTTTTGGAAATTAACTAAATGTTGCCACATTTAGCGGTTGTCAAGACTCTACTAAAACATGATGTGTGCAACTTTTCACGTATCTCGCTCCAAATGTGACTGAGTTACAAGCAGAAGGGCTGTGCATGGTCCGAATGGTATGTCCCTGAATGCAAGGAATAGTAGGCTGCCTGAATATGTTGTGGGACCTCCTGAACGCTTCACTCTTCTGCTGCTTTTTGGGAAGCACTATTCTGTGAGATTGCAATGTCTCACAGAGCTTTGCTGGCCAAACAGAGGTCATTTCTGGAGCTCACAAGTACTGAACACCATGTGTTCTCCTCACTCTTGAGTTAGTAGTGGACAGGAGACAGATGATTTACAAAGCTAGCTCTTCAGACTTCTAAGACCTAGAACTTGCAAAAAAAAGTCTTTTGTTTGCTTTTTCATTGGTCAGTACTAAAATTGGATCAGTAGCAGAAAAGTCAGACTGGCTTTTCTGACTGCATTTGTGTTTTTGTGTCCTTGTAGCTGGGCTCAGTAACAGGGACCAGGATGGCTGTCTGTGTGTCTGCATAGTACGTACACCCCTCCCCTATTGCTTTCACTTTCACACTGCTCCACTGTGATTTTGTTGGTGAAGCACATGTTCTTTGTGCTATATAGGCTTCTTTTTGTCAGTAAAGTCAGGCTTGGCTTTTATGATTGTGTTTATTGAGGAACTGTTGCTGGGCTCAGTAACAAAGAGGGTTGTTTGCTGATCCCGTACTCCCCCACTGCTTCCGCTTCCACACCCCTCAAGTATGATGTCTTTTGTGAAGCACATGGTGTGTGTGTGTGTGTGTGTGTGTGCGCGCGCGCGCGCGTGTGTGTGTGCTTGCATATGTGTGTGTGTGTGTGGTTGCCTGCTTTTGTGTGGTTCCAGGCTCAGTTCCCTGCATGACTGAGGAGAATGTCTGCTGACTCCCCCGTCCAGTGGCTCACAGTGCACATCTTGCCTGTGTGTGTATAGTGTTTTTTTGTGAGGTTGTGTCCTACATATGCAGAGCTGTGGGCATGACTTTTTGTGTTTAAAAAAACAAACTGCTCATTATTTTTCAGTGGGTCAGGCTTAACTCATTAAATTGTTCTTATTCATCATCTGGTATCTAGGCTTGGTTCTTGGTACAACTGAGGAGGGTGTTGGCTGACTCTCCCCCCCCCCCCACTTCACTGTGCATGTTATTCTTGTGCATGCATACTGTTTCTTTTGTGAGGCTGTGCCCTGCATCTGCATGGCTGTGTATACATTGTTTTTGTCAACTGCTGCTGTTTTCTCAGTGCGTCAGGCTTGATTTGCTGAATCATGTGTGAATTTGTGTTGTGTCATCCGGTTCCAGGCTGAAGTCCATCTTCAACAAAGAGGTTGTTGGCTGATTTCTCCTGTCATAGCAGTGATATTAATGACATTTAAAACAAATAGTGTTTCTTTTGCCTTGAGTAGGAGGTGTTGTACTACAAAAACCACAAACAGAGCCAGCACCAGCAAGCAGGATAACAGTACAAACGGTTTATTAAGAAAGTGTTGCAGTGCAGAGTGCAACTTCAAGAAAAATCATTAAAGTGCTACAAAGTTTCACATCTAGCTTCCTCAGGAGTCCCAGATGTGCCAGACTGTTACCCTTTTAAAGTACATTATTTAAAGTAAAATAACACTGACATATAATATTAGTGCAACATAGTGCAAAATGTGCATTATCCAAATCTAATACATATAAATAGAGAATAATGTTCATGTATCCGATGTAGGCTAATAATTAAGAATCTATTGTATTTTACACAAACTACCTATTATGGCTAACAGAGTCATTTCTAGCAGTCCCTACACTGGGATGCATACTCCAAGCCAATGTATTTTTATGTTTGCTTGCACGCATGTGCAAGAAACATAGTGCCACCATACGAATTTTCATAGGTGTGCCACCCTGCTTCCAATGCCCTGCTCCTTCTTGCAGGCACAGCCTCACCGCACCAATAAATGTCCAAGCTGTCTATGACAGCAGTTCAGATGCAGTGGCATACAGTTGAAAGCAAAAGCCGCTACAATCAGTGGTGGTAATGTGTAGGCAATTTGCATACTGCTGTCGCAGGCAATTTACATACTGCCAAGCAAAGTGCCCACATGTAAGCACTGCATCTGAACAGCTGTCATAGCTTCATTTCTTTCTTGGTCGCCCCCCAACAAACTCCCAAGTAGCACACTGGGAGCCCACCCCAGCATGCTCATGTGCTCCCCCCCACACTGTATGTCTGACGGAGGGTGCCCAATCCCCAGTCAGCTCCACTGTCTCCCCCAAACAGATTTCCAGGTACAACACTGGGAGCCCACCCCAGCGTGGCAAAGGTCCATATGTCTGACAGGGGTGCCCAGTCCCCTGTCAGCTCCACTGTACCCCCCCAAAAACAGACTTCCAGGTGCCAGGCTGGGAGCCAACCCCAGCGTGGCAAAAGTCCATATGGCCAACAGGGGTGCCCAATCCCCCATCAGCTCCATTTCCCCCCAAACAAACTTCCAGCTGCCACACTGGGATCCCACTCCAGCATGACAAAAGTCCCACGTCGTCTTCCTAAAAAAGAAAAAAAAACTGTAAAAAAAAAAAACAGTTCCTCGTTAATTGTCTTGTCCCTTCCCCCAACCCGCGCCCACCGTCTACACACCTACCTCCCCACACACCCCCTGACCCCATAGTTAGCTCTGGAGCACAGCACGATGATCTTCAGTGGACTGGGGACACGTCTGCACTCTTCAAAGCCGACTGAGAACTGAAGAAATGCCAGTAAGTTGTATAATGGCATAAATGTTTTTTTTTCAACTTTGGTGCATATCACAGCCATTTTTGGGAATTATTTCACCAAATTTTCAACATGGGGTTCTTGGGGCCCCACCTCATGAACTCAGTCACTGTCATTTTGTTATTCAGTCCCAAAAGGTAATTTTGTGGTCACTGCATGGAACCACCTTTTGGGACCGATTAATGAAATGACAGCATCACAGTTCATAAGGTAGGTCCCTAAAAAACCTATTTCGAAAATTTGGTGAAAAAATTCCCATAAATGACTGTTTTATGAGCATGCATTGCACAGTTCCTATGCATGCTCATAACTTTGACAATTTTTAATATTTTCACTCCAGATTTTCAACATTGCCATTTTACCATACCTCCTTATGAACTGTACAGCTGTCATTTTTCATATCTCACCCAAAATGTGTTTTTGCATATGTAGCGCACATTGGCTAGTTTGGTGTGCGAAATCAATGTTTGGGACACATTAAGAAAATCACAGTGACACTGTTCATAAGCAGAGGTGTTAAAATGGCTATGTTGAAACTTTGATAACAAAAGTCCATAAAATGACTCTGTTATGAGCATGCATTGTGCAATTTCCACGCACTCTCATAAGTTCACGAATTTGTACTGTTTTCAGTCCAGATTTTCAAGATTGACATTTTTCCACACCTCCTTATGAACAGTACAGCTGTCATTTTTCACACCCTGGCCGAAATGTGTTTTTGCACTTCCAGCGCAGAATTGCACAGTCGCTGTGGGAAATTAGTGTTCAGGCCAGATTAAAAAAATCACAGTGACACTGTTCATGAGCGGAGGTCCCAAAATGCCTATGTTGAAAATCTGCTGTAAAAATTCCCCAAAATAATTACATTATGGTTGTACATTGCGCAGTTTCTATGCACGCTTGTGACTTCACCAGTTTTTGTATATTTTCACTCCAGATTTTCAACAATGCCATTTTTTACACCACCTCATGAACAGTACACCTGTCACTTTTCATATCCTGTTTGAAATGTGTTTTCGCACCTGTGGCACCAAATGGCGCAGTTACTGTGCAAAATCACCTTTCACCTAACAAACTGATAGTGTCACTGTTCATGCAGGGGGGTCACAAAAAGCCCATGTGGAAAACTTGGAGTAAAAATACCAAGAAACACCCAGGGTGTTAGGGTTTTCGACCATAACACCCTACCCTGTAGGGACTGACAGGCATCAGGGGTGTGACTTGGGATTGTCGACAGTAATGCTCATGCCATTCTACCCCCACCCCCACTCTGCAGCCAGTGACAGGCATTGAGGTGTGCCTTGGACCCTTTGCCCCTAGAGTTCACCCTATTCTCCTATACTGCGCCCATTTCAGCATATTTCCTTATGGAATGAGGTGAATGTAAAGCCCAAACACCCCAAGGCACACCTCGACACTTGTCAGTGTCTGAAGGGTAGGGTGAGGTGAAATGTCATGACCGTCATGGGTGATGACCCAAAGGCACACCCCAATGCCTGACCATCTCTGCAGGGTGAGGGTGGAGTTGGCGTCAGTTCAATACTTCAATGCCATTCCTATACTGCATCTGTCTAATTCCTGCACTTCCACTGCTAATGCGAGCAAGCAAACATTCGGCATTGACAAATGCTTATTTCATGTAGCTGACTGCTTCCAGAAAGCTATGCAAGCATCTCATCACCTTCTGAAATAGAAGAAAACAGTAAAGTTGCTATATATTTTCACAACAGCAGCTTTTGTACTGTCCACTGTGCTGTCCAACTGCCCACTTGACCCCCAGCACAGCTTCAAGGCATGTTTGCCATAATGCTGCATAATTAAAGGCGTTTTAAAGAATCTGAATATTAGCTTCAATCTAAAGAGGCTGTGGTTTAAGTGGCTTGTTCCTACACCCGTTCTCATTGTTCCTGGGTAAAGGTATGCTCTAGCTCGGTTTTCTATTTAAGCTGTGTGTTTTTCATACAACTTAAATTGTTTTCTGTATAGTTCCTGTATACAGTAGTTTGGAAATAATGTTTTGTCTGACCATCCCTGCTACATATCTCTAACAGTTGGTAATTCACCTCTCACGGTAGGATGGCTTTTCTGGGCTCTGTTATTAGGTAGTGCATGAGTTGTAAGAAGCAATTGAAGTTTCTCTGTGGCAGACCATATTGTGTTTGTAGCTGGTGGAAAGCCTTAATGGAGTTCACTTCTATGATGTTCTTTATCCTACTAAGGTGTCTCCTATTCCACCTGGTGAATACTGGGTGAGTTCACCTTTGATAAAAGCTTCTACAGGTCTGAATCATTGCCAGCTGAGAGATATTGTTCTGTATCCCCATCCTTTTAGTTGCTTCTAGCAAGAAGTTGAGCATATTCCTCAGTCATGGATTGTGTATCAGTTTAATGATCTCTGGGCCCGATTCCAGAATACATGGCACAACTTGCGGGCGTATGTGAGTTGTGCCATGTGCCACTATGCCGGGGACCCTATGCCCTATTCCAAGACAGGCAGGGTACCTGGCACCTATAACTCGCGACTTGCAGCAGCTGCAGGGTTGTGCCACAGGAATGGTGCAATGGACCTGGGTGCCATGGACCTGGGTGCCACAAGTCACAGACTGCATTTAACTGCCCCCAGAGTCCCCCCACCCTGTAACACTCCTGCAATCCCCTGGGGTGCTTGGGGGGGCTGGCCGGGTGTCACAGGTGCATGGGGGTCATGGTGCAAAATGAACCCGGGTGGCTCCCCAAAATTTGAGGGGGCATTAATACACTGAGGGGGTACATGGAGCAGGGCAATGTGCCATACATGGTGCTGCTGTGAGGGGGCATACATTGTTTTGCCAGAACGGATTCCCCTTAGACCACCTCCATGCTGATCTAACTAGCAGTGCCGTTGTGGGACTTGTAATTGCATAAGTGGTTTACGGCAGCTGCCCTTTCGGAATAGGGCACAGGTGCTGCCGTAACCCACCCTTGCATCACGCTGCAGCAGGTTGTGGGCATAGTGGGTGGCATAGCCCACCTTTGGCACAACCCGCATACGGCATGGTGCAAGCCGCATCTTGTAATCGTGACTTGCATAACGCATGGCACAAGGTGCGATTTGCACAATAGGTTTTGGTGTAAATTTCCTTGCGCCATGCGTAACATGACGTGGAATCGGGTCCCCTGTGTCTAATTTATTAAGAGTTTTATTTCTGATTTTTTTCTCCCCTCAGGTCTTCTTGCTTTGTGAAGATCCAACCTAATGTAGATTTCTCTTTTAAATGATGTAACAAGTACTGGAACTGAGCCACTTGGTGGTATGCTGTAAGGTATGGGATGCCCAACCCTCCCCTGCCTTTATCTACTGTCATTAAGCCCCATCTTAACCTTGGTTTCTTCCCCCATATGAATTTGGATAACATATTATGAAGAGCCTTCCAAGTAGATTGGGGAATGCTCCCTGACAGTGAACCAAACAAAAATAATAATCCGGGGAGGATGTTTATTCTGATGGTCTCTGCCCTTCCTATTATTGTTAGTGGTAGGGCTGTCCACCTGGTACAGTCTGCCTGAATCTTTGCTGTTAGTTTCTGGTAATTTGCTTGGTATAATGTGTTTAGGTCTGCTGTAATATGTACTCCTAAATATCTAGCACATGCCTGCGCCTGTCTCATCCTGTATCAATCAAAAGTTTTATTGATTGGCATATTTCAGCCTTTACAGTAAAGAAAAAAGAAAGAAAGTACATAATACAGAATAAAATTAGATCATACAAAATATAAAAAAGATACAATCGAAACATTGCAGTGTAAAAATACATTTGTATATAAATACATATAATTATACATCCTTCTAGCTCCAAGTACTTTCAGAAAGTGCGCCCAGTGTTGTAGTATATTGCCATCAAGGTTTTGTAATATTATTTTTTTAATGGTTTTACCTTTTTTGTTAGAATAGCAAGTGTTTTTTTTAATATCCCAAGCATATCTTTATCAAATTCAATAATCTATGGATGCATTGGTAATCTTAGTAGCTCTTTCTTTGGAGTATCCTCATAAAACATGTATTGTGACATTAGGCATTCATTAACACATTTATATTTGGGACAATGTAACATAATAAGAGTGTGGGATTCAAATTCTCCCATACCACAGTCGCACAGGAAATCCCTATTCTGTATAACAGTCTTGGAGTAAATATATTTCAAAAATTTTGAAGGATACAATTCCAAGCAGAAGTTTATAAACATTTGTCTATCCTTTTTCATATAAAACCAATTGGTATGGCTCTAGGACATGATTTATTTTATTTTCAGAGAACCATCCATGAATGCATGAGGATCTTACTTTTGTCTTCTTGAATGGAAATTAACTTAATTAGACTTTTTACAAATTTTGAATATTTAGATTAAATTTGTATGCCTTTAAGGTAATCATTCCAAAAATGATCAGTTTCTGATTTTTTTTAATATTTCTAAAAGACCAGTTAGCAATGAGGATATATATCCCTTATTATATCAATCTATTTTCTCCTTTAATACAATGCTGGTTAATTTGGATTCTTTCTGACTTAATAGTTTAGTTTGGTAGGAAACGTTGGTTGACTTTGCCAAATATTTTAGCTGGATTCTCCCTAGTTCAGCCCCCACAGCCTCTGCTGAGGTACATTTTGGTACCTGAAGGATGACTCTGTAAAGGAATGAAAAATATTTTTTCTATAATTTCAGACTTCTTAATATACCATGCCTCAACACTACATAAAGCAATAGGTGCCATCTTTACTTCTACTTCTGTTAGCATAGGGAGGACTGTGTGTCCACCATATTGTGAGTTAAACCTAAGTAATGCATTCCTAGTCTGTACTAATTTTTTTCAATGCAAGTCATATGAGTATTAACCTTCATATTATAAGAAAAATTATGTCCCAGATAGTAGAAGGATTTTACAGCCTCCAGATTACTATTCTCAAGCTTCCACATAATCTTTTTGGAGTGCTTACCAACTATTAATATTTCTGTTTTTTGTTTATTGATTACCAAATGGTTTAGCTCACAGTATTTTTGCAATGAATTCAAGTATTTTTAAGGCCTATTGGAGAGATGGAAATTAGAGCCAAATCATCCACATATAATAAAACTGGTATTGGTGTACCTTTGACCACTGGAGAGTGTGACTTTTCTGATAAAAATTGAGCTGGCAAGTCATTTATGAACAAGTTGAATAATAATGGTGCTAGGATACATCCTTGTTTAACCCTTTGATTTGTTCTAAATGATTCAGTTAAACTTTCCTGTATATTATATCTAATTTTTGTCCAGTGTTGTGAGTGCAGGTTCATTATTTTCCTTAGTAATGTAGGATGCATATGCATTCTGTACAATTTTCCCATAATAAATTTATATTGATCTTATCAAACGCACTTTTGAAGTCAACAAATACAATATATACTGGAATGTTCTTTCTTACATAATATTTTTCCAGACTATGATACAGAGTGAATATATGATCTATTATAGAGAAACCTTTCCTAAAGCCAGCTTGAAATGTATTTAAATAATTTGTTTCTTCTAACTATAAATCTAATCTAAAGAGGATTATTTTTGTAAAGCTTTTGCTTAGACAATCAATTAAACTGATAGGTCTATAGTTTTCTGGGAGGGTTTAACTTCCTTTTTTATGTAATGGAATGATAATGTTACCTCTCCAACTATATGGAATAAAGCTTTCACTTAGCATTTTATCATCTTTGGCTTTGATGACTTTCAGCATTGTTTTCCAATTTTTTGCTTGGAATGTACTGTATTTTGCTTATTCTTTAAGCATTTTTTTTATATTCTTTTCTAGTTTTATTTCTAGTTTTATTTATATTCTTATAACCTTCCACTGATGGATTATTTTTCACTGCTCTAATTATTTTTGATAGATCTGATTTCTGTTTCCTACAGTCACTATCGAACCATATTTAAGTTATTGTTATCCCTATGTCAGTTACATAAATTTGAGGAAGTGTCTGTTGGCCAATTTCATATACTTTGTCATATATTTCTTTTACTTGCAGTTGGTGAATCGCCACATTCATATTAAGTTGAATATCTGGATTAATAAAGTCTTCTTTTGTCTGTTCCTCAGATCCACTAGATATCATAATCCTCTTCTGATTTCTAAGTTAAAGATTTGGTAAATGAATTAATCTTCTACATCTTCCTCAACCTTTTTCTTATGAATCATGTCAAAGTTGAGTCTAATAGGGTGATGGTCACTTTCTGGTCTCAAAATGACCTCAAAGGATCTACAAAGCAGTAACTGCCATGGAAAAACACATATATAATCTACCATACTTGCTCAATTCTTGGCTAAAAAAGTGAAATAATTACAGTTGGGTCCTCCTAAAGTTCCATTCATCACTATAAGACTAAGTTTCTCAAGCATATATCACAAACGTTTCCCTTGAGTGTTTACACTTTTATCCATTGACTTCTTTGTTGTTAATTCTGGATCACTAGTGGGTCCGTGTCTTCCTATTTGAGCATTAAAATCTCCTACTAATATTATTCCCATTTCTGGATTATTAACCAATAGCTCATTAATGGATTTTTCAATATCCTGCCATACATCAGCATCATAATAATTCAAATTTACAGGTGGAATATAGCAATTTACTACTAACCTTTTTTCAGAATGCCACATTATAGTAACAATTACAAAGTTAGGGATTATTCTGACATTATCTAGCACATTTATATTTGTGCTGATTTTTAGGGCTGCAGGTAGGCAGAGCCTGCAGTCCTCTTGCGTCAGCTCTAAAAATGAGTGACAGGATTCAGACCAAAGAACACTTCCTCTGGAGTTTTCAAATGATCCTTCCACTACTTTGCAGCCCTTCAATTTAACCCTTGCAGTGCTGCAGACTTTCATTTGAATTCAACTTGGTAAAAAGCATGTTTAGAGCTAATGCAAGAGAGCTGCATAAAGCCATCTTGCTGTCTGTAGCTAGAAAAATGGAGTACCATGGCACACATTTTGGGAGTTTTCAGTGCATCCTTCTACCCTGCCTGCAGTATATAT
This sequence comes from Neoceratodus forsteri, assembly GCA_016271365.2. Taxonomy (NCBI): domain Eukaryota; kingdom Metazoa; phylum Chordata; order Ceratodontiformes; family Ceratodontidae; genus Neoceratodus; species Neoceratodus forsteri. Next base: position 1,093,271,369 of record CM057456.1, read on the forward strand.
AGCACTGTTTCTAGAGCCCCTTAAATAATTGTGCCTCTTAAAAGAGCTTAAGGCAGTAATGGCTGTAATTTCTATTGAAACACATTCATCATATCAAGGACATGTAAAATACATAGCTATGGAACAGCTAACTTCCATAAACAATGAAACACTTGTTTCTTTTCAGTGGCACTTCTTTTCCTGCATGCTAGCATATTTACCTGATTCTGTACTAAATGTATTGATTTCCTGCAAAATGTTTCTTTAAAACTAAGATATTTACAATAATTAGATAGTTAATGTAGTTGCAAGCCTTTTCTTGTATTTTAATGGCTTCAGCTCCCCCATTCTCAGATTTCCTTGCACTACATTTGAGTCTTGACCTTTGATTATGCTGGTCATTAATCTTCAGCCTTCTTGTGTGCTTCGCTCTTGAGGTCAGAGGGAATCAGAACCCTTCTGTGACAGAACACACTGGTTATGCATAAAGTTGTTCATCCTGTACTTTTTATAGTGTATAGTAGTATTATGTGAAATGTGGGCATTGTGTCTTTTTTTCCTTTTTTCCATAATGAAACTGACTTGTGAAGTCTCTAGAGGTTTTAGAATATTGTCTTACCACAGAATTAGAGGAAAGCAACAATGTGCTAACATAAGTGGTTCTGCTGCAGTAGTGACATCACTACTGCAGCAGAACAACATAATGATGTCACTAGTGCTGCAGAACAAGCATATTCCAGGCATGAAATTCCATGCATAACAGCATTCCACTATACACTATAAAGGCATTTTGTTTTTGCAGTTTTTTTGCAAATTTCTTGCCTCTTTCATTAAATTTTTCTGTCCAATGTCCACCTCCACATTTACATTTTTTATTTCTATTTGATCATGTTTCACAGCATGTAAGGCTAGCAACAGTGGCAGCTCCAGCTTCTGTTGGTTACCAGGGCACTGGCTAGGCACTACAATTGGAAGCCAGGGCACCTATTGTAACTTGAATGGAAAAGCATATGTGCATATTTATGCTTGCTTCTTGGAGTATTTGTACTAATGATGAATGTTATATTTCTAAAAATAAAAATGCAAATTCTATTTTATTTTTCACAGGAGATGGCCCTGCTTCTTGTGTCTTGGGAGTGGGGGTAGGGATGGCCCAGCTTCTCTTGGCTTGGGATGGATGGCTCTGCTTCTCCTGGCTCGGGGAGGGGGGATGGCCCTGTTCCCTGCTTTCTCTAGCAGGAGAAGCTGGGCCACATGACCCAGAAGATAGGGCCACCCCCAAGCCAGGAAAAATAGGGCCACCCCCAAGCCAAGAGAAACAGAGAGATACCCTTCCCACAAGTCAAAAGAAGTAGGGCCATCCTCACCCCCTCAAGCTGGGAGAATCAGGGCCCCCCTCCCACCAGTAAAAGCAAAGCTATTCCCCAGGGGCAGGAGAAGTAAAGCCTTTCCCATCACCTGAACAAGAAGAAATGGCCATCCCAACCCTTTACAGCAGGTATCCACCTACCAAAATGGTCCTCAATGGATTGACCACCTGCAATGGCAGGTCAGGAGATCAAGGGCCATACATTCTCTTGTTTGAGTCTCTCCCCTCCTAGCCTCACAGTATTGAGACATCTTCAAATAAACCCATCCACTTACCTGAATGAAAAGGCACAAACAGTCAGAACCCCGTCACTCTGGTTCTGCAGGCAGTTTCTTTCTTCACTGTTTTTGCTGTTGGAAGGACTTTTACTTGAGGGTCTGACTCTGTGCTGCAGCTACTTGCTGGGCAGGGTGGCTAGCTGGTGCTGCACTCTCTCATTACCGACCAGCCTGCTCTAGTATTTTATGAAAAAAGAACAGCAGAGTACAGCTTTTTTAAAGTTAGCTATATTACTGGGTTGGGGCTTCTGTGCTGTAGCTTGCAAGCAATAGCAATGCAGTTCTGGTTTGGTGGGCATGGTTGGCTGGGTGACTCCTGATTCAGGCAGCTAGGCAGTCACCAGAAGTCAAACCGCAGTGCCACTCCCTGCCCCAACACTGGGTGCCCAATTATGGGGTAGGGTGGTAAAATAAAATGAAAGCAAGTAGCCACTTGCTGCTCAACCCTGTGCCACCAGACTTCCCCAACTCTGACACCAAGAGCCTTAACCTAGAGTCAGACAGTAAATGAAAAAAGTAAGCAAACAATGAGAGCCAAAGCTAAGTGCTGCCAATCCTCCATTCTAACACTAGGTGTCCAGACCCCTTCCCCCCCAGTCCAACAGTCAATGAAAATGAGTATAGCAGACAATAGGAGCCCATCTACAGTGATGTTTTAGAAAGAAATGTTAGTTGTTTTCTGCATTAATCTATTGCAGCATTGCTCCCTGCTATTCATTGTACTATTGCACCTTTGTGTACTTGCTACTTGTACATCAAATAAAAAGCAGTGTTATTCCATAGTCAGCAGTAAAACTTTAACCTGCTTAATAGAAAACCATATGGAAATTCACAGGATGAATACTAAAAACAACAGAAGTGCAGCAGTGCAATGAATATCAGGGAGCAATGCTATGCTATATTGGAGCAAAAATAACTAACGTTTCACTCCAGAAGCAGAGTTTTATCAGAGTTAGTAGTGTAATGCAGAAATGCCCTTATATTATCTGTCACTAGGTCTGAATAGCACATGTATGAACAGCACTGTCAATAACAGCACCTTCCACACAGCACTATGCAGAACAGTGGCAGGAACAAATGTGGCAAGTAAAGGCAATGCCACTGGTAGTGGTCACAAAACACACTGACAGCTACTACCAGTCCAAACATTTATTTTTAGTGGGGGCTCTGCCCTTCCCCACACCTCCCTTAACTAAAATGATCAACTCTGAGTTGGAGTTGGATTATGGGAGAAAAACTAAATTTTGAATGCAAGGATTAGAATTCTGATCTCCACCACCATTGTGGCCAAGCAGCTCCATGTCTCAGTCCTCTCTGCCACAGAAACAGCTCATCCACCATTTTTGATTTCCCAGCCCTTGTCTTCTTCCTAGTACTATGGACAGTGACCTGGGTAGCGCTTACTGCACAGCACTGTTTAATCCCTGTCTGTGTCTGTGGTACGCCATTCGGACATTGCTGTTTTTTTCATTTTGCTATATTTGTAGCACTATTGTATCTGGTTATTATATTATCCACCACCAGTGATGTGTACAAATAAAAAAATTAAAACAATGAATATGATGCATCCTCAGGATAGGAGGAAGCACTTAACAAATTACAGCTGGCAATTAAGATAATGAAAAGTATATCAAACCTGGTTTAAACTATCCCAAAGGCATATTTTACAGTTGGTTAGTGCATGTAATTATAAAAAAATGCTTTACATATAAACTACAATATCAGGGAATATAAACTGTATAGAAATCCATTTTGTGGATGTTGGAGTGAAGCAATGAGGATATAAAATTGACAGATATTCATTTATATGTCACTTCTCTTGAGAGACATTTTCTTTAGAACTGTATAACCAAAGAACTCTGCAGTACAATGATTCCAAATATCAGGAATCTATTCAAAAACGTTAGATAAAAAGTAGGGCATTATTATATCAGATGCTCAGCCATAGTGGATCGGTACCTTGGGGGTGCGCTATAGCCCAGGTGTGAATGATTTCTATAGACATTCTTTATTTCTGGTATATAAAGATGGCAGACATACTTTGCAATGGAAGTGTTTTTTTGTTGTTAGTGTATTACAGTATGATTATGACAAAGTGACCATCTGATATAATAATGTCCTGCTTTATTATTGTTTTTTAGAATACATGCCTAACATTTGCATTTTGTATCGCAGAGTTCATTGGATCCACAGTGCAAGAGAAAATGTCTCTCAAGAGAAGGAATATATATGGATGAACAGCTAAACATTTTATATCCTCAGTACTTCACCCCAACATGTGAAAAATTGACTTTGCTATAAATTTATATTTACTGTTATTGTGGTTTATACATAAATTATTTTGTAATATTTTCAGCTACTAAGCAACTGTTGAAAATATGCCTTGTGGTTAGTTAATACCAGGTTTGATGTTATACTTTTCATTACCTTTATTGCCAGTTGTAATTTTATGAGCCTCCTCGTATCCTAAGGATGACACATATTCTTCTCCTGCAGCCCTATCGGCTCTGGCCAGAGTTTGTTATAAGTGTTGTGATAGCACCTTGTGGTCTACCCATTTTTGGACATTTACTTGCTTTGGGTGTAAAACCTACATAGCCTTCTAGTTTTATGGTCTCTATGGCCCACGTTTCTTGTAGGCAGATTAATGAGTGTTGCATAAGAAATGCTTTTACTTGATGGTTCACAACATTTATACAGAAGCCATCAATATTCCAGGAAACAATACTGTCAGTACAAGCACCATTTTTGTATGTAAAACATGTGTCTACATCTGCATTTGTTTCTGTATCTGCTTCTGTATCTGTTTCTACAACCCCCAAACTGGATAAGCTCCTCATGCCAATATCCTCGGGATTTAAAATTGGTCAGTCCTGGTTTATACCAGCCAAACACAGGTATTTGTTTTGTGTTGGTACATTAATTATAGTATTAGTATAGCAATTATGTATTGTGGTCTCATCATTAAGAGAACTCTTATATCCCATATTAGCTGCTTTAGATGTAGAGGATGTTTTCATTTCTGCTTGTGTAGTAGAGCCTGACCTTTCACAAAGTAGTATGCCCAGCTCATCCAGTTTGTAGGCCTCTTTTAGTACCCATCTATATAAAACACAATCCTTCACCACCATGGTTATTTGACCTTGGTTGGTAACATTACTTACTCTTTTCACCCATTTCACACCTCCATATCCCAACCTGACCTTGAGCAGATTTTTGATTGTGTAACAAACTAATTGCATGAGGTGAGCAGGGCTGAGCCAGTCACCAGCTCTGGTGGGGGAGCGGTGGGGGTTGGCACTGCTGGGTGGGAGGGGTGGGGGCCACTGGGCTACCAGGGAATTATGGTGGTTTACTGTGTGTACACCACGGACTCAGGGATCATGAAGGAGGGTGGGGACCACTAGACTACCAGGAAACAATTATTATATGTGGTCTCGGGAGTTGGGGATCATCATGGGGGTTGGGGGGCCACTAGACTACCAGGAAAAGTTTTATTTATTTATAGAAATCACAGATTACAACCTGTGATCTAGAAGCTCATTTACAAAAGGTCCACATCAGGAGAATACAAACATAATACAATAGTAGCAGAAACATTATGTACAAATAAACAAATATGGTCTCACAAAAGCAATTAACAATAAATCAACATTTACATGGTAAAATAAGGTAGATAAGAAGAGCAAATTAGGTAAGCAAGAGGGTTAGTAAAGGCAGGGACATACAATTGTATTAGAAAGAGGTTAGTGAAATTGATGCGGGAAACCAGAATGCCTGATTAACCTTGTCCTGAATGTAGTCAGGGGAGGTGGGGAGGGTAGCTGAAGTAGGATAGTATGATTAGGCAGGGGAAAAAGGTGTAGGGGGGAAATTAATACTATATGTGATTTTGGGTGCTGTGAAGCGTGGTAGGGGGTTGGGGGGCTACTAGACTACCAGGGAACTGATTAGATTAATTGTACTACAGGCATCTGATGTGTAAGGCTGTGTCCCACCTTCTGGGGCATACCTCTGAATTGTCCCTGATTTTAAGGTTGTCCCTGATTTTGCTTCAGAATTCTACTGTCCCCTATGAAATATGTGTTTTTGTGACTAAACAGTGGGGAATGTAAGCACCACATACTTTCAAACGATAGAGTTACAGACCTGTTGTTCTTCGGACACTGCATCTACACAATTCCCCATATTCTAACAGCTGTCTGAATGGATATTATCAATTCATAAGATGTGTCCCTGAGTTTGATCCATAGTCCCTGATTTTCTTAGAAACATAGAAACATAGAAGTTGATGGCAGATAAGGACCACAAGGCCCATCCAGTCTGCCCATTTCTTTTTCTACTTTATGAATGTGCCATTGGCATTTGCTCTGTCAATGCCCTATCTATTCATACTCATCTGTATTGCTCCCTTATGCCTATCCCATGCCTGTCTGAAGCCCTGCACTGTATTCCTTTCCACCACTTCCCAAGGTAGGCCATTCCATGCATCCACCAACCTTTATGTGAAAAAGAACTTCCTCACATTACCCTTTAATTGGCCTCCCTTTAATCTCATGCTGTGTGCTCTTGTCCTGCTATTTTTCTTATATTGAAACATGTTAGACTCTTTCACCTTTTTAATGCCCTTAAGGTGTTTGAATGTTTCAATCATATCACCTCTCTCCCTCCTTTGCTCTAGGATATACATGTTGAGCTCAGTTAATCTGTCCTCATATGTTTTCTGATGCAGTCCCTGCACCATTTTGGTTGCCTTTTTCTGGACTGCCTCAATCTGGTTAATGTCCTTGTGATGGTGTGGCCTCCAGTACTGCATGCAGTACTCCAGATGGGGCCTAACCAGTGTCTTGTAAACAGCGATTATTACCTCCCTCTTCTGACTTGTGATACCCCTGCTAATACAGCCCAACATCCCTCTAGCCTTACCTAGTGCTTTAGTGGTCTGCTTGGATGATTTCAGATCATCGGTGATGATGATGCCCAAGTCTCTTTCTTCCCTTGTGACTGCCAGCAACTTCCCTCCCAGCCTGTAGGTGGCTTCAGGGTTTCTCTTCCCTGTGTGCATGATCTTACACTTCTTTGCCTTAAACCCCAGTTGCCACTCTTCTGACCATTTTGTTAGTTTATCCAGATCTCTTCTCAGTCTGCCCACTCCATCTAGATCATCTACTCTGTTGCAGATCTTGGTGTCATCTGCAAACAGACAAACCTTACCCTCCAGCCCATCTGCAATGTCAGTGATGAAAATATGGGGACTGGCACCAGGACTGATCCCTGAGGTACCCCACTTGTGACTTGCATCTCTTCTGACTGTATACCGTTTACCACCACTCTCTGTTTTCTGCCCATCAACCAGTTTGCCACCCAGTTGACCAACGTCTGACCCACCCTGAGCCTACTCAGCTTATTAATCAATCTTCTATGTGGAACAGTATTGAAAGCTTTGCTGAAGTCAAGGTAGGCAACATCAGCTGCTCCCCCTTGGTCCACCACTCTGGTTATCCAGTCAAAGAAATCTATGAGATTAGTCTGACAGGACCTTCCTTTTGTAAACCCATGCTGTCTTAGATCCTGTGCTCCTATGGATTCCAGGTGCTGCACTCTCCTTTCCTTAAGAAGTGTCTCCATAATCTTGCCCACTACTGAGGTAAGACCAACTGGTCTGTAGTTCCCTGCCTCCTCCCTGCTACCAATCTTGTGGAGTGGTGATCACAAAAGATATAAAGAAATCGCGCAACACGATTAAGTCTCACGGCATTCTGCCGTGTGACATTTTAACCCTGTGCCCATACTGGATCTTCTTAGTAACCTTTACAATAATTATATAGGGAATGGTATGGATTCCAAGCTGTCCAACTTGTCATTTACTCTAAAACCTGACACTAGGCCATATTCTCTTAGGAGTTTCATCACTTTTAGATGGGTTCTAGTGGGACTTGTAAATAAAGTAGGGTATCATCCTCATATAAGAGTATGTGCCTTTCTTCACCCCCAACTTTTATTCCTTTAACACTATCTCTTGTCCTAATCCTGGCTGCCAGTTGCTCCAGGATTAGGGAAAATAAAAGGAGGGGGAGAGAGCAACTCTGTTGCATACCTAGTTGTATACAGAAAGGTTCTGAGATAGTTCCATTTAGTCAGATTTGGGCTGTTGGAGCTGAGCAGAGTGCATCAATTCAAGACTTGAATTTCTCCCAAATTTAAAAGTTTCTAGGGTTAAGTCCAAGAAGCACTGGTTAAGGTGCTCAAAAGCCTTTTCGGCATCAAATACAACCACTACCCTTTGTCTGTCCTCTGGTTTCCTGTGATTGTTTGCCATTACTGTAAGCAGTCACCTTATATTATCTGGTACCCATCCATAACACCCCTTCCCTGGAAAGAAAGCACAGAAATATGTCTTGGAGGAAATGGCTACAGCCATGCATTTAGTGATTGACAATCCAGACTGAGAGCAGCCTGCACACCCGGATCAGCTGCCCATGGTTGTAATGGCCAAGGCTGCTCAGCCGCCCCTATCAGGCGCCGTTAGCCTTGCAGTATAGCTGTACCTGGTGGAGGCAGACCATGACCCCTCCGTCAGGGTACTTGGTTTCTGCCCCCACACCAACCAGAGTGGGGGTCAAGAGCCCTTCAGAAGAACTTTGCTTGTCACCGCCCCTACCCACCATTCTATGTCATAGTGATCCTCCCGAGATGCAAACCCATGACTGCAACAGCTTGACATTCACCTTTACCCTGACTATTTAGTCTTGCCTATTTAGTTTCTCCCACTTCTGACTCAGTTTAACACCCTTTTGGAGGAGGTGAAAAACCCAGGAAAAACCCTGTTGCAGGGAAAACCAGGAAAAGCCACTCCCTGACCCCTAGTGCAGTCACCCATAATGGGTCAAAAGAGGGGCCCTAACTGCTTTGCACCACTATCCTGCTTTTACAAGGGTGGGTGGTAGGTGATCCCTGTAGGCAAAGGAGAAAGAGGAGGGACTGCTGGCTACAGTCCAAGAAATTCCTCTTTCTCCTTCCCCCCCACAGGTTGTGACCCCTTTCCCAAGTGGGAGGCCTTGGTGATCCCATGTCCAATCCCTGGACAATGCCTAGACCCCTTGGGACTACCTCTATTTCCCCCTCCCTCCCTCCTCCTTCCCAGGTCCAGGGGAGGATGGCCCTAGACAAAATATGGCTGCTGCCATCTGTTGCAGCCTCTGTAATATCTGATATCCCTCCATATGCCCCTTTCCTTGGAAAGAAAGCACAGACACATGTCTTGGAGGAAATCACCACAGCCATGTATTTATTGATTAACAATCCAGATTGAGAACAGTGTGTGCAGCCAGGAGGATCAGCTGCCCATGGTCATATTGGCCAAGGCTGCTCAGCCCCCCACCCCCATCTGGCACCGTTAGCCTTCCAGTATAGCTGTACCTGCTGGAGGTGGACCATGACCCTTCCCCCGGGTCAGGGTACTCAGTTTCTGCTCAATGCTGACCAGAGGAGGGGTCACAAGCCCTTCAGAAGAACTCAGCTTGTCACCACCCCCTAACCACCATTCCATGTCATAGTGATCCTTCCGAGATGCCACAGGATGGACAACATCCAACCCCCCAAGCCAGCTGCTCTACCACTTCCTCCAAGACCAACTCCAGTTCTCCTAGCCACAGATCTAATCTCCTCTTGGTCAACCACCCCATTTTGTCTACCATGATTTGACCAGAGGCCTGAATCTGACTATGTTTCACCATGGTCCCCCCTAATGCCCACATCACCTTCCTCATCTCCCTGTTGATTCAAATGCAGGCCCCGTTGAGAGGAGCCACCCCCTCCCTGTTCAGCCAGTGAGACCTCTGGTTCAGCTGGGACCAGATGAGGACTGCATGCAGCCACCACTCTCTGATGGTCTGGAAGTCCTCCTTCATATCCAACAGCAAGTCCACCATCTTCCAACTTCCCAAATCTTCCCCTCCAAGATGTACCACCAACATCTCTGGGATATGCTGGATTTGTCCCTCCTCCTTCAACAGGGGGAGCAACTCATCCCAGTGCATGTCATCCAACCCCAACCATTGGATGCAGACCCTCGGATGACCCTTCCTCTGGGGCTGCCTCTCTGCCCCTGCTGCCACTCTTGCTGTTGCTTGCTGAATGTCGGCCTGACCGCAGATCCAGATTGAACCAATGCCCTCCAGGGACCCTGGAAGAAACAAAAGCTGTTATTGCAAATGTGGGTGCACGTATTTCAAAAACACTTGCGATCTTCATCACTCCAGTGCTTGAATCTGGCCATCCACCCACCCCAAACTCCTAGCATTTGTGGCTGCCCCAGGCCTGAAGGAGTGAGTCCCATACTCCTTCAGGTTCAACCCCACTTCCTGCACTGCTTTGGACAAAATTGCTGTACACTGATAAGCCGTGGTGGGCCCCCCATCTGCATGCTGGAAGAATGCACCCCCTCATCTGGGATTTATTCATTTATTTAAGAGTTTAACCAGGAGATCATGCTGAGCAGTTACTTGCTTGATTCCAGATGCGTCCTGGGGACAGGGTACAAGTAGGAAACATCTAATCAGGTTACAAGTTACAAGGACATAAATGATATAGACAGCACAGCAAAAGTAAAGAGAGGTTTGCAAAAATACAGTGCTAGAGGCTTACTATTCTAGTACAGGCAGGCTATATGCAGAGGGTAAAGAGAGGCTTGCATAAATTTAGTACTAGAGGTTTAATATTCGAATTACAACAGACTATACGCATATTGAAGCAGGAGGGGAAGGTAGAGAGAGTGCAGAATATTTGATACGGCCAGTCGAGGCATGGACTGACTTTGTTACTCTCCAGAGCTGGCTCATTAGAATCTATCTAGGTGCAAGTACAGCTGCTAGCATAATGGGCACTGAGGCGGAGGTTTAGTTGCTGAGAGTTAGTTGAAAGCCTGCCATATATGCCCATACCTTGTCCTGAACCCTCCAGGACACCCCAGGCAGTGCTTCAACCAGGCACCAGTGCCCCTTCCTCTGGTGGTCTGTTTTACTCTCCTAAGCCTCATTCAGGCTTCTCACTCCATCACGAAATGTCTCCCAGCTCCAACCTTATGATCCTGGCACTTTGCATTGGCTGTGTTTACTCCGACACCCTAAAAGCCCAACAGAAGGCCACCAAGAACATAGTATCAAACAGTGGCACGTTGAACGGGGTCTAACAGACCCTTGGAAGTACCCCGCAGATGCTCTCCAGGATTGCCGGGGTGATGGGATGCCTCATGTCCTGGTGGGAAAAAAATGACTTCTTCCACACTTTTAGCACTTTCCTCACTTTGAATGTCTTCGTATTCTCGGTGACCCCCAGAGCCATGGAGACACAAGATAAGCCAGTGAGCTGCATAGCAACCACCCCCAGCATGACCCCAGCCTGCTTGACAGCATGATGTACTGGCACAGCTGCTCCACTAGAATAGGCCAATCCTCCAGCCAGCCTTGCTGTGCCCGCACCCATAGGTAGTGTTCCACGCCTCTCCTATATACTTCCCTTGCAGTTGGTGCAATGGAATTACCTATGCATTTCCAAGTCAAGATGTCACTACCCTGTACAAGTAGGGAGGCACCATCCATGGCTGCTGCTCTGCTGCTGGAGCCAGCTCTCAAAATCGTTGCCACTGTGGACAAGACAAAGCATCAGCAACCCCATTGTCAACCCCGGGTATGTGCGCGGCCTTAAATGTGATGTTCAACAGAAAACATTTTAATACTAAAATGCGCATCAAGTGCCCCATGGGGCCCCTAAGCCCCAACCATCCATTAACTGTGTACCAGCCCCATGTTGTCTGACCTGAATAACACCTTGCGGTCCTTCAACTGAGGCCCCCATAAGCACGGGGCGACCACTATGGGGAAGAATTCCAGAAGCATGATATTGGTGAACAGCCCCGCCTCCCTCCACTCTAGCGGCAAGCTGCCCACATACCACTCCCCGCGAAAGTATGCTCTGAACCCCAGACCCCCTGCTGTATCTGTAAACAGTTGGAGTGTCTGACTGCCACTGACCGACTGCCATAGCGCCACCCCATTGAAGTGCCCGATGAAGACCTTCCACACTTGCAGATCCTCCCAGAATCCTTCAGTGACTTGCAGCCTGTGGTGTGATCTGGTGCACCTTTTCCAAGTTTTGCCATGTGCAGCAGAAAGGTGCACCCTATGGGGATAACCCAACATGCAACATTGAGGTGATCCTTCAGCTGTTGCAACTGCTGTTAAGTTACTTTCCGGGCCCCCACCATGGAGTCCACCAAGCACTTCAGCACAGTGACCTTCTCCTGGGGCAAGTGGCAGAGCCTATTGATGTTGTTGATCTCAATCCCCCAAAAAATCAAGACCCTGGTGGAGGCCTCTCCTTCCCTAGCTCTAGAGGGGCCCCAAAGTCCTGACAGATCACCACGAATGTTGTCCCATCCAACCCAACAAACAAAAAGTCATCAAGGTAGTGGACTACTGCCTGGTTCCCCAATTGCCTCTCTGTTACCCAATGTAGGAAATGACTAAACATCTCACAAACTGCGCATGCCACTGCCCATCTCATGGGCATACAGTTGTGCACATATACTGGCCCTCAAATTTCATGCCCAGTAACTCCCTGTCCTCTGGATGGACAGGCTCTGAATCGATGTCGGCCTTCACCAGGAGTGCCCGGGGGCCTGTTGCATGCATAACCTCCACCACCCTCTCGAATGATTCATATTGTACTGCGATATAATGCTGGTCAATGTGGTTATTCACTGAGTCTCCTGCCGGATAGGGCAAGTGATTTATCATCATGTATTCCCCTGGCACCTTCTTCGGTACCAGGCCAATGGGCGATACCCACAAAGACAGAATCGGTGGGGCACTGAATGGTCCACTTACCCTCCCCAGCCACTTCTCCTTCACCAGTTTCTCCCAGAATACCTTCGGATGGTGCCTAGTGGATCTCAGGTTCTCTGCTTCATGCCCCTCGGGGACTTCATATTGGAGCCTGAAACCCACCATGAAACCTTCCTCCAGCAGGTACATGGCCTCCCTGTCCGGGTGCTGAGCCATGCACTGGCTAATCCTACCCACCCTTACTGGGATAAGCAGGTTTATTACCTTGTGGCTTACCTGACTTCCTGGTGGCTCCCCTGAATCCCCCTTTTGTAGAGCACAGTGGATGAAGGGTTGCTGCTGTCCACAAGCCATGCAGATGTGCCAAAAGTGATATGCTGTCCTCAAACACTTCACCTGTTGTAGCATAACATGCCTATGACCCGGTGCTGCCCCCTTCTACCTTCTGTGGCAGTGTCTGCCACAGTGCAAGCCACTATTGGTGTGCACTACTCCCCCCATGCATGACGTCCACCAAGAGCATCATATCCACTGTCCCCCACCCTAGGGAACTGTCCTCCTGCCTCCGCCTCTGAAACACTGTATCATATTTGAGCCAAGCTACTCCTCCTTTTCTGTGGTGCATGAGGGTAATCCTGTTCTGGGATGTGTACAACCCCAGCCCTTGATCCTTATCCACCTCCAGGATAGTGTCTGCATAGACGGGGAAGGCCACAATCCAGTTCTCAAAGGTGCGGGGCACATTCAGCAGCTTCTTCTCGGTCTTCTCACCCTTTTCCTTCTTTTTGTCATCCTGCTCAACCAGTCTGTTTAATAGGGAGAACATGTCCACGTACTTCCTGTTCCTTATTTGCTGCCTAACCTTATCAGTGAGGTGGGACCCCAACTGCTTATCCAGACCTGCATACAATCTTGGCAGAGGGGAAGGAGCCTTGGGAGTGGCCTGGGCTGGGGGGACAGCCATCCCCATAGCCCTGTCCTTCCCTCATGCTTTCTCAGCCATCACCACCATGGGGTCCAGCAGTTTGTCTAGCTTAGTTTCGGCTCCTGTTTACCCCAGCCCACCAGCCGGGGGGGGCGATGGCCCCTCTGCCACAGCAGCACCCTGCTGCCGGGTTGTGAAGTGACCTCTGCCTCCCTTCTGGGCTATCTGGTCTATCCTGTTCCTGCACGCCATCCCCTAATGCCACATCAAGTACCTGCAACACCTCGCCATCGCTCAATCATCTTACCTCAGATCACTGCTTACCTCTCACTGGTGTCCTGGGGACCTTCGCAGGAGGTGCCATCCGGCCCTTCGCCAGCTGCTTTTTTGGTGGCACTTCCCCCCAGCCATTGATGTTGACAGGCCCTCCAGCCCCTCCAAGCAGGCTTCAAGCCATGCGGCTCTCTTCCTCCTGTACATCTCCTGCAGCTGTGCCTCCAGACCCTCCATGACCTTCTTCAAATGTTTCCTCTGCTAAGTTGACATCTTGCTCTGTAAGACACTGAGAACCCCCCGACCCAAAGATTGATTTGTAGGGTTCCCATTAAGTCTTTCCCCTACAGAGGATTTTGGTGTCCACCCCCTTTCCCCTACCTGGTTGCCCATCCTGTAGGTGGCATGAGCCCCCCTGTCGGTGGGCCCCACAGAACTGTCCTTTGCACCTTACCGACCATGTAGCCAGGCTCCAGGACCCAATAGCAGTACCCTCTCTATTTTTATTTTTGCCCGAGGCATGCTAGCCCCAACCCCGAATGCTCATTGGTAGACTGTGAGCACCCCCCCCGGATCCCAGTAGCCTGCAGCTGTTTTTGCCCTGCCACAGGGGGGAGTGGTGGAGCATGGGGATATCTGTCCTTCTCCCCTGAGGCTTCCCATGGCCTAACTTTGCTATTTGATTAGTTATACAGTATAACTTATACCTACATTTATTTGATAGTCATATATTTATTTTATATATATATATATATATATATATATATATATTTATTTCTTAGCCTTCTTGTTAGTTTCCATGTGTCGTCCCCATAGAAGGATCTAGGAGGCACACCACTGCATGTGTATGACCCCTATGTGATAGTGTGGTGGGGGGGGGGCTACCAGGAGAAGAAAAGCCCCACTTTTCAGGATGTTCATTTTGTCTTTTTTCTCCCCCCTTTTGATAAAGAGGTCTCCCTCGCCAAGGCCTGACAGCCCTCCAGCCTCCTGCCCCAAATGTCCAACGCAGAATTTGCAATGCATCAGCACCCAACCACATTGCCATCCTCAAGATGGCCACCAAGAGTCTCACAAGACCTTGGCAGCCAACCCTCATGCTGCCACATCTCACAAGCCCACTCCTGAGGCCCGTGAGATACAAACAACAGACCGTTGCTGTGGGCCAATGCCCAGCCAACCCCTGAGGAACCTCCATGCCCCACAGGTGGAAGGTGGACCCTGTGACCCCTCTGCCTGATCGCTGACCCTACCAGTGGCACATGTCCGGAAGCCTTGTGTGGGTCACAGCACTGTGCGAGCCAAGCACACTGTGGAATCATGGCACCCTGGCCACCACCAAATGGGAACTCCCCCCCCTCGCTGGCTGCAAGGACCTCCAGTCCCCTTCCTGGATGCCATGCATGGCCAACCCACTGCCCAGGCTGAGCAGCCTTACTGTGCAACCTGAGAGGTGACCCCCCAACTTCCAGTAAGCCCCAAGGCTTGACACTCAGCATGTAGGACTGTTGAATAGCTGTGCCACTTCCCAGCCCATACCGCAACTTCCAAATGAGCACTAAAGAACATGACCAGCTGGAGCAGTGAGGAACTGCAGACCATGGGCTGGCGAGCCTGCAAGGACACCCTGAAACACCACATCACCCCAGGTAAGAAAGAACCTATTGAGGGGGATTCCTCCAAAATGGAGAACATTCTATCAGCAGCTGCCTGTAAAGTATAAGCTAAAAAATATCCAGCAGTAAGCCACAAATCATTCTCCTATTATTTATTTTTATTTATTTATTTTTATAAGAGCCCCATACCAACCCCAGGCTCCTCTGGGTAGCCAAGGCTCCCTTGTTACCTCCCTCCTCCCTCCCCCCCTCTGGCCCTGCCTCCCAGGCCCCAGGCATGAAAAACCCTCAGGTCTACTAGGCCCTTACTTGTGTGGCCTGGCTAGCTGGACAAGTTGATCCATGCAGGGCGGAAGGAGAAAGATGAGTGACTGCTGGCTACATTCCAAGAAATTCCTCTTTCTCTTTCCCCACCACAGGATGTGACCCCCCTCCCAAGTGGGAGGCCTTGGTGGTCCCATGTCCAATCCCTGGACACTACCTGGACCCCTCGGTACCACCTCTATCGTCTCCCTCCCTCCTCCTCCCCCCCGGGTCCAGGGGAGGATGGCCTTAGACAAAATGCAGCTGTTGCCATCTGTTGCAGCCTTTGTATTATCATGCAAGTGTCTTCCTGGAATAAATTCAGATTTTTCTGGATGAACAAGGGCTAGAACTACTTCTTAGAGTCTGTTTGCTGTCATTTTCGTGACGATTTTTGTGTCTTGGCATAATAAGGATATCGGTCAATATCTCCCACACTAGGGTATGTGTTTTTCCAGCATAGGGAGGACAGTAATAATAGTCCCTTTCCAGCTGTCAGACATCTCTCCGGCAATGTGACATTATCCCATGGTATACTACACACTTTAATATATTTATTGCCATTATGAAAATGTATTAAAATATATATAAACAAAATATAAAATACTTTTCAAAATATGTAAAAATTATTTCTTCAGGGTATTGCAGGAGTACATTTTAACAAAGCAGTTATCTGTGGGTTTTGATCAGCAGTTGGCACTGTTATAGTAGGCCTTTTAGTAGGTAGTACAGTGAAGATACCAATTTGTCTTATGAGTTCTGGGAATGTCTGTCTGAGCTATCGTCCTCTAAGCACGTACTGTACAAGAGCTTCATCATAATCCCAGACGCATCCACTGGTTTACCAAAGTTATGTTACGATCAAGCTGGCAGGAGTGTTTAACACTCTGAGAGAAGCAGAACTGGTAAAATAGTGGCACTAGTGCGCAGCTGTGTTTGCTGGAGGTTTGTGATATTGCTATTGGTGTTCAGGGACAAACTGAAGCTGTGGTAAGTGACCACCACAACATTCACAAACGGGTAAATAATGGCAACAGTAGTTAGTGAGGATGTTTGCTGGTGGTTGCCAAAGCGCATAGTGATCTGGCATGAACAAGTGACCAGGGCTAACTGATGGTGCCAGAGTGGCTACATTTTCTATAGTTTCAGAATGAGACGGAAGGGCAGGGGGTTTATATGAATGGGTTGGGGTCTTGGGAAGGGGGGGCTGTTCAAAAACCAAACTCATCAGCCTCACTATTGTGGGTTTGTTTGAAAATAAGGTGAATAATAGGATGGGGTGTGATGTGTGGCAACAGAGCCAGGAATAAATCAAGCCCAGGGAGTCATATTGTTTGTGGTCAAAGTATGGGTGCATGGGTGGAGAAATGTTAAGTACAAGAAGTGAATAACCTTTTGACAGGGATTTTTTTACCATGATTAACTACTGTGAATTAATTACAAGAGAAAGAAGGTCTCGGCCCTCATATATTTTTATATTCATTTTTATAATCTGCATTTTAAGATGTCAGCTGTTTACTTACAGAATATACAAAGGCCATCAGTCTCTCATGTGAAGTTTTACATAGTCACTCATGTCATAATCACAGCAAATAAGATAAGTAACTAAAACAAATTATGTGCTTGGCATTATAGAGCTTTGTGAGCAAAATTAATAGAAAACAACATACCGTGTCTTTAGAATATGATGTCAAATGCATGCACTAGGAAGCATGCAGGCCCCTGACAACCCTGTAAGAAGAAGCCAAAGATATGAGTGTGGTGCTGACACAGGGCTGGATATTCAGAAATGTGCCAAAGGTAGGTGCAGCCCCAGTGCAGCGCAACTCAACTGCGCAATGACACAGTGACTGCAGTATTCAATGGTTGCACATTGCAACATGTGCCAGCATAACATGGCTGAATATCGTAGGGATGTGCCATGATGCAGTCATAGGTGTGCCAGGGAGCAACCAGACATGCACCATAGTGCAACCAGGGATGCGTAAGGGGCACAGGAAGATGCGTTAAGCTACAGCAGGACCAGCCACAGGCACAGCAGGGAGTTAGGCATCGGGGAAGGTGGGGGGACAGTGCGGGGAGGCAGTGAAACCAGGCCAGGAACACTGGTGGGGATGCACAGCTGGCCCACAGGAGACCTCCGCCATGGAGCACAGGCATGTAGCCAGCCACCCCCCCAGCACCGGAGTGGTGGACACATGGTACAGGTGGCACCAACATCCAAGGGTGAGCCCCACTGGCCACTCTCCACCGGACAACACGCCCCAACCTGCCTGGACAACAGCATGTCACACCCTAGCACATGGCACCCAACACACACACACCACACAGCCTGTACAGCCAGCCCATGGCCACTCCAAGGCACATCCACTGACCGAGAGCATGTCACCACCATGCATGGTCCACACAATGACACTGGCACACCAGACAACCACCCACCACACCACTGCAGCATGGTCCCACTCGCCAGCTGCAAAGCAGACACAGACACAGCGGGTAAGCAAGTAACAAATGTATTGAAATGTAAACAACAACAACAACTAACAACAGTAGAAAACAAGGGAGAGGGTAGGTGAGGGAGGGAAGGGGACAGGGTACAGGGTCTGTACAGTTGGACGGGGAAGGTGGGGGAAGGGAGGTCAGGGGTGAGAAGGGAGCTGGAGTCCATCATGGCCAGCCACGGTCTACGGCCACCTGGTGCTTCCCCCTGCACTGGTCCCTGAGCAGGATACATCGAGTCTGGTCTGCGATCTCCATGGTGTGGGAGGTAATCAGCATTATCTGTCGCAGGAGGTGACAGTAAAGAGGCAGGCAAAAACCCCTCTGGACACCTACGGCAAAGGAAGGGACAAATGATCAGTGCACATCCATAGTACCCTAGCCCTCCATTGTGCATAGCGGACAGTGGGAACACACACCCCGGAGTGGCACTCTGGTCACCCGCAGTGGGTGAGCCTATGCCTACCGACAACCCAGCATGCCACGACAGTGCACAGCGCTGGACACCACTGCCCATGGGCCACCCAACTGCACAGTGGCAGGCAGGTGGCATGGTGCTGCAGCGGAAGCACAGCAGCACTAGTGGCAGATGGATGCACACCTAGCCCACCAACAGCTGCCACACATGTGCAATGGCCGCCCCATGGTACCATGCACACCACACCGTGTGCTGCACACAGCTGCCACGACACAAGGCACAGGAGGCCATGGCCATACCCCCACTCCTGCCGACCACCCTGCACAGCAATGAGGGAATGCACAGTGCCTACCTGCCCGCTGTGGTTCTGCACCCTCCGGTCCTGCAGCCACTCCTCTGCCACCACTAGGTCCTGCTCCCCCTGATGAAGGGCCCACAGTGGCCTGCTGTGGTCCATCAGGTGCCTCTGCTGCCCTGGCACACCTCCAATCTTCGGGTCCTAGGACAGGAACACAGACAGGCACACATCAGAACACAGCCACAGCATGAGCCCACCACCCCCACCCCGAAGCAAAGTGTGCACCCCAGCCAGGCAAGGCTGCAGGGTGGTGGCACAGTGCACCCAGTGACAGGCAATGCCATGCCACAGGGCATACAACAACAGGGCCCCTCTGGCATGGCATGCAGCCCTGCCAACACCATGGTGCAGTGGTCATGCACAGATGCAGTATGAGCCCACTTACCTGGCCATGGCACAGCGCCCCTGCGGACACACGCCTGCAGTTCCCTCAGCTGTTCCAGGTCCCTCCTCGCCAGGTCACCATACCAGTGGTGGCATTGTTCCCCAGTGCACTGCACTCCTGTGATCTGGCCCAGCCCATCTGCAATAGCCTGCCACACCTTGGTCCTGGGCCGCTGCAGGGGCTGCTGCCCGAACAGGCTGGAGGCATGGGGCTCCACCTGGGCCACCAGGTTCACAAACTCCACCTGGCTCCAATTTCTTGCCTGTCATACTGCATGGCACGCCATGGTGCTACTGAAAATGAGTGAGTCAATATGGTGCCCGGTAGCACACGTGCACAATATGCACGAGATGTGCACCTTATAGTCAGTTGCGCGACCTCCAACAATTGCGCATCTCCGGAAATACACGGCATGGGCATGGCCACACCAGCACGAGGAGCAGGAGTCACATGAGGGCAAGGGGCAAGGCGGGGGTCAGCACACTCACTGTGCGTGTGGGTGCCATAGGACCCATGACACATAGTGCACAATAGGGCCATTATAGCACCATGCCCTATGGGCCCAATAGTGCCCAAGTGCCATAGGCCTAATAGCGCCCGAGCATCATAGACCCAATAGCACCCGAGCACCATAGACCCAATAGTGCCCGAGAGCCATTGGGTCCATGGCGATATGTTCAAGGCCCTTATACTTCCCAGTGCACGGTGCATAATAGGTGGTAGCACATGCTGTGGCATATGCGTGTTGATGAGGGAGCACTGCACATGTCACCGCACTGCACCACGATGTGCATCGAATCAAGTTCATTGTGCAAGGTGCAAAAGCGCGATATTCAGCTGTCATATGCAGATTAGCTCATCAGCCTATTCGCGGCACAATGGGGATATTTGCATGTCATTACCATTGTGCAACGTCCATTTGCATGCGATGCGCTATAAAGGTGCCGCACAACAGCACAGGCCATGGACCGGTATTGCAATCATCAGAGGTAAGTTGCGCCTGGACGGCCAGTACAGCGGGATGGATGGCTGAGGTAGGCCACTG
The DNA here is from genome assembly GCA_016271365.2 of Neoceratodus forsteri. NCBI lineage: Eukaryota > Metazoa > Chordata > Ceratodontiformes > Ceratodontidae > Neoceratodus > Neoceratodus forsteri. Next base: position 1,093,291,661 of record CM057456.1, read on the forward strand.
CAGCCAGTAACCACATGTCCATGTCCACAGGTAGCAACATGTCTGAGCATGAGGAGGGCGAGAAGCGTGGGCCTGCCTGCAAGTGCAGGCCCAACTTTACTAAAGCGGAAGCAGATGCCCTGTTTGAGGCATACCTCGACAGGGAGCTATTGCTTAGTGGCACCACTGACATCCCAGGCCAGGGCCATGGCCTGGGTGGAGGTGGCAGCAGCCATGAACCAGCAGGGCAGCCACCAGCAGTCTGCACAGGAGTGCAAGAAGAAAGTGGCCACCGACGAAGGTCAGATCAAGGAGAAGGTGGTGGCCATATTGGCTTCCAGGACAGCCACAGGTGGGGGCCAGGCTGCTGTGCCACAGCTTACGGTGCAGGAGGAGCAGGTGGAGGCCACCATGTGTTGAAGCGCAGTTGAGGGTGTGCGGGGCAGTGGGTTCCAGACTGGAGGGAGCTCATCACTGTATGGTAAGTATGGTGGGTCAGGGGGACAGCGGATGGTGCTGCAGCACTAACGCTTCTGTGTTCCCTTACAGCACCGGCTCACCAGCATGCAGTGGCAGGGGCACCTGCGGCTGCCGTGGAGCATGCCCAGCCCCAGAGGACCAGCTATCCACCTCCACAGGCATCTGGGGGCCCAATTGGCTGCAGCACATCACCACCGTCGAGCCAGATATCCTGGGCGTGGTGGTGGAAAAGGCCCTGGCTGTGTTCCAGCTGGACACCAGCCATGGTGAGCTCTGTGCAGAGACACAGATTGGGGCGGGGTCTGACACCAATGACAATGTAACTATACTCCTGGACAGTGGGGGTCTTGTAGTGGGGGGGAGACACTCATACATCCACCATCACTGGCAGTGCAGCCAGTGGCCTGTTGGCAGTGGAACAGCTGCCCACCACTGCCCTGGTACCGCTGTGTGCACAGGCACAGCAGCACTGGGTGGCAGTGATGGTACAATTGCATAGGCGTTAGCCAGCGCACAGGGGCCGGAGGGGTGGCAGCAGAAGATGGCTGGGGATGTTGGCCGGCTAAGCGCAGCATCCACCGCCAGTGCACCTGACATTGTTCAACCCCATGAGGACCCCACTGTGCAGCACCTACCTGAGTGGGGGGCTGTGCAGCATGGTCGTACACCACCGATGGGATGGTGCCACGCCCATGCACCCTTGCACACTGATCCTTTGACCAAGCACACATGACTGCTGCAGGCCTCCATGGAGCAACAGGTGCTGCTCATAGCTGGGGTGCATGCACTCCATGCAGAGGTGCACCAGGCAGCCGAGCAGTGTGAGGGGGCACCAAGCAGGTCCTGGAGGCATACAATGCCAGCAGAAGGACATGACCACATCCCTGGACCGCATAGCCAATGAGATCATTGTCAGCCTTGCTACCACAGGGCATGGCTGCCTGCCACAGACACCGTGGAGTGCAATGTCCACCCCATGGCCCCAGCATTGGGTGACCCCCTCAGTATCAATGCCGGGCTCCACTGTGGGTGGGCCTGTTTGGGTGCCTGCAGATCCCTGTGAGGACCTAGTCACATTCCTGCAGTCTGACCCTTGGGGGGCAGTCTCAGACCCCCCCATGGTCATTGTGCAGCCTGTGGCTGCTCAATGGGTGCGGCATGGCCAACCTGATGTGTGTGCCACCCTGTCTGCTGCCACTGCCCTGTGTGCACATGGGTGTTGTGTGTGTGTGCATGACACAATCATGGCATCTGTATGTCACGTCACATGCTGCCCATGTATGCACCTGCCCGGCCGCCAGCCCATGTGGTGTGTGCATGATGATGCCATCACAGCACTGGTTGCACATGTGCACCGGCACCCTGCATCTGATCCATGCCACATGATAGCTCCTGGATGCATGCCTGTGGGTGCCAGTGTATGTGTGTGTTAGTTGCTGTACAGTGCTGCGTGGTGTTGCGTGTGGCTGTGTGGCACGGCCCCCCCGCCCCTGCCCCATGCCTGTGTGCATGCCCATGGCCATGGCTGCACATGCCTGTGTGCCTTGCCACTCTGTCTGTTCTGTGCATGGGGGTTTATCCACCTACCTGCATGCACCATAGTGCTTCTGTGCAACTGTGTAGCAATGTTGGCATGCCATCCTCTGGAGCCGGGGATCCCTCTGCCCGGGGGGGGGCTGCCCACCATCCCCCTGACCCATCACCCGAGTCGTCCCCACTGCTGTTCCCCTCTTCAGCCTCGACAGCTATCCCACGGTCAATGACCATGATGTGCAGCATGCAGCAGGTCAGGAATAGGCTGCAGGCCTTTGAAGGGCTGTACTGTAGGGCACTGCTGGACCTGTCTAGGCAATGTAAACGTGCCTTCAGCATCCCGAACACATGCTCAATGATGTTCCATGTGCTGACGTGTGTCTCATTGTACTGCTCTTCCACTGGGGATGAGAGGCACTGGTAGGGGGTGAGCAGCCAGGTCCTGAGTGGGTAGCCTCTGTCACCTGTGTGGACAAAGATATGGTTAGCCTGGTGTCCTCTGTCACTGTGCCCCGTGCCCTTCCCTGGTGCACCCACCAGTGCCTCAGCCCTGCTCACCACCCTCCCATGCCCTGCTCTACCCAGCTGCCCGTGATCTTGCTATACTCACCCACTAGGTGACCTGTGGGGATACCCTCACTCTTGTACCTGTGGCAGAGTGCTGAGCTGTGCCAGATGAAGGCATCATGTACACCCCAAGGGTGTGTGGCACAGACATTGGTTATGTGCTCCATGGCATCGCACACCACCTAGCAGTTGATACTGGGGTAGCTCTTTCTGTTGACATATGATACCCCCTCCAGGCCAGATAGCCTGCGGATGCCCACATGGGTGCAGTCGATGGCCCCTAGCATGCCAGGCATCCGTGCTACTCTGTGGAACTCCTGCATGGTTGCTGTATGCTCTGCCTATGTGCTGGAGAAGTGGATGTATTCCACAGCATGTGACAGCAGGGCATTGAGGAACTGTGGGAGGAGTCGTGATGTGGCTGACTGGGTTATGCCTGTGGTGTCCCCTGTTGGTCTCTGGAAGGTGCCCGTGGTGAGCAGGCACATGACAGCTGTTACCTTCATCTCCACTGTCAGGGTGTGGCTCAGTCTAGTGGGTGCCTGTATCTCCTCACTGCACAGCTCACAGAGCTGCCTCAGAATCGCCCAGTTCAGGTGATACTGACCCACGATCTCCATGTCAGCATAGGTCTCAAAGCTGATGCAGGGCCACTACTGCCTGTTCCAGGCGTACCACCAATGGGCCCTTCCACAGTCACGTTGCTCTGCTTCCTCACACCCTCATTATGGCCTCCATCTGGAATACTGCACTGGCCATGGCCCCTGTTGTCCTGTCACCCCCTGTGTGTCTGGCTCCACTGGCCCACCCGACTCTGTGGGGCAGTGTCTGTTGCTCAACTGGGCCCCCTTCTGCACCACCTGCCCCTGGCTGGCTGTCACCTGTGGGCTCTGTCCCCCAACCCTGTGGGTGCCTGTGTCACTCCCTTTGGGTCAGGTGGCTCCTTCTCACTCCCACTCACTCTCACTCCCTCCATCAGCCTCCCTGTCTGTCACACTCCCTCTCACTCCCTCTCTCTTTCTCCCTCTCAGTCTCTCTCTCTCTCTCTCTCTCTCTCTCCCTCTCTTTCTCTCTCTCTCTGTCTCCTTCTTTCTCTCTCTCTCTCTCTTTGACAGCCTGTCTGTCGCCCTCTGTCCTGCTGTCCTCTGGCGCAAGTGCCCACCCCCTGCTTGCTCCCTGTTTTTATAGGCTCAAGTCTGCTCCGCGCATCTGGCAGTTGCTCCTCATTTGCGCCATTGGTCGGGGGTTGAATATCGCACTGTGCCACATATTCATAGGTACGCCCCCTGTCCTTGAGCATGCATTCATTACTGTTGCACATTGGCATACTGCTACTTGCACTGTGCAGTAGCTTCCGCTGAATATCGCTCTATGGCACATCTCCGCAGTTGCGCATGCACAACCCAGTTGCGCCATGTGCAACTGCTTTGAATATCCAGGCCCCAGAAATCAAGACCAGCCCCTTTGTGTCAGACCAAAGTGTTAAGCTTGAGGACATAAGGGCTCTGGATTACATTTTAAATGTTTAACAGAATTTAAGAGAAAGTTTTCTTCTCTTTGCTGGAAGGCCACACTGAGCAATTATGATAAGATGATAAGATAAAAAGATGATAGTGCACTAAATTGGGATAATTTATTTACACAGAGCCACCAAAAACAGAAACAGAGTTTAAAGACCTAATGACTGAGAAGATGTAATATGTGGTAAAGTTTAAGAAACATAGTGTATAAAAAACTGTTTTCCTTTCTTTTGCCAGCACTGTGAATCTTGCAACCAGTAGCATAACAAACAAGCTTAAAGAATATTTTAACAACACTAAATGTTCCTTTCTATTGTAAAATGGCAAAATAGCATATAACCTTCTTTGGACAGAGCACATGCCTGACCTGGTTTAACCTACTATGCACACAGTAGCCCTACTCAAAACCTGATTATTACCAACCAGCAGTAGTACAAATCCCTACACTCACACACCAGATTACAAAACCAACCTGCCTGTCTTTATCTCGCTCACCATTCAGTGCAGCCCGGCCCACCTGCAAAAAGCTAGGGCACAACTGTGTTTGAGCTTTTAATATGCAGCAGCAGCATCCACAGCCAGTCACATTGCTCTTGAGAGGGCTATCATGTATAGTACTATTTAATTACTTCTTATAATATAACACATACATTTACTATTCTATTGCAGTCATACAGCAGTGATTGCCTGTTTTGTACATCTGTTTACCTATTAATTTTAAAAAAGCACATTCTGTAAGTGCAATACACCACTACAGAGTGTGGTTTAAAGGATTTGAGATGCACTTTTAAGGGGTGTGAAGACACTCAGTCATTGGCCATGTGCCTCATACCCCAGGGCATATATCTCAGATACTTTAAAACTACATTTTGACATGGTTTACCAATTACTTAATTTTACTCACACAGCTTCATAAGGCTAAACTTGTCAATTATTTCCATCACTGTTTTTTTGTTACTTAGATTTACATAGGAGTGACAACAAACCACTTTACATCAGAGATGGATGGTTATTCTGTAAGTAAACAGCTGACAAACACATAAAAATAAAGCATGATGTCATGACTAGGTTGGCTGGCAAAAAGCACCTAGCTTCACCTGAGCTCTTTTCTTCTAGGTTTGCTTGAAAGGACAGAGCAAAGAGAAACAATAAGGCTTATTTTGGCTAAGCAGATTTACTGCTGTATTACTATTTTGTTTTGTGCTTACAGGTTGTGCTTACAGGTTTTGTTACTGTGTTTTGCTTACAGATTACTGCTTTATTATTCTCTAATTCAAATAGTTTTTTTTGGGGTTTTTTTGCAGTACTAATTTTTACAGGGTGTGCCTACAGTATTGTTACTGTTCTATGCTCACAGATTACTGTTTTATTTTCTCTGATTCAAATTGTTTCTTTGCAGGGTATATTTTCTGTTAAATTGTTACAGGTTGTGCCTATAGGTTTTTGTTACCGTGTTTTGCTTACAGGCTTTACAGTTTACTGCTTTATTTTTCTCTGATTGAAAATGATTTTGTAGGGTATGTTTTCTGCTAAATTGTTACAGGGTGTGCTTACAGGTTGTTACTGTTTAGTGCTTACAGATTACTGCTTTATTTTTCTCCAATTCAAAGTGTTTTTTGCAAGTTATATTTTCTGTTACATTGTTGTGCAGGTTGTCTTGCTGAAAGAAAGGAAAGCACTCACCAGGGTGGTGGGTCAGAGCTGTAGCTGATTGCTTCTGGAGGGCATGGGCTTGGTCCCACCCCCCTGCCCCTCACCCAGCCCACCCCAAGTGCATCATTTCCTATATACCAGTGGATCTGACATCATTTTCCCAAAAAGGCAAAGGTCATACATCTGTCTATTACCTTAATAGCCCAGTACACTGCATAAGGGTAAATGCATGCACACACTCTCACACACTAACAAAAAAAAGGAAGGGAGAGACAGACATGTGGGGAGTGGCTCAATGCACTGGCTGTGGGGTGGCAGTCTTCCGGGAGATGCTCTAAAGGCTGCGATGCTGCCCTATTTGCAGGCACCTCTCTGGTCTGAGGGAGGAGGTTGCATGTCTCCAGGCTGACCTGGTGAGGATTCAGAAAAACCTCCTCCCCCAGCCAAGGGCCACCAGAGCCACTGCCACTGCCTCAGAGCTTGCAAGAAAGAGGAGTGGTTGGACCACAGTGGGCTCAGGGAGGGTGAGGGTGGTGGATAAGAGGCTCATCCCTCCAGTTGTACCTGTCCACAATTCATATGCCATTCTGGTAGTGTGTGGTTCCTCTACACAGACACACATAGTGGAGAACAAGGAGGATGCTGGGAACCTTCACAAAGAAGACCCAAAGGAGGGTGGCAGGAGACCCCACAGGGGAAGAAAACAACTCCTGGTGGGGACTCAATCATTAGGAGAGTAGAACTGGGGGAGGGAGGGGAGATGGAGGTAAGGTGCCTGTCTGGTGCCATGGCTGGGAGGGACAGGAAGCGAATCCTCAGGATCATAGGAGCAGCTGCATGGCAGAGGGATCCAGATGCCATTGTCCACCACGGGACAAATGACCTGGCTGGGGATGGGACCAGAGCAGTGCAGGAGAGATTTGTGGAGTTAGGGAGGGTCCTTAAACAAGTAGCATACACTGTAACCTTTTCAGAGGTGCTGCCTGTTTATGGCATGGGTGAGGCAAGGGTGCTCTGCACCATGGATGGAGAAAATGGCAGTAAAGACAGGGAGGGGCTAAAAGGGGTAAGGCCATTAAAAAATGCAGGGCAATGAGTACCATTGTCCATAGTCTGGGTAATAAGCTCCCTGAACTAGTGGCCTTGATGGAAGAGGGATGCCTGGATATCGTGGCAGTCACAGAAAAATGGTATACAGAGAACCATGACTGGGATGTCAACATACCAGGGTACACAATCTAGAAGAGGGACAGGGAGGGTAAAAGAGGAAGAGGAGTAGCTCTCTTCGTAAGGGAAGGGATGAAAGCAATGGAGCAAAAGGGTAAACAGGGAGGAGATGAGGCACTGTGGGTCACCCTGGAGACAGGAAATGACACCACAATTCACATGGGGGTTGTATACAGACACCTTTCTTGGGGGAGGAAAGGGACAAGGAAATGATAGAAGGCATCCTTAGAATGGTAGTAAAATTGGCAATATTGTTGATGGGGGACCTGAATATACCAGATGTTAACTGGAGCACCTTTGCTGCAGCCACATCCAAGAGCAGGGCCATTCTCAATGTCCTACAGGGGGCATGCCTCAGACAGCTAGTTTTGGAACCCACTCATGAGGGAGCAATCTTATACCTGGTACTCTCAAATGGGGTTAGAGAGAGGATCTCAGATTTAGAAGTGGGTAGCCATCTGGGAACAAGCAACCACAAAACAGTATGGTTCATGATAAACACAGCCGTAGTGTCAAGCCATACAAAAGCAAGGTTACTGGACTTTAGGAAGGCTGACTTTGGCAAAATGGGAGAGTGCCTCAGAAAAGCACTAGCAAGCAGTCAAGAAGGAGGGGCTGAGTAACAATGGGGAAAAATCAAAACTGCCATCACAGAGGCAACAAGCCTTTGTATGAAGCAAATAAATCAAAATGAGGGAAAAAAAACACTATGGTGCTCAAAAGAGGTGAGGGGAGGTTAAGGAGAAAAAGATAGCATTAAGGAAGTATAAGGAAACACAGAGGGAGCAGGACAGAGAACTGTACCAGTTAAAGCAGAAGGAAGCAGGGATGGCAGTCAGAAGAGCAAAGGCCCAAACTGAGGAAAAGATTGCCAACTCAGTTAAGAAGGGGGATAAAACCTTTTATAGGTACCTTAGGGTGAGAAGAAAGACCAAGGGAGGGATAGTGAGGTTTAATAAAGGGGAGGGAGGTGGGCAGAGGGTGACAGTGAAAAAGCAGAGATATTGAATGAATACTTCTGCTCAGTATTCACAAAACAGGAGGATGGAGAGGTACCTAAACCAATCAATAGAAGCACTCTGGATAGGGGGGCAATACAAGCCCATTCACAGGAGAAAGGGTCCTGAAAGAACTCCTAAAACTGAAAGTGGACAAGGCAATGGGGCCTGATAGGAATCACTCCAGAATTCTAAAATAACTAAGGGGAGAACTAGTGACACCACTGACTACACTTTTTAACAAATCATAGGAGGATAATGTGGTACCTGAGGACTGGAGGAAGGTGGATGTGATTCCCCTTCACAAAAGTGGGAGCAAAGCAGAGGCAGAAAACTACAGACTTGTTAATTTGACCTCAGTGGTAGGGAAAATGATGGAATCACTTCTGAAAGAAAGAACTGTTAAGTACCTAGAGGCTAGTAGGGCACAGGACCCTAGACAGCATGGATTCACAGTGGGAAGATCATGTCAGATGAATCTCATAGATTTCTTTGACTAGGTGACCAAAGTAGTAGACCAGGGAAGGGCTGTGGATATGGCCTACCTAGACTTTAGCAAGGCGTTTGACACAGTCCCACACAAAAGATTAATAAACAACTTAGCCAGTCTGGGAGTGGGTCCCAGGGTGGTAACCTGGGTAAAAAATTGGCTGGAAAGCAATACACAAAAGGTAATAGTAAACGGAGTCCACTCCAAAGAAAGGGTGGATTACTAGTGGGGTACCGCAGGGTTCAGTACTGAGACCGGTCCTCTTGAATGTCTTCATAAGTGATATTGCAGAGGCACTGGAAGGAAAAGTATGCCTCTTTGCAGATGATACAAAGATCTACAACAGGGTTGATACACTGGAGGGGGTGAAAAGGATGAGAAGGGACTTGGCAAGGTTGGAGGAATGGTCAAAATTATGGCAGCTTAGATTCAGTGCAAAGAAGTACAAAGTAATGCACCCGGAAACAAAACCCAGGGAAGAGAACACAAGGGGAGTACAAACAACAACAAAAATGGAAAGGGACCTGGGGGTAGTCATATTAGATGTCCTAAAGGTAGGCAAGCAATGTGAGAAGGCAGTAAGGAGGGCTGGGGGATACTGGGATGCATAGGGAGAAGCATCACCAGTAGAAAACAAGAGGTTGTAATCCCTCTGTACAGACAGTTGGTAAGACCCCATCTGGACTACTGCATGCAGTTCTGGAAACCCCATCTCCACAAGGACATAGACCGGATGGTGGCAGTCCAGAGGAGGGCAACTAAAATGGTGCAGAGTCTGTACCAGAAGCCATATGAAGACAGACTAAAGGAGCTTAATATGTATATCCTCGAGGAAAGGAGGGAGAGGGGAGACATGATAGAAACTTTCAAGTACCTCAAGGGAATCAATGAAGTTCAAGAGGGTAGCATATTTCAGAAAAAGAGATGTGCAAGAACAAGGGGGCACAATTTGATGATAGAGGGGGGGATGGCTCAGGGGCAATGTGAGGAAGTATTTCTTCAAAGAGAGGGTGGTGGATGCATGGAACAGCCTTCCTGAGGAGGTCGTGGGATCAAAAACAGTGGAGGAATTCAAGAATGCATGGGACAGACATAAGGCAATTCTAGTATGTGGTAGGAGGAAGTAGGCTGTTGGTTAACTAGAATCTGCAACTTGTCCAATAGGTAGGGAAATGGGCAGACTGGGTGGCCTAAGCGGTCCTTATCTGCCATCAAGTCTATGTTTCTATAGAAAGAGGTTTGTTTGGTTAGAAAGGTGGGGCCTGATTCTCAACTCCAGATTTATAGGCAGATATATGGGGTGCTTTGTGCCAAATCATAAAAGTGCTATTCACAAAACAATAGTTACATGCTGGGTCAGAAGTGCCATACACAAAACCATAGTTATGCAGTGGGGCAGAAGTTCCATACACAAAACTATAGTTATGCAGTGGGGCGGAAGTGCCATACACAAAATCATGTTATGCAGTGGGGCAGAAGTTCCATACACAAAACCATAGTTATGCAGTGGGGTGGAAGTGACATACACAAAAACATAAATTATGTGGTGGGGCAGAGTTCCCCAGGCACAAAACTTGGAATGCAAATTAGGCATTCCAGCTGTCACTGTGTGCATACCCATACAAACTGTGCATGCACACAGTAACTGGTCATGCAAGTTTGTGCTTGGTACAGTGCTATGCACAGACATCAAGAACAGAACCAGAAGGCAATGCACACAAAGAAATGCTATTTAAATTTTTGTATTGCACCATGTGCTATTTTATGGTGCAAGTGCATAAAAGGAGACAAAATTTTATAATGGTAACATGGTTTGGTCACATAAAAACTGACTACTCTGACCAGCCACTGCCAGACGCCCCTATGTATAGAGGTTCACTAACTCTTCATCAGGTGGTGGAACCTGTGTCAGTCTTTAAATAGGGATAGTCTTAATTACAATAATTATCCTTTTAACATGATTACTAGTTCATCATTCAAATTACAGAGCATTCTTTCATGTATTTAATTAATCAAATTTAGTCCCTACATTAACTTTGTCTTTTAGATACTAACATAGTATGATACTTCAATTAAAATGTAAAGTGACAGCGCTCAAGTGGAAAAATAACCCAAAACCCTATTCCAGGCAGTATCCAGTGTACAAGGCAACCGCGATTGAGCACTTTCAAAAAGGGTGACTCAATCACGGTGCCTATGTTCAGGGCTACCTGGAAGGATAGCAATTGGATATCTGGATGGGTGAGGTAGGGTGACGGGAAGTGTGTGTGTATGTATGCACGCATGCTTGGGGGGAGGCAAGGTATGTGGGAGGGAGTGTGCAGGGCATCTGCCAAGCTGGTCGACCAGCATGGTGGGGATGGTGGTCAGTTGGGGTGTGCAGGGTTTAGGTCCTGAGTGGCATGTTTTTTTTTTTTGCCAGCAGGTGGCTTGTTATTTTTTTAAGAAATCCTCCCCTCCGACATGCACCCCCCCTGGAGTTGAGAATCCTTATGTGGGGGGGGTGCAGTGGGGGAAGCAACTGGGGTTTTGTGCGGGGGGCACAGCCCCTGCATAACAGAAACTAGTCACTATTTTTTTAGTCACTGTGAGTGTGCATTTCCATAATTCATTTTCGGCGATGTACTCTTGCTCAAATGGCGATCGCTACTCTACAATCGCCATTATTTCAGATCCATTACAATGCATACAAATTTATACTTTTCGAACAACCAGTCTTTCTTTTTAACTAATTTATTCAATCTGTACTTTAACAAGACATAACCACCTTTATAATGCATCTTTCAGACTATATCATATAAAATGACAACTTCTAAAAATTAGAGAACAGAGATAGACATTTCCATGTATTATGATTTGCATCCCACCACTATCTATGCTGGTGCCCATACACAGACATACATGTACAGTAAGTGTGCAATGGGGACACTCATCCCCCTCTCCCAGTCTTCCAATCTATATATTTGGCTCACTTGTGGCTGTAGCTGAAAATCTCATCATATGGTCCCTCAGTGTCTCCCCAGTGGTCCAGTGCCCTCCCTCACCCCAACCTAATTTTATCCCGTGCAATCCCCTAGCATGATTCTCCACAAAAAGTTGTTCTATGGTTTTGTTTTTTGCCAGTCTCTGTCCCATGTCTGCTCTAAATGAGCCAGCCACTCTTTTGCGATGCCCCTAGTGCCTGCTAATAAAGTTTCTACAGGCAGGGGTGCATCACATCTATAAGCCTAACAAAGGTCACCTTGCTTTTCAAAATGGCACTGTGTGCCCTTTTCATGGTGACCCACCCCTTCCATATACCTGCCCTCTAGATCTGTGCTGGTGCAGAAACGGTGTGCAATCACCTTTGAGCATAAATTAAGGGTTGCAAAGAAGGCACGGGTGATAATTCACGGTGTAGTGATTTACCACCAGTTCCTTGTGACTGAGAATTGGGCCTTTGAATCTTTGCTTTGGCAGTCATTGTTTATTAGTGGGGCAGTAAAGTAAGGGCTGTCTGCTCTTTGGAAGGATTAAAGGAATGTTACTTGGTCTGTGGTGGCCAAATGAAGCACTGTGTGAGAAATTAAAAAAAAAGATTTTTTAAACCCATTAGGGTATGCACATGGCCTCACTTCTTCCTCTGTATCAGGTTTTGGGATAACATAAATCATACAGAAAAATATCAGAAAGTAGAATAGATAAAATATGTGCAGATACAAGGGCTGTACACAAGACTGCTTTTTCATATTTGCTTTTGTACATCTGGTATTTGTATTTGGTTACATGTTCATGTTTACTAAAAATATCTTTCTACATTTCAGATTGCTCCTGTTGGTAATGATGCCAAAACACCAGAGACAGGAGTCTGAAAAGGGTAGGTGTGTGCAGGGCTCACCAGTTACATACATAGCCCCAGCTAAAAAGTATATGCTAAGTAATTACTAGGGATGATCGGAATCAACCAGTTCCATTCTGCTGGCATCTGTCAGTTTATCAGAAATTTAGATTCTGAGTCTGATTCAGTTCCATTTCCTGTTAAGGCATCAGAGTCAGAACTTTAATTTCCAATACCACATGTGACTACATGTCAAAACCTGTACCCCCCTGATGCTTAGCAAATGGACCCCTGTAGCTGAGAAAGACCTTCTCACTTCTCCCATCCATGTGTCTCCCTGCCCCCTCTCAGGTTCCCTTACCTTAAGGCTGCTGAAAGATGGGGTCCCGGTGTGCTGTGCTGCAGACCAGAGTGTGGTGGCACCTGGGTCAGAGAACAACTTGTGCTGCAAGTGCTGATGGCACTGGTGGAACACTGAGGGTCTGTCTGTCTCCAGCATCCAAAGAAGTAAGGAGTCCACCATAGTCCCAAGAGAGAGACCACCCTTCCAGTATTCTACCACCAACTAAACACCTGTCTTCAAGTTGCCACAACTAGGTAGCCACTGCCCCATCCCAGTTCCAGACCGATCAAATACTGAAACATGATTCTTGACTGAGAGATAAAAAAATATTGAACCATGGCCCAGCAGGCAAAGTCCTGAACCCCTTCCTGATTGACCTCGGAAAAGCAACTGTGGAGGTAGCCGACCTGAGTTAAACCTTGAGTTTCAGCCACCGTGCCACACATTGTGCTACGCAAAGCATCTAGTGTAATCCAAGATTTTTTTCAAGTTAGCCACCTACAGATAAAGCCCCCAGATGTTATTGTGTGCAAACATGGTTTGCACACAACAGTGGCACCAAATATCACCACATACATGGTGTGGCAGCACAATGTTAAAAGTCAGCCCTCCATCCTAAACTCATACCTTCAGGCCAGTTTCTCCCACCCCACCCCACCCAAGTTTTAACAAAATGCTCCCTCCAGTGGGCTCCTTGTAACCCAATGAGCTCAGCATGGCAATGTTTCCAGCACATCCCTGGTTGATTGGTACCCCTCCCCCTCGCCTGGACCACCAGCATTTGTCTCTCAACACTCCATTTTTTTAAGGAAACTGGACCTTTAAAGTAAGTGCACACCTGCACAGCACTCTGATGACCCATTGCCACAAATTTTTGCTGGTGGTACTTGTGAACCATCACAAAAGTACTGTGATATTTGTGTCGGCAATAGCTGGCAACATGAATGGCACTGAATTCCATTTTCTTGCCAGCTCCACCCCCTTCCATGCATCAGTGCACTTTGATATGCACTGGTGTGGAAGGGGCTCCTGCCACCTCTGGGCGTAGCTCAAGGGGTTCACAGGCAAGGAAGGGACAGTAACAAAACCAGTTCACACTAGGTTTGTGACAGACACTTGTCACTGAGAATTGGCCCCAAGATTTTTTTGAAAGAAAACAGATGAAAAAGCACCATAGAGGAATTAAGGAGGCAACACCCATGCCCACATTTCTAAATATTGTATAATGAAAAAGGTAAGACAAGGTTTATGTTCCCTTCAAGGATATTGAAGGATTTAACTGACTAAAGTTACAAGATAAGGTAGAGTCTAATTTTATTATTCATCATCAGCAATTTTTTCAGGGGTCATTCCAAATAAACTTTAAGAGCTGATATATCATATTGAATAGATTTATTTTTGACTCAGACACTTTTTCTCCACATTAATAGTGAGGGAAGGGAGCCATGATAAATCCTCTTATTTATGTTTTCAAAATGGTCACCACTGAGATAGTTTTTTTAGGTGCAATAACTGGTTTAGTCTCATTTAGGTGCATTAACCAGTTTTCAAGAGGATACCAGAGAGGCAAGGAATACAGCCACAAAAAGTAATAAGTAACTACAATTAAATGTCATTGATATGTTACTGTTTGGTCAAAAAACAATCACATGACAATTTTACATTGTCTGTGTAAAATAATAGAAACATAGACTTTGACGGCAGATAAGGACCGCTTGGCCCACCTAGTCTTCCCATTTCCCTACCTACAGGATAAGCTGCAGATCCTAGTTAACCAACAGCCTATTTCTTCTTACTCCCCCACAAGAATTGCCTTATGTCTGTCCCATGTATTCTTGAATTCTCCCACAGTTTAAGACTCCACAACCTCCTCAGGAAGGCTGTTCCATGCGTCCACCACCCTCTCTGTGAAAAAATACTTCCTCACACTGCCCCTGAACCGCCCCCCCCCATCTTTAAATTGTGTTCCCTTGTTCTTGCACATCTCTTTTTCTGAAAGATGCTACCCTCTCGGACTTTGTTGATTCCACTGAGGTACTTAAAAGTTTCTATCATGTCTCCCACTCCCTCCTTTCCTCAAGGGTATACATATTAATCTCCTTTAGTCTCTCCTCATTTGGCTTCTCCTGCAGACCCTGCACCCTTTTTATTGCCCTCCTCTGGACTGCCTCTGTCCTGTCTATGTCCTTGCGGAGATGGGGTCTCCAGAACTGGACACAGTACTCCAGATGCGGTTTCACCAACTGTCTGTACAGAGGGATAACAACTTCCTGTTTTCTGCTGATGATGCCTCTCTCTATACATCCCAGTATACCCCCAGCCCTTCCTACTGCCTTCTCACATTGCTTGCTAACCTTAAGGTCATCTGATATGATTACCCCCAGGTCACTTTGCATTTTTGTTGTTGTTACTACCTCCCCATCCCCTTTGTGTAATCTTTCCCTGGGTTTTTGTTTCCCAGGTGCATTATTTTGCACTTCTTTGCATTGAATCCAAGCTGCCATACTTCTGACCATTCCTCCAACCTTGCCAAGTCCCTTCTCATCCTTTCCATGCCTTCTTGTGTATCAACCCTGTTGCAGATCTTTGTGTCATCTGCAAAGAGGCATACTTTTCCTTCCAGTCCCTCTGCAATGTCACTGATAAAGACATTAAAAAGGACTGGACCCAGTACTGAACCCTGCGGTACCCCACTAGTAACCCCTCTTTCTTCAGGGTGGACTCCATTTACAATTACCTTCTGTGTCCTGTTGTGCAGCCAATGTTTTACCCAGGCTACCACCCTGGGACCCATTCCCAGGCTGGTTAATTTGACAATTAATCTTTTGTGTGGGACTGTGTCAAATGCCTTGTTAAAGTCTAGGGTAGACCATGTCCACAACCGCCCCTGGTCTACTACTTTGGTCACCCAGTCAAAGAAATCAATTAGATTTGTCTGACATGACCTTTCCGCTGTGAATCCATGCTGCCTTGGGTCCTGTGCCCTACTGGCCTCTAGGTACTCAACAATTCTTTCCTTCAGAAGTGATTCCATCACTTTCCCTACCACAGGGGTCAAACTGACAGGTCTGTAGTTTTCTGCTTCTGTCTTGCTCCCACTTTTGTGAAGGGGAATCACACCCACCTTCCTCCAGTCCTCAGGTACCACACCATCCTCCCATGATTTGTTAAAAATGGTAGTCAGTGGTTTCACTAGTTCTCCCCTTAATTCTTTTAGAATTCCATCAGGCCCCATTCCTTTGTCCACCTTCAGTTTTAGGAGTTCTTTCAGAACTCTTTCTTCTGTGAAAGGACTGGGATCAGACCCCCTATCAAGAGTGCTTCTGTTAATTAGATTAGGCACCTCCCCTCCTCCTCTTTTGTGAATACTGAGCAGAAATATTTGTTCAGTATCCCTGCTTTTCACTGTCCCTCCCTGCCCACCCACCATCCATTCTATTCAGCCTCACTATCCCTCCCATTGTCTTTCTACGCTCCTGATGTACCTATAAAGGTTTTATCCCTTCTTAACTGAGTTTGCTATCTTTTCTCAGTTTGGGCCTTTGTTATTCTGACTTCCCTCCTTGCTTCCTTCTGCCTTAACTGGTACAGCTCTCTGTCCTGCTCCTTCTGTGTTTCCTTATGCTTCCTGAATGCTATCTCTTTCTCCCTGACTTTCCCCACCATCTCTTTTGAGAACCATAGTGGCTTTTTCTTTCATTTTGATTTGTTTATTTGCTTCACACAAGGGCTTGTTGCCTCTGTGATGGCAGTTTTGATGTTTCCCCATTGTTGCTCCACCCCTCCTTCTAGCATGTTTGCTAGTGCTTTTCTAAGGGCACAGATATATTTAAAGGTGCACCAGAGGTAGTATCAGACTGTGAATTGTGAAACAGTGCTATTTTTCTGTTCCTGACCCCTGGCCCATGTTTAACTCCTCTTCCCACTCACTATTCATCTGCCTCCTATCCCTTCCCAGCTGTGAGCAGGTTCCCCCCTCCTCAGTCCCTGGTCTATGTGGCTGTGAACTGCTTCACTTCACTGATTCAGACAGTTTAGAAATGGCTAGCTCCTGGCTCTGTTAACTCCAGCACCTTCTTAGACTGGGTGGTAGTATAGTACTCCTTCTGGATTGCTACTTTATTAGCACTTGTACCTTAATACATTGTTTTACATTGTTATTTTGTGTTAACACTGTTGCCTGTACATTGTGAAGGCATAACTGTTATATATTGTATTACTATTTATTTTACTATTATTTTTTGTAATGTATGTATATTATGGGCCCGATATTCAAAAGTGCACCTGGCAATGGTGCAAGTGGTTGCTCCCTGCAACTGAGTTGCGCTGGAGCAACAAAGGGATATATTCAAATGAAATGTGCCATGGAGCATCTAGTCTGAATATACCAAAAAATGCCCACGGCACAAATACAGTGCACTGGCGCATCCCCCAGACAGGTCTGAATACCAGGAATGGGAAATGCATCAGTGCATCAGAGACACACCGTGTGCAAATTCCTGATATTCAGACACAAATATGCAAATGGAGCCATAATGCATGCAAGGCACAAATGGGGCCATTTGCATGCCATTATGGCCCCATTTGCATGAGTTGTGCAGGGCTGGCCAGCGAAATGCGCCGGTGCCCTGCACAGCATGCAGTGCTGTCAAAGGAGATCCAGTGGTACCCCCCTTCCCACCCGTAACCCTGATCACCGTAGAATTGCTTCATTTCTTTCCCTGGTAGTCTAGTGGTACCCCCTCCCCACTCGTTACCCCAATCACCATAGAATTGTTTAATTTCTGTCCCTGGTAGTCTAGTGGTGCCACCCTCCCTGACCATAACCCCGATCACTGTAGCATTGTTTAATATATTTCCCTGGTAGTCCCTGCTCATAACACTGATTGCCATAAAAATGAAGGAATCCTGTCCCTGGTAGTCTAGTGGTCCCTGCACTCCCCAACCACACAGGACCCCAGTCCACCCAGCTCCCCACCCTGGTCATCGGTGGGCAGCAAACTCACCTGCATACCTCCACAGCTACCTGCTGAATGACAGCTTCCAGTATCTGCTGCAAGCACTGTGGATCAATGGGCTTGCAGTGCACACTGTAATAGTCATTCACAACTTTGTGAATGAAGTCATTCATTCACAGAGTCGTGAATTATATTACAGCATGCACTGCAAGCCCATTGGTCCACAGTGTGGACCAATGTGCTTGCAGAAGACACTGTAAGCTATCATTTGGTGGGCAGCTGCAGAGGTATATGGTTGGGCTTACTGTCTACCGATAACCAGGGGGAAGTTAGGTGGTCTGGAGGCCCATGTGGGTGGGGGGTGGGGGGACCACTACACTACAAGGGACAGGATTCCTACATTTTTACAGCCATCAGGGTTATGGGTGAGGAGGGGGGAGGGGGTACCACTTGACTACCAGGGAAAGAAATTAAACAAAACTATGGCGATCAGGTTTATGGGCAGGAGGGGGGTTACCACTAGACTACCAGGAAAATAAATTAAATAAAATTATGGTGATTGAGGTTACGGGGGGTACCACTGGACCACCAGGGATTATTGTGGGTGCTTGTGTATGGTGTTCTGGGTAGGGAAGCCACCCACGACTGGTGGCTGCAGTGATGCACCTTGCATTATGGCAGTTCACCTGTGGGTGGCTTCCACTTCAGCATGATTTTTCCATGCTCAACTTTGTGCCCAGGTATGCGGCACATCTCCGGGATGTGCCAGCATATGTACCACACATCAGGGCTGAATATCGAGATGTGCCACATATGCATGGGTACACCACCTGTAGATGCGCTGTATACTTAATCTTTGTGCCCCGGTGCATTGGGAATTGGGCTGTGCAATTCCACCTTTTGAATATTATCCAGGGGTGCATTTCTGGGGTTGTGCTGGCACAATTCAGTTGTGCAGGTGCAACTCCTTTGAATATCTAGCCCAATATTATATTTTATTTTCTGTCTCTGTTTTTCCTGCATTATTGTTATTTTCACTTTGACATTTTTGTATTGTGTATTCCCAGTCCCCTTTTCCACCATGATGTATCTAGAAACTTGCTGTTACCAGCTCATTATGTATTTCTTTGTAAAACATTGCAAATAAATAAGTAAATAAGCACAGAAATTAATTTTAATTTTCTGTATAACCAATGTTGATTTGCTTTTATGCACAAGTAAAGGGGGGTTAATAAATGAGAGAGAGGTTGCACGGTAATGTGGAAGAATTCAGAGAGCATCCACAAACCATGTCAGTTGGGGGGCATGGAATATTTAGACAGAGGGGTTACATAACTAAATTTAACCAGTACAGGGTTTATTTATATTCTGGTGTATTGCAGATTTAAATGGTCAGAGTCTAGTTTTGCTTCTGAGGTAGCAAAGTTCAATAATGTATCACAATGGATTAGTGAATCAATTGACAATTTTGGCATTTTGGAAAAAGATACTTCACTTAACACCACTTAACATTTAATTGATAGTTATGGATTCTGTGAGTAGAAAGCAGAGGTAGAGGTAGGTGCTTCATGCACTGCTGAACACTATAACTGCCCAATGCAATTCTCTCATATCATCTAAAGATGGATGTCCAGCACCTTACAGAAGTCACAATGGTGCACTAGGTGGGTGGTCTTGAGCACAGAATGACAAGTCTTAGTCAAAGAGTGATCTTTAAGCTACATTGCTGTTTTTCCTTTACAGATGTTATCCATGAACGTGCACTTCATTATTGGAGAAGACAAGTTTTAGTCAGGTTTCATAACGGTGAGCATGTGGGTTGCACAATGATGTCCTTGCCCTTTTAATAATTCTGGCCCATGGGTCTGATATTGAGAAGGTACATGGTCCTGTGTTACCACCCTATATTATACATTGGTTGTATTTCTGTGAACATCAGTTGATCACAATAGGGGGAAGGAAGATGTGGACACCGAAATTACCTTCCTGCATCATAAGTCATGGCAGTGGTGGGGGATGCAGACTGTGAGGATGGAGCACAGTTGCCCCGACTTACCACACACACACACACACACACACACACACACACACCCACCTGCAGACCACCAGGGACATTTCAAGCAAGATATGAATGCCAGTGGCTAATGCCCTTAGCTATATGAAATAAAATTGCCAATAAGTTCTTGGCAGGCATCCATGTTTTATTCATGATATTACATGGTTTGTGGGATTTTAAGACACATGTACCTAGTGCATCTGATGTCTCATCCATTAATAACAGAGTGTGGACCTCTTCACACAGTGAGGGATGCCTATTGGCACCTACATTATTTAATATTTGCATAAATGATATTTTGAGAAATTTAGATGATCCAGAATTTCACTCTCCCAAAATAGCTGATACTAGGGTTGATTGTTTGGCATATGCTGATGACTTGGTTCTCTCCTCACTGTCAGCAGTAGGACTCAGAAGAAAATTGGAAGCATTCTCTAGTCTATATGCTTCTCATAAATTAAAGATCAATAGAGACAAAACCAAGATCATAATATTCAAAAATAGAACTAAAAAACTTCCAAGTTTCTGGATTAAAAGAGATAAAATCAAAGTGATCAAATATTATGACTACCTGGGAGTGATATTTGAACAAAATCAAGACTGGAAAGAACACTTCAGAACAAGATGACAACTGCCATCAATGGATTTAAAATCTTGAATGCCAAAATGGGGCAAAGATAGGTGTCAGGTATACTAAGAGTTCTTAACGCAAAAATTAAAACCATTGCACTTTACGATGTGGAATTTTGGGGAGAAACTTGAAATAATTTTTACCAAACTATATAGGTACATTTTAATGGTGCCTCAGGCTGTCCCTGCTGCCATCCTCAGATCAGAGTTGGGACAGTTTTTGTTTCAAGCCTAGGTGGTAGAAAGACAGCTTCTTTATACATTAAAACTTTTCCTTCTTCAGGAATACCGCCTGCCTAGGAAATGCTTAGTAGAGGAGATAAATTACTCCTCATTAGGGTTCAAGGCCCCAACTATACAATTAATTAGGAAATCTTTTTTCCCTAATGGATTTGGACATGTGTTCTGGGAAGTCTATCTTAGATGATGAGCGGATATAATCACCATGATTAAATCTAGACTCAGAGATATTGACATAGCAGGAACTACAGTCTCTTAGAGGAAACTAAATTTTTCAAATGGTTCATACAAATAAAATCATATCATGATCTAGAACCATATTTGATCAAAATTACGAACCCAAAATTAAGAAGGCTTATAACCAGATTCAGGTTAGAAATTTATGATGCATAATATATTCACTTTAGACAAAAGAGACCAGATATTACTACTCCATTCTGTAAATGTGGGAATAATACTGAGTACAACTTAAAACATGTTTTATTGGTATGCCCCCTCAATAATACACAGATAATTAAGTGGTTGGGTGACATTATGGGTGGTCTCGACCTTCCTCCTAAAAAAATGATGACATTTTTTCTTTGTTCAAACAACAAACAGATTTTAGATTAATTAGCACGTTGTTTAATACTATAGACTTATAGATTAAATTAAGGTTTTTCTAACTGAACAAGTATAAACTTCTGCCCAACTATTATTATTAGTTATATGGAGTTATGTGTGTTGTTAAAAAGTATCAAACATGTAAAATAAAACAAATGGTAGTCTGAAACTGTAATGAACTATTATTGGAAATATGTTTTAATTCAGACTGATGTTTGTGCATATGAATGTATATTTTAAATGGTCTAATATTGTAATGGCTTTTAGTTGATCAGTAAAAACGTTGTTGTATTCATAGTGTGAACTGTAAATTACATGATTTCTCACTTTACTGAAATAAGTGGTTAATGGGGGTCAACCATATAATACATAATAACCATTAACACACATGTAGGGACAACAAAGGAGGACTGAGTTTTTAAACATTGGCCTATTTTCATGTTCCTTTTCTGGAGGTGTACTCCTTACATGGATCAAGGCTAGTACAAGGTCAGTATAGACTTGTACACCCCTAAAAATACTTTTACAAATAACCATTAACTAGAGCACTATCTGGACAATAAAGGAGGACTGGGTTTTTAAACATTGGCCTATTTTCAGGTTTCTTTTCTGGGGGTGTACTTCTTACATGTATCAGGGCTAGTACAAGGTCGGTATAGACTTACACACTCCTAAAAAATAACTTTTAAAAATAACCATTAACTAGAGTACTACCTGGACAACAAAGGAGGACTGGGTTTTTAAACATTGGTCTATTTTCAGGTTCTTTTTCTGGGGGTGTACACCTTACATGGATCAGGGCTAGTACAAGGTCAATATAGACTTGTACACTCCTAAAAAAGAACTTTTAAAAATAACTATTAACTAAAGTACTACCTGGACAAGACCAGGTATCAGCCAGTAAGTCTGCAGTTAATTATAAAGTTCCAGAGGGCAAAAGGCCAAATGCATGTAAAATTGTCTCAGATTAAGGAAGCAGATAAAATAGGTTATTTAAATTGCAGTATAGAGGTTCAGTATGTCATGCTTTTAAGCCAAGCACTACATGAGCCAGCAGTGAACAGTCATAGCTGCAATGGGTCATAAGGTGAACAGGAGTTGGCTGAGTGGGAGTTTGCCTGAGTTGGAGTGGACCAGGATGCTAATCACTTTTTCTTTAGATACAAGGTAGAGTGAGAATTAGTCCGAGACTATGTCAGTGCATGTGATGCATTGTAGGTGTTGCAGAATGCACACTTTGATGGGTATCTCCATAGATGGGGATTTCTGTGACTGCTGAAAGCTGGTTGTAGCACTTGAGGCCAGAGTTGGCATGCTTTATGGGTACTTATCAGTGCTACAGGATGCAAGGGTGGGAGTGTTATGGGCTGGAATATAAGCAAGGGGACAGAAAGATAGGTCCAAGTGTTAAAGATATGGATTGGGTTAGGATACATATGATGGAACAGGGAAGGGATCATTAGGAAAGACAATGACCACCACTTGTGTCAATCCAAAACTGGTACCAGCCACTCAGTGGAAAGGTGGAGCATGACCACAGGGTGGCAGGGGCTACTTTTAAATATTATTAATTTTTATGGTTGTTTTGTGTATGCAGTCTGGTTTTAGAAAATTCCACTCCATTTCCACTTCTCTCCTCCAGCTGACTGACTCCATCCTCTCAGGCATGGATCAGGGTCTGATCACCCCCACTCTAGTTGTTGATCTTGCTAAAGCTTTTGATAGTGTGATGCATTCCCTCCTTCGGGACATGCTTAAAGCAGTGGGCCTCTCTGACTCTGCAGTCAGTTGATGTTATACTAATCTTGAGGGAAGATCTCAGGTTGTCTGTTTAGGAAGCTCTATTTCATCACCAATTCCCATCTGCGCAGGCATCCCTCATGGGTCTGTCATGGGTCCTATGCTATTTTCCATAATCTTGAATGACCTCCTCATTGTCCAATCCTCTGTGTCCATTCATATCTATGCTGATGATGCAGTTCTTTTTCATCTGGCTCTTCATCCCATGACCTTACCTCACAGCAACTACAGCTGGATTTTGACAACAATCAGCTCTGGTTTCAGTCTAACCATTTGTCCCTCAATGCCATAAAAAAACAGTTTTCATAACTTTTGGCCCCTGCCAGAGGCTTACCAGACTCACCCACCCCTTCCCTTTATTTCACACCCTTGGTGGTGCTACGATTGAAGTTGTATCCTCCTTTAAGTACCTTGGGGTCTGTCTGGACCATCATCTTGATTTTTCAGTGCACATTGGCCATACACCATAAGCTCCACCCCTAGCTTGGTGCACCATACAGGAACAAAGCAAGTATCCCACTTCCTTCTTGCTGAGAGATTGTTTTAAAGATGATTCTCCCTATTTTTGACTATGGTGACATAGTTTATAATGGCGCTCACAAATCCTCCTTTGCCAGATTGAACCCCCTCTTTCACTCTTTTTGTCACTTTGCTTTAGACTGTCCCCATCATACCCTCCACTGCTCCACTGCTCAATATTCTCTGTCCTTTCACTCACCTCGCTTGATGCTAGGCACCTTTGCCATTGTGCCTCCTTTGTATCCAAATTCTGGTTTAGTTCCCTTCCATCCTACCTTACATCCTGACTTTACTCTCCCTTTTCTTCCTCCTACCCTCTCTGTAATAATATTTCCCATTCCTTCTCTATTCCTTCCACAATCCACACAGGGATTGTATACAGACTCCCATGTCAGGCAGAGGGAATGGACAAGGATATGATAGAAGGCATCCTTAGGGTGGCAGAGAAAGGGGAGATACTGTTGATGGGGGACCTTAATATGCCAGATGTTAGCTGGAGCACCTTTGCTGCAGCCACATCCAAAAACAGGGCCATTCTCAATGCCCTATAGGTGGTATGTCTCAGACAGCTAGTTTCAAAACCCACTCATGAGGGAGCAATCTTAGACCTCATGCTCTCAAATGGGGACAGTGAGAGGATCTCAGAACTAGAAGTGAGTAGCCATCTGGGAACATGTGACCACCAAACAGTATGATTCATGATAAACTCAGCTACAGAGTCAAGCCATACAAAAGTGAGGGTTCTGGACTTCAGGAGGGCTGACTTTGGCAAGATGGGAGAGTGCCTTAGAAAAGCACTAGCAAACAGGCTAGAATGAGGATGGTGGAACAATGGGGAAAGATCAAAACTGCTATCACAGAGGCAACAAACCTTTGTGTGAAGCAAATAAATCAAAATGAAAGAAAAAGCCACTATGGTTCTCAAAAGAGGTAGCAGAGAAGGTTAGGGAGAAAAAGATAGCATTTAGGAAATAAAAGGAAACACAGAAGGTTAGGGAGAAAAATATAGCATTTAGGAAGTAAAAGGAAACACAGAAGGAGCAGGACAGAGAACTGTACCAGTTAAGGCAGAAGAAAGCAGGGAGGGTAGTCAGAATAGCAAAGGCCAAAACTGAGGAAAAGACAGCCAACTCAGTTAGGAAGGGGGATAAAACCTTTAGTGAGGCTGAATAGAATGGACGATGGGTGAGCAGAGAGGGACAGTGGAAAAGCAGGGATATTGAATGAATACTTCTGTTCAGTAGTCACAAAAGAGGAGGAGGGGAGGTGCCTAATCCAATTAACAGAAGCACTCTGGATAGGGGGGTCAATCCCAGTCCTTTCACAGAAGAAAGGGTTCTGAAAGAACTCCTAAAACTGAAGATGGACAAAGCAATGGGGCCTGATGGAATTCACCCCAGAATTCTAAAAGAATTAAGGGGAGAACTAGTGACACCATTGACTACCCTTTTTAACAAATCTTGGGAGGATGGTGTGGTACCTCAGCACTGGAGGAAGGTGGATGTAATTCCCCTTCACAAAAGTGGGAGCAAGACAGAGGCAGAAAACTACAGACCTGTCAGTTTGACCTCTGTGGTAGGGAATGTGATGGAATCACTTCTGAAGGAAAGAATTGTTGAGTGCCTAGAGGGCAATGGGGCACAGGACCTAAGGCAGCATGGGTTCACAGCAGGAAGGTCATGTCAGATGAATCTAATTGATTTCTTTGACTGGGTGACCAAAGTAGTAGACCAGGGAGGGGTTGTGGACATGGCCTACCTAGACTTTAGCAAGGCATCTGACAAAGTCCCACATAAAAATTGATA
Organism: Neoceratodus forsteri; assembly: GCA_016271365.2. Classification (NCBI taxonomy): domain Eukaryota; kingdom Metazoa; phylum Chordata; order Ceratodontiformes; family Ceratodontidae; genus Neoceratodus; species Neoceratodus forsteri. The sequence goes on from CM057456.1 coordinate 1,093,316,879, forward strand.
GTCAAATTAACCAGCCTGGGAGTGGGTCCCAGGGTGGTAGCCTGCGTAAAACATTGGCTGGACAACAGGACACAGAAGGTAATTGTAAATGGAGTCCACTCCAAAGAAAGAGGGGTTACTAGCAGGGTACCACAGGGTTCAGTACTGGGTTCAGTCCTTTTTAATGTCTTTATAAGTGACATTGCAGAGGGACTGGAAGGAAAGGTTTGCCTCTTTGCAGATGACACAAAGATCTGCAACAGGGTTGATACACAAGGAGGTGTGGAAAAGATGAGAAGGGACTTGGCAAGGTTGGAGGATTCAATGCAAAAAAGTGCAAAATAATGCACCTGGGAAACAAAAACCCAAGGGAAGATTACACAATGGGGGAGAGGTAGTAACAACAACAAAAATGGAAAGGGACCTGGGGGTAATCATATGAGATGACTTTAAGGTTAGCAAGCAATATAAGAAGGCAGTAGGTAGGGCTACGGGATACTGGGATGCATAGGGAGAGGCATCACCAGCAGAAAACAGGAAGTTGTTATCCCTCTGTACAGACAATTGGTGAGACCCCATCTGGAGTACTGCATCCAGTTCTGAAGACCCCATCTCCTCAAGGACATAGACAGGATGGAGGCAGTCCAGAGGAGGGCAACTAAAATGGTGCAGGGTCTGCAACAGAAGCCATATGAGGAGAGACTAAAGGAGCTTAATATGTATACCCTTGAGGAAAGGAGATAGAGGAGGGACATGATAGAAACTTTTAAGTACCTCAGTGGAATCAACAAAGTCCAAGACGGTAGCATCTTTCAGAAAAAGAGATGTGCAAGAACAAGGGGACACAATTTGAAGATGGGGGGATGGCTCAGGGGCAATGTGAGGATGTATTTTTTCACAGAGAGGGTGGTGGATGAATGGAACAGCCTTCCTGAGGAGGTTGTGGGGTCTAAAACTGTGGGAGAATTCAAGAATGCATGGGACAGACATAAGGCAATTTTTGTGGAGGGTTGGAAGAAATAGGATGTTTGTTAAATATGATCTGCAGCTTATCCTGTAGGCAGGGAAATGTGCAGACTAGGTGGGCCATGGGGTCCTTGTCTGCCATCAAAGTTTATGTTTCTATGTTTCTATAGAATATCTACTGTTGGTCAATGTTTCTCATATCACTTTCCTAAACTCTGGTCCTCCCTTTCCCTGTCAGTCAACTCCGTCTCTTCTGCTTTCTTCCAAAAGTCTCTTATTCATGACTTTTCTTCTCCCTCCTGCAACTGTCCATGACCCCATACTTCTTGTCTTCCTTTCCCCCCACTAATGTTGCCCTGGCTGTTTTGTTCTCCAGGCTATACTTGTATGAGTAGTTTCCCCCTGCTTAGCATAACTCAATTTTATCTACTACACGTACTGTATTTGCTCTGCTGATTTGTCTTCAGTATTTATGGTTATGCTCCTTTGATATATTGTACTGCTGTATATGACTTTCATTTTTGTAATGTAATATTGTTATTACTGTTTAGTTTTTTCCACCCTTTGATCTATCTGTGCTTCTCTCATTGTAATTATGGGATATCTTAATAAGCCCAATATTAACTGGGATGATATGCCCACTGATTCAACTATAGGACTTAGGTTGTTGGTGGTAATTCTTTCACAAGACTTAAGTCAATTAGTAACAGCACCAACTAGAGGGAAGAATATCTTAGATGTTGTTCTTACCAATATTGGGGATGATAGCCACAAAGTAGCTGTCACCTCCCCCTTGGGTAATAGTGATCATTCATCCATCAGTTTCTCTATCAGTAGAGGTAAAAAGTCTATAAAAGGCACAACTTCAATTAAAGACTTTAGGAAGGCAAACTATTCCACTATCAAAAGGGTGTTATTTATTTATTTAGAAACATATCGGAATTACAATCCTTTGAGTCATAGAATCCTTTATAAAGGCTCCATGTCAGGTAACAGACAGTGACTATATTACAGGGGCTTACACAACACAGTGAAGAAACATAAACAAATAATATTATAATAATTTTACATACAGGGTTCAAACTAGATACAGTTGAGCAGTGGGAGGGCAACGAACCAGGTTAGGCAGGATGGAGATGCTTTGTCAAGAAAGCTGGGTAGCATTACATAACTTAAGGAGGATAGAAATCCATTGTCAGGGGGCAGTTAGCAAGCCCAGGGGAAGGGGGAGGGGGTGCTGGTTAGGTCCTTTCACGTTTCAAGTGAGGCCATAGGGAAGCTGGAGAGGGGGAGAGGGAGGAATATGGAGGGGGGACTAGTAACAGTCACAGGCACCAGAGGAATGGATGTGTTCCTTGAGACTGATTTTGAAAGGACCTAGCTTGTTTTCGGAGGAGATGGCACTGGGCAGTGCATTCATCCAGAGGGGGGCCCTATAGAAGAAAGATCTCTGCCCAAAGTTGTTCAGCAGTGGGGATTCAGGAGGGAAGTTTTGGAGGAGCTATGGGTGGTTTTCACCAATGGGGGCAGGCTGCAGAAGGCTGGTAAGACTTGGGGGGGCTAGTCCATTGGTGATCTTTTTGGCAAGGAGGCATGTATGGTACCTGAGTCTCCCATCAAAATTGAGCCAATTGGTGAGACTATACAGTGAGCAGGTATGTGCCCTCCTGTCACTGCCCGTGACAAGGTGGCAGGCTTTATTTAAGTATACTTTGATTCTGCGAAGGGCAGAGTTGTCAGCAGCCCTGTAAATCGTGATCCCATAGTCAATTAGAGAAAAGATGGATGACATGACAGCTAGATGGAGGGCCTCAGGGGAGATACATTGTTTGTGCTGGTAGAGTTGACCAGTTCTGGAGTTAGCAGTGATGCTAAGGAGGTGGATATGCTCATGGTAGGTGACAGCAGTGTCGAGGGTAACCCCAAGGTATTTAAACATGTAAACCTGTTCAAGAGGTAGCAGTTGGGAGTTGAGGATTTGTAGAGGGAAGTCTTTGTGTTTGTTCTGGTTGTGAGCAAACAACATGACCTTAGCTTTTTTGTAGTTGATTACTAACTGGTGGTCAGAAAACCAAGGATTCAGTCTCAGTGAAGCATTTTTGGGGGGGACAGTTGAAGAGCAAGAGGATCAGGGTGGGTGGCAAAAAGTACCACATCATCATTATCATGTTAGGAACCATGGAGTGGGAAAACATCATGCAATCTTTTAATGCAGATTGTTCCTGGATTTTCTTCAATACAGAGGGGAAATACAGAATAACTCAGTCACAGGGTGGAAATGTCTCCTGATTAATGCTAGAGGTGTGACAAATAAATTCAAAGAACTATGTCACAGTATGACATCACAAAAAAATCAACATTTGGGCCATAACGGAAACTTGGTGGGATAAGAATGATGTATGAGAGCAATCCATCAGTAGATACAACTTATTCACCAAATCTAGAGAATACAGAAAAGGGGTTAGGGTGTCGGTATATGTTTCAGAAGATATACAAGCAACAGAGATATCGTTAGTTAAGAATGAGGTGGAATATATCTGGTTAAATATTACACTGCATGGGTCCCTGAAAATTATATTGGGAGTTATTTATAGACCACCATCCATAAAAGCAGTGATGGTTGATGCCCTTCAAAACTATTTATTAGACCTTAATCCTGCAGATAGGCTATTGCTTCTGGGAGATTTTAATCTGCCTGCTATTAAATGGGAATCCCAAAATGGTATGAACAGGGTCGAAGATTCATACCTGGAATTGTTTGACCAGGTGGGATTAGAACAAATGGTAAGATAACATACAAGGGGGGACAAAATCCTTGACCTAATCTTGACAAATTTGGAAGATTCCACCAAGAAGTGTAGGGTTGCAGCACCATTGGGGGAGGGCAGCGATCATTGCATGTTATCCTTTTCCTGTAGCAGAAAAAATGCAAATTAGTTCAGGGGTGACCACTACACTGGAACTCCAAAAAGCAGATTTTATCACCAAGAGACAGAAACTGGCAGGGTGGGATTGGGAGCAGGATCTAGCTAACTCAAATTTGCAGGAAATGTGGGATACAATCTATAACAAACTATAAGAACTCATGAGGGCGCACATTACAGGACAAATGAAGTATGGCAATAGGGCTAGATCACCATGCTGGCTATCCAAAAAGATAAGGCGTTTGATAAATAAAAGAAACAAACTTTATAAAAACACAAGGTGCACAAAAAAAGAAGAGGGTTGGATAAGATACAGGAACCTTCAAATGAAAATTAAAAAGGAAAAAAGAAGAGCTAAGGTAGCCTATGAATGTAAACGTGCTAGCAAAACTAAAGATAATTATAAATCTTTTTTTGCTTATGTTAACAACAAAACAAGTTCTGGGAACACAATGGGGCCACTTAAGGATGTGGATAGTACACTAGCCTCAACAAACAAACAAATGGCAGACATACAAAATAAATACTTCGCTACAGCATTTATTAAAAACAAGTTCAGGGGGGTAACATGCAACTAGGCAGTGCCTTGAGTAGTTCCATACAAATTGATCTAGGGGATATTAGGAAGAGATTGAGTCTTTTGGATCCAAACAAATCCCAGGGCCTGATGAAATCCATCCAAGGCTTATTAAGGAGCAGGCATATGAATTAGCTCCTCCCATAACCTACTTATTTTGGCACTTCTTGAACACGGGGCAGGTTGTAGGTGCATGGAAGGTAGCCATGGTAGTTCCATTATTCAAAAAGGGTTGCAAATCTGACCCAGCAAATTATAGCCCAGTTAGTTTAACCTCTACCATTTGTAAAATCTTAGAAGGAATCATTAAAGAGTACTTAATAGATTACATACAGGGTAATAATTTAACAGATAATATTCAACATGGCTTCACAAGAGGCAGATCATGTCAAAAAAACATGCTGGAGTTCTATGACAATGCTGGTAAACTACTGGTAGGGGAAGACCTGTGGATGTGGTCTCCTTGGACTTCAAGGCGTTTGACAAGTTACCACATGCTGAGCTGGTGTTAGACCTCAGAGCTATGGGGATACACAGACATATCACTACACAGATTGACTCCTGGTTGATGGAAAAGAAGCAGAGAGTCAGTGTTAGGGAGGCGATCTCTGACTGGACTGAGGTTACAAGCGGGTTCCCCCAAGGGTCAGTTTTGGGCCCATGCCTTTTTAACATCTATGTATCTTCCTTAAAATATGAACAGCAATGCCTTTGGTTGGCTAAATTTGCTGATGACTTTAGAGTGGGAGCAGATGTACAAAATACTGCAGATGCAAATATACTCCAGGATGCACTACACAACATTGTAGAATGATGGAATAAACACAAACTACAACTCAATCCAGATAAATGCACTGTAATGCATCTAGGGACAAACAAACTTGAAGTACAAATATGATCTAGGAAACACTACCCTAAGGCAAGTGACTGAGGAGAAGGATTTAGGGATTACCATACCTGACGATCTGCAGTTCAAGGCTCAATGTAAAATCACTAGCCAGAAGGCTAACAGAGTATTAAACTGTATCTTAAAACATATTTCCAGCAGAAAAAGGGAGGTATTCATCTCGTTGTACTGGTCCTTGGCTGGCCAGTCTTGGAGTATGGGGCACATGTCTGGTCACCTTATGAAGAGATGGAAAAGAATATGCTGGAAAGAGTTCAGAGGAAGGCTACTCAGGTCATAGAAGTGCAAGAGGGGAAGGATTATCCAACTAGATTGAAGGATCTGGATTTGTTCTCCCTGGAGTATAGAAGGGCCAGCGGTGACATGTGCCTATTGTTTAGATCCCTGACAGATGATGGCTTGTGAGAGAGACTTGGATTATGCTTAAAGGATCAAGTGCACAGCACCAGGGCACACCCACTTCAGCTAAAAGGAGACCAGTGTAGGATGTGGAAGCATCAAAAATGGTTTTCTCAGAGAGTTATATCAACTTGGAACATCTTACCATTAGAGGTAATGGGCAGTACATCTATATGTAGTTTTAAACTAAAGCTAGACAAGCTACACAGAGGTGGATGATTCACCTTTTAGTTAATTGGTGTGCATTAAGGATGAAAGTCTAAGCAACTTCGAATAACCTATGAAACAGTGTAATCCAAGAAGTAGTGGATACGTTTGTGCCCCAGCAGGAAATATTATAACAAATCTGGTAATAACCCACCCTGGTTTAATAATAAGATAAGGCCGTTGGTGAATAAAAAAAGGAAACTGTATGCTTAAATGAAATCTCATCCAATAGGAAGTAATATTACACATTTTTAGTCTGTACTTACAGCTACAAGGAGGGCAATTGAAATAGCCAGGAGGGAACTTGGATTTTAGTTTGGACCACACTAATGGCAATCGTAAGGACTTTTATGCATCTATAAACACAATAAAATGTTGGGGTGGGTTAAGAGCTGGCTAAGGGACAGGAACCAGTGAGTGGTTGTGGGGGGGGGGGATGGGGAACTGTCTGAACCTAGGCCTGTAACCAGTGGTGTCCCACAGGGCTCAGCACTCGGACCTCTGCTGTTCAACATACTAATAGGTGACATAACAGAGGCAAGAATAAGATTTGCCTTTTAGGAGATGACACTAAGCTCTGTGGGAGGGTGGACACAAAGGAGGGGAGACAGGATTTAAAGGAAGACCTGGCTAAGCTGGAGAAATGGGTCTTAATGCTAAGAAATGCACATGGAAGCCAGAAACCCAAATTCCAGTTACTGGCTAGGGGGAATAATGGTGACAGTATCAGAGGAGGAGAAGGACCTGGGAGTGATGCTCAGGTGTGACATGAAACACACAGCACAGTGCTGAAAGGCAGCAGCCAAAGCAAATAAAATGCTGGACTGCATCGCCAGGGGGAATCAACTCTAGGAGAGAGGAAGTTATTCTTCCACTGTACAGATCACTGGTGAGACCACACCTTGAATACTGTTTTCAGTTCTGGTGCCCTTACCTGAAAAAATATATCAAACTACTGGAGGGGGTCCAGTGGAGGGCAACCAAGATGATCCAGGGCATGGGGGACAGTACATATAAGAAGAGGCTGAGGATGCTAAACATGTATTCCCTGGAGGACAGGAGGGAGGGGGGGAATATGATTGAAACCTTCAAGTACCTAAAGGGCAAAAACATGGTTGGTACAGAGGGCATTTTTAACTTAAGAAAGGAGGGTACAACAAGGGGGTCATAGACTGAAATTGATGGGAAGTAGATTTAAGAAGAAAATGAGGAGGCACTTTTTCACTGAAAGGGTGGTAAAGGAATGGAATTAGTTGCTGGAGGAGGTGGCTGCAAAGGCAGTGACCAGATTCGGGGGTGGGACAGGGTGACAAAGAAGATTAGATCAGAAGGGGCACTACTGGGAGGTGAATGGAGATGGGGAATAGGATGGTGGGGTACAGATCCAGGAGGAGTGGGGGGGCAGCTCCAGGGTATTAACTGAGGTGCACACTTGAGCAGACTCGATAGACCATTACGGCCTGTTTCTGCTGACAATTTTATATGTTCATATGTACGTAATTAAGGGAAATTCTATTGGGATAGGTCAATTGGAGATTGGTAATAACACCATCTGTGACCCCCCGAAGATGGTGGTCAGTTTAATACATTTTGTTCTGCTCTGTCTTCAGTAAGGGTAGTCATCACAAGTCTTTTAATTATGACTAATTATGAAAATTGGCTGGACAACAGGATGCAGAGGGTAATAGTAAATGGAGTCCACGCCAAAGAAAGGTGGGGTTAGGGTTACTAGCGGGGTACCACAGGGTTCAGTACTGGGACTGGTCCTCTTTAATGTTTTTATAGGTGGCATTGCAGAGGGACTGGAAGGAAAAGTATGCCTCTTTGCAGATGACACAAAGATCTGCAAGAGGGTTGATACACAAGGGGTGTGTGTATGGAAAGGATGAGAAGGGACTTGGCAAGGTTGGAGGATTGGTCAGAAGTATGGCAGCTTAGCTTAAGTGCAAAGAAATGCAAAGTAATGCACCTGGGAAACAAAAACCCAAGAGAAGAGTACTCAATGGGGGTGGGGGGATATTAATGACAACAAAAATGGAAAAGGACCTGGGATTAGCCATATCAGTTGACCTAAAGGTAGGCAAGCAATGTGAGAATCATCAATCAATCAATCTTTATTTGTTTAAAAGGCACCTTTCCAATGATCAAGGCACCTGCACATAAGTTATAATCCATCAACATTAACACACTAAAACCATTAACATTTCAAATAATAGTTAATCCATAAACAAATAACGGTCCACGCTATATTAAACTTCTTCTAAAAATGCCAGACTAAAAAGGTGTATCTTAAGTTCTGTCTTAAGCTTTGGACAGTTAGGCAGTCCCTTATCTGACGAGATAGAGAATTCCACAGAGTCAGGGCCATAAATGCAAAGGAATGGGCCCCAGATGTTTGAACTCGCATCCTGGGATCCCTCGCTGGTGGACTGAAGTGGTCAGGAGGGGTAATAGGGAAAAAGGAGATCTTGTAGGTAATGGGGTCCCTGATCCTGTAGAGCTTTATGAGAAGGCAGTAAGGAGAGCTGGGGGAATACTGGGATGCATAGGGAGAGGCATCACCAGTAGAAAACAGGAAGTTGTTATCACTTTGTACAAACAGTTGGTGAGACCCCATCTGGAGTAGTCCATGCAATTCTGGAGACCCCATCTCCGCAAGGATGGAGGCAGTCCAGAGGAGGGTAACTAAAATGGTGCAGGATCTGCAACAGAAGCCATATCAAGAGAGACTAAACAAGCTTAATATGTATACCCTTGAGGAAAGGAGGGAGAGGGGGGACATGACAGAAGCTTTCAAGAACCCCAAGGGAATCAACAAAGTCCAAGATGGTAGCATCTTTCAGGAAAAGAGATGTGCAAGAACAAGGGGGCACAATTTGAAGACAGAGTGGGCGCAACTCAGGGGCAATGTGAGGAAGTATGTTGTCATGGAGAGGGTGGTGTGGATGCATGGTATGGCCTTTCTGAGGAGGTCGTGGGTACAAAACAGTGGGGGAATTTAAGAATGCATGGGACAGACATAAGGAAATTCTAGTGGGAAGTAGGAGGAAGTACAGTAGTCTGTTGGTAAAACTACGATTTCCAGTTTATACGATAGGTAATGAAATGGGCAGACTGGGTGGGCCAAGCAGTCCTTATCTGCCATCAAAGTCTGTATTTCTATGTTTCTATGACTGAGTTTCAAATAATGACAGGAAACATCCAATTGAGGTTAGCATGATGCTTAAGAAAATTTCTGATCTTGCTCCCAATAAATCAGTTGGACCTGATTGACTCCATCCTAGATTCCTTAGAGAACTTAGTACTGAATTGGCACTGGTTTTGACCATGATCTTTAACAAATCACTTGATGAAGGTATTGTCCCAATAGAGTGGCGTAAAGCCATGGTCATTCCTATATTCAAAAAAGGCAGGAAAGGTGAGCCGGGAACTATAGACCAATAAGTTTGACCTCCATGGCTTGTAAGATTATGGAGGGAATCATACGCGATAGAATATTGGATGATCTGATTAGTATGGGGCACCAGGACACCACACAACATGGATTTGTGAAGAAGAGGTCATGTACTACAAATGTAGTAGTCTTCTATGAAATAGTGGGTAGGCTAGTTGATGCTAATGATGAAGTAGATGTATAATATTTAGATTTCAGAAAGGCATTTGATTCCATTTTTCATGACATTCTGATATCTAAAATGATATCCCTTAGTATTAATACATATCTTATTAAGTGGTTTCAGTGTTGGCTATTAAATAGAAGTCAGGTTATTAGAATCAATGGGTACTTATCTGATGAGGGAGAGGTGTTGAGCAGTGTTCCTCAGTGGTCGGTTCTTGGCCCACTGCTATCTAATATCTATATCCGTGATCTAAACATCACCAGTGGGAATAGTTTAGTAAAATTTGCAGATGACACCAAACTATGGGATATAGTATCTAACTATGAAGACAAAGCAGTACTGACAGCTGATCTTCAGAATATAGATAACTGGGCCAAGACAAGCAAGTTACAATTCAATATTGATAAATGTTGTGTCCTGCATTTTGGCAGATCTACCTCACCACAGGATTACTTCATGGATGGTGCTAGGATTAGATCAATCCATAAGGTGCTTGATTTGAGAGTCCTTATTAGCAACTCACTCAGGTCTAGTGAACACTGTAAATTAGTGTCTACTAAATGCAACCACTTAGTTAACTGCATTAGATGTACATTTATTAATAGAATGGAGTCAGTACTAATGCCACTGTACAGGGCATACATACACCCTCATCTTGATTATTGCTGACAGGTGTGGAGTCCTTTTTAGGGCTCCAGTGGGCAGAGCTCTGCAGACCTCTTGCTTTCAAAAAAAGCACTCCCACATTCCTTGGAAATTAACAACATGGTAGGGTGTAGAAAAAGTCACCTCTCCTGTTGGAACTGTTTGCCCTTGCACTGCTCGCACTATGATTTTTTTAGTTTTGTCAGTCTGTTGGTCTGTGACTGCCGAAATACATATCCCGCACCTGACCCTCCCTCTCAGCACCCACCTTCCCCCCAAACACAACAGTAGCACTGGGGTTGCACAATCTCTCAGTGCCGAATCATCATCCCCAGTACACGCATGCGCAGTTCTTTGTTATTCTCCAGTACTGCATATGTGCAGTTCTTTATTTTTATTTTTATTTGTTTTTTAATTTATCCTCCCCCACCTGAACCTCCCTCTCAGCATCCAGCAGCCCCTCTGAAACATAATAGTTACACTGGGGGTGCCCAATCCTCCAGTGTCGCGATCATCTTCACTCTTCAAAGCCACACTGCGAACTGAAGAAACAGGTATGCCATTCAATGTATTTCAATGGAGTTTGAACTTAGAGCCATAACTGCTTCACATCTGTCTGAAGTTGATTTTTGTACTGTGAATGCCTCCACATTCATGATGTTCCCTAATGAAGTCACTGTCCTTCAGGAACCCTCTGCGCCTTCTGTGAGCAATGGCATGTAGGTTTATACTTTTGGGACCAGGTTAACTTTGAAACTCCCCCCTTCAACAACACTCCCACCTTTTATGCCTGTGCTGCTCCTGCAAGGTGTTAGGACAGTCTTGGCTGGGCTTCCTCAGTTCAGATCTAGGCTGTGTTCCCTGCAAAGCTTTCTGCTGCCTTCATTGATTCCCACTACCCCCACATCTCTCATACTGATTCCCTTCTCTGTGTGCCAATAGGCTCCCTGTTTGCAGGCACCAGATGACATTATTCTCCCTCTGTATGCCCGAAAACAAATGTGTTTGGGTTCCCAGCTTTCAGCCAGTTCTCAGTCAGCCACAATTTTAATCTGAGCTGTCCCAGCATAGCTTGTGTGCTGGGGGGGTATATGTTTCAAAACTGGTGACAAAAGCCAAAATGCTGGAGCACTTTACATCTGCTCATATTTGATTTATACAATTGTGTGTGCTGCCATGCTCATTGTGTTTCCTGGGCATCACTTGCCCCACCCCCCATCTGCCCCTCTGTCTGCTAGCAGTGGCATATCGGTTTATTCATTTTGGATTAGTTTTAACTTTAGAGCCCAACACTTCAATGCCACGCCCTCCTTTTGTTCCTGGGCTGTTACTTCCAGGTGAGTTCAAGCAGTCATAGCTAGGTTTCCTTAATTTGAATTTGGACTGCATTTCAAGCAAAATTTTCTGCTACTCTCATCGATTCCCACTGCCCCCTCCTCCATTTCACATTTAGATCCTTCTGTTTATGCCTTTAGACTCCCTTTTTTCCAGGTAACAAATAATATTATTTCATTTTCATTGACCAAAAATAAGAGTTTTTAAACCTTTCCTACCTTCTGACACTCAACAGTCAGCCACAGTTATGGTTTGGGTTGTCCTAAGCTAAGTTTTTGAATTCAGTAGATGTCTCCCAGCACCAAAAACAACAGCTGGGTTGTGAGGGCACGTAATAGTGGCCCACAGTATCTGTGCTTCCTTTACACCAGCAGTTGCCTCAGTATTGACGGTGCCCTTCAGCTATCTGCCTGATGTTGCCTCATAGATGCTGACTAACAATCTGATGTCTGCTCCGGTGTTGTTTCTTTTTGTTGGTCCTGACTGCACAGTATTCCTGTTGTTGCCATGGGTCACCTCCTATGCTAAATATAGCAGGTCTCCTCCAGTCTTTCTTTCTCCAGCAGCTGGAATTAGATACCTAGCCCTTCCAGGTAGGGGGCTGCCTCTGTTAAATCTGCAAAAACACTCGTATCGCATGGGGTGTCATGTCGGAGCCAAGCAGGATATAGAAGCCGGCCTTTAATGTTCCTGGACTTTAGCTGTTTAATCACCCTCCAAATAATGCACCATTTTGTTGAACCATGCTATTGTGGTCATGGTCTAAGGTGATTCGATGTGTGTTGTAGCACAGCTCCCTGTGTTGCCAGGCACACCTTAGGAGTTCTTCTTTGTTGGAGTATGAGGTCAATTTGGCAACTATGGACCACAGTCAGGCTTCTGCATCATTGGGTTTAGGGCCCAGGGATCTGTGAGCCCTGTCCATTTGAAGATCAAAATCTTGCAATAGGTGCAGTGAGGTCCTGAGTATGTATTGTTTGAAGTCTGCCATGTTTCCAAATGCATTTTTGACTCATTCAGGGATCCCATACACTTGAATATTGTCCCAGCTGCCCCAGCCTTCTATGTCATCTAGTTTGAGTGTTAGTTCTCATTCTTGGGCTAAGAGGTAGAAAACCAGACAATTGTGTCTGTCTGATGTGGTTTCTATGTTAAAGACCCATTTTTCAACATGCTCTGTCCTTTTCTCCACTTGTTTAATCTCTGATAAGAGCTGTATAAGTTATTGATCTATTTTAGTGACCAATCTAGCTATCTGCTTTATAGTTGCTATTACATTACATTACAAATAGAAACATAATAATACATACTATTTGCCAGCAGATTAGGCCTTATGGTCTATCAAGTCTGCTCGAACCTAGATCCTTAGTTGGGTGCCGAGACCCTCCCATCCCTTGTGCTCCAGAAACCCCTATCATCCATCCCCACCCCCCCGGGACAGGCCATCATCTGATACATCCACTTTCTGTGTCTGTCCCACCCTCTCTTAAAGCTCTCCACTGTGGATCTCTGAACCAGCTCACCAGGCAGAGCATTCCAAGGGTCCACCACCCTCTCAGTGAAAAACCTCCTCCTCTTTTCCCCCCTCACCCTTCCACCTTCCAACTTCAAACCATGCCCTCTGGTGATGCCTCCCTGCTTTAGTCTAAAGATCCCCTCCATGTTTACCCTATTTATTCCCTTGAGGTACTTGAAGACCTCAATCATGTCCCCCCTGTCTCTCCTCTCCTCCAATGAAAACAGGCAGAGCTCCTCAAGTCTGTCCTCATAAGTCAAATCCCCTAGCCCTCGTATCATCTTTGTTGCCCTCCTCTGTACCCTCTCCAGGAGCTGTATGTCCCTCTTCAAGTGTGGTCTCCAGTACTGTACACAGTACTCAAGGGTGTGGTCTAACCAGTCCATTGTACAGTGGCAGAATCACTTCCTTGCTCCTAGAGGTGATCCCCTTGCGATGCATCCCAACATCCTGTTTGCCTTGCTAGCTGCTCTCCTGCACTGCTCATGTTATTCATACATGTATCCACCATGACCCCTAGGTCTTTTTCCCCTGTTGAGGCTTCCAGCACCTCCTCCCAGGGTGTACCGTGTTTAGGGTTTCCCGACCAAGATGCAACACCTTGCACTTGGTGATATTGAAATTTACCTATGTGTGAGCCCAGCTTCCAGGGTGTCCAGGTCCTTTGCAGGGCCAACCTCCCTCTTTCCCTCAACTACTGCTCCCATCTTGGAGTCATCCGCAAGAGACCTCATTTCACACCCTATACCCTCCCTGATGTCCGATATGTATGCATTAAACAGGATTGGACTCAGGACCGAGCCCTGTGGTACCCCACTACCAACCTCTGTAGGGTTCGAGAGCTTCCCACAGACCACTACTCTCTGAGTGCGTCCAGCTATCCAGTTTTCAATCCATCTGACCATCAAAGGGCCTACTCCTAACCCCATCAGTTTCTCCACCAGACCATTGTGGGGGACAGAGTCAAACGCCTTGCTGAAGTCCAAGAATAATACATCCACAGGCTTACCCCTATCCAGTTCTGATGTTACCCATTCATAGAACTCACAAGGTTGGTTTGACATGATCTACCTGGCACAAAACCCATGCTGCCGACTATCCAGACCTCCCACCTCCCCAAGTAAACCCCCAATCGTTCCTTTAGTATACTCTCCATTAATTTTCCCACCACGAGGTTAAACTGATGGGTCTATAGTTTCTGGTACTTCCTTGACCCCTTTTATGGATTGGTACCACATGTGCCTCTCCCAATCCCTAGGTACCCTCCTGTCTCAGGACCTGTTGAAAAGCTCCGCCAGGGTGCAGCCAGTATGTCCGCCAATTCCCATAGTACTCGGATGAATGCCATCCGCCCAGGAGATTTGTCTTTCTTTAGGGCCTTGAGGGCAACCACACCCTTTTGGTGGGATGGCATCATCCGTCCCTCCACCTTACTGGTCTTTTATCCTTATCCAGATGTGACACCCTGGGGTACCTTTCCTCCCTTTTGCTCCATTTCTGCTGCCCCTGATCCCACTCCTGCCACTTCTATCCCTTTGTGCCTTGCTTTGTAGATATCCCATCCCTCCCTAGTGAACACAAAGGCAAAGTACTGCAAATACCTCTGCCTGGTCCTCGCCTCTTCCACCCACCCTCCTTCTGATCTCAATCTGCTGAGATGGCCCTTAGTTTTTCTCCGCTCCCCAATGTACCGGAAGAACCCCTTTTCCCCTCCATGTATCCCCTGTGCCAGCCGATGCTCTTTACTGGACTTTGCTCCCCTCACCATACGGGTGACTTTTCTAGATGCAAGCTGGTACATTCCTTATCCCTATCCCCTCTTGTTGTTTTATATTTTTTGTAAGCCTCTTCTTTCTCTGACTGCTACCTGGACCTCACTGGACCACCAGCATGGTTTATGTGACCTTGCTCCTTATGTTTCAACTTAGCGAGATCCTGACTGCCTCCATGAAGTCCCCGTTTTATGACCTCCCATCTCCTTTCCACACTTGTTGTTGAGGTAATCCCCTTCAAGTGATCCTTGAGAATATTTCCCATGCCCATAAAGTCTGCCCCCCTGAAGTCCACTGCCAGTGTCCTAGATCTCACCCCCACTCCCCCAATGCTTATTTGAAACCAGACAGTATTGTGGTCACTCCCAGTCAGGGGGTCCTGTACAACCATGTCCCTTACCAGATCCCCATCTGCCAGAACCACATCCAGGACATGCCCCTCCCTTGTGGGCTCCATCACATGCTGTGTTAAGAACACATCCTGGAAGCCATCCAGCAGCCTCTGCTCCTTGGCCACCTTAGAGGACATGGTTCCCCAGTTAGTACCTGGCATATAGGTCCCCATCAACACCACTCCTTCCCTTTTGGACCACACTGGGCAATGATGTTGTCCAGCAAATCATCCTCTAGAACATCACTCATCCCGGGGCCTATATGCTACACCCAGCTTGACCTTATCTCCTGCTGGGGATCGTAAGGTGACCCATAAGGCCTCCACGTTTCCCTCTGCCTCTTCTACCATAGCAATTTCTATGTCATCTCTAATGAACATAGCCACTCCACCCCTCTGCCCTCCTTTCTATCCTTCCTAAGCATAGCTGCACTTCGCATTTAGGTCCCAGTCATGGTTTTTGTTGTCCCACTTCCCGTGACTGCCGCCACATCCACCCCCCTCGAACAGCATGGCCTGGAACTCTGGCAACTTGTTTCCCAAACTCCTGGCATTTACTAACACTAACACTCAACCCCACCCCTTATCCCTTGATCCTTTTGTCGAACCCCACCCAGATTCCTTATACTTCCATCCTCCCTGCTCCTCCTCCTGAAACCTCCACCTCCAGTCTGTTTCCTCCCCTTGGGCTTGAAGGCTACCCCTCATCTGGAGGGGAGGGCTTTGGTCAGCCCTCCTTATCCCTTCCCCTCATAAGTTTAAACCCCACCTTCTTGTATGTAGTCAGCCATCCCCTGTTTAAGGACTTCCTTCCCTAATGGGGCAAGATGAAACCTGTCCTTGGCATATAGTCCCTTATCCTCCCAAACTCCATTCCAGTTCCCTAACACCCCAACCCATCTCTTCACCCCACTTCCTGAGCCATTCATTAACCTCTGTAGCTTCATTTTTCTCCACTGAGGCCTTTGGTACTGGCAATATCTCCGAAAAGGAAATGTTGCATCCATTATCCCGACAGACTCTGGCAAGTTCTTGAACCTTGCTTGATTCCTAAATGCTATTTCCTCTAGATCATTAGTTCCCAAATGCACCAGGAATCCGGTTTCTCCACAATCCCTAACCATTTCATACACCATGAACTTTGCTCTGTGCACTGTCAGCTCAGAGATACTCACTACCTTCACCTGGCTATGGCATCCATCCCCTGTCCCTCCCAATGGATACCCTTAATCATCAGAGTCTCCCAGTAACAGAACCTTAACACCGCCATCATCCTTATGGTTACCTCACTATGCCTTCTCAGCCCCCTCCCCACTTTATTCATGATCACAATTTCATGGGAGTCTTCCTGCCTTATTAGAGACCCCCTTGTCACCCTCCTTTCTGCCTCCCTTGCTATTTTGCCCACTTAACTCAAACCCTCTGAATAGGTGTCCCTTTAACCCTCTCTTATCTGAACCATTTATCCTGGCCCTGATGGTTTCCCTTCCCCGCCCTCATCCCCCTTGTAATAGTACCCCTGTCTCCAGAGGCTCTCTGTGGGTCCCTTTAGCTAGGCCCCATCCTTGGTACTGACCTTCCTGCTGAAGGGGCCCTCTCCCACCTCCTTGTCTCCCAGTTCTCTCCAATCATGCTCTCCTCCTCATGTCTGGAATATGTTGCATCTCCCATTTGCTTAACATATATGTTTCCTTCTCCTCTGGGACTATGTCTATCCTTTCCATAGCTGTTCTGTGATGCCCTATGGTATCTGACTCCCTCCCCGGCCTCTGTATAAGTTTCCTCATTTCCACCAACCTTCCTCCCTCTAGGATGCTTAGTATCTCAAATTTATTGTGACACTCTATGTCAGCCTCCATCAAGTAACCCGAGTTTCCCTGACTGCATCTCTAAACTGACCCTCTTCTTCCTCTCTTGCACTGTTCACCTTAGGAGCTCCCTTCCCACAGTCTGCTGTTTTAGGCCTCCAACAGCCCCTCCTGACTTCTCCTCCAGTCTCCTTGAATTCAGAATTTCACCCTGTACGCTTTCCCTTAGCATCAACTTCCTATCTAAGGGTCCTCTGTCCCTAATATCCCCCCTTCTGCTTGCTGTAGCATAATGTCCTGTAATTTCAGAGCGTTGCCCCAGCCTCCCCTCAGCCCCACCCTTCTGCTGCCCATATCCACACCCCTTATCCTTGGACACCCCCCCCCCAGCTCCCACAGCTTACTCCTTAACCAATATACCTCACTCCTAATACAAGATAGCTGTCTACAGAGTGTATACATGTTATATTGTCTTATGCTGAGCACTGTATTTTTTTTTTAGTTTCTTGATCCTAACTCTAAACCATTGCCAGGTCTATAATGCCAGATTTTCTTTCCTGGAGAATTAAAAAATAATTATAAAAATACTTCAGTTATGGTACAACTAGTATAATTTTGCAAGCAAATTCAAGAAGCAGAGGTCTGGATTTTTTACAGTTAAAAAAGTTTGGGCTGCATTTATTTACTTATTCCTTTATTTATTTATTTAGCTTGACTTCACTGTATTTCTGCTTTTTTTTACTATGTGGCAATGTTTAAATGTATACTGTACTCCTACTTTTGTAACTGACATTTTTATATGTAACTGCTGTACTTGAAGGGACTCCATCGCAAATGAGCTTGCCTCAGAGGTTACATTCCCTAATAAAATTGACTTGAATTTAACTGAATTAAGGACAAACCAAATGGCTTATTGGAAGAAGGGTTCAAATTCTATGCAGGAGATCTGGGTTCACATTGGCTCCCTGTTAACTGGCGGGGAGGCAGAATGCCATTCACATTTCCAAAGGGACACACAAGTCTCTAGAGTAGAACAGCAGCACTCGGTTGAATTTGGGCTGCCCTGTCTTCTCCCTTCTCATCAATCCACCTGCTACTCCTCATCCTACAACTACCACATCAATCTCTAAAACATACTGTAGATGCTCTGTTCTTCCTCCTCCTCCTCCTCCTTCCACATTGTCTATTGATTTAAAAGGAATAGTATAGTCAAAATGTGCAAAAACATGTTTTGCAGTGTTTTGATTTGTGTGTGGGCCTAGGGTGTCCTTTCCCTTGTTTCCTATTAGCTTTTTTCTAAATTTCCCTACTAGTTTTCTGGACACTGGGGATCTCCATGTTAAGTGGTTGTTATTACTTTTCTTCTTCCTACACTGCCTCTTATCCCATGCCACAGAGATGTGTCCAGGACATTGAGTCAGTGAATCAAAGCTACTACAACAACAATCTGCTATTAGGAGCCTGATTTTCTGGCCTGAGATAAATTACTCTTTGTAATTCAGGTTTTATTTCTAGGTATGTGTCTAGGTCTAGCTAGCAGGAGTAAATGTTTTGTTTTTAAATGTTTTCATTTCATCAGAATACATACAGCCATAAAAAGCACACAAGTCACCTCAGGTCATTAATCCTATAATTACTGAAGACTCTAGCTGCTTCCTTACAAAATAGCCCACTCAGTTATCTTTCATATGTTTGCGAAACTGCAAATGTAGCCTTTAGTGGATAAGAAAAGGTACTTACAATCACAACTGTAGTGCTGTAAAATTCACTCAATTTATACTTGCTGAATCGATGGCCCTGGATGCTTCACTGTCACATGGGACATGAGGCAATGTAGAACAAAGAAGAGCAATAACAAATTCAAACATGGAGATCCCCAGGGGCCATAAAACTAGTAGGCAAATTTAGAAAAAGATTCTAGCAACAAATAAAGGAAAGGACATACTAGGACTACACACACAAATCAAAACACTCTGCACAACTTACATTTTTGCAGATTTTGACTGTAGTTCTTCTTTAAAGACAAAATGCTAATAAGAGTTATTCTACTGAGACAAGAGAGGGAGAGCCTATTTTTGACATGCAGTACTCTCAGAATGTACTTTGCCATTTTGAGAATGTTAAATGTTCAAAACATTTGACTTCCAAGTTCCGGAAATTCTAATTTGCTAGATCTTCTTGAGAATACTTACAGCTTGATTTAGAACAAACCTTTTTTCCTAATTCCCCCAGCAAGTGTGTGTACACTTAGGTCTCTGTGCTTCACAAAACAAATTTATGTACGAAACTGTAATAACTGACTAGAAAATGCTTATGAAACTATACAGTGCTCTGTTGATTATTTGCTCTTCAGTTATCTGCAAAGCCCACTACTGTCCAGCTGTTTCCTTACTAACATTTATGTATGTATGTATGTATGTATATATATATATATATATATATATATATATATATATGCATTTATGTATTTATTTTATTTTCTTACTTAGCACCTCATGAATGACAGCTGTCATTTTTTAACTCCTGCCCAAAATATGTTTGTGTCCTGAAAGTTGATTTCAGTCCCTGCACAAAATCACCTTTAGGCAATGAGTTAAACATTTTCTCTGCCCTTCTTCATGAGGCAGGGTCATAACAAGCCTATGCTGAACATTTGGTGTAAAAATATTTAAAAAAAACAATTTTCAATAGTTTTACCCCAAATTCCCCAGCTGCAGCCCTATTGGCTCTGGCCAGAGTATGTTTAAAGAGGGATGTAAATCTTGAGGAGAGGCTTCAAAGAAGACATAAAAAGCATGTCTTTAATTACAGGGATAAGACTTATGAGACTAGGCTCAGGGATTTGGGTCTTTTCTCAATGACTGATAGAAGGGTAAGTGGAGACTTATTGCTCCTTTTTAAGATCCTGAATGATGCACAGTTGTTCACTGATGTGGGATTGCAGTTTAAACAATCACGCCATAACTTGAGAGGGCACAGATTACAACTGGTTGAAACTACTCCACATAAGGACATTAGGAAACATGCGTTCATCCCTAGGGTAATCAGGATATGGAATAGGTTATCACACAATGTTGTTTATGCAAAGAGTTTTTTAGTGGTGTAAGGGTAAATTGGATACCCTGATAAGGGAGGGTTGATTGACAAGTCTTACCCACTGAGAAATGCGGGCAATCATAATGGGTGATTTGCCTGCTATTTGCCTGACTACCAAGTATAAGAGCCTCAAGAATGCATCTGAAAAGTAGCTGTTAGCAGCTCAGTATATCTTTCCTGGTAAAACATTTGAAATTAGTAAACTAAATAAATATATTTATTGTAATTGTGTTTAATACTGTGAAGTACTCCAAACTATTTGGATGGGGCACTGTATAAAAATAAATACCATACCTTAATAGGGGCCTGAACCCATGGTCTCCCACAATACAGTAGGGCATGGGGTGGGTAGCAAGCTGAAGTAGAAGAAATGTAGTTTTAATAGGGGACTCTATAGAGATGTACTGTATATTAGCAAGAGCAGAGTGCAGAGACACCAGAGATGTGTGGACTCCTTGGTCACTTATCTACCTGGTGCATGGGTTGTACACATCACAACTAGAGCATACAGGCTCATGAGGAGAAGAAAAACTGACTGTTGTGCTACATGTTGGCACCAATGCTGTAGGCAGAATAGGTTTAGAGAACTAGGAAATAGTCTTAGGAGTAGGATCTCCAAGGTAGTATTGCCTGAGATATTCCTGGCACTACCACATACAGGTGCAGCAAATCCAGATTTGCCCCATGGAAAGCTGCTCTTGGATGAATGAGGTCATATGACATCTGATGGTCTAAACAGTTTGGAAAGGGAACAGTGCAACAGAAAATTCTTCACATAAGTGTTGAAATAACAAAGGGTATTTGGTGTGTACCAAGATGCAGTGGATTGAGGACCAACTCATGAAAAAGCTGCATACTACATACAGCAAAATGTTGAGCTTGCTGGTTATTTCAGTAATAAAGAGATTGGTACACCAATATATACTCTTGTGCTATTTTTCGTCTACCACCACATACAGGGCCAGCAAGGCAGCAGGAGATTAGAGAGCTGAATGCATGGCTAAGGATTTTTTGCATACTGAAGGCATTTATGGGCAGGAGAATACTGTACAATGTGTACAAGCTTTACCTGAGCCCATAAGGTGTTAGGGTGCTGGTGCACAGGATAGATAGAATGGTTTAAACTAGGACAACGGGGTTAGGGATATGTGTAGGAAACCACCCATGCTGGAGAAAGTACAGGAGTATAAAAACTAGCTGCAACAGGCCTAAAGAAAGGAGGGACAGAAACACAACCTTTCACTACCTAACAGCAAAGCCCATCAAACAAACGAAATGGATGACCTGGAGAGGGATGGTAATCTGATGTAGTAGGATTCATAGAGATGTGATGGAGGAAGGGAATTGAAAAGATGCAAGGGGAGAGGGGTGCAGTCTTTTCAGGAGGGACAGGGAGGCTCAGAGGGCTGGAGAGGTTGTTTGCTATGGCAAGGATGGAATTGAAGCAAGCAAAAGAGAGGCAGTGAAGTGGTATGGTGGCCCCACAAAAAGTTGATGCTGGAACTAGGATCCACATGAGGAAAAAATACAATTTTGTAAGTATGTTACAGGATATCATCCAGTTAGTACTGCAGAGCATGACTTGAAGTTTGTGGCCCATGGTTCTCATTAGGGATTTCAACCTACCTGACATTTATTGGGAGGTGAAAAGTGCCCAAGGGAAAGCAAGGATGGATTTCTTGTCAGTCAGGGAGAACTGATTTCTTATTCAGCATGTCAGGTATGAGATATGAGGCTGTGTGGTTCTTGATCTGCTTCTGAATAGTGGAGATGACATAGTCAAAGCTATACAGACTGGGGAGTTGGGTAACAGTGACCATACTTGAATTAAATTTGAAGGTATAAAAGGAAACTACTTCACCAAAAATAAAATTATGACACTAAACTTCAGGAGAGCAACAGTAACTTTTAAATCTGTGAGAGATAGTTGTGGCTAATATAATGAATGCATTCTTGAGTGAGACTGCTAATGTCAAATGAGAGAGCTGTAAGCAGGATATAATAGTGGCAGTTGCTAGATGTGTTCTCCTGTGTAATAAGGACAAAGGGCAAAATGGTTAAGTTGAGTCCTCCAATGTTGTCCAAAGAATTTCATGAGATGGTGAGGGATAAAAAGGTGTGTATGATAAGTGGATGGATTCTTGGAATAGAGGTGGTAAGTAGAGTATAGAACATTACAGAAGGAATGCAGGGCTAGGATTGCCCACACCAAGGCTGATCTGGAAGACAGGATTGTGTGAGGGATCAATGGTACAAATAAATTATTTTTTCAATACATAGGAAGCAAAAGGAAAAGGCGGGACTGCATGATAGGGTTTGACCCTATCTGACCTGGAAGACTCTGTACTGTCATCTCTTTTCCAAAGTCTATTGCAACAGCACTAATATAATCATTACTGTCCTTTAGCTATCCTGATTTTTTTTCTTAGCTCTGTCAGGTTGACCACTGTACAGTCCCCCCCTCCAATTCTTGCTATCTATTGCACACTGTGTTTTCCCTTTTTTCCTTTCCATGTCCTTCCAGAAGGTCAAGTCTAACAAGACTGACAATGCTGTAAAGTGCCAGTGCTATATAATTCATTGTTGTTCGAAACACTATTTATGCTAGGCATACATTTATAGCGAGACTAACAAAGTTCATTAGCCAATAGGAAGCTGCCACGTTGGCAAGGCTGCTGCTGAAACCTCTCTGTTAAAATGAATAAGAAAATTTAAAGTTTTTACATTATCTATCACACTCTGATGTGCTAAACAGCCTGTAGCTCTGTTTAGTGCCATTTAATAGAATGGCTATATAACATTGCGGGCGGCTATGTACTCTGATAAGAGCTGCCCCAATTTGTTCCTTTTTTTTTCAAAAGAACATTTTGTTATAATAGGAATGAAAGCAAAGTTAAACATTTATTTGTTTCTTCAGAGCACTGTTAAAATGCTTTTTTATGCTATATGATTCTCAGAGTTGTGTTCTCTGCAGCATGCCTCCTGGAGCAATTGGAGCTTGTGATGAGACTGAGGCTGTAGCTTCTGAAATTCTGTAGACAGAAGTATTTTATGTGTTTTATTTTTATTGAGAAAAATCTTTATTATGCAGACCAGAACTGCCCAGTTTACTCACTTGGAGAGAGAAATAGCCAAAAACATGTCACACTCGTGGAGACTGAGTGAGTAGTGGAGAAAGAACCGAAAGCTATTGCCTCTCCCCACCCCACCCCCACCCCTGCTACTGACTAGCACTCTTATTTTCTGCCCCTCACTGCAGTTAGCAGTATTCTGTGGCACAGTTCAGAAACTCTCTGGCCCAGATATTCAAACTGCACCCAAAAAGTGCACAGAAGCAGGAGCAAGCACAAGTTCACTGCGCCCATGTGCAAGAAGCGCGATATTCAAAAACTGCGCAGGCCAAGATGCACCTATGGCCGACGACTGAATATCGCATCACCTACACCATAGCACAACTAGGGATGTGAAGCTGAGCATATCTGATGTGCCATAGCGCAACAAGGGATGTTCAGCTGAGCAGTCCAGATGCGCCATAGCGCAACCAGAGATGCCCCCTGCAGCAGGGCAGCAATGCAACACCACAACCAGGGATACAGGGGCCCACCACCCATGCCACAGATGGGCAGAGAAACACACAGCAGAACAGACATCATCCCCCACACCCCATGCACTGCACAACCAGGGGAGAGCTAGAATAACCACTGGCCCATGGATACCAGCAACCAACCCACAGCCGGGCCATGGTGCCCCAGCACACCCCCTGGCAAGCTGCGACCGGTACACAAGGAGGGCCGACCACCCCATACCACACCATCCCACCAATGCAGAGCACACCCTGCACCATGATCCCCATACACCCTGCCCAGGAGTAGCACCCAACAGTGCAGGACACCCCATGCATGCCACCACCCCCACCGTGACAATGCAACCCTGTGCACCATGGAGCCATGCAAGGCAGCCCCACCTTAAGCACCCTGCAGTGGGCAGCAGCAGACAGCGATGCAACAGATGCATACACAGTGCCGCCCTGCACGTCCCCCCCCCCTTAGGTACAACTGAGAGACCGACCATGTGTGAGCACACGAGACATGCCCCGGACCTCACCTCCAGCGTACAGCACCCTGCACACCTCCCAAGGACACATCCGTCCCAGCACTGGCCACAACAGCCAGCATAGACATGCACAGTGTAGCATGGAGGCATGCACCACACAGGATGCAACACAGTGCATGGACAAACACCCACCCATACCCAAGGGCACACCAACACAGGGACACAGTAGCGGGTCAACCAAGCCACTGGTGTGTGGCCATGGCTGACGTGTACACACGGCCAGCACCCCTACATTGCACAGGTGTGGCAGCCACCCTGCGCAGGCACCATGAAGCTGTATGCCACCAGCATGCTGCCGGAGCACAAGTGACAGACACTGGAGCACATCCCCTGCAACAGACACAAGTGACAACATGAATGGGGGACAACAACAGCGGAGGCCACAGTGCCACTGGAGGCAGATGAGCTCCATACTGGTGATGGAAGGCAACCTGGCATTGTGCCGGGTACAGTTGTTATCCAGCATGGACAGCCACCACTGACACACCAGCAGACTGTGCATATCACAGACATGCAAGGGTGTCAGCTGCACAGGCCATGGACGGTCTGACAGGGGTGCCATGCACACAGTGCAGGCCCCGTGGACCACTGCACACAGGCATCCAGTGCACAGAGTACAACACACAAACCACAGACAGTGACTGATACCCCTGCCCACACCATAGGTGGTTCACCTCTGCACACACACACACACGCGCGCGCCCATGCATGCACCACCCCTGACGCCATGCACACCACTGCAGCTGAGCACCTGTAGCCCACTGCAAATCAGAGACCACCACAGTTGTCATAACAAAATGCATATATTTAAAAGATGTAAAGAAAAACCATGTACAATTATTTACAAGAGGGGGAAGGGCCACATAACAGGTGGGAACGGGTAAGGGGCAGGGGTGAACATATGGGAGAGAGAAGAAGGGGTGTGAGGGTGGGTCAAAAGGGGGAAGGTGGTAGTCGGGGCATGGGGACATCAACAGCCACCCCGGTCCTCCTCTTCCTGGTGCCGATGTGTGCTCCTCCGTCTCCTCCTGACCCCATGGCAGTGTAGTCGCTGAAGGAGCTGCAATGTCTCCCTTGCCACCTGCAGCAGCTTGTGAATACCCTGCTGTATTTGCAGGAGTCGCTGGCCACCTAGGACGAGGGAGCAGAGTCAATAGGTGTGACTGTTCATCCCCCTGCAGCCCACCCATTGTGCATGGCATACAGCCATGTGCCACGCCCCTGTGATGGTGTGCGACCACCCACAGTGACCGTGTCCACAAGACCTGCCCACCCAGGCAGCCACAGCCATGTGGACCACTGCACACACCCACCACCCATATCCTGCACAGCACCACCATGGCCGTACAGTGACTTGGCTATGCGGTGTGAAGGCAGTGCCACAGCCATGTGCCCAGTGCATGCATGGACCACAATTGAAGCACCCCAGACATGCACTGCCACTGGACAGTGCTGACTGTAACAAGTTGCGTGCATGGCAGTGGTGTCAATGGATGGTGGCCATGCCCCACTGCCCGCCCAGTTATACAGCATACAAAAGTAATCATGGATGTAAGGCACTCACCATCATCAGTCTGGTCCACATGCCACAGACCACCATCACCCATCCTGTCCCGCTGCTCCTCCATGCAGCGCCTCCTGTCCCTGTTCCGCCGCCATTCTTCTGGCCCTAAGGTGCAAACATGGAGAGAGGAACATCAGTACAAACCGGTAGCAAAGTCCCCCAACCCCCATGTGTGTGCAATCCCACACAGCCATACCCATCCACCCCACACCCTGATACCACCACCACGGCCAACACTGGATGCCCCCCCCATGTGCCGGACACATGCAACTGTGATACCTGTATGGACGACAAAAGTGTATGGATGTTGCACCTACCTGGCTGTGGCACTGTGTCCCTCCTGGCATGTGCCCACAGGCAGGCAAGCAGGTCCGGGTCGCTGTGCCTCAGGTCTCCATAACGGTGGTGGCACTGCTCCGCCATCCACCCCATACCGGTGGCCTCCTCCAGGGCGTCGGCCACCTCCTGCCAGACCGCACTCCTGGCCCTGTCCAGGGGTGTCTCTTCAAACAAAGCCCCAGCATGGGGCTCAACTATTGCCACCAGGTTGGTGAGCTCTACCTGGCTTCAAACCACAGAACGCCTCCGCACCATCTCTGCAGTCTGGTTCAAGCAAAATGGTGCTCTGCAGCGTGGTCCTGACACGTGCAGATGCTGCGTGGTACAACGCTGCCATTCCCTATCGTGCTGTCACTGAACAGCACAATAGTGGTCCACACATGCCTGACGCATGGTGCCTAGGGGCAAAGGTCAGGCACAGGGTCAAGGGTCTCTGGCGCACAGACAGCCACAGTGCGATTGGAACCCAATGCGTGTAATGCAATTGGGTGCCTGTGTGCCACCTTCTGTAGCGGCCTACAGCGCTGTTGCCCCAGTGCGCCTACGACGCCCCAATGCCACAGCGCCATATAGGTGAATAGCGCTGTAGCGCCACTGGCACAATGGTGGTCATGCCCTGCATTGCCTCCCATGCACAGCACATCAGCAGCATGGCAGGTGCCTGTGTCATCAACCCAGGCATGCGCAGTTAGGTGTGTACTGCGCATGTCACAGAACCGCGCCCTTGGCTCAGCACGTTCAACACAATTGCACAAAATGCAACAGTGCGATATTCAGCTGGCATATGCAAATCATCTAATCAGCCATTCAATGGTGCAGTCACTGCATTTGCATCCACTTAAAGATGCACCTCACCTCATTTGCATGGGCTGCGCTATAAAAATGCGACATTGGGCTGCACTGGCCAAAGTCGGTTACTACAGTCTATTGCGATGAGTTGCATGCTGTTTGGGAGTGTGGACTGTGGTGTTTGGGACATGCATGGGACTGCACAGTCACAGGTAACACCTGTCATTCTCACAGGATGAATCATGACTGATCATGTGGTGGAGGAAGAGGAACAGAGTCGTGGGAGGAAGAGGAGGCCAAACTTTACAAAGGCCGAGACAGATGCCCTGTTTGAGACCTACCTCGACCAGGAGCCACTTCTCAGTGGACACCAGGGAACACCACAGGCCTGTGCTGCTGCATGGGAGGAGGTGGCGTGTGCTGTCAACCTGCAGGGCAGTCACCAGCACTCCGTGCAGGAGTACAAAAAGATGATGGGCACGGACAGTCGGAGGATTAAAGAGAAGATGGGTGCCATCAGGGCAGCACGGTCTGTGACCGGTGGAGGACAGCTGGAGGTGCAACGCCTGACCCCACAGGAAGAGTGGGTTGCTGGCAGCATGCAGCATTGCACCATTGAGGGTGTTCCTGGTGTTAGATTCCAGACCAGTGGTAGCCCGTTACTGCATGGTAGGTCATGGTCCGTCTATTGGAGGGGGAACAGGGTAGGTCACATGCAGTAATGCTACTTTTTTTCCCTTACAGCTCCTGAGCATCTGCATGGGCCAGTGGTGGTGGGCTTCTGAACTGAGGCCAGTAACATGGAGATGGAGGAGGGCCCATCCACCTCCACAGGAATACGGGGGTCAGGGCGACAGTGGGCCCGCCTGGATGTCCGGACTGATGTTGGTGGAGCAGGTGCGGAGGAGACCCTGCCTGTGTCCCAGCATGCCAGTGTCCATGGATGCCAGCATGCTGAGACTCAGGCTGGTGCCGGATCCATCACTGATGATGATGATGGAGCTAACGTCATGGGCAGTGACATGTGTGTGCCACAGGATGGCTACACAGCAGCTGGCATCATGGCCATGGCTGTAGGTGGTGCCACCGTGGAGGCCTGTGTGTCATTACAGTCCCAGCCTGTGCCTGTCTGCACCAGTGGGGCAGCACTGGTGTG
Organism: Neoceratodus forsteri; assembly: GCA_016271365.2. Lineage (NCBI taxonomy): Eukaryota > Metazoa > Chordata > Ceratodontiformes > Ceratodontidae > Neoceratodus > Neoceratodus forsteri. Next base: position 1,093,344,982 of record CM057456.1, read on the forward strand.
TGTCCAGGACAGTGGGACTGATGTGGCCACTGTGGCAGCACCATTGAGCCCTGGAGAGTGGCAGCCGGAGGGGCAGCATCAACAGTCAGCCAATGGCCAGGGGGTACAGTGTCAGGGGGTGGCATCAGTGCACCACCTGTGGACATGCCCAGGCCTGGCCCTGGTGTGCAGCACCCACCCTCAAGGGGTGATGAGCATCAAGGCCGTGAACACCCTGAGGGACAGAATGCTGATCAGGCAGATGACCTCTTAGATGAGCACACCTGCATACTGCAAGCATCAGTCAATCAGCAGATGTGGCTTGTGATGGCGGTGGATGCACTTAGTGTGGCTCTGCGCCAGGCAGAGGAGCAGCACAGCAGAGACACCGCTCTGCTCCTGGCAGGGATGGACCTGTTGCGGGAGGATGTGACCACTGTCATTGACAGGCAGACACTGGCATTCACAGCTGTCATGGCCACAATGGGCACACAGTTATTTGCCCATGCATCGCAGACACCACGCAGTGCAATGTCCACCCCCCTTTCCCGGCATCGTGCGACACCATCCTTGTCGACACCGGGTTCAGTTGTGGGCATCCTGAGCATGCCTGACACAGGCATGATCGGTGTGCTGCAGACCCCTGCACAAGCACGGTCATGTTCATGCAATGGAACCCTTGGGGGACCGTTGGTGCCACCCCATGAGGCTAGTGGTCAGCCTGTCACTGCTGATGGGTCTCAGCGGGGCCGCCCACGCATCTGTGGTGGCTGTGGCACTGTGGCACGTGACTGACCTGTCTCCCAGCATGGCCACTGTCTGATGCTGCCCTATGTGCATTGTGTCATTCAGCGGGCAATGCACGGGTGGGGTACTCGGCCCTGCACGCACTCACACGTTCAATCTGCACAACCTCCCGGCTGCTGTCCACTGTTGCGTGTGCATGATGATGTCTGCGTTGTGCTGTACATCAGTGTGCAATGGTGCCCAGCATCTGACACATGCACAATGAGAGGCAGTGGGCGTGGTGGTCTGTGTACAAGTGTGTGGCTAGGGGTGGCAGTCTGGGTCAGCCTGCCTCCTACCGTTTGTGCATGTCTTGTGAGGTGTGTGTGTGTGTGTGTGTGTGTGTGTGTGTGTGTATGACCGCGTGCCATGTTAGACCTCGCCCATCCCTGGTGGTGTATGCAGTTCCATGCTTGGCCACTTCCCTTGATGGCATGCACCCCTGGTGTGTGTCCATGCATATTTGTGGGTTGCGCCTTTGCCACTGGTGATTGCACATGGCCTCATGACTTACCTGGGTTGGCTGAAGTGCTCCTCTGTGATGGTGTCCCAGTGCAGCTGTGCCAACTGAAGCAGTCGGGGGTCCCATCACCCAAAGGGGGGCTGCCCATCACCATCATCACTGGCGTCCTCATCGTCCCCATTGCTGTCCCCCTCTTTGACCTGTATGGCTATCCCACAGACATTGGCCATGTTGTGCAGGATGCAATAGTCCAGGAATAGCCTGTAGGCCTTTGAGGGGCTGTACTGTAGGGCACCAGGTGTCCAGGCAATGGAAATGTGCCTTCAGCATCCCGAACACCCGCTCGATGACATTGCATGTGGTGGCATGTGCTTCATTGTAGCGTTGCTGCGATGGGGTCAGTGTAAGCAGCCAGGGTCGGAGTGGGTATCCACTGTCACCTGTGTGTAAAGGGTAGAGGTTAGTTTGGTGATCAGCATCGCCCTGCCTTGGGCCATGTAGGCCACTACCTATGTCACCTTTGACCATGCCCCTCCCAAGCTCCATGTTTGTCCGTGTGGTTTGCATATTCACCCACTAAGTGGCCAGTGGGGCTGTCCCAACTCTTGAATCTGTGGCACAGTGCTGACTGGTGCCAGATGAAAGCATCATGTTTTCCCCCAGGGTGTGTGGCACAGACATTGATTATGCACCCTCTGGCATCGCACACCACCTAGCAGTTGATGCTTGCATAGCCCTTCTGATTGATATTTGTGGCCCTCTCGGGGCCGGGTGGTGTGCGGATGGCCACATGGGTGCTGTCTATTGCCCCTAGAATGCCAGGCATACATGCTACCCTGTGGAACTCCTGTATGTTTGCTGTGCACTCCACCGGTGTGCTGGGGAAATGGATGTACTCTGCAGCATGTGGCAGCAGTGCGCTGAGGGATTGGGTGAGGTGGCTTGACGCGGCCGACTGGGTTATGCCTGTGGTGTCCCCTGTTGGTCTCTGGAAGGTACCCGTGGTGAGCAAGCACATGCAAGCTGTCACTTTAGTCTCCACTGACAGAGCATGGCTCCATCGTGTGGGTGCCTGCATCACATCACTGCACAGCTCACAGAGCCGCCTCAGAATTGCCCGATTCAGGTGGTACCAGCCGCAATCTCGGTATTGCTGTACAGCTTGAAGCTGGTGCGGGCTCGGTACTGCCTGTTGGGGGCATACCACTGATGGGCCCTTCCATGGCCATGCCCCCCTGCTGCCTGCCTTCTCACCCCCCTCATTACTGCCTCCATCTGGATGGTGGCACTGGCCATGTCCCTGGCTTGTGTCCCCCCCCCGGCAGCTGTTTCTGTGTTCCCCCACTGTCCTGGCTGCTACTTCCCCTGCACCAGGAACACCTTCCTGTGGTGGCCTCAGTGCTGTGTGGCACTTCCCCCTTCTGCACTAGCTGTGGTTGTGGCTCCCCATACCTTCCCTGTGCCTGTGGGTTCAGGGTGCCCTTTCCCTGTCCTGCCCTGTGTGTCCCTCCTGCCCTGTTTGTCTGGCTAGAGTTCAGCTACATGTGCCTTCTCTGTAGCGTTCCTGTGCCTCTCCCTTGTTCCTTTTTATTTTGGCTCATTTCCGCTATCGCGCAACTTCCACTTGTTCCCCTATTGTGCATGGTGCATGTTGTTGAATATCGCACTGTGCCATTTATGCATGGTTCCTCCCCCTTCAGTTGCACATGCATTCATTATCATTGCGCTCTTGCTCAGCGTAATTTGGGGGCGCATCTGCCTCCCGCTGAATGTCGCAGAATGGCGCATTTTCAGACTTGCGCTGGAGCAACTCTATTGCGCATGGCACAACCATTTGAATATCTGGGCCTCTGTCTAGATACAGTGTACTGTCTAAACTTACCAACAAAATGCCCTGCCTAAAGTCTTTAAGATTAAAGGAAGTTGTACAGCTTACAAAGTTAAAAGCACACAAGCCCTCTATTTTAGTTACAGTTTAAAATGTTTGCATTAAATACACTGAAGTTAGTACTAATACATAAACTGCCTACTGATAAAAGAACGCTGCAAACGACATAGTGGCACATTTATTACATACTATTTTTTTATGAACTAGGATGGTTTTACTAGAATTAAAAGACAATACCTGTATCCCTGTGGGGCTTCTTTAGCAGATTGCGGGCCCTGATGTCAATATTATTATACCTTAGGGAAGGCTATGACATCATTAAATGGGAGGAGTCTTGCCTAAATTGAAATTCATTATTTTTCTTGTTAAGCAGAGGCAAATTTATAAATATTTAAGAATGTTGAATTCATTGCTTTTCTTTTCTGTATATACTATATTGGTGTATAAAGGAAAATACTGCTATAATAAAATTATTTGTTTCAGGACAGGAGACAGATCACATGGTCTCCTGGGGGAGGGTATATAAGTCTTTCACCTGTGATACAGATCAGATTCATTGGTCAGAAGGATACTGACCTATGTAGAGGGAAGACGTGAGCCTTCATGTCTTCCAAGTACAACTGATTGCTTGACTTGGAAAATCTTGAAAACTTGTGATTCTCCCTGTTGTACTGCTGTTGTTCAGCTTTACTTTTTTCTGTTATTATTATTATTATTATTTTAAAGTCTTTCTTTTCTTGAAAATAAAAATCACACAGTTTGTGTGTAAATCTGAATCTCCTTTGTGTTGTCAATCTGTCAGTCCCACACCACTCCACATATTTGGTGTCAGAAGTAGGATTTTACTGGAACATCTGGACTGGGTGGTGGAAGTTTCCAGTGGCTATCACATGGCTATTCAGATGGGCAGATGTACCAGGGGCAACAAGAAGAGCTACTGAAAACCAAGATCAAAGGAGTGCAAAATAGCACAATGGCAGAGAAGCTGGGGGAGAAGCCTCTTCCTGGTCTTAACATAGGGACCCAAAGAAAGACGAAGTCTGAGTTAGGCAACAGTATGCAGGAAACAGAAGACATTGCAGATGCACCACCTGAGGACATGAGTTGTTAAGGTGGCTGTGTGTGAAACAACTGGAGATGGATAAGCAGAGGGAGACTGACCGCCAATAGTAGGATGCAAAATGGGTTGACACCATGCAGGTCATACAAGCTTTAAGTACTGGACATTTGGCTACATCTGGGAATGCACCAAAATACATTAAATATACTAAAATGTCAGAGATGGATGACATCAAAATATATCTTATGACTTTCAAAAGGATTACCAGGACATGTTCATGGTCCAATGAGCAGTGGATCATTCGATTGGCTCCTCATTTGACAGGATGGCCACAATTGGTGTACAGTCACATGGGAAGCAGAGATGCTGAGGATTATGATTGAGTAAAACAAGAAATCTTATGAAGGTATGACATTAATACTGAGACTTACAGACAAAGATTTCAAGCTTTGAAAAAGCAGTCACTGGACACACCACTTACAAACATATGCTTGTGTTAAGGAACTTTGTTGTAAATGGTGGCAACCAGAAAACAAGACAGTGGACCAACTTCAGGAGATGGTGATTATTGAACAGTTTATAAAGATTCTACCACAAGATGTGCAAATCTGGGTAAGAGAACATAAACCAGATACAGGAGAAAAAACAATCATTTTGGCAGAGGACTACTTGGTAGCGCGACCCACCCCAAACCTAGAGGATTCCAAGGGACAAGTGTCAACCCAGTTAAGCTGGTAAGAAACCCTCCCTTTTCTCCAACTTATGATCAAAATCAAACTACTGTCAAACAAGATTATTTATTTATTTATTTATTCAATTTTTGATAACCAGGTAGGCCTGCTGAGCCCCGAAGGTCTCTTGTTCAGGGGTGACCCAGATTTATTTACATAGTACAAACAATTCACATACAGAATTAGGTGTGCTGACCATTAATGGTTACAATCTGGTCAGTACTCAGTTGGGTGCCAGTCTTAGTGCTCATTAGAATTTAGACATACATACATTAGGAATCAACATAACTTGTACAGGGAGCAGAGTTAGTGCACCAATAGACAATAGACAGTGTAGTTGGTTCTCCCAGGCTGAAGTCTGTTCAGGACTGTACCAGGTTGGTTTAGGCTGTGAGCTAATCATTATGACTAAGAGGTCTTGCACATGTACATGCACTTTTTCTTAGGTGATGTGCTAAGAGCCCAGTTTGGAAACTTCTCAGGGAGGTCGCATCTTGGAGCTGTGGATGTAGCTTATTCCATATCAACAGTGCTGCATGGGCAAAGGACTTTGTGCCCGCTGTAGTGTGTACCCTAGGTTCCTCAAGTAGATTTCTCCCTGTGGTACAGAGCAGCCTGCCAGGCTGTTGGGCAGGCTGCTGATGAGCTTATATGCATTGCATAGTAATGAATACTGCAGGTGGTTAGTGAGTGATGGCCAGTTAAGGGAGGCCAGTGCTTTGTAGTGATGCCTCTTCTTGTGAGACAAAGTGGCGAAGTGGGCAACCTTGTTGTATAACAATTGCATCCTTTTGTACTCCTATTTTGCCATGCCCTGCATTACTGGGGCAGCATAGGTCAAGGTTGGGAGCAGGATGCTGCTTGCAATGGTAACTCTGGATTCGAGGATCAGCTGGGCATTCAGGCTGTATAGGAGACCAAGTTTTTGGTGCGGCATTTTTGGTAATCTGATCAATGTGAGGCTTTAGTGTAAGACCTTGTTCCACAGTAAGACTCAGGTATTTTAAGGATTTCACTACCTCTACAGTGATGCTAACTTGAGGAGACTATAGGGAGTTTCTGTCTTGTCCAAGAGTTCTTGGGACAAATACCATAGCCTTTGTTTTAGTGGCGTTTAGAATTATCCTGTTTTTTGTTAGCCAGGATTCCATTGTTACAAAACCTGATTGTAGGTGAGCCCCAAGATCTGCAGCATTACTTGAGGCTTAGTAAATCACTGCATCATCTGCATACTGGACCAACAAACTGCCTCCAGGTGTTTATTCAAATCATTGACAATTAGCATGAATAGGAGGGGGCACAGTATTGATCCCTGGGATATCCCTTCCCTGAGGGTGAGTGGCTCAGATACCACACCTCTCCACTTGGCCTGTTGGGAGCGATTGGTCAGGTAACTATCGAACCAGGTTAGGAGTGCTGGTCTAGGTCAAGGTTACCCAGTCTTTTCGTTAGGAGGTCATGGTCTACTAAATCAAAGGCATTGGTCAGGTCTATAAAAAATGCTCCAGTGGGGATGCCCTTGTCCATGGCCATAAGGACGTCAGTTGTGAGCCTGATAAGGGCTTTGTCCATTCCATGTTTTCACCTAAATCCATGCTGTGTGTGCACTAGCAGATTGTTAGTCTCAAGGGAGTCTCTAAGCTGGCAGTAGACTAACCTTTTCTGGATTTTGGCAAGGGTGCATAGGAGAGAGCTAGGCCTATAGTTGCCTATGGGCTCTCTAGGACCCCCCTTAAGTATGGGGACCATGTGTGCCTGTTTCCATCTATTAGGCACAGCCCCTTCCAGTAGGGACCTATTGATGAGCCATGTAACCAGTAAGGTTTTGGCTGGTGCTGCTGCTCTGAGCAACATTGGGTCAAGGACATCTGGGCCAGTTGAGCCTTTCTCTTTGATGGATTTTAAAAGGAGGAGAACTTTCTTTGTCCTTACCAACCTTAGGTGAAAGTGTGGTCTGTCCAGGATCTGCATCTCAGCACATTGATGCCCAGTGTTCCTTGGAGGTAGACTCGTTTTGTATTCTTCTAAGTTGGTGAATAGCCTATTAAAGGCAGAGGCAGTCTCCAGGCCCTCATTAAGTGTGTGGCCATTATGTTCAAGTGGACCTTGGGATGGTCTACCATTACCTTTTATCAGAGCATTGATGTGGGACCAGAAGGACTTTGGATCAGCAAGGTTGCTTTGCTGGAGACACTTGACATAGTCCAATTTCGCAGCCTTCGCTGCTAGTTTGCACTGGTTTCTTAGGGTCCTGTAAGTCACCAGGTCTGCAAGGATGGCTGTGGTTTTGTATTTCCTCCAGGCCTTATCCTGGCTTATCATAGTGGCTTTCAACTCAGTGGTGATTCACTTGTAGCAGTGGCCCTTCGTTCTTAGTCTCCTTAGTGGAGCGAATAGGTTGGCTGCTGAGATGAAGGAGTTCTGAAAGTACTCCAGGGCTTCATCTAGACTTGACAGTAGTCAAATGGGGGCTCCAGTCAAAATTATTGAGGTACTCATGGAAGGCGTCCACAGAGAATTTAGAAAAGTTTTCTAGCTGTGAGAAGCCTAGAGGGAACCGTAGGTTCTCAATTTTTCCATATGCAGAATATTGGTGAATGGACACTCAGGGCATCCACCAGAGTGCCAGCCACCTGGATATTAAGAGGATTGGATGCCAGCACCCATTCCAGGGTGGTGTGGTTTCCAGTTTTGGCATTGTGCCTTGTTGTTTTGCAGGTTGATCTGTTCCAGGTTCACTTCCAGTAGTGAGGCTCTAAGGGCCTGCTCAGTTTCAGGGGCATAGTTAAGATTGAAGTCCCCCAGTATTAGCAGTTCATTTGTGCCATTTTCTGCTAGGGCATTGGCTAGTGACTCAAAGGCTTGGAGGGCAGCCTTGGGAGGGTTGTATAGGCAACCTATTGTTAGGTGTTTGGTAAGGCCCAGGGTAACTCTTATAAATATGGACTCACTTCCACTAAGGTCTATGTAGGTGAGGGAGGCAAGTACTGGGTCTAGGGAGTCTCTGATATATATATAAGTACTCCACCCCCTCTTATGTCAACCATGTCATTTTGGAAGATGGGGTAGCCAGTTACTTCAATCTCATGCATTAATATGTGCGGCTTTAGCCAAGTCTCTGATACAGCCAGAATGCCTGGTTTGTATAGCTCTAGCCAGCCTTGGACTTCGTGCATTTTGGGGTGCAAGCTGTAGATAGTCATATGGGCTATTTTTAGGTCTTTTGGGGATGTCCAGTTCAAGTCTTGTGGGGAACCAATATTACAGTTTGTCACAGGAGGTCCAGGGTTGGGCTCAATATCTCCTGCTGGGAGCAGCAGGATTTTGATTAAGCTTAGTACTTTTGGTATTGCGGTAAGTACTCCCCTTAGTCCTCAGCTGCTTGAGCCACAGATCATTAGCTAACAGGCCCCCTTCTAACAAACCCATGGGTCACAAGTAGGGAATACACCTCTTGCATAGCAGGGAGGTACTGCAGGTGAGGTAAGCAGTTGTTCTGCTGACCCCAGTCTGGGTTACACGAGCATTTCATGCCCAAAAGATCATCTACTCATAATGTTATTTAGACATATGCCACTATCAGGATAATTCCCCTATTTGGTGTGCCTTTCAGGATCATGTTCCTGTTCAAGTGGGGGTGGTCAGAGGGGGTTAGGTGGTTCTCAAATGCAGGGGTGCTCATTTTTTGTGCATTGGTAGCCTTAGGTATAGACATTGATTCAGTAAACATCTTAAACATTCTAAGCAATGTAGTAGCTGCTTTGGCCATTTCAACAGACTACCAGAAACTGATTACCCCATTTTAGTTTTAGCTACTTTTCAGTGACTTCTTGTGACAGGCTCCAATAATTCAACTGACCCAGCTACAGAGCTATGACTGACTTTTCATGTTCTAAGTATAGAGCTATGACTGAATGTTCTTAGAATCACGGGTTAATTTTCCCTGCAGTTAAGTGTAGCTATACTGTAAAAAATGTAACAGGCTGGCCTAAGATACAGTTGCTACATATGTCCCCACCTATTGCTTTGAGTCTTTTAAGGACAGGATTTGTCCAGAGTCAGTGTAGGGAGAAAACTCCTGATTGGCTGAGACAGTTAGGTGGGACTTTGGTTGAGAGCATTTAAAGTGAGGAGGGCCAGGTGGGCGGGAAAACAAGCCCTCCAGCAGTTGGCAGCTCACGCTGTTTGGGGGGAGACCGCTGCTAATTGGTACTGATGCATCTCAGACTCCGACAATATCATAATCCTGTCACTCTGGTGCAAGGGGAGGGGACCAGTAGCAAGAGGTCTTCCCCTCGACCCCCCATGGAATCTCCTTCGTTCTCCAGCGCAGTCTGTGTGTTGGGGCTGCTGTTGGCCAGCTTTTATAGCTGAGCTGGCTGAGGATCGCTCCCAAGTCTGAAAATACTCTCCCCTTTTTTTTCATAGACGATTTTGGTGCCAATTTCTAACAAAGGTGCTGTGTGGTGCTATCTGTGCAGATCTCCAATACAGCAGGCCCAAGTCCTCCAGCAGTCAGCACCTCACTTTGTTCAGGGGAGGACCAATTTGCTGCTAATAGTACTGGCACACCTCAGACCCTGACAATATCACAATTCCATCACTTCAGTGCAGGGGGAGGGGACCAGTAGCAAGAGGTCTTCCCCTTCACCCCATGGAATCTCCTTTGTTCTCGGGTGCAGCCTCTGTCTGGATTGGAAGACTGGAAAAGGGGGAATTCATTTCCATTTGACATTATATGCTGTAGCTGCCAGGGAAAAAGGCACATTATAGGCAGTGTCCAAATAAAAGGAAGGAGCAAGCACATCTAACATTCCCTTACAGAAATAATTATATGAAATGTTTTCATGTTGCACACATAAAACTACCCATGTGATATGTGTGATGCAAGCATGATTTAAATGTTAAATTGGAACCAACTGCATGCATGTGGCATATGTGCAGCAAGCAAGTGTGGAAAGCATGCTTTTTATGTTAAATTGGAACAGACTGCAGGCATGTGGCATGCATGCAAAAAGCAAGTTGTCACTGATAACTGCACAAATAAAAGTTAATTGACTTGCTCAGGATCACACAGCATACAAGTGGGGCCTGATGAGATTCAGACTCAGGTCTCCTGGTTTGCAGTTCAGTGCTTTTAACCACCAAGTTATACTGCTTGCATGCATATGGCTCACTTGTACTTCAATACAAATCTGCTTACATCTGCACACATGCGGCATGCTTATAGCCACTGATACACTTTTTAGTTTTCTTGCCCCCTCGTCTCAGCTGCTAAGCTGAACTGTAACACACATACCAATGGAAACACATGTCATTTTTCCCACCCCCAATGCACACACTTACTCACAAAAGTACTTAATTCTGTCTGGCCTGTACTCCTACTATTTTCTCTCCATAGTTTTGAATGCTTCCACACAAACAAACTTTAAGGGACAAACACAAAAGTAACAATAACTTGACACTCATCCACACAGCCAGTTCCCCCACTCACATGCACACGCACACACACACACACACACACACACACACACACTGAAGTGGGTGTGGTCACTCTGCTACAGACAACCCACCAAGTATAGATATAAGTCAAGAGTCTCTTACTTGAGTACCAGGAAGCCAGAGGTAGGAGTCTTTAAGAAATTATGTCCATGGGTCAGAGTGCTGGGGCATTCCCTCTTGAAATGAATGGAGTTGTTTTTTGTTGCTATTTTATACATTGTGATGGTGAGTTGGGAGAATAATGAAGGCTACTGTTCTACAAACAAGGCCATTGTTAGTCAAGTGATAACCTTCATTAATCTCCAACTTTCCATCATAAATGTATAAAACAGTAATAAAAAAATACCCTCATTCATTTCAATGGGGCATGCCCCTGCACTCTCCCTTGCCCTGTCATAATGTGCCTGAGCATGGGGATGTGGAGGTCAGTTTCACTGGGGTGGGGGGCATAAGCCTGACTATAGTGAGGCTCCAATAGTCTGTGCATACCATACCGCTCAACTGTCACTGAATGCAAGGGACAGCCCTCATTTTATGAATGAAAACTACTCTGCCCCTCATCCATCCCTCATGGAAAACATGCTGCTCACACAGAGGATGTCCTGTACATTTAGACATTATGACAGGGGCGCCACTTCAGATTTCAGCAGGGGAAAACCAACAACAAGTGGAGGCCAGGTGCTTGTTAGCCCCTAGGTGGCAATGTCTGGAATGTCTCTAAAAGGTATAACTTATTTGTTGTGACTGAATAGTGATATGCAAATCAGGAAAAATTAAAACGTATAAGATTCATCTGCCTATACACTGGAGCAGCACATCAGATTTGGGCTTACACCCACCCAGTTACTAACCATTTTTTTCCTGGCTGAAGTTCTGAACCTCCCCCCCAAAAAAAAACTTTGTCCAAATATCTGTCCCCTACTCCGTTCCATTACTAATCCATCCCATGATATGGACCATGAAGCCACCCAAAGTCACAAAAATGTGAAAACACATCAATGACATATTTCAGTCCTTCCTCCTTCCTCAATCCCCCTGTAAAAAAAATGTATTTACTTTTACTTACCCAGCCATCTGGCTAGAACCTGCAGCCTAGTCCAGTGTGACATCAGCCCAGTTTTTAGTCTGCTCCTCCTCTGTCTGTCTGCCAGAAGCAGGATGCTAAAACCAACCATCCCAGGTCCCCAGCATGGTCTGCGACCAAGTCACCTCACCAAACAAAACCACCCAAACTGTGTTGCTTGCTTCTTGCTTGGCTGCTGCCATGGCTGTTGCTGCACTGCACTGATCAAGGCCTATGAAGGCCATCCACACTGCTGTCACGACTGCTGCTAGGCCTAGCTTGCTGCCATGGGGGGCTTTCACTGTTTGCTTATTTTTTGTGAGGTGAGCTAAGTAGAGTAAGTAGGTATCATAGTCTCCAGTTAGCTTCTAGCTCACCCCCAGCCTCTTCAGCCACAAAGGGAGATGGAGACTCACTAAGAGTACACTGACAAAAATATGCTACCACAACATTGCTATTGAGAGTTCAGTGCTCAGCAACTCCTCCAAGCTGTAGTGAGCAGCCTTTCTACTCTATGGCTGGAATGACAGTGTTCCACTTGCATGACTCATGTGCTCTTGCTTGGCTAGAGCACCTCACATGTGATAGCACTGCCACTAATAGGTGGAGTGAGTGGGCACTACAATACAGACACAGTTGAATCAGGAATGCACCTGCAGCATGAGCGCAACACAGGCCAGGGGTGCACTTATTGTGAAAATAATTAAATCCAAATTTAATGTCACTATTGCCACACCATAAGAACAACCTACTGTAAGCACAAATGTGGGGGGAGGTCACTGCCCCCCCTCTGCCCATACCTAAATGGCACCCCCTGCTTTATGGTAGAAATTAATTCTCGGGGCAAAGATCATTACAAGTAAATACAGTGGTTTCCACTGTGTCCTGAAGTACTGTATCTCCACATTTCAGGATGACATATCCAGTCATCTTCTGTACCTTTTAGAGATAGCTTGTCCCTATCCCTTAAATTACTATATGAACAGTGTATTAATAATAACTTTGTTCCTGAACTTTGGAAAACAGCATACGTGGTCCCCCATTTTCAAGAAAGGTCCAAGGAACAACCAGGAAAACTTCAGACCCATCAGCTTAACCTCGTCAATGTGTAAAATCCTGGAAAGTGTTATCAAAGATTTGGTCTCATCCACCCTGACTATGCTGGACAATGAGCAACAAGGCTTCAAAAAAGGCCGCAGTTGCTTAACTGACCTGTTGTGTTTCTATGAAGATGTAAGCCTACAACTCTACAACAGATCCCCTTATGATGTTCTTTACATAGATTTCCGTAAGGCATTTGATCTCATTCTTCATTGGGCCTTGTTACAAAAACTATATACATTTAACATCAACCATAGTATTGTAAGATGGATAGCAAACTGGTTGGCTGATAGAACACAACAAGTTTTGATAAACGGACAGCTTTCAAAAATAGGTTCTGTTACTATTGGGGTTCCACAGGGTTCCATTTTGGGCCCCTGCTTATTCCAGATTTTCATAGCTGATATAACAAATAGCTGCTGTTCCAATACCATTAACTATGCAGACAACATTAAAATTGGTGGACAATGTTCCAATTTGGAACAAATAGCATCTGTTCAGAATTATCTTGATCATATTTCCAACTGGGTCGAGAAATGGGGGATGAAATTAAATCACAACAAATGCAGGGTTATGCACTTGAGTATTAATAATACCAACCATGCATACATACTCAATGATAGGATGTTGGCCAGCACTAGTACAGAAAAAGATTTAGGGGTTCTAGTATTAGACGATTTCCTTCCCCATTCACAGATCAATGGAGTCATTCTTAAGGCTAATAGGATTATTTGATCCATCAAGAGAAACATCAAATCTAGGACTAGAAAAGTATTAATGCCCCTATATAGAGCCTATGTACACCCACATTTGGATTTTTCCTCACAGCTATGGTGCCCTTTTAGGAAAAATGATATCATGCAGCTTGAGAAAGTACAAAGACAATATACTAAACTAGTCAAAGGCCTGCATGATGTCCCCAGTGAAAATAGACTTATTTCTCTGAACATAATGTCCCTATCATGCCGACGTCTGAGGGGTGACCTCCGCTTCATGTACAGTATAATGCAAGATCCCTTCTTGCTGACTACTTTGGGTCTAGAGTTTAAAGATAATATCTATAATATTAGAGGTCACCAACTACAGTTACAATACAGAAGATTCAACTTAATGCCATGAAACTTTTTTTTATACTTTACGTACTGTCAAACCATGGAATGCATTACCACGAGAGGTGATTACCAGTAGCTTTAAATCAGTGTTTAAGTCCAGATTGGACAAATACATTCTTTCTAGCATCACAATTTGTTATTATTAATTCACAGAAGCAATAATGGGCTTTACAGCTCCCTAGCTCCTGATCAATCTTAGTATGAATCTTAGCATGTGTTCTGATCATCGTGATGGTTAGTGTCCCTCATTGTCCCTCATTTTGAGTGTCCATGTCACTCATTTTATTGACAAAATGTGAGGAATGGTGCATGCTTCCAAGACCCTACTCAACACAAAGTGTGCTGAGCATGACCATAATATATATGCTCCATACAGAATGACAAAGGGAAAGTAAGTGAGTTGTAATAGTCATGGAGAAACACATTTATAGCACTAAATATGCATAAGGGGATTTGCGTGGCCCAAAACAAAAAGGCCAGGCTTTACAACACAGAAGCCCCTCTTTGCACATCTGGAATGTGGAATGTTGGCTGACTATATCCTAGGCATTTAATGCAGTAAGCAAATAATACTTTACAAATTAATGGCAATTTAATGACAAAAATCAAAAGCCATCAAACAACTTGCAAAAGGATCAGAATTAATGAGTTTACCTAATTTTAATGGGAAATCAATGAAAAGGGTATTTTAATGGCTCTAATTGTTAGCAGTAGTATGAGAAATAAAAATTGGTGTGTTTTTTTAGATGAGATTTGCACCAGCTTAGTCATTGCATACATAGCAAGCATGCATCATGTGAACCTGATGTGATTTTTTAGAAGATATTCACACCAGCTTATCTGCTGCATACGTCAAGCTTGCAGCATGCAAACCCAATGTGCTTTTTAGACCTGGTTCACATAGGTTCACTTTGTGTCTGCAAACTACATACAAACATTTCACAATTAAGCATGTGGCATGCATTCTGCATGTATGCACCACACTCACATTTCTGAAAGGGTTAGCTAACTGGGGACAGTACACAGCCTCTGTGGAAATTGGGTCTAAGCAGATGATGGGATTTATAGATCCAGGAAGTCATCAGACTTTAGTTTGTACAAACATGGTGGAACACACCAAACCCAGAGGACCTAACACCACAGTTGTTTGTATTCAAGGAAACACCCATTAGTTACCCAACTGCGTATGTGAAAATGACTGTGCAGGAGAAATGAAATGGCAGTAGGTCGTGTACCTCATCTGCCGGTTCCAGTACTTATTGGATATGACTTCCCAGATTTTGGCAAATTAATTAAAGATCAGCAAGACCATACACCAGTTGTTGTCATGACCACAAAAGCCCAGGCTAAACAAGAACAAATACAAACTGTGTTTCCTTTTTACAAGGACACTTTTGGTAACCCTGGAAAAGAGTGAAGAATGAAGTCTGAAAAGAGAAAACTGAAGAAACAGTGGGTTAACATCCATTCTGATGTGCAAACAGATTTTGAACAAATTTTAAAAGGGTGTGACCTAGAAACTGAACAGAAAATGTATAAATCTGTAATCCCTTAATTTGTACAGGTTGTCAGATGTACAAAAAATGGTTCTCCCCAATATGTATTGAAAAATGGGTTGTTATACAAGGAATGTGTTAACCCCAAAACAACAGATGTAGTAAATCAGTTATTGGTAACTGAGAAATATTGAATGCCCTTAATGCATTTAGCTCATGATATTTGTTTGGCAGGCCATGCAGGAAGGGACCATACCCTTAACCACTTGCTAACCCATTTCTTTTGGACTGCTGTACATGAGCAGATTGCAGAATATTGTCACTCATGCACAGAATGCCAGAAAATAGCACAACTGGGCAAAAAGAACAAAAAATAAATAAAATGACAAAGTACCCCTACAACCTATTCCCATTGTTATAATCCTTTTTGAAAGAGTGGCTATGAATACAATAGGTCCACTGGACAAAAGCTCTATAGGGAATCGGTGCATACTGGTAATTTGTGATTATGCCACTAGGAACCCTGAAGCTGTACCCCTATGAACCATTACAGCTACTAGAATACTGGAAGAACTTGCAGAAGTGTTCAGTATGATGGGTATACCTCAAGAAATCTTGACAGTTCAGGGTAGTAACTTTAATGCTCTGATGCTAGAAGAATTGTACCATTTATTGGGTGTGGTGGCAGTGCGTACTTCTCCTTACCACCGCCAGACAGATGGCCTCATTGAGAGGTTTAATCAGACATTGAAAAGGATGCTACAGAAGTTTGTCCAAGAGGAAGACATGGATTAGGACAAGTACTTGCCATACCTACTTTTCGCATATCGAGAAGTGCCACAAGCATCCTTAGGGTTTTCCCCATTTGCCTTGTTATATGGGAGAAATCCCAGGGGCCATTAGGTGTCATTAAAGAATATTGGGAGGAAGAGAAGAATGCAGGCCAAATCAATGTCCTTGATTATATGACACAATTGCGTAAAAGTCTGTTGAAATATGTTGAACTGCTTAACAGAATAGTAGCCAGAAGCAGGTAGAGCAGAAAGTGAGGTATGATCAAGACTTGAATAATAAAACATTTCAGCCAGGAGACAAAGTTCTCTTATTACTGCCATCTGTAGATAAGTTACTCATGAAGTCGGAAAGGCCTTACCCTATTGTAAGGCAGACAGGGCTGGTTAACTATGAAATAAGCATGCCAGAAAAAAAGACCCTCCAAGAAAATTTACCATGCCAATCTTTTAAGAAAGTGACATTAGAAGCCCATTCCCTCATTTTTTATTCACTCTGAAGAAAGAGAGACTGAGATAGAGAGACAGCCAATAAAAAGGTTGGAAAAATCAGGAGTGTTACGGGAACTGCAGATCAACCCTGATTTAGAGACCAAACACCAGGAAGACTTGCAGGAGATGTTACAGAAATTTAGTAACAATTTTAGTAACATTCCAGGCAGGGCTAAAGGGTTTGCACATACCATCACAGTAACCCAATAAAAACCCATCCATCAAAAACCTTACAGACTACCCAGAAAAGGTTAGAAGTGAGGTTATTCAGGGGGCATGGCCTGACAGCTAGAGAAATGGCAGCTTAATTCCAGAGCTCTGTCTAGCCTAACACCATCTTCCATCATCCTAGCTATATTTCCACCCTGACTGAAGCCTAAATACAAAATGGAGTGCCACTCACCTATAATGCTGGAAGATCTCCTTCATTTGTGGTTTCCTTCTGGACAAAGAGAGCAGTTGGGAGTTTCTCTGTTCTCCTCGAGGTTGGGCTTATTATGAATGATCTGCCCAGGAGATGACATCCATACAGCCTGCAGCTTCTGATGGCAACCTGGCTGAAATCAAACAAATATTAAGTCAAATTATGGCCAAGATGGAATTGCTGGAACTTGCTTCTCCAAATACCACTGCAGTCATCATTTCCCTGTCTCAAAGAGCCAACATTACTGAGCAAAGGATTGCAGCTAACAAAGATAAAACTGAGTAGCTGATGAATTATGTTGGGGAACAGGACCATGCTATATGGACTCTGGCAGTGGGTCGAGGACCTGGAGAACCGGGGAGATGTAACTACCTCCAGTTCGTTGGCTTCCCTGTGGACTGTGATGGAAATAACACCCTCCACTTTTTACAACAATGATTTCCAGGACTTCTGGACCACTCCTGGGATGGGCCCATTGAAACTGACAGGGCTTATCGATCCCTAGCCCTGAAGCCTGTGGCTGGGGCTTGTCCCTGTCCCATCATTGCACAATTGCTGAGGTATACTGACTGAGAGACTGTTATGGCAAAGCCAAGGAGAAACAATACATTGACTGCAGTGGTATTTGGAGAAGCATATTTGCTGACTACTTAGCGGAGCTCCTTGACTGCAGACGTCCTATTACCACATTCAGGAAGGTCTCTGCAGAGTCTTGCATTGCGCCTTTCAAGATGAAAAAAAGATTGCCGATGTATCTCTTGTATAGATCTATCATGTTAAGGTATGGATTTTCTTTGCCATAAATATACTGATCATCTTACTTTGCTAAGTAAATTGTGGCATAATTGGGGGCCATGGGTGCCCCCATTGCAGTACCGTTCTTTTGGATATACATTTTATCTTTGTACAGGAAGGTTACATGTGAGGATTTTTGGCAGCATGAATTAAAATCGTATTTTCCACCAGGTCTAAATGAAGCATTTCAGCTGTCGCCATATTTATAAACATATATTTACAAACATAAATTTAGATTAACAGTTAACTTGAATTCATTAAGCTTCTGCACTTCCCTTGATACTGAAATCTGTGTGTTTGTATATGTATAACAAATGTTAATTTATTATCCTAAATATTTATGATTCTTAGCTGCAATTTTTATGCAACAAACTATTAAGCATATTTTGATTGTCCTAAAAAAAATGTCAGAAATAATCACGTGACATATAAGCCTTTAATTTATCCTTAGCTCACAAAGCGACTGACAGGGTTCTCCTCCTTCTAGCCCTCTTTGCAAAGGTCTTTGGGCTCAGGAGAAATCAATCCAAAACTGAAGTACCACCTTTAAACACACACTACTATGCTGAAGCTTTCCAGCAGCTAGGTCTCAGATGGGTGCCGGGGGGCATTATATACCTGGGGATCAAGCTCCACTGAGACCAGAACAGAATGGTTACTTTAAATTTTAAGGAAGCCCTACAGGCTGCCCAGTTAGACTCGGACAGATGGAAGGCCCTGCATCTGTCATTGGCAGACAAAACTGATGCCATTCGACTGATGCTGGCACCCAAAATACTGCACCTCTTAGCTCACCTACCCATTCAAATTCCTACTAAATGGTTTCAAAAGCTAGACTCCATTATGGGCCATTTCCTCTGAAAAGGTAAACAGCCCCACTAGAGTATAGATACATAAAAACATAGAAACATAGAAGTTGATGGCAGATAAGGACCGCAAGACCCATCCAGTCTGCCCATTTCTTTTTCTACCTTATGAATGTGCCATAGGCCTTTGCTCTGTCAATGGCCTATCTATTCATACTCATCTGTATTGCTCCCTTATGCCTATCCCATGCCTGTCTGAAGCCCTGCACTGTATTCATATCCACCACTTCCTGAGGTAGGCTGTTCCATGCATCCACCACCCTTTCTGTGAAAAAGAACTTTCTCACATTACCCCTTAATCGGCCTCCCTCTAATCTCATGCTGTGTCCTCTTGCGCTGCTATTTTTCTTATATTGAAACATGTTAGATTCTTTCACCTTGTTAGTGCCCTTAAGGTGTTTGAATGTTTCAATCATATCACCTCTCTCCCTCCTTTGCAGGAGGGTATACATATTGAGTTCAGTTAATCTGCCCTCATATGTTTTCTGATGCAGTCCCTGCACCATTGTGGTTGCCCTTCTCTGCACTGCCTCAATTTGGTTAATGTCCTTGTGAAGGTGTGGCCTTCAGTACTGCATGCAGTACTCCAGATGGGGCCTAACCAGTGTCTTGTAAAGAGGGATTATCACCTCCCTCTTCCGACTTGTGATACTCCTACTAATACACCCCGACATCCTCTAGCCTTACCTACTGCTTTAGAGGTCTGCTTGGATGATTTCAGGACATCAGTGATGATGATGCCCAAGTCTCTTTCTTTCCTTGTGACTGCCAGCATCTCCCCTCCCAGCCTATAGGTGGCTTCAGGGTTTCTCTTCCCTATGTGCATGATCTTGCACTTCTTTGCGTTAAACCCCAGTTGCCACTCTTCCAACCATTTTGCTAGTTTATCTATATCTCTTCTCATTCTGCCCACACCATCTGGATCATCTACTGCGTTGCAGATCTTGGTGTCATCTGCAAACAGACAAACCTTACCCTCCAGTCCATCTGCAATGTCACTGATGAAGATATTGAAGAGGACTGGCCCCAGGACCGATCCCTGAGGTACCCCACTTGTGACTTGCATCTCTTCTGACTGTATACCATTTAGCACCACTCTGTTTTCTGCCCGTCAACCAGTTTTCCACCCAGTTGACCAATGTCTGACCCACCCTGAGCCTACCCAGCTTATTAATCAATCTTCTTTGTGGAACAGTATCGAAAGCTTTACTGAAGTCAAGGTAGACAACATCAACTGCTCCCCCTTGGTCCACCACTCTGGTTACCCAGTTGAATAAATCTATGAGATTAGTTTGACAGGATCTTCCTTTTGTAAACCCATGCTGTCTTGGATGCTGTGCTCCTATGGATTCCAGGTGTTGCACTATCCTTTCCTTAAGGAGTGTCTCCATAATCTTGCCCACTACTGAGGTAAGACTGACTGGTCTGTAGTTCCCTGCCTCCTCCCTGCTACCACTCTTGTGGAGCGGGATCACATGATCCCTTCTCCAGTCTTCTGGGACCTCTCCTGTGCTCAGAGACTCACTAAACAGTACTGATAATGGCTGTGCTAGTTCCACCATTAGCTCCTTTAGTACCCTGGGATGTATGCCATCAGGTCCCATTGCCTTGTCCACCCTGAGCTTATCGAGCTCTTGTAGGACCATTTCTTTTGTGAATGGACTAGTGCACACCTCCCTCTCCCATGTGTCCATGGTGCAGAGCTGTGGGCCCTGCTCTACCTTCTCTTCAGTAAATACTGAGCAGAAGTATCTATTTAGGATAGATATTTTTACATGGTCCTCTTCCCATGCCCCCTTATCCTCTTTGATCTTATGCTCCATCAACACTGGAGTAGAGGAGGGTGGGGACTAACGTGGTTCTATGGTTGTCACATCTTTCATTGCTGTTCAAACCAGCAGATGGTTTGAGACCCCTTCCTCACAACCCCCTACTTGATTACACCTAGAAACTGCCCTAGCTGGTTCTCTGGCCCCTGCAGGGTTTCTTTACATGTCTTGACATCCAGCTATGCATCTGCCCCCCCACACCATTTGCACTCTCTATTAGTTACTGGAAGAAAGTCCATGAACTTCTGACTAAATCACCAACCACTTGGGTGTCCACACATTTATGAAAGAACCCCACTCTCACTATTGGAGGGGAGCCCATACACTGGCCCCTTTGGGAAGTACAAGACATTAGGTTGTTACAGGATCTTTAACTTCCAGGTTCCTTGGTGGTTGACTTATTTGCAGCTATCAGAACTCAATTCCAGTTACCACAGAGCCACCTATGGTGCTACCTTCAACTCTGGGATGTGATCAATCAATTTGGGAAGATGTTGAAGGACCCTAGTTTTAGGGATGAGGCCCCTCCACTGGTCACTTGGGATAAACTACCAAGAGGCAGAGCTAGCTGGATATACAGGGATATCCGAGAAGCCCATCATGACCCCTCCCTCCCAGTCAAACTTGGATGGGAAAAAGGGCTGTCCATCTTGATCTCAGATAAGCAATGGGCACACACTTGGTACATCATCATACTTGCAGAGATGGCAGAAGTCATCTTATTATGAATAAGACCCTCCTACATTCATACCATACCCCTGCCAAGCTGAAATGGCTGGGTCTCATGTGTAACAACTGCTGTTGGAGATGTGGTCAACCAGAAGTTCAGCTATTTCATATCTTATGGTTGTGCCTTTTTGTGCAACCTTTTTGGGCTGAGATTATTAAGCTATGTCATCAAGTAGTAGGCTGTGATTTCACAGTGAATGCCCTGCTTCTGCTTCTGGGCTCTTGTCCTAGGTCCATTCCTAAAAGGCATCCTCTGGCACAATGGGTCACAGTTGCAGGGGCAGCAGCCAAATGCCTCATCCTGGTATGCTGGCATACTACCAACTGCCCAATGGCTCAGGAATAGCTGGCCAGCATTGGCCTGGTTGCCATTTATAAGAGGTTGTCTAATATGACCAGTGGTCTAAGGATAACTTTTACAAGTGCTGGGGCACTTTTCTGAACTCAGTACTATTCCAAGATGGGGTCAACCAACAACCAGACCCAAATCAGGTGGTTTAATTATTGTCCATGGAGGATTAGTGATTTCTAGCCTTGACCGTATGTTTATTACTGTATTGCAAGCCGCTTGCCTGTGTTACTTTGTATATAGTTAGATGAAGTACTGTATGCTAATGCACATATATCCCTCCTCATGTTAAGAGTAAAAGTTCCATTATTTCCATTATGGCCAGGATGTCTGATGTATTAGTCTATCCTTTCATACCATAATGGCAATCTGATTAGTAGTTTTTGACGCATTCACGGTCTGCACATGTGTACTATTACTTGTACTGTTATATGTTATTTGTGTTCTAATAGTAATAAAATATTTTAATAACAAAAGAAGTGAGGCTATTCAAGAAGTGGAAAAGCTGGAGCAACTAGACATTCTTGTGCCATCCAAGAGTGAATGGTCTTTACCTATAGTGGTAGTGGACAAGAATGAGGGTGGAATTAGACTGTGCCTAGATTTCAGAAACTTGAATGTGGTATCTTTATTCGATAGCTATCCTATACCTTAAATAGATGACATAATTGACAACTTGGAAATTCTCGCTACATCACCACTCTAGATTTTGCAAGAAGATATTGACAAATACCCTTAGCACTGGGATCCCAGGATAAAACAGTGTTTAGCATCCCCATTGGATGGAAGTTCTATGAAAGACTGACAGGCAGTTGTCTGACAGTCATAATCCCGATGCCGCAAGCCCAACACCAAAAATCCTGACATTGGGATTTTACCTCTTTTTCATGTTTTGGGGGGCTTTTCCCCCTGCATCCCCTTACTTATTATCGCAAACTCCACCGCGGGCAAAATCCCACTGTCGGGATTTTTGGTGTTGGGCTTGCGGTATCAGAATTTCGTGTGTCAGGCACCCCAGTTTTAGTCTTTCAGAATACGCCCCATTGGATTGTATCAGTTTGTTACTATGCCATTTTGATTACATGGAGCACCTGCAACCTTCCAAAGGTTTATGGATCAAATTTTGAATCCCCACACAGCATACTGTGCAGTTTACAGTATCTAGATGATGTACAGTGAAGCTAGGATCAAGCGCAGTGTCAATTTCCTTGCATGACAAAAGGGATTAACTCCCATTGAAACTGCATTGTTCCCTGCAGTGACTCTACTGAAGAATTCTGCAGAATGTGTAGTTATCTATAGTCCAAACTAGGAATTCTGTGTTGAACATTTGTCTGCTGTACTAAAATCAATTTCTGAAACTGTGTTTACTATTAACCCTACAAAATGTGCAGTTGGCCAAAACTGTAGAAATTCCTACAGACTTGAATAGTGTCACAGGACTGTAAAACAGCCATTGTCATCCCCCTTTTCAAGAAGGGGACAAGGCCAGAGCCAGGTTACTACCGACTTGCGAGCCTTACCCCAGTGCTTGGCAAAGTGTTTTTGTCAATCATAAAAGATGTGCTGGTTCGGTACATAAATGAAAATAGACTGTTTTATATATACAGCATTGTTTTTCAAAAGGAGGATCCTGCCAAGCCAACCTGATCACCTTCTTCAAGGGGGTAACTTGAGAGGTGGATGGGCTGGGTAGTGAGTATTATCTATCTGTAATTCAGCAGGGCCTCTGAAACTGTACTGCACCACATGGAAATCTCATGGAGAAGGTGGCACAACATGGAGACTACAAAGTGTACAGGAGGTAGATAACAAATAGGCTGACAGGTAGAAAGCAGAGAGTGGTGGTGATGGTGATCACCATTCTGAGTATAGAGATGTGCTAAATGGAGAACCACAAAGATTAATGCTGGGTCCACTGCTCCTCAATATATTAATAATGACCAGGAAGAGGGGGGTTGACAGCAAGCTGCTGAAGTATGCAGATGACATTAAATTGGCAAGAAGGGGCACTGATGAGTAGCTGAAGTGTGCAGACATGTCTGTGCTAGGCTACCTCACCCTGCACTAAAACACACATAAAAACTGCTTATTTTGTCTTCAAAATTGCTCCACTGAAGAAGAACTCCCTGCGGATAATAAGGAGGATAGAGGAATTCCTGTCCACATCTTCCTGGCAGCAAAGATCAACTGCGAAAAAGGACCAAAAGCATTAGGCCCTGGGAGTGGGATCAGAGGCCTGTGCCAACTACAAGGTCTCGGAGGGGATGATGATGGAACTTGGCCAGATGGTCTTGACCTAGGTGCCTACAGCACTCACCCTGAAGCTGGATGGATAGGCTGATAAGTTACACTCCTTATTGAAGGGGCTGGTGGAGCAAAGCAAATGAATTGCAGAAGTGGAAACCTGGGTTTCAACAACAGAGAATCGCATGGAGGAGCTCCTTGCTAACATCTAGCATTTGGAGAAGGTTGAGGAACTGGTGGAAACATTTGACTGGCCAGAAAATGTTAACCACCACAATAACCTCTACATTCTAGGCCTTCCTGAAGGTGGTGAGGGGACTGAGATGTTAAGCTTCTGTGAGCTACTGCTAACATAACTGCTCAATATGGTCCATGGGGGGGGGGCTTCTGAAACTGGACTTTGCACATCATGCTTTGGCCCCAAAATCAGCAGTGGGAGAGTCAGAGACAGTTCTTCATGCAGCTACATAACTTTACTGACAAGCAGTTGGTCTTTCATACCAACCAAACCTGTAACAAGTTAGTGTATGAGGGGCACCAATTGTTCATATACCCAGACTATTCACAGCAGGTACAGAAGAAGCACCAGCATTTTGGGCCCATCATGAATGATCTGTGTACCAGGAAGAATGACTTTCCTTTTGCTCTCCCCACTGTGCTCTGCTTTAAGTGTGATGTCACTCCATATACAGTATGTTCTGTGATGTAGCAGAGGGACAGCAGTTCATTAGATACACCATTGATAAAAACTGACATACTAATATGGTGTGTAGTTTAAACTAGAATCTATTTTTTGGGTTACTGGTGTTTCTCTGGGGTCTGCCCCATGATTCTGGATGTCTTGGACTGGCCATGAGGTATGGATAACTAAGGAATGTAAGTAGCTGATTACCCTAATAATGCGCCAACCCTGAACATTTGACTGTCATTCATCTAATGGTTAGTCCACCACTGTGATTTAATTTTACACCCTGTGTTAAGCCTGCAAACCCCCCCACCCCATTATTTTCTTCCACTGAATGATATTCCTCGATTGTTCTGAATTGCCCACTTCACATCATTGCTATCTTAAGGCCTGAGCCAGGATTTAATGTGGCAGGTTCTGAGTCAGATGGGGTCAGCATAGTGAGGCACATGGAACCGGAACTAAGAAGGCACCTACCATGGAACACTGCAAGGAACTTTACAGTGCCTTCTTGTTGCTATGAGAACTGCATTTTCTCACAAGCATGAAGTGGGATGTGCTTGTGACAGGGGACTGGCTCAATCAACTCAGGATCCACTACCGTGGAGGATGCCTCTCATTATGGACACTCTGTTCCGTAGTTTCCTGCAGGGTGTAACCAGAGAGTGCTGGACTGTGTCCTTTCTGCTATTCCTCCACAGAGGCTTGGTCATTGATGCTGGGTCAAATCTCTGAGCTGCATCCTTATTACTGTATGGACATTGGGACTGAATTTGGTTCATTTGCTAGTGGGGGAGGGCTGCAAGGAAGGATAGTGACACAAACATGTCTATTGCCTTTCTAAAAGGGGTCATAGGTTGGTAAGCTGAATGTATTTCCATGGTGCTCTTTGAAGGGTCTGGGGAGATGTTCCATGGGTGGGCTATGGCTTTTGCCCAGTGGGAAATGCCAGTTTCATTGTTTTAGCCCCCATTGTAAACCCCATTAGTTCAAGGAACTCTTGAAGGTGTTTTTCCATCCTCTAGTTTTGCAGAAGCAGCAGAAGGTGTGTGTGGGGGGGGGGGTACCAACTACTGTTTCCTATTAACGTCAACTGTACATCCCAGATGCTGTGCTACAAGACATATAGGCTAAGCATAACTGAACTCATTTCACTCAGAGACATCATTGTTTTTTCAATGGTAATACTACTGTTCTTGGTTCTCTTTATTATTAATGGTATTTGTTATTCAGAAATGCAGATTTCATGTGATGCAATGGGAATAACTTCTATTTCCTGTTTTTTCACAACACAGGGCACTGCTGAGTTCTCCTGGAGGTGGGCATGATCTGGAGTTTTGACAATTTTGAGTTAGGTTTTGTACTGGAGGGCTTGGACCTCCTTCTGACCTCTACCTATTGCCATGTTGACTAATTCACTTTGCATAGCTTCATGGAATGTTGAAGGACTCTCAACCTCTGTGAAGAGAAAGACAATACTTACAGCATTTAACAAACAGTCTATGCAGGTGGCCTTACTTCAAGAACCCCCCTTACACCCTAGGAGCACTGTAAGATGGAAACTGACTGAGTAGGGAAAATGCTACACTGCTCCCTGTAACTCCCATAAAAGGGGGCAGTGGTCCTGCTGCATAAAATCCTCCAGTTCACTCTTGATGGGGTAGTGGCTGATCCCTCTGAGGAGAGAAACATATTTGTTTTGGGGACACTGGGCAATCAGAAGGTTACCTTTGCCTTGATATATACCTTAACTATCTTTCACCCTCAATCTTTCGGAGCCTGCTAGCTTTGCTCTTGATGGAGAACTCTGAGGGTTTGATTTTGGGTGGTGATTTCAATTGCACTCTGGAGCACCACTTGGACAGGGACAATGGGGTGGGCTGCAATGGGCAGAGTGTGGATTTGTGGAGGCAGGGGCTTCTTTATTTGGAACTGCTTGATGTATACCAAACATCCCACCCCCTCAAGCGCAGATATACATTTGTCTCACACCTGCATCCATGCTGGTCCCAGATTGACGACATTTTTTGTACCAAGATGGTGGTACTCTCATGTTTATAAGATTGGTGTTAGTGAAATAGTCTTCTCGGATTATGTGCAGGTGATGGTTCAATTCTGCTGGGGGAAGGGGGACAACCATCCAACTTGGAGATTCCCCATATATTTGTTGGTATTGGAAGATCTCCAGAACTATGTCACCACCCACTGGCAGATATATGCCACTGTTAATACCACCCCGACCTCCTCTGCCTGGATATCTTGGGAGGTGGGGAAAGCATCGTTGTGGGGCATGGTGATATCTTATGTAGCGCTAAACAAAAGGTTAAAAGGGAGAAGCAACAGGAGCCAGAGAAACAACTTCAAAGTTTACAGGTGCAGTCTTACAAGAATAACTTCCCAAAATGCCTACATAAACTGGCAACTGCCCAGGAGGTACTTAACATGTTGCTATGAGTATAATTACCAGCACTTGATGAATGAAGCATGACCTGCAGGCTGAGACTCTGCAAATAAAATATCATTTATTTCACAAGTCACAAGAAGCAAGGAGAACACTGGACAGAGCCCCTGTGCTTCAACCAGTAAGATCTTTGTCAGGAGGCATGACTTAACATATTGCTGACTGAGAGTAGTCAAACCGCGCTGTTCTATGCCAAGCAGAGATTTTTTTGAGTGGGGTAATAATCCCAGACTGCTTCTGTCACACTTAGTAAATAGTAGGAAAGTCTTGAATGTTCACCCTAACATTAAAATATCCACATGTACTATGGCAAACACTGCTAAGGATATGGGAAAGGTGTTCTTAAAATTTTGTAAAGATCTTAATATCTTGGACTGCCATGGGAGATTGGAGTGTACTAAGACATATCTAGATGATTCTCTTTCCACAACTCACACAGATGCAAGCAGACAAGATAGGAGCCCAGGTTACACTGAAGAGGTAAGACAAGCAATACAACCACTCAAGAAGAGAAAGCTAGCTGCCTGGATGTTTTTTCAGGGGAATTTTTTAAGCATCTGAGAGAACCCTTGAAAGGTTGTTTAGCAAAGGTATATGTTGAGGCCTAGGAAGAACACCCTTCCTCCCATGTGTCAGGAGGCTATGTTATGCATCCTCCCTAAGCCAGAGAAGGACCCCCTAGAATGTGGTTCCTACCATAAGTTGTTGGCATCAAGGTTGAAAAAGGTACTGGGCCTAATGATTCATCCAGATCAGATGGGGTTTGTCCAAGACCAGCTCTCCCACCACAACATGAGATAGCTGAAAAATGCTGAACAGACTGATTCTCAGAATCCGAGGGAGCATTCATGCTCTTCTTGGATGTGGAGAATTTGTTTGTCAGAACAGAATAGGAATACCAGTTTAAATTGATGAAGCTGTTCAGTCTCAGGCAATCCTTTATTGACATGAACAAACTGCTCTACCAAGAGCCTATGACACGAATCCTGATAAATGGCTGCCCATCTGACACCTTCCCTCTGCTCAGTGGCATGCACCTCGGGTGCCCCTTGTCCCCACCTCTCTTCACATTAGCAATAGAGCTGTTGGCTGTCCAAATACAAGACATTACGCCATTAAGGGGTTACCATCACAATTGGGGCCCATCACAAGAGCACGCTATATACAGATGATATTATACTGTATCTTATGGACTCAGCCTCCTCCATTCTGGCCCTCTTGCAAACACGGGTAACGTTCTCATACTTTTCAGGTTATAAGATTCATTTGCAAAAGTCCTGTCTGAGGGGTATAGCGAAGTCAGGGTATATGATGGCCTATCTCTTATTATGTCTTTCATACCGACCAACTATTATATCATATATCTTGGGATAGAAACATAGAAATGTAGAATTTGATGGCAGATAAGGACTGCTTAGCCCACCCAGTCTGCCCATTTTTCCCTACTTACATTATCACCGCAGACCCTAAATGAACTACAGTTCTTTCTCCCTCCCCATTTCCTTTCCACTACAATCCCCTTTTGTCTATTCCATGCATTCTTGAACCCCACCACTGTTTTCACCCCCTCTACCCTACAGAAAGGCTGTTCCTGGAATCCGCCAATCTTTCTGTGAAGAAGTAGTTCCTCACAGCTCTCCTGAATCTAGCTCCCCCACCACCAGCTCCATAGCATGTTCCCTTGTTCTTGAGCACCTTTTTGTTCTGTAGAATACTTTCCTCTTGTACCTTATTTACCCCCATGAGGTATTTAAAGGTCACTATCATATCCCCCATCTCCCCCTCACTTCCAAGGTGTACATACTGAGGTTCTTTAGTCTTTTGTCATAGCACTTTTGGTGCAGACCCTGCTCCATTTTAGTTGCTGTTCTCTAGCCTACCTCCACTTTGTCTATGTCCTTCTAGAGATGTGGGGCCCAGTTCTTAAAAGCTCCCAGAACGGAGCAAGGGGCTTGTGCCACAAGGAATGGTGCAAAGTGCTCCTTGCACCAAAAGATGTGATGGGATTGATTCTGAAACACAGCCTGCATCAACCACAGGCTGCATGCACCAAAGGAGGCTTGTGCCATCCTTGTGGCACAAAATGGGTTATGGCATGGCACTAGGGGGCTTGCAGCAGATGCAGGCTGCCATAACTCCTAAATCTTGAGTCTCATAACCCCCCAGTGGGCAAATTTCTAAGTACCATTAGACCAACCAGGTCTAATGGTACTTAGTGTGTGTCCTGTGGGAGAGTTAGGCAACTTGGGCCAATGTTCCGCAGTCCCTCCCAAGCCCCGATCCCCATCGTAATAAAAATATATGTGTCCCTTGTGGTCCAGCAGACCCCCCAACAGCCCTGATCCCTGTCATAATAAAATTAAATATGTCCCTGGTGATCCAGAGGACCCCCAGCCTTGATCCCCATCATAGTAAATATAAGTATATATGTTCCTGGTGGTCTATCACCCCCCATCCCAGTCCCCAAAATAATAACAATAAATACACCCCTGGTGGTCTTGTGGACCCCCCAAGTCCTGATCCCCATCATAATACAAATAAATTCATCCCTAGTGATCCAGCAGACCCCTGCACCCCTGATCCCCGTCTTATTTTCCACATGGACACCACTTCCCCCCAGTCTCCCAGCAGGAAGTCCTTCAAGTACTCAGGTTCCTTAGCACTGACAAAAATAGCCCCTGGTGGCACTGACATGAAGTTTCTCTGCATCTCTGCAACATCATCACCCTCTCTCTCATGCGCATTCTGGATCTTTCCCTCTCCTCTGGAAAAGTCCCTCTGGCCTGGAAAGAGGCCAAGGTCCTGCCTATCCATAAAGGTGGTGGCCCAGCCTCCCCTAGGAACTACTGTCCCATGTCCCTCCTCCCATCCCTAGGCAAACTTCATGAGTCCCTAGTCTACACTAGGCTTGCACATTTTCTGTCTGCCTCTGGCACCCTGACCCCTGTCCAGACTGGATTTGGGAGGGGTCACTCAACCACTTCCTCTTTATAACAAGTCACAGATGCTAGTCTCTCAGGGATGGACCTTGGGCTCATCACTGCCGCCATCTTCATAGACCTGGCAGAGGGTTTCAGCTCAGTGTCCCACTCACTCCTACTAAGCAAGCTGCACTCAGTTGGCCTTGTGGCTCCAAAAGTAAACTGGTTTAACTCCTACCTCATGAACCAGCAGCAATTAGTTCACTCTGTCTTCCCCTCTTCCCATCCTTACTGGGGTCCCCCAAGGCTCAATCTTGGATCCAGTCCTGTTCTCCCTCTTCATTAATGACCTCCCCACTGTTTGCTTAAACTCCAAACTCCACATGGCTTCACATGGCACCATTGCACTTCACCACTCCCAACATTCTCAAACTTCTAGTCCCCTTTTGTTACCTGGAAATACTTTTGTACTTTTACCCCTGAAAGGGTGTTTCTAGTTTTCCCCTTTTTGTGTTTGTTACAATTTATGTTCCCCAGTACCTTGTTTAAATCTCTTTATACTCCTACCCTAAAGATAGTACCCTCTATAGATGGCCTCTGTGGGCTTAATTATAAACCCCTGCTGACTGTTCTCATGGGAGATTTGGAAAGATGGCAGTTCCTCCTCCATGTTCTGGTTTGTTTGCCTCAACCTAATTAAGATGACCATACTACCCACAGTATACTTTGCAGATGCATGTCTGACCCAGAATTGTGGAATACAGCTGGAGGCAGCCTAACAACTTTCTATTGGGCTGGAATGAGACCAAAGACCAACCTACTCAGGCTCTAAAGGGACAATCAACTGGGAGGCCTTAAATTCCCTGACGTGCACCACTATTACTTGGCAGCCCAAACAAGATATATACAAGACTAGGTAGCACAAACTGATAGGGCATGGGGTATGACTTACAACATGAAGGGTCTCGCTACCCACACACATGTACAGTATATCCGAATGTGAGTGGCTATACCAGGTAAAAATAGCTACAAAGAAGAAACCTGTTGGTGAAATGGACTTTACATGGCAATCACTGTGTAAAGAGAGAAAGGGCAGTGTGGAACATACAGTGTTAGTCCCTGCAGAAACAATCCTGAGTTTCTCCTTCGGATAGAAAGCATAATATGTAGGAACTGGCAAAAGAAGAGGATACAGTGCTTGCGGGACCTGGTAACAGGGACAGATATCAGACCCTTTGTGGAGCTAAAGCAGCTCTGGGAAGTTCCTAATTCACAGTTCTTTTATACCTCCAGGTTCATGATTATATTGGGGGGCTAGGCAGAAAAGAGCCTTTGGCAGCAGGAATAAGCCAAATGGAGCAGATTATTCTAAGTAAGCACCTCATACCCAAGCAGATGATATCAGCTGTGGTGCAGCAAAACAGACTGCTGGGGTGGACACATGGTTGAAGGTAAGGGTCAGATGGTAGGTGGACATGACCTACCATATGCACCCATGTGGCCATTGGCACGCCACCTGGCCCTGATGGGGCCACATATCACGATCAGAAGGGGTTCTCCAGTGTCAGTTGCCAGGTGGTGTGTGATGCCAGTGGGCGCATCATCAATGTCTGTGCCACGCACCCTGGCGGAGCACATGATTCATTCATATGGTACCAGTCTGCACTGTGCCATCGATTCAAGAGTGGGGACATCCCCCACAGGACATCTAGTGGGTGAGTATGCATGTAGGATTGGGAAAGTGGGGGCAAGGGTGGGTAAGCCAAAGGTGCCATGGGAGTGGCACACAGGGCTAGGGGCAATATGGGCCTGAACATGACACTAACCTCCACTATCTCCACACAGGTGACAGTGGATACCCACTCCATCCCTGGCTGCTCACGCCCTACCGGCACCCCATGACCCCATCGCAGCAACGCTTCAATGAGGCACATGCCGCCACATGCAACATCATCGAGCGGGTGTTTGTGATGCTGAAGGCACGCTTCCGATGCCTAGACACCTCCGGCGGTGCCCTACAGTACAGTACCTCAAAGGCCTGTGGGATATTCCTGGCCTGTTGTATCCTGCACAGCATGGCTAAAGACTGTGGGATAGCCATACAGGTCGAGGAGGGGGACAGCGATGGGGATGCTGGTGACGCTGGTGATGATGGGGATGAGCATCCCCCCGACTGATCCGGCTGGCCCAGCTGCACTGGGACACCATCACAGAGGAGCACTTTGCACAACACAGGTAAGTCATGGGGCCATATGCAACCAACACTGTCCAGGGCACAACCCACATACACACAGGGTAACACACCAGGGGTGCATGACGGCAAGGGGTTTGGAAGGGTACAGGAGCACAAACACACAACCAGGGAGGGGTGAACAGTCACACACCACATGGACAGACACACGCACACACCAGGCACAAAGTACACAGGGGCAGGTGCACAGCAGAGCAGGAACAGACATGTGAAACGCACACGTCCACAGGCCACCTCCACCACCTGTACTGTCCATGTACGTGTGTCAGATGCTGGGCACCCTTGCACCTTGGTGTACAGTGCAATGCAGGCATCATCATGCACATGCACCTGTGGACAGCAGTCGGGAGGGTGTGCAGGTGGTCCATGTGTCGGCGTGTTGGGCAGTGCACCCACTGGTGCACTGCCCACCATAACACACATTGCATACAGGGCAGCACCAGACAGGGTCTGCACTGGGAGACAGGTCAGTGATGTGACACTGTGCCATGGCCACCTCGGGTGTGTGAGCAGCCCCGCCGAGACCAAGCAGCACTGGCAGGCTGAGATGGGCCACTTGGGGTGGCACTGATGAACCACCAGGGGTCCCACTGCACGAGCGTGACCTTGTCTGCACAGGGGTCTGCAGCATACCGAACATACCTGCACCAGGGGTGCTCGGGATGCCCACAGCTGAACCCGGCGTCAACAGGCTGGGTGTCACACGACACCAGGAATGGGGAGTGGATAGTGTACTGCTCAGCGTGTGCGGCACAGGGACACCTGACTGTGTGCTCAATGCGGCCACAACAGCGACCAATGCCTGAGTCTGCCTGTCAATGGCGGCGGTCACATCCATCCACAAATGGTCAATCCCTGCAAGGATCCTCCCATTGTCCCTGCTGTGCCACTCCACAGCCACACACAGTGCCTCCACAGATGTTGCAACCCACATCTGCTGCTGTACTGATGCCCACAGCAGGCGGGTGTGCTCGTCAAATGGGTCATCTGCCACATTGGCAACCTGTCCCTCAGGGTATGGAAGGGCCTGATGTTCATCACCCCTTGAGGGCGGGCGCTGCTCACCAGGACCAGGTATGGGCAAGTCAACAGGTGGTGTACATACGCCACCGCTGAACCCTGTACCCCCAGACCCAGTGGATGACTGCTGCTGCTGCCCCTCCGCCTGCTGTGCCCAAGGGACCAGTCATTCCACTGCTGTGGCCACAACAGTGCCAGTGACCTGTACAGCCACCGGTGCTGCCCCACCGGTTCTGACAGGCACAGTCTGGGACTGTGCTGATGTGCTGGCACACACGTTGGAACCAGCTAGGTCCATGGGCGTGAGCTGTCCTGCTGTGTGTCCATTATGTGACACACACGTGTCAATGCCCATAGTGGTCGGTGCATCATCAATGGTGCAGGTTCATGCCACAGCCACAGCCACAGCCACAGCATGCTGGCATGCTTGCATGCCAGACCACTGAGACACAGGAAGGGCACCTCCCACAATTGTCTCACCGACATCAGAGATGGCAGCCAGGCGTGCACACTGGTGCAAAGCACGCCAGCTACCAGCAAAGGTGGATGGACCCTCCTCCAACTCCGGCTGGATGTCCACAGTGGATGAGCCCTCCACCACTGCCCCTGCAGATGCACAGGATCTGTAACAGAAAGTGAGAACATGTTAGTGCATGTGATCTACCTCCCCCCCCGACCATGTCATACCATGCAGTGATGGGCTACTACCTGTCTGGAAGCCATTTCCCAGAATGCCCTCGATGGCACTGTGCTGCATGGATGCAGCAAGATGGTCCTCCACCAGGGTCAGCTGCACCACCTCCGGCTGGCCCACGCCTGTAGCAGCGCATGCCGCCCTGAGGGCTGCCACCTTCTCCTTCACCACCCTCCTGTCGGTCCCCATCTTCTTTTTACATTCCTGCACGGAGAGCTGGTGGCTTCCGTGCAGGTTTACAGTGCAAGCCACCCCTCCCATGCAGCAGCATGGGCCTGAGGGGTGCCCCGCTGTCCACTGAGTAGTGGCTCTTCCTCCAGGTAGGCCTTGAAGAGTGCCTCTGTCTCCGCTTTCTTGAAGTTGGGCCTCCTCTTCCGCCCACCATCATCATCCTCACCCATTCCTGGCTCGGCCATGTCACAGTCTGTATGGGTGAAAGTGGACACCTGTGACTGTGCAGTATACAGCAATTCCCTAAGACCATTGTCCAGAACATCACACAGCATGCAACTCACCTATCACCTGCAGTAACCGAATATGGCCACTGCAGCTCAATGTCGCACAATTGTAGTGCAATGCATGCAAATTAGGAGTGGAGCAACTTTAATGAGATGCAAATCATGCAGCTGCACCATTGAATGGCTGATCAGATGATTTGCATATGACGGCTGAATATCGCGCTGTTGCGCTTTGCGCAATACGGTTGAGCTGGCTGAGCCAACGGTGCAGTTCTGTGACTGCATAGTACACCGCACTGCGCATGCCCAGGTAGCTTGCGCAGGCATCTGCCATGCTGATGACGTGCTGTGTGCGATCGGCAATTCAGGACACGGCCACCATTGTGCCAGTGGCGCTACAGCGCCAGTCACCACATGGCACTGTGGCACAACTGCGCAATAGTCCACTGTGGCAATGGCACGCAAGCGACTGATCGTGCTGGATGTGTAGATGTCCAATGGTACTGTGCGTGGCCTTGTGCCAGAGACCCATGACCTTGTGCCCGACCTTTGCCCCCTTGGCGCTGTATGTATGGCATGTCTGCAGCTCTATCGTGCTGTTCGGTAACAGCACGATAGGGACCGATGGCGCTATATGAACAGCGTGATAGGGACTGACGGAGTTGTATTGTGGAACATTTCCACGTGGGGTTGCTGCACTGCGGAGTGCCATATTGCCTACTATATACCTGCAGGGATGGCACGCAGGAGAGCTCCACAGTGGAGTGCTTTGGAGGTGGCCAACCTGGTGGCTGTGGTGGAGCCTCACCATGGGCCACTGTTTGGGGAGGAACCCCTGAACGTGGCCCGCACCCATGTGTGGCAGCAGGTTGCAACTGATCTTGAGCAGGCCACTGGGCGACGGAGAACCCCGGAGCAGTGCAGGCACCGGTACAGTGACCTGCGCAGGAGGGAGCGGGCACTGCTGGCACACCTAAGGTCACGTGCCAGGAGGGGCGTGGTGCCTAGGCCAGGTGGATGAGCCGTCTATGCACCTGTATTGACTGCATGGGTAACACTGTATATTGTGACCAGCACATGGGGGAGGGTTGGCTATGGTTGGCTGTGACGGTGTTTGCAGGTGTGTGATGTATGGGTCTGGCTGTGTGGGCAGGCACACTCATTGGGGCAGGGGGCTGTCTGCTTTGGGATTTCACTGATGTGTTCCTCAACTTTTGTTTCCCACAGGCGTGGAGGAGTGGAGGAGGGCCCAGGATGAGGCTCGGAGAGGGGTTGCAGAGGTGGCTGGCCGAGGTGGTGGCAGTGTTGGGCCACAGCAGCAGCAGCGGCAGCAGCAGCAGCAGTGGCTTGATGAGGGTGAGTGTCAGTACATCATGAATGCTATTGCATGCTGTGGGGGGGGCAGGGCATGGCCACCATCCATGGGCAACACTGCCATGCACGCGACATGTGACAGTCAGCACTGTCCAGTGGCACTACATGTCTGTGAGTGCGTCACTGGTTGTCCATGCATGCACTGGGCACATGGCTGTGGCATTAACTTCCCACCACATAGCCACGTCACTGTACAGCCTTGGTTGTGCTGTGCTGGTCATGGGTGGGGTGTGTGTGCAGTGGCACACATGGCTGTTGCTGCCTAGTTGGGCTTGTTTTGTGCACGGTCACTGTGGGTGGGTGCAGTCCATCACAGGGGCGGGGCACTTGGCTGTATGCCATGCATGTTGGGTGGGCTTCAGGGTTGTGGACAGTCACAGCCATTGATTCTGTTCCCTTGTCCTAGGTGTCCAGGTCCTGTGGAGGATCGAGCAGGCTGTCCACCACCTGCTGGAGGTTTCACTGGAGTCCCTGGGCATTCTGAGAGAGATGCACCAGAGGGGAGTGAAGCATCGGAGGAGGACATGGGACCAGAGGCAGCCTGATGCTGTGCAGCCTGGAGGGCAGTAGCTGCCCCACACCTACCCCCTTTACCCATCCCTCACACCCTGCCTTCTCTCACCCAGTTCTTCACCCCTGCCCCTTACCCACCCCTACCTTGTACCCGTACCCCCACCCCTTTCTTGTATATAGCTGTAAATAGTTGTGTGTTCCTGTTAAACTTTTTTCTATAAATCTATTTTGATATGAATACTGTGGTGGTCTCTGATTTGCAGCTGGCTATGGGTGCTCAGTTGCAGTGGTGTGCATGGCATCTGGGGTGGTATTGTCCTGGGAATGTGTGTGTGTGTGTGTGTGGGGAGGTGTCCCTGGTGTGGTAGTGGCTTTCAGCCGGTCTGGCCGTGTGCTGCCACACACCGCTGTGTGCTCCTGGTGGGTCTGGCTTGTATGGTTCTGTGGTACACATGGTTGCATTGTGGTGGGGGGGCATGGGGATTCCTGCAGTGACGGTCACAGTCACTGCTCATGGGTGGTGTCTTGGGGTGCCAGTGCAGGGTGTGCTGTGCACAGGGGGGTGCTGTTGTGCACTTGGGTTATCCACCCCCTTTGTGTGGCAGTCTCAGCTTGCCAGTGGGTGTGCTGGGGCACTATGGCCCAGCTGTGCTTTGTTGGCTTGTCCCCATGGGCCGGTGGATATTCCGTCCCTCCACCAGTGATGCTGTGCTTTGGGTGTGGGGGTGTATTGTTTGTTCTGCAGTGTGTTCCTGTGCCCATCTGTGGCATGGGTGGTGGGCCCCTGCCTACCTCCCTGGTTGTGCTATTCCATTGCTCTGCTGCTGGGGGGCTCTCTGCTTGTGCTATGGCACCTCTGGACTGCTCAGCTGGGCTGGCCTTGTTGCGCTATAGCGCATCATATGTGCTCAGCTTCCCCGTCCTGGTTGTGCTATGGCGCAGGTTGTGCGATATTCAGACGTTGGCTGGGTGCGCAATTTGACTTGCTCCATGTTTGAATATCGCGTCTGTTGCGCATGTGCGCAATTGACTTGTGCTTGCTCCTCCTATTGCGCACATTTTGGGTGCAGTTTGAATATCTGGCCCAATGAATCTATCAGGGTGAAGGTAGTCAAACTGGCAGCATTGATGGGCCACACGGTCCCCATCTGCCAACGCATTCTTATGTTCTTATGGATTGAGAAAATGGAGCTTGGATTTAATGTAAGGAAATGTAAGGTACCTAAGAGTAATATGGGTTGCACATGCACCAGTTTGGTGCAGCAGTGGAAAACAAAACTAAGTAACAGGATCTAGGGGAAATTGCTGACCATAAGTTGAAACCTTGTGTGCAGTGTGTTGCTGCAGTCAAGAAGGCAAATACAAGGCAGCAACATATGGGGGGGAAGGTGAAAAGCAAGTTAAGAGTGGTGACCCTCTCTGGTTTGATCACACCTGGAGTATTGCGTCCAATTCTAGTCACTGGCAGTACATAAAGGATATTAAGGACATAGAGAGGGGTTATCCATAGTGATGCCATATGTAAGTGGCCAACACAGTTTCCAAGGGGCTGTTATGCAAATGATTGAAGTGGTCACATCACATGTTGACCCTTCTGGTTTTGTTATATATGAACATTAGCCTGATTAGTGGCTTAGGAGACAATAGCTATGAGGAGAGATTTGATACAATCAAATTATTTAACGTAGAATAGAGATGGACAAGAGTGGACATGATCACATTTTCTTTCAAAATACTAAAGTGAATGTAAATGGTGGAGTGTACACAGATGGTTGACCTGGTGATTGCAAGTAGAACTAGAAGGTATGCCCTCAAATTAAAGTGGGGGAGGGGCAGAATTAGGGGAACATTAAATGCATAACTTCACACAGAGGGTGGTTAGCATTTGGAATAGCCTACCCAGTGAGGTTCTGGGTAATTAGCACTGTTCACAGGTTCAGAGCAGGAGTAGAAAGAGTCCTGCCTGAGGGATAATAGCAACAAGGGTTACACAGCATGAGTAGAGTAACATTCTAGTTAATAAGTTGAGATTTGTGTCCAAACTCAAATTATGTATAGTCACTACAGTGCAGCAGAAAGGGCAGACATGATGGACTCTAGATTCCATGTGTCACCATGATACTATGTTACTGTGTTAACATAGGCTGGTGCATGGTGGGTTTTAATTACAGGTGCCATCTGCTTCCATAAAGCAGGGGAGAGGGTCAGATGAACAATTACTGTATATTGAGATCACTTGCCTGCTCATGGTGGGCATAGCGGGTCCTTCTCCATCCTCTTGTGCATGCAGGGTTCACTATGACACAAGTGGGCCACGGAACAACAAAATTGTTAAGCAACATCGCTGCTTGAGCTATGGGATGCTTATTAAATAAACTCTAGTCAGAACAACTATGACTGCTAATATATTAACTTGAAAATGGATATAAAATTAACGTATGGGATGTACATTCCTAATGAACATCCTTTTTTTATATTACATAAAGATAAACACCCATTGGATATACGGCAGTGATACTGCAGGACAGATAACCCAGGTTCCCCCTTGCAATCAACTATTCGGATGTGTTTTCAGACTCTGGTAACAGCTGAGCAAACAAGAAGTGGGTTTTGTTTGCTTTTTTTTAGTTTCATTCAAGGCATTACTCTATAATTCTGAGTTTCTAATAAAGGATCTGTGTATAATGGCACCAAATAACAAGCAAGTGAACCTGCGTAAGCAATTGTAATAGATCCTCTCAATTATTTTAGGAGAAGGAGGAATATTTGTTACTATGGTCATGGGCAAGAGGGATATTTTACTGAGCTGACAGACATCCCACAAAAAAAAAATTAATAAAATAGACTACTAAACTGGCAATGCTACAGATAACAGCAGCCATTCAATATATACTGTAAGCAATGTCCATTGTGATCAGCTGTTCAGAATTCTTTTCAGACTCTTGAAACAGCTGAGCAAGCAAGTATTATCTTTTTTTTTTATTAATTTACTGAATAGCTGCATCTCAGGATGTTGTTTTTTACATTCGGTGCAAGAAATGTCCACACACAGGTTACCTGGGGGAGAATGGACAGCCTCTTTGAACTCAAATGAACTCATACAGACATGATATTAAAATGAAGAAGACTGAAAACCCAGTGAGAGAACATTTCTCTCAGTCCAATCACTCCATCATTGACCCCTCTGTCATGATTGCTCATTATGCAACACCCTTGAAAGGAATGTGTGTGATTCATTGGGAAAATTCAGGAGGCTTAATTGTCTGAGACTCTCATAACTCAGATGGTTAAGATCTAAGGCACAGATTACTGAGGTCCTGGGTTTGAATCTCAGTGAGAGTCACACTTTTCCTTTCATTTCCATAACTGGATTTCTAAAATGCCTCACAGTGGTTTACTGCATTGAAAGAGAGAGAGAGCATGCACAAAGTAGTTATTTGGGTTTTAAGATTGCCTAGTCGCTCATTACACAGCACCCTTGAAAGGAATGTGTGTGATTCATTGGGAAAATTCAGGAGGCTTAATTGTCTGAGACTCTCATAGCTCAGATGGTGAAGAGCTAAGTCACAGATTGCTCAGGTCCTGGGTTCAAATCTCAGTGAGAGTCACACTTTTCCTTTCATTCCCACAATTGGATTTCTAAAATGCCTTGTAGTGGCTTACTGCATTGAGAGAGAGAGAGAGAGAGAGAGAGAGAGAGAGAGAGAAGTAGTTATTTGGGTCTTTAAGACTGCCTAATTGCTCATTATGCAACACCCTTGAAAGGAATGTGTGTGATTCATTGGTAAAATTCATGAGGCTTAATTGTCTGAGACCCTTATAGCTTAGATGGTTAAGAGCTAAGGCATGGATTGCTGAAGTCCTGGGTTCGAATCCCAGTGAGAGTCACACTTTTCCTTTCATTTCCACAATTGGTTCTCAAAGAACATTTCAAAAATACACAACAGAGATGAGCATTTGAGGTCAAACTTATTTTTCTTCTGAATATGGTGGATGATGGTATGAATGTAGATACTAATTTCATGTCCTATTACACTATTTAAAGTGTTACTACTTCTTTCTAGTTTCAAGTACAATACATGAACAGATATTTGTTTTACATGTTTCTAATATGCTTATATATAAAATGGTTCTATCTAATCTATATAACTGTGTATTTACAGGTTTGTTATTAACTGGTGGGTGTTGATTACATGGGCCTTATATTCACACATGCAGAACTGATATTTCAATTGCTTAGCACACACACACACACACACACACACACACACACACACACACACACACACACACAGTTTCCCTTTAGTGAGACATTTAACACTAGATAATTCATAGACCTACATCTACATAACATTCCTATTGTGACATTTAACCCACAAAGAGCTAGAGTTGAAATGATGTTTTCTTATCTCTGGTTGTGTTTCTCATCTAATTATTTCCCCAATCTGTCACATTCATGAGTAATTTTTTTGTTCTGGGTACATAAAAGTGAGTTCTTTTTAAGAAACCTGCCATATAACTTCTGAAGAAGAACTCTGTGGGTTTGAAACGTAAGGATTTTTAAGAGTATGGGTTTAAAAATGTAAGCTTTCTGATTAGCTACTAGTCATGCCATGGGGGTGCATTAACTACCAGTTAGAGCCCTGTAAAAACAAGTGCCAGCTGTGCCAACCCCATCACTTGCATCATGGTGCCAGTCTGAATTGTAAAACTTGATGTGCTGCCTTTTTTTCCCACTCCTTAATGAGAGTCCCCTGCGACCTCGACCACCAACTACAGTACTAACTAGCCATAAAATCAACAATATGCTACGCAGAGAACAATTTAAACTCTTTTCCTGTTTTAAATAAAGCAAACACAAAACATGTTTTTCCCCATGCAACCTATAGCACTATGAGCACCACGAGCTTGGCGCTACAGTGGGAGCTGAACACAGGAATTGACTCACTCACAAACACAAACAAAATCCTTTTTTCAGTTTTCCTTTTTGAGTGTAATAAAAAAAAAGTACCTCACATTACCATGCTATTGCTGCTCACCCTTTCAGCCTTCTCCCAATCATGTCCTCTGAAGGACCATGCTGACTCTGCAGTCCACAGCATTCATGTACTGCAGTACAGACAGAGAAGGGCCACTGCTTGACAAACATGACAGAATTAAGTACTCAAACTATCCACTTCTATGGAGAGCGAGGTGAGAGCTGCGACAATGCTCAGCTCACCTTCTCATCTATATACTTATGAGTTTTCCTAATAGAGGATGCAGTGGCTTAAGTTGCACAAAGATTTCACCACTCATAATGCCTGCCTCACATTGCAGTGCCCTCAACTTGCAGGGACTACTTTACACACACAAAAAAACACAATAAATCATCTATAACCATTTTCACAGCAATACTTTATTTTTTGTAATCTTATAAAACATTATACATGTAGCCCATTTTCTAAGCACAATAATACCCTCCAGGGTGGGCGGTACTGGGCAATACTAGCCCTTCATGGGCTATAAGGCCCTCCTTCTTTGGAGTTGGGCCTCATTACACCCTTGGGTGGTCTGATATTGCCCAATACCATCCACCCTGTTAGGTATTATTGTTTGCCTGTAAATCTCTGTTGGTCCAATAAAAGGTATTACTATTTTGTGCATCTTGTAACTGATTAGGTGATTCTGATACAAGCTGATGGTATAGCAATTTACCTAGCATAGACAGTTAGCTTTTCCCCTAATCTTTTCACTTTCATCTGGTTTGAGTGACAGTACAGTCAGGAGGGTAGTGAGCAAACAAGTGACATTTTTGTCAGTGGCTTATGTTGATTATGATTATTCCACATTCATCTCTTTCAGTTAGTGATCTGTTATTGTGCACATAAGTAAGCAGGCTGATGTGTGTTAGTAGATGTACAATATTACAGTGTCAGAGTGATTGTGTGATGTGGTGGGAAGGGAGGCTTGTGCAATGTGTTGGGAGGCAGAGGGTGGACTAAGATGTGGAATAATCATAATCAGCATAAGCTGCTGACAAAAATGTCACTTGTTTGTTTATCACCCACCACATGGTACTGCCATTCACACTAGGTAAAAGTGAAAAGATCAGAGGAAAGGCTATATTACCAGTACTGATCATCTATTTCTAGGTAGATTGCTATACCATAGGTTTGTATCAGAATCACATAATCAGCTACAACAGTTCAATTAATTCGTTTTCAAAAGTTCATTCTTACTTACTCGGCTGTCATGAGAGTCTGAAAAGATGCCTGAACAGCTGATCGCAATGGACATTGCTTATGTTTTGAACAGCTGCTACTATCTGTAAGATAAACTGATAAAATGCGTTAGAATGATAACAAATAAGGGAAAATGAGGGTATACTACACAACCACTGCCACATTAAGCATGAACTGTGGCAACAATAGGGGTAAAATTTTACTTATCAAAACCTCACAGTGTCCCTTTAACTCTTTAACTCTTCTGTTTGACTCTGAGTGGTCAGGAGCAAGAAAATAGTGTGATGGAGGAGGGGAAGGGGAGGCAGGAAGCTACTGCACTGTACTGAATGGAGAGGACATGGAGAGATGTAATTCAAGTCCACTCTGTGGCAGGAGACAGGTGGTGCTGCATTCACGAACATTCCAGACAGTCCAGAGCCCCTTTCTCTAGTGATATAATCACAGTACATCAGCATAGCTCTGCTATGCAGCTGTAAAAATTGGCCTATCTCTGCAATGACTCAGCCTAATATACAACAGTGCTGTACATCGGCTGTCATACCACAAGAAATCAGCACCACTGTAGTGATATTTTTTTGTTAGTAATTTTCCATGTTTTTGAAGATATTGATTTACAAACATTAAATTTTAGAGCTCTTGTGAATAGTTCAAAACCCATACCTGTTTTGAATGGAATCTAAATAGATCTTTTGATTTCACTAGTGACCCTAAATGCATTGTTTTCAAATAAAATTTGATTCATTGTTTGTCGAAGCATTGAAATGA
This sequence comes from Neoceratodus forsteri, assembly GCA_016271365.2. Lineage (NCBI taxonomy): Eukaryota > Metazoa > Chordata > Ceratodontiformes > Ceratodontidae > Neoceratodus > Neoceratodus forsteri. The sequence goes on from CM057456.1 coordinate 1,093,388,054, forward strand.
AAAGGAGGGGTTAATGACTATTCTTGAATTTAGGTTTTTCTCTCCTTTGTGAGTTAATCTTATTGGATGATGTAGGGTGCCCACATAAAGCACAGACATGCTTCATGCAAAGCATCAGCCTTAAAAAAATAAAAGACTGTGTCACTCCTTGGCACTGGGAAAGCAACAAACATCCATGCAGAGTTTAACCTATTTTAATTTGTAGCTATTTTTGTGTAAGGGCACATAACTTAGTGTTTTAATCTTGAATTCTGTATAAGGGGTATGGAGAGATATTCAGGAACTTCGGGGACAGTGAAGCATTCATAATGCATATCAAATTACATAGCTGCCAACCTCACAGTATGAATAGATGTGAGAATTGAAAAAAATGCATACGATTTTTAAATATCCCAATTGAAATGCACTGTGAATTTCTTCATTTTATGAGTGATACTGCTTATAACTGAGGCCAAAGAATTGCCCAACTGTGTTGACCATCCAAGCAGTGGCAGGGGCACAGTTCCATTAGCACTGTCTCAAAAATATTTTTTATAGAAAGAAAAGATACCTTTCAGAATTACTTCATAAAGGGGACATCAACACTTTGCAAGGACCTAGTAGCATATGACAGGGTGGATGGAAATCTCTCTTCACAGTTCAACATATAGAGAAGGACAAAGACATTTCCTCTCCTTCATGCTCTTTGGCCTCTATATAGAACCTTCAGCACAAAATCTTGAGCAGAGCAAAAATATTAAGGGGGTCAGTGTGTGAGGGGATACAGATTTTTTTTATTTAAATTTTTTAATTAAAAATGTCGATGACTGGGAAAGGCACACTGGGCAAAACAGCATTTCCAGGTGTGTCCCGGGGGGAGGGAACAGGGCGAGTTACAAAAATAACAATCACCAATAAATAACAGTAAACATTACACAATGTGTAGCTATGTAGAATGAGAGAATGTGATGAATAAAACATAGTAAACAAGAAGCAAATAGTAACACTCAACAATTTTATCTGCAAAACATTGCTAAAGGTGCAGTTGTGCATGAGTCAGTGTGTAGTACTGTATACATATACATATCCATACATATATATATCTACTACTACAGCACTACTACTACTACTACTGTGACTGAGCACTTAAGACAGTTTCTGCTTTACTCAGGCTACACTTCATATGAATGGATTGCAGGGTTTTTGGTGTTTAATAACTGTGCATCTGAGGAACTGTGGGGTCAAATCAAGTTGAAGTGAAATACAGAAAAGATCAATACTCTCTGGGTAAAAAATAGCTAAGAGTTTGGACAGATGTCATAAGCTACTGCATACTCCTTTTTTAGCCAAATAAAGGAAGACATCCCAGTTAAATTAGTAAATACTCAGTCATGGTTTTTGAAAATTAATCATGACCGAGCTTTGCCAATTATCAAATGTCGCCACATAATCATCAAGTTGAAAAATGCTCTTAGATCATTATCTAGATCATGATTAAATCATCAGAAACATAACTTTCAAAGCACTAACTGAAGATTATTAATCCTTTAAGCCTAAATCAGCATGATTATTGATGGCAATATATAAGCTGCAAAAAATGTACTTTGGCCTCTAAAGCCCACAAATGAATTCCCTGCAAAAACATTTGCAAATCACATTATAACTTTGGCTCTCTGTGCAGCATTTTTCCTGGCAAGTTGGATATGCTTTTTCCCCAGTTACTCTTGAGTCAACAAAAGGATCAAGTATTTTATTTCTTGTACAACCTCATATGCTTATCTGCTGTTTTTCCAAATATTAATGTGGTGTAAATACCATATTTAATCCAACAACACAGAGCAAAGATATTGGGCAGTAATTATCTGAGTTGGTAGGCAGGTTTCATTCACTAGACAGTATCAAGTATAGATTTATGATCATTGTCCCCAGAACCCAACCAATAAATACACGGACCAGTAATGTGCTGTTGCTCAGTCTTGGCAATAATTTTACTGATTTGATATTTATGATAATCCACAAAATTGTTCACAGTGGTACATTTCATCTCCATATTTCACTGTGCACTCCTTTTTCATCATATATACATACATACATTATATTTACATTATGTGCATACATTATATCATTTTGCCTCTTGTTGTTCTCTTAATTAATAGCCAGATCTCTCCATCTCTTCTGCCCCCCCCCAGATGTACATCATGGGGGGTATCCTGGCCTCTTTTTATTATGTCCTGCATGGGGGGGGGGCATGAGCATACTCACCATGCCTGCTTCTTATTTTTTGGCCTGTGTCCATTTCTATTTTCTTCCTCCCCTTTTTCCACTAGTCCACCTCCAGCTTGCGATGGATGGTGACTTCCTTTTAGTCTCTCTCTCCCCATCCTTTTTGTCCCTTTGACCCTTATTTCCATGCCTGCCATTGCCTCAATGGCATTCAAAATCTCAGTGTTGAACATGGCCAGGCCGAGACCTGACAAATGCACTCCATCCCCCCGTAATACTCATCTGCCCACTCCATTAATACACTTTCTGGCCCTGTCCATACTTTTGTGGCTCTCCGCCTGCCTGCACACTCTCTGAGGAATGATTTCTGACCATGCCAAAGTAACCTCTGGCCACCATTTCTTTATTATTTTAACATCATGTTCCATCTGATTAAAAAATGTCCAACCATGGCCTTGTTCTCAAATCGTTGCCCCCAAGATGCACCACAATCAGGTCTGGTCACTTATGATCCCTCTTGATTTCCCTGAGCTCTGGCACCAGCTGCGCCCATTTGATGCCCCTATGGCCTTTCCATACCAGCCTTATTGTGTCAATGTCCGGGTACAGTTGCTTTCCCCCTTGTCTCCGAGCTACCCATTTTTCCACCCAATGCACAAAAGAGTGCCCACAAATCCATGCCTCGAGCCTCTTGGTTGTACCTGATTGATCAAAGCACAAAGGATAAATACCTGTTCGTTGCGCTCCCCATCCCCCTTCCCTTCTTATTTATACACCTGCTATGGGAGAGAAGAACAAACAGCTTTATTATTGGAATTTCCATATGTATTTCTTATAACACCCTGATGCCCATCTTCCTCTCTCTTTGATCTCTTCGGATCCCTTGCCCTGAGCAGACATTGTTGACACTGCCCCAATTCTGAATGAATGCAAGGAATGTCCCTCCACTGGTTCCCCCACAAACTGGAGTATCTTGTTCAATAAAGCAGTCACCTGGTACCCCGAGACTGACCTGCCATCCCCATGTATAAACATCATTCCATTCCCCTGGTTTCGTTAGTCTGCCACATACACGTGCAGTGCCTTCACAGGGAAAATGGTTTCATTTTGGTGTTTTCACAAATAAACCCTCCTCCCTTGTCCTTGCTGATCGGTTTTGGACTGCCGTAAAATAACTGTTATGGCTTCACTTTTCCATTCCATGTCCTCCCATCGTAGCCCCCCCTTCTGTCTGTTTGGTGTGGCCCACTATTTCGCTCAGCCTAAAGGCCCCACTGTACATGGTGGCATACAGTGCCTGAAATAACACCACCTCCCTCGAGGAACTGCAGATATGCTGTAAGGCCCCTAGTAACCTTACCATCAGCCCTTCCGATATCAGCTTTCTGTTATTGTGTCTCTTCCCTGTCCCCCTCATCCAGCCCTGCATCATTCTCCTAATAAGGTTAGTTTTTGTAGGGTCCTCCCAGCCCCTTAGTATGCAGATTTGACCTATTGCTGCCAAATGCATCTCCATGGTCGAGTGTGCTATGTTCTGATTCCAACCCCTGACTATAAACTGTGCCACCTATTCCCCATTGCTGGACCACTTACCTGCCCACAGAACTCCTCCTGAAATTTTTGAAAAGCCCTCCAGGAGGTTTCATACACTCTCAGGGTCTGAGGGGCCCAGGAGTTGTGGAATAATGCCTCAGCTCCCCCAATCCAATCGCCCATACGTGATCCGGAATGGTGGTCTGTTTTTTCTCTGTTCTGGGTGCAACAGTCCTGAATTTGTCCATCTGCAATCGGGAGAGGCAATTTGCTATCACGTTGTCAACTCCATTGATGTGTTTTGCCCTGAAAGACATGTTCAGGGACAAGCCCAACCATACCATTCTGCCCAATACTCTCATAACTCTCTGACTTTGTCCTTTTCTTGTTCAGTACCTCCACGACTGCCCTATTGTCACTCCAGAATGTGACCTGCTTGTTCCTAAGCTCCTCTCCCCATACTACCATAGCCACCCATATGGGAAACAGCTCCAAAAAGGTGATGTCATTTATCACCCCCACCTGCTTTCAAACCACCGGCCAAGGTTCTGCGAACCATTTTTCCCAGAGGTACCCTCCCATACCTATACCCCCCCGCAACATCTGTATGCAGCTGTAGGTCCGTGTTATAGACCCAGTCATCCTGCCAGAATGCACACCCATTATATTCTTGCAGAAAATGCTCCCATGCCCCCATGTCGTCCCTGGTCATCTTATTAAGATCTACCCAGTGGTGAGGCCGTGTGGCCCCTCATGTAGCCCAGGTTAAAAGCCATGTAAATGTGCACCCTGGTGTGATTGCTCGACATGCAAAGTTCAAATGACCCAGCAGTCACTGCGCCTGCTGAAGACACACCCTCTTGCATCTTCCTATCACCTTCAATAGTTCCTTAAGCTTCTTAACCTTCAGTTCGGGCAACCAGAACAATTCCTGAGTCGTGTCCGGTTCTAGGCCCAGGAACTCAATTATACGACTTGGCCCCTCAGTCTTGTCTTCTGCCAATGGAACCCCCACCTCCTGGCATAGCCTCTGGAAATTCCTAAGTGTGTTCTGGGTCTCTGCTTTCCCTTCCCCAATGAACAGAACGTCATCAAGGTAGTGCACTACCATCTTGTAGCTGATTCTGGTCTGGAAAGCCCATTGCAGCCAGGTACTAAACATCTCAAATGTCGCACATGCTATTGAGCACCCCATTGGCATGGCTTTATTGAAATAATACTTTCCCCCACCCAAATTCCCAACAAGTCCCAGTCTTCTGGCCTGACCGGTAAGAGGTTAAAACTGACTCTATGTCTGTTTTTGCCACCCATGCCTCTCGCTTTGTTCTAATCAATCTTACTTCATCATCCCGTGTGGCGTAGGTGATCCTGCTGTCCTCCTTCCCTATGGAATCATTGACAGAGTCCCCCTCTGGGTAAGACAGGTGGTGTATTACCCAGTACTCACCCTCTTGTTTCTTGGGAACCAAACCCAAGGGGGAGACCCTCAGGTTGGTCAGTGGTGGGGTTATGAACGGGCCTTTGACCCTACACGCCATTACCTCCTTCTGAATCTTTTGTGTCAAAATCTCCTCCTTCTCTTGCATGAATTTTAGGTTCTTTGCTGCCTTCTTCTTCCTGCACCTTTTAAACTGCAAGCTAAAATCATATTGAAAACCCTCCCCCAATATTTTTGCCTCGCCCCTGTCTGGATACCCCCCAACCATTTGTCCATCCTTGCTATGTTATGGGTATCCAAGTCAACTGGAAACCATCCTGTCTTGGCCTTCTATGTATCCTGATGTTGGGGCTGATAGGCCTGCCCCTTCCCCCCTTTCCTCTACCCCTGTTCCCCCTTCCCCAGTGCTGCCCTCTAAAGGAATTCTGCCCGTTCTGAAAATGTGATTGGTAGGAGCTGTCCTGGCTGTTCATCCCTTTCTCCCAGTTGTACCTACAGTTGGACGCTGGGTGGTGCCCCCACACTTGGAACAAATCTGCCAGAATCGGCAGTTTGGCCAAGAACAGGCAGCCCTATTATATCCCCAGCATGCCTTCGTTGTTGCCACCACCCTTTTCTCATCTTCTGTTTCTTTGTCTGAGCGGCCTGTATAAATTTCCAACCACAAATCTATTTGCCTGGCATCTCATTGAACATCCCCAAAATGCGCCATTCTCTTCTTATATTTTTCGTCATACCATAGCCAATTATGCCCTCCCTTCTTGTATGCATTTTTTATAATGAGGGAGTAGGTTAGAAGAGGGATAGCTAAGTCTGGCCACTTCTCAATCACAATGGCCATAAAATACATAAAACCCGTGGACCAGTTATCCCACGTTGTCCCCTTCCATGTTTTGTCCTCATCTTCCTTTCTGAGCAGCACTACTGCCACTGCCATGTCCTTCTTCTTGAATTCTCCTCATATTTTTCCATGCTGTCTACATTTGTTAATGTGAAAATATCAACATATTCCCCTTTCCATATCTTCTCTTTCATTGCTGTGGGGACATGATCTGCTAAGTGCACCTCGGGTGCCCCTAATTCCTTTCTTATCCTCTGAGTTTCCCCAGTTCCCCCCCCCCTTCATCACCGCCTCCTTTCAACTCACCCAATGCCTTTTCTAACTGGCCAATTCCATTCTCACCCATACCTTTCAACATTTGCGCTATATACTCTTTCATACTGCTCTCCATGGTCACCCCTTGATTACCTGGTGCGGGTGTCTGCGAGGGTCCTGGCCCCGGCGTCGGTATTCCAGGTACTTGGGGAAAATTCAATTGCAGTGGCAATGGAACCGGGGCTGGTACTGGTAGGGTAGGCTGGCACCTTAGCACTGCTGGATCTGGTAATACCTCTGGCCCAAGGGTGTGGTCTGGGCACGGTTCGGGTACAGGGGTATCTGGGGTTAGATACTGTGGGGTCCCTGGTTCAGGTACTGGTATCACCACACTGGGCTTCGGTACAGTGACCCTAGTTGGGACCCTTTTGTTCATCTCCTTACCCTTCCCTATCTTCCCTTTCCATTTTGTACCCTTCTCCACACCCTCAGGCTCTGCCACCTCCAGCAACCAATTTGCCTTCTCCACCAATTCCAACACTGCCTTGAAGCATTCCTCCTTGTTGGGCTTTGTTTTTTTGGTGCCATCCTTGGTCTGTATCTAAAATGACACAACATATCGGTTAAAACCACTGCATTCCCAGTATGGCCCCCCTTTTTTGGGGGGGGCCCAGGATGTAAACCCATCCATCCCCCAACATAGCTTCTCTTGTTCTGACACAGGGACCGATGGCTCCGCTAAAGCTCTCATCAACTGAGACTCATCACACCAAAACAAAAACCTCTCTACCTTTTTTTTTTACTGCACATGCTCCGTTTTCCTATATTGCCAAAACATCCTTTGACCAAAACCCCAGAGCCTTGCTCCTTATTGCTTGCCACCCTGTGCTGGGCTAACAACGGGCAATCACCAGCCGAGGACTCCCCCATTATCTGCATCAGTTCCAGTTGCTGAATAACCAACTGTTGACCCGGCTCACTGCGCCCCTTCCCCCTACTCTTTTTGGCCCTTCTAATGAGCCCTTTCCCATTCCCTCCAGATTCCAGTACAACCATTGGAAAACCATCCTTGCATATCCCAAAAACAATTACAGGCATCCTGCCTTCTTTCCTTTTCCCGCTCGATTCCTCCCACTGAGATCCTTGCATCTTGTGTTCCCCATTTCCCGGGAACAACCACCAGCGAATGCCCATCCAAAATCACAATGAAAGAAAACTTTTTCCCCCATGCCCTCAATACATTTGTGCTGTTTTCTCCTTTGTGCTTGACCCTAACATTTGTTTGAGCTCCCTTTCTGACCCGCATGGCAATGACATCACATGCCATTGCCATGCGGTCGGCCCTTGCAGTCTCTCTCTCTCTCCACTCCCCCACTCCCTTTTCTTGATACAGGGAACAGAAAGACAAATCTAACTAATATCCAGAAAACATCCAAAAATGAAGGAAAAAACTCTTTTCGCACCATGCCCAACATTACAGGCATGCTGTCTTCTTCATTTAAACTCCCTCCACACGCTTGTTCCATCTCCCCTTCTGACCCGCATGGTGATGACGTCACCTGCCATTACCACGCAGTTGGCCCTTGCAGTCTATCTCTCCATTCTTTCCCCTTTTCATGCGACCTTGCCTTTTCCTGAGAGAGGACACAGAAATGAGTTGGCCCCACCGGTAGCTCATGGAGGGCAGCTATACTTTTCTTCGTTCTTCCCTGGTGTACCTTCTCAATGCGGCTACCCCACCGCTCTTGCTGGTAGCCTATCCGGCACAGAGAAACAAAACCCCCAGGGTGAGAAAAGGACCTTCTCAACCAGCCTAACCAAACGCCTCTGTATAGGCGATATTCTCTCAATCTAAGCCATTCTCCTGCTGCAAAAATGAGGAATAGACAAATTACTTCCCCATGCTGCTGCCGGCCACCTCCCGAGTTACTTACTAACCCCAAGGCTGCCTCCTGATGGTCCTTCGATCCCAAGCTCCCCCAAATGGCAAACAGTCAGTCCACACTTGCACATCCTGCACCTCAGCAGCTGCAAATTCGAGCACAGCCTCGCTACTCCGACAAACTAACATCTTCCAGGCCCCCCTTTCCTCTCAGGTTCTCGCTGAAGCCCCGCTAAGCAGAATGAGCAAACAATGCTGCTGGCAGCTGCCTCTCACTAAATGCTGCCAGAAACTATCCCAAACTAAGAAAACCAGTCAGGCCAAACCAAACATAGAATTGGGGTCTCTTTTTCCCTGCTCAAATGCTAGCAAGTCCACCAGTTATCTCTTTTCTTTAAGCCCAGAGGATGTTGTGTGGGATCAACTGTCCCCCTCTTTCCACTATGACACAAAGCTTGCACTTTTATTTTTACCTTGTTGCTTCCTGCTTCCTTTTTCACTCTGCAGGCTGTCTGCCTGTACCTTATAACCATAAAATTACCTTACCTCAGGATTCCTGTTGTTCACTCACTGTTGTTTCTCAATGTTTTTATATATTTATTAACTTTATTACTCTGAATTAACTCATAAAAAACAAAATCAATGCCCAATGGTTCTGTAACTGCCAACGACTGATGTGCATCCAAAAGGAAATTCCCTCTGGAGCAAAATTGTGAGCTCTCCACTGCTGTGCAGCCCATTTTAGCTGCCTCCTTTTCCTACCCCCCTTAGCTCCCCTGTCCATTCCTTTGCTGCCACCTCATTGCTCTCTTGCCCTCTGACTTGCCTCCTTTGTGATGTCACTGGGCTGCCCCCCCTTTCAGAATCCTGCCCTCATCTCCTCCCCTCCTCCTCTACCTCTGAGCTTCCCAATTTCTTGGCCTGGGCCATGGGACAGTGGGGCCTACCCCTTTAAGTTGGGCAACCCTCTTTATACAAAGTTAAGAGAACTTTAGCACAACAACTTACATGGGCTTGATATACTTAAGCAGCGATATTATCAAATCCCAAGGATTTATTTTTCTGAGTGGTTACTGGATCTTTAACTTCACCGTGACGTAATCTTATCAAGTTATTTGTTTCCCTGAGGTCTGACCTGGGATCATTTGGTTTGCCAAGATCTGTGTCCTTTACAAGGCACCTACAAAACTTTTTATTAAAATACCTCCACCATATCTCAGGACTAGAGATGCAGCAAAGTTTTAATTCGCAGGCAAAGTGAACTCAAAGTGGTACACTTTGAATTCTCGTAGCACTATATGAATTGTCCACTAAAAACTTGATCACATGCTGGACTGTCTCTGCAGGTCACATGATTCAGGGAAGCAGTTAAATAGGCAGGAAGTCAGTGTTCAAAGTGTAAAGTGGGCACAGATGTGATGTGCAGCAGTCAGCATTTGCTTTATTTCAGGGTACTACATAAACTCTGTGCCACCAGATTTAAACAGTGGGCCATACAGGGAACCCCACACAAAACCACCATTGCTGATTCATTTCTCAATGTTTGATCCACTATCCCTAGCTATGAAGTCAGTTTTTAGGGACAGGGGGTGCAGCCACTAATCATTTTCTGTCAGTAGGAAGTCTAGTATGTGTTCACGTGTATGCAACCCTGCTACACTACACATTGCAAGCATGGCATGTTGTCTAATGCCATGAAGGTTGCTACCACCACCACAGTCTGACTTATTACACTGCTTTCCAATCCCACCATCACAGACAACCCCAGGTAACTGTGCCCAATGTGCAGTAATACACAGATAGGAGCTACCTGCTGTTTTGCCACTTGTCCTCATATCCATGCTTAAGTGAATGTAAGGTGATGTGGAATGCTGAAAGACATGTCTTACAGACTCTGTCACTGTCTGATATAACTCAGGGACTACATGGGTGGAAAAGTATGTTCGGGATAAGACATTCCATTTAGGATATGCAAGTGCTGCAAAGTACCAGAAGCCTGAATTTTCCACAAAGGAAAATTGCAAAAGGTCAATTGCCAGCATTTCCACGATGGCAACATTGAGTTCACATGCAACTGCATGATTGGGTGGATATTTAGTGTTGCTCAGAAAAAGACTGTGCAATGTGGGCTGCCTTATTCATTGCTTTACATGTGGCATGCCAAATGGCTCTACTCTCCTAACTGACATGGATGGGGTACCTTGGATGTGTGATGGTGGGTGCACAGATGAAAAGCTAATACATGTGGTTATTTTTCTTGTTTTAAGTACAGGGTTGATGTAGTAGAATTACTACATGGACCACCACTGCTACTCTGACCACTGCTTGACCATTCTAAATCATCATCTTCCTCATGCCTGTACTAATCCTCTGATGTTATTTCAACACTTTTACTGACATGGCTTCTTACCCTGAAGGAAGGGGATATCATGCTCACTAAGGTGGCTGAGGGTGAACCCCCAACTATGGCATTGGCTCCCCTCTGGTGCTGCATCAACAGTGGCTTGTGCCTGCTCTTCAGATGAGTATGCTGGCCTCCAGTGCCCAAATGGCTACCCTTTTTACACGCTTCACACGCACTTGACAAACCTGGCAGATTGTCACTGTTTCATCATTGCCATCATGTAAAACAAAAAATCCCAAACTAGGGATTTGGATGCCCTACTTTTCAAATGTCACTGCTGGTGCTGCATATGTAACTGCACTTTTGGTGGCGTCGAAATGGGGGGGGTGTAATGCATGATTTCTGTTGTTGCGCTCAATTGGACTTTGACTGAATATCACAATCTATGACTATTAATTTTGGGTCATCATCAACAGACACAACTACAGCAGAACTTTGAGGAGGGGACGATTGACTAACAGACTGTTTACAAACAGCCCCCTTCACTTTCTTTTTTCCAGTTCCCAAATGGGCTCACTAGCATCATCATCATAATCATCATCCACTAATTCACTTTGGAGGCTGTCCTCTGGTGGAGATATTCCAAGTTCAACAGCAGTCTCAATATTATCAGCCACACTTTTTTCGTCAATGTCTGAATGTTTGGATGGCCTATCCTCAACATCACTGGAAACATGAGACTGTGAGTCATCATTATGATCAGAATCATGTTCAAGTACTGTAGGTAGTGGGACATCAACTGCACTCTAGTCTGTGGATTCAACAACATTTTTCCCACATGATAAGTTTAACAGGGTTGAACTTGTAGCAATACTCATGCTGTTACCAACCATGCCCTCACTACATTTACTAACAGCAGGAACAACACCATCTCCAACCATCACTGAAGCAACTGATTTCACTGTGAAAAACATAGTCAGACAAATCCCTTTACTTGCACCAACTTTCCCTTCTGCTGCATACTACCACGGCCATGACCATGACCACTCTTAACACTGCTACCATTGGTAGCCCCTGCTGAACCTGACTCATCTTCACAACAACTTCCACTGTTAATAGTCTTCTTGGTAGCAGCACCACAGCCAGAAACTGTTTTGCCTGACCGTCTCTTGGCAAGCATTTTTTCAGATGACACAGACAATTTTACAGCAACTTGATATTTCAGCACTTTTGGGTGACTGGGGAAAAAAACACTAAATGCAGCCACACAGGCACAACACAATACCTACCCTTGAATCCTTAACCAATCTTCAAAAACCCGACAGTTAAAAAACAATACCTTGTTTTGATGGAGAGTGGGGAAGATGCAGTACTTAGCTACATAAAAGCAGGGAAATAAACTGCAGACAGACTTAGAAATTCAGAGTATTGCTATTGCAGTGCTGCAGTGAAATGCATATCAATTGACAGAACACACATAAATTAAAGGTCAGGTACATTAACTGTTCAGTACAGTACAACACAGACAGTCCTGTAAACAGACTAAAAAAATTGCCCAGCAAACAGACAATATTTATAAACAATTTAATGAAGTTGTACTGTGTCTACCTGAACACAAAAATAATACAACAATAGCCAACAATAGTTGGAAAAAGTGCCTTTTTCACTACTCTCCCCTCTACACCACAGATCAGCACCTTCCCTAAAGCACATTTCTGCAGTGTCTCTCAGTACAGAGATGGAATTAACCAAATTAACATTCAATATTCACAAAACATCAATAAATGCTTGATGATATAACCACATCAGGGTTTACTACAATCAATCTACTGAATTTTGCCACAAAATTCTGTGGCAAAAAGGCTTTTTTAAAGGTTTTTAGAGGGTTTGAATTATAGAGCCCTAAGAGCAAACTGTCTCCAGCTTTCCACGACACACACTATGATGAAATGAGGCTGTGCAAAATAATATAGAGCCCATGTGACCTTACAACCCATGATTCACTGCAAAATTTGCCTTAAACAGCACAAAAACAAGGCGAAGTAACACAAAGTCAAAAGAAAGTAAGGCGAAGTAACATGAAGTCCATAGAGAACAATGGGAACTGTGCGTTACTTTGAGATGCGTAGTTATATGCTTCGCTTTGTGGAGTATTAAGCAAAATTCGGGTTCTACATGAAATACAACACGTAGAAAATTTTAGGCACATTGCCCACCACTACTCAGAACTACCTACCAACATAGTATTTGTTTCCAGATTGTCCATGCTTGTTGCTACCAGATTCCAAATAGCCTTACTGTTTTTTTCTGATAGAGTGGTCTGAAGGTATTCCCAAAGATGCTCATTATGATGTTTTTTTTTAGCTTTAATTAGGCTCTATATTCATTCCTGGACTTAATAAAGGCCTGTCTAAAGTCACAGTCAAGTGAGATCTTATAAACTCTTCCCAAATAGTAAACAGTTTCCCTCATAATCTTACAATCTTCATCAGACCATTTCCTTTCCTTAGCATGGCCAGATCTATTGAAAACCCTTTCCTCAATAGTGAATGCCTTTATCATAACTTCACTGGTTGATGAGTATGCTTCTAAATTAGAAGCTCTGTACTTGCTTGTTCCCCTGTACAAATATTTAAGAACAAACAATAAATTAAACTGTAATTTTCTGCAATCTTATCTAGGAGTTCCCTTATCTTCACCTCTAAGTAGGGGATTCATTTGATTTTTTTCCTATTAATGATAGTCATGTTCATATAAGGGTCTGCTTCTTTTAAACCTTTAACAACAGTTTTAAAATCAGCTCCAGGATTTAAAGATAAGATAGTTGAGAGATTGTCACTCTCCTAGGCATATTTTACATTGTATTTATTTATGCTGTAAAATGAAAATATATCAACTAAGCATAGGTCTATTGCACTGCCTCCAAAAGAAGTTGGGGAAATGTGAATGTGTCTTCTCTGTCACCAGCTGCTGTTCCAGTTAAACCCTCTTACAGTTATCAGCAGCAATCTCCATCAGTTTTAACCCTCTTTTATTAGTTTCTGTGTTCTTAGATATCCTCAAGGGAATTCCCAGGTCATCATCAATACACCAATTATTTGCATATATGTCCAATGTATCCCTTACTCTGGCCTTCAGGTCACCTGCCAAGTTAATTGCTTTTTCCAAGAAATATCAGGTGGATCTTATTTAAAGAGCTGCTGACACTTCTGGGCTATATTTTGGAAAACAAATATTTAGACGCAATTCATCTTATATATCATTTACCTTTTAAATATTTTTCCTCCCTCTTATTTATTACTGAGGAAATTCCCACAAAATAGGATCATTATTCCTTAAAGTTCATCTGTCTTTATAGCATTTCCCTACTTGAAATCGTAATGTTCTGTTGTGACATCACAGTCTATTGCCAAGGGAATAACTGTGATGTAACAAGCGGAGTATTGTGACATCAAGCTGGGAATAAGCAAAAGCAGCTGATGAACCCTCAAGGAACAAAAATCCTCCTTTCATGCATACTGTATGACCACAGTAATAAATAATGAGTATAAGAAATGCAGAGCTAATGAGAAATATAAGCTGCTTTGTGTCTGAGTATTATAGTTTTCAAAGTTCTCCTGGAGGTGTTGGTGGCTCTTTAATATTTCAATCGGCAGTGTCACTTGTTACCAGTTGTTACTACACACAGTTATGGGTGAAATATAGGCAGTTATAATTATAAATTCAAGCTTCTCTCTAGAATGAACTGACACACATAAAACGTAAAGGCAATCAAAAGGCAATAATTTGCTGTCTTGAAATTTATTCATTGCTTTTAGCATTTAAAGTCCATTCCTTGCTCTTCCAAATTTACTTTTCTTTCTGGCTTCATATTCCATCTTACTAAAACCCTCAAAAATACAGGTTTTATTCTGGAACCACATTTCTTGTAAAAGTATTATGCTGTATTCTCACATGTGTTCAAGCCAGTCTATATCCACTGTTTTTGTAGCCAAGCACACAGTATTCCGACTAAACAAAGACACAGTACTGTCCCTGCCTTGATTCACTCAGTTTGAATCTATTGTGTCATTCATGCTTGTAGTTTCTTTTCTCATGTGTTCAGACTACTTTCTACACAGCTAGAGCTTGCTTCCACCTCAGAATCACAAGATTCTTGTAAACTAATACTGCTGTTTGTACAAGGGCCTTTTTGTTGCCTTCTCCTAATATCTTTCCTTACTTTCCAAGTAACATCCTCCAGAAGAGTACATGCATTTCCCACTTCTTTAATATACAGTACTCTATTATCCTTCTTTGGTTTGTGATAACTGGTGTTCTAGATCGCATCTTACCTTTAACTTTGTCCTTATCTGATTTTTTTTTGTGGGGGTCTCCGTTCTCTTAACTCTCTCTACTTGTGAATCCCCCAGAACTAGAGTCATCATTTTTCCTACCCCAGTTAGGTCAAATTCTTCTTTCAGCTGCAAAAGGATCTTCCTAAAAGTAGGCAATTCTACACCAGACAAATATACCTTTTCTTTTTATCAGTTTTGTATCTCTAAGTTGATATACTGTAATATCCAACCATTTCATTTTACAACCTGTTGCCTCCTTGCACATGTTATATACCATAACTTTCAAGAATGCTGGGCTTTCATTACTTTGGGATATCTTTTAGAATATTGAAGGCAATCTTTTTCACTGTTCAATTTGTTTTCCTTCATAGCTAACTTTTCTTCTGTCGTCTCATTTTCTGTACATTGAAAGTCCACTGTAGTTTCCATCTCCATGATCTTGCACCTTTTCCTTATGTTTCCTTTATGCTTCCTTTCCTTCTTTCCTTTTGAAGATTTCCTGCTTTTTCTGTAGCCATATCCTTTGTCTTTCTTAATTGTAATTTTAGCAACCATTTTTTCCTTCATTTATCTGCTGTACTGACATCTCAATGTTTCCTTGCTTTCTTTTCCACTATGAATTTTGTTGTGTTTCCAATCACCTCATCAATAAATCATTATTCTTCCTTATTTCCATTTCATTCTAAATCACCTGTTCATTAGCAATCATTGTGGTTGGGTTTTTTCTATCCTTTTTTTGTGCTACTTCATTTTTATTTGAGCTATCCTTTGTTTTTCCCCCTCTAATATTAGAGGTAGTAGCAAAACCATTTGACTCAATAAATCCTTTTTCTTCCTTTTTTCTATTTTAATTTCACGAAGTCCTACTTGTGGCATTTTTATTTCCATATCTCCACTCCCTAGTTCACTAGTTGGTGTGGAATTATGCTGCTCACTATATCCTTTATTGAGTACAGTGTGTCCTTTCTTACTTTTTGGTTGTGGCCACAAATAGGAAATATCTGGAGGACATATTGAGTGTGGACCAAATTCAGAATTTCTATGTAGGGGAGATGAATTGATCATAGTTCATAAGGAAGGATTCCTATTGCAAGCTCCTTTACCAGCCTGTTTAGGGGATAATTCTATTACTAAATCTATCTTTTCCCTGACATCATTCTCCTTATCCTCTTTTTCTATAGGTGCCATTTTGTTATCCTCATTATTTCTGAGGCTGCATTTCAACTTTCCAACCATATACAGTACTGTAACTTTTCAGATACATATTCTGTTGTTTTTTTTAATGCCCATTAATGATTCCTATAGGGATTCTTTCTTACATACGAATGTACGAAGAAGCCAGCAGAAGAAGGCCATTTGATCTATCAAGTCTGCTCGTGTTGCAGGGTCCATAGCTTGAGCTACTGTCCCTGCTCCCTCTCCCTACTCCTCCCATCCTCCCTACCCACGACCCTTACCCTCCCTCTATACCTGTCCGAGCCTCTCTTAAAGCTGCCCACTGTCTTCAATGAGATTACCTCTGCTGGCAGCACATTCCAAGTGACCACTACCCTGTCTGTGAAGAAGTGCTTCCTGACCTCCCTCCTAAACCTCCCACCCTCCAACTTAAGACTGTGCCCCCTTGTAGCTGTTGAGTTTTCTAGATCTCTAATTTGAACCAAAAGTGGGTGTTCCATTGTAACTAGTGAAGAATATACTGCATGTTTTGGGGATGAAGAAAACTGAGGGGTTAATCATAACAGTGATATGCTCGTTCAGAAGATCAAGCTGGCTGTCTTGTGTTAAAGAGTAATTAGCAATTTTTGTATCACCCTCTGCTCCTTCACCTTTTCTTTTACTCAGTAATTGTTTGACTCTTTAATGGAGTAGCTGAGTACCTTGTTTCTTTCTTCCCACTATATGCAGTGTCTGCTATGACCACTTATATATTTTATAACTTAAACACAAATTAAAAAGTTCCTTTCTGAAGGAAAGGATTGTTGAATATATTGATTTCAGTGGGTTACAATACCCAAGGCAGTATGGATTCATAGGATGGAGGTCATACCAAACTAATCTGATAGATTTCTTTGACTGGGTGACCAAGAAATTAGATCAGGATGGAGCGGTGGATGTGACCTACATAGATTTCAATAAAGCTTTTGACACTGTTCCACATAGGAGACTAGTAAGCAAGCTAGGTAGCTTAGGAATGGGTCCAAAGGTGGCATGATGGGTAAGAAATTGGTTAGGGGATATGCATGACAGGGAGGTGGTAAGAAGAGTTCACTCTGAGGAAGTGAGGGTGACCAGTGGGGTGTCTCTGGGATCATTGCTGGGACCAGTCCTTGTTAATGTCCTTATAAGCAACATTGCAGATAAGCTGGAAGGGAAGGTGTGCCACTTTGTGGATAACACCAAAATCTGTAACAGAGTGGACACTTCAGGGGGAGTGGAAAGGATGAGCAGAGACATGGGAAAACTTGAGGAGTACTCAAGGGTATGGCAGCTGGGTTTCAAAGTGAAAGAGTGCAAAATAATGCACTTTGGGCAAAAAAACCATGGGGCAGAGTACAAAATGTGTGGATGACCAGCAAGCAGGTAAGGGACCTGGGATAATCATATTGGATGACCTAAATGTTGCCATGAAGTATGACTAGGCAGTTAGTAGGGCTAGTGGGATGCTGGGTTGCATAGGGAGGGGTAGCACCAGTACAGACAGGGAGGTGGTGTTACCTCTATATAGATCACTTTTAACACCCCACCTAGAGTACTGTGTCCAGTTCTGGGGACCACATCTATGGAAGGACATAGACAGAGTGGAGGCAGGCCAGAGAAGTAAATGGTGCATGGTCTACATCAAAAGCCCTATCATAGACTAAAGGACCTCAATATGAACACCCTCAAAGAGAGACAGGAGAAGGGGGATATGACAGAGACCTTTACATATCTCATGGGAGTAAATAAGGTACAAGAGGTAGGTATTTTTCAGAAAAAGAGGAGCTCAAGAATAAGGTGACAAGCAATAAAGTTGGCAGGGGTAGAGTCAGGAGAGATGTGAGGAAGTACCTCTTCACAGAAAAAGTGGTGGATTCCTGGAAGTCATCCAGCAGAGGTGGTGGGGATAAAAAAGTGGTGTGGTTCAAGAATGCATGGGATAGGCATAAGGGGATTTTAATGGAAAGAAAGGGGGAGAGTAAGAAAGAGCCAGAGAGCAAGTAGGGTCTACAGTGTTAATGTAGCTAGGGAAAAATGGGCAGACTGGGTGGGTCAAGCAGAGAAGAGAGAGAGGGGACATGATTGAAACATTCAAGTACATAAAAGGCATTAATAAGGTACAGGTACAGGAACTTTTTCACTTCAAGAAGGGCTCCAGGACCAGGGGAAATGACCTCAGGCTGCAAGGAGTTAGGTTATCTACCAACACCAGGAAGTTTTCTTCACAGAAAGAGTGGTGGGTGCCTGGAGCTGCCTGTCCCAAGAGATTGTGGGGGTCAACACTGTGGGGGGTATTCAAGAATGCATGGGATAGACACAAGGGAGCCCTGACTACAAAAGGCAACTAGAGTGTCAAAATAGGACTAAAACAAATTGGCAGACTAGATGGACCTAGTGGTCTCCTTCTGCCATCAACTAATATGTTTCAGTTTGGTTTTGTGAGTGCCTGGCCTCCAGTTTGTGTTGCTCTTGCCTTTTGCTGTGAGCACCACTATCCCAGTGCATACCTTATGTGTCTGAATACCTCAAAATGGCACTACAATACTAAATGGTATCTCACATTATGCTCCTGCCAGTGGTCACATGATATAATGAGAGCCTTTTACAATTTCCTAGTGGCACATTTAAAAAATTAGACTGTATACTTGTTATTCCATTAATCAAAATGTATACTCAATCAGAAACAGTTTAAATTACATATTCTGACTTAACATAAAAAAGATTTTGTGCCATTGAAGGAAACTCCTGTGTGAGCTAATCTAACCAACAATGAATGGTTCAGAAAGTTTATTGATATTCACTGGTGCAAAATCAATTCTTTGTACAATGCAAAAAAATGATACAGGTGTAGAATGAGATACAGGTCCCTATGAAAAATGAACATTTGTCAATGCCGAATGTTGTCGTGCTGGAATTGGCATTGGTAGTGCAGGAGTTAGAGAAATGCATAATAGGAATGGCAATGAAGTATAGAACTGACGTCAACCCCACCCCCACCCTGCAGAGACTGACAGGTGTTGGGGTGTGCCTTTGGGTCATCGGCCATAACGCTCATGCCATTTCACCTCACCCTTCCCTGCAGACACTGACAAGTGTCACAATGTGCCTTTGAGTCTTCGGACCTTATGCTCACCCCATTCCATAAGGAAATATGCTCAGATGGGTGCAGTATAGGAGAATGGGGTGAACGTCTGGGCCAATGACTCCAAGGCACACCTCAATGCCAGTCACTGGCTGCAGTGTACGGGTGAGGGTGGAATGGCATGAGCATTACAGCCGATGGTCCCAAGTCACACCCCTGATGCCTGTCAGTCTCTAAAGGGTGGGGTGTAATGGCTGAAAACCCTAGCATCCTGGGCATTGTTTGGTATTTTCTCTCAAAATTTACAACATGGGCTTTTTGTGACCTCACCTCATGAACAATGGCACTATCAGTTCCTTAGCCGAAAGGTGATTTTGCACAGTGACTGTGCCATTTGGCATCACAGGTGTGAAAACACATTTCAGGCAGGGATGTGAAAAATTACAGCTGTAGTGTTCATGAGGAGGTTTAAAAAAATGGCAATGTTGAAAATCTAGAGTGACAATCTGAAAAATTGGTGAAGTCACAAGCATGCATGGAAACTGCACAAAGCACACCCGTAACACAATTATTTTGGGGATTTTTGTAACCACATTTCCAACATAGGCATTTTGAGACCTCCCCCCATGAACAGTGGCACTGTGATTTTGTTAATCTGTCCCAAAAGTTGATTTCCCACAGCGACTGCGCCATTGTGTGCCACAGGTGCGAAAATACATTTTGGGCAGAATGTGAAAAATGACAGCTGTACTGTTCATAAGGAGGTATGAAAAAATGGCAATGTTGAAAATCTGGAGTGAAAATATTAAAAATTGTTGAAGTTACGAGCGTGTGTGGAAACTGTGCAATACACACTCATGATGCAGTCATTTTTTGGAATTTTTTCACCAAATTTGCAACATGGGCTTTTTGGGACCCCACCTCATGAACAGTGGCATTGTCATTTTGTTAATCAATCCTGAAAGGTGAATCCATGCAGCGACCATGAAATCACCTTTCGAGATTGAGTAATGAGATGACAGTGCATGTGTTCATGAGGTGGCGTCCCAAGAACCCCATGTTGAAAATCTGGTACCAAAATTCCCAAAAATGGCTGAGATAGCCACCTAAGTTGAAACCCCCCATTGCCTGCCATTATAAAGCTTACCACATTATGTTCAGTTCCTGGTCAGCTTTTGAAGAGTTCAGACATGTTCCTGCTCCACAGAAGATTGTAGTGCCGGCCAATCTGAGGTAAGTATGGGGTGGGGGGAAGTGGGATGTGCAGAAGGTAGGTGCAGGTTTGAGGGGGGGGCATGGCAGGATGACGAGGGACCATTTTTCTTTACCGGTAAAAAAAAAAAGAAACTGGGCTTCGGGGGACTGTTTTCTTTATTTACAGGTAAAAACAATTATTTGAGGCACACTGGGGTGGGCTTCCAGTGAGCCAGAAGTTTGGGGGGAGGACATGATGCCAACAGGGATGGGCACCCTGTTGGCAAAGAAAGTGTGTGAGGAAGAGGAACATGATGTCAATGGGGATTGGGCACCCTTGTTGGCAAACAAATTGAACTAGGGAGAACATGCTGACACAGGGATTGGGCATCCCAGATGTTGGCTTTGTGTGGCAGATGGCAGGAGCTGCCATATTGATTGGAATGTTTCACCAGGAAAGGCATGAAATGGAGCCTTGTCATCTGATGCTCCAATGAGGAAACTGCACCTCATTGGAACGACAGATTTCTTTCCGCTCCGTGGCTCTCTTTGAAACTGCTGTCATTGCTAGCATGCTCACTAATTGGTGTCTGAGAGACACACCCACTAAAGCATTCCCTGCATTTGCCAACACTGCACATCTCTGAATGTGCTACTACCACAAGATGTTGCTTGCACATGTGCAAGACAACATAAACATGAAATTACCCTTCACTTATAAAGTTCACAACTCTTAAGTCTCTGCTAACCAACGTGGATTTAGGTCACTCAGTAGCTTCTATATATAATCCAGCTGTGTGCTTCTGAGTCTTTGCATTAACCTGCAACAATATTGTAATCCACCATGCATAGTTCCTTTTGCAGTTAAGCAACTTCCTTGTATTGTGGCACTGCTTAAAGGCTTAGAAATTTTAACAACTTTCATGTGCCTTTCTATCACCCTATCTCTCCACAGTTCATGTTCCTCTACTCCTGTTCTGTTCTGTACTTCTGTTAATCCTCCCTCTTCTCCTAGTCTCTCTTGTAAGATACTCAGTTTCAGAGTCTTAGCTCTTTACGCCATCTTATTGTTCCTTATTTCTTGTTCCTGCTTGTTCCAATTCACAACAAACCATCTTAGAAATCCTAAAATTCTGTAAAAAGAAAAGGACACTCTGGAGACCACAGACACATCATATCTATAAAAATGTACACAAATCCTCAGGATCACAGAGGCAACAATATCATACCTGTAATAAGTACAGTCAAGTCTATAACATTAGCAGCATCTTGCTTCTCCACAGCTTAAGAGCCTCAGATCTCCATCTTGCCTCACTAGGTGCCATCTATACAACAGAGTTTGCATGTATTGTACAGCAGCTGATACATGTAACAGCATTTCTACCAGCTATTTCAGAAAAGCTTAAAACATTTCTTCATTTCTTACTGGGTTTGTTCAGACTTGTCCCAGGTTTACAAGCAGAATCACATTTTTTTTTTCATTTTTTTATTTTAGTCTTTGGTAACCGGGTAAGTCCCACTAGGCACAAGTGCCTGTTTTCAGGGGATGACCTTAGTGCACTGGGGAGGTTAAGTGACTAGTTCAGAGTCAAACAGCACAGAAGTGGAGGTTGTGGGAATCAAGCACAGATCTGCTGGATGTACCAAGATCATTCACAGCTCATTACTCTAACCTCTAGGCTACACTGCCAGTCCCATTCAAAGCATTTTAAAGGTACCCTTTATTGCTCATTACAGCTGTGGGTGGAGTCTACAGCCATTTTGTGATCTGTAGCCTGAAAACAGCTGATTGTGGCACACTTCTTTTGAACTTTTGGAAGTATCCTTCCAAAAGTCCAACAGAGCTGGGAGCACTCCACCACAGTTGGCTGCTACGGAGTAACAGCCACACTATTTACACTGTTACTTCTGCATTCTAGTATGAGAACTGCACATGTGCCCCTCACGTGTGTGTGTAGTTCTGCTGATGCCACCATCTTGGGAATGGCAGAATGCCATTCACCGCAACTATGCATGCACAAATGCCATGCATGCATAGTTACATAACTGCTGCCATCTTGCGGATGGCACTCCTCCCGCTCCATCCCACTGCTGCTGTCCTCCCCACTCCCTCCATTCTGTCCCAGCCCTGGCAGCAAATAAAACCCTTCCGGTCCCTCCCACTGCTGCTGTCCTCCCCGTTCCCTCTGTTCCCTGTCCCCATGCTGACATTGGGGTGCCCAATCCCCATGTCGGCAGCATGTACCCCCAACTCATGTGGCACACTGGAAGCCCACTCAACTGTGCCCAGATTTATGTTTTTTTCCCTGTAAATAAAGAAAATCATCCCCTACATCTTTTTTTACCTATAAAAAATAAAATGGTCCCTCGTCATCGCCCCGTCCCCCCTCTGCCATCCCCACCCTCCCACTGAGCACCCCTCCCTTAACCCCCCTTATCCCATACTTACCACCAGAGGTTGGCACTGTCATCTTTCCTGGACCAGGACACATCTATACTCTTCAAAGCCAAACCACAAACTGAAGAATCAAAAGTAAGTGTGGTATAATGGCAGTCAATGGGGTTTTCAACTTATGTTGATATATCAGCCATTTTTAGGAATTTTGGCTCCAAATTTTAAACATGGGGTTTTTGGGATCCCACCTCATGAACGCTGTCACTGTCATTTCATTACTCAGCCTGAAAGGTGATTTTGTGGTCGCTGGACGGAATCACCTTTTGGGACCGATTAACAAAACAACAGTACTACTGTTCATGAGGCGGGGTCCCAAAAACCCCATATTGTTTATTTGGTGAAAAAATTCCAAAAAATGAATGCATTATGAGTGTGCATTACGCAGTTTCTATGAACACACCTAACTTCACCAATTTTTTATATTTTCACTCCAGATTTTCAGTATTGCCATTTTTGCATACCTCCTTATTAACAATGCAGGTATCAGTTTTCACATCCTGCCCAAAACATGTTTTTGCACCTGTGGCACAGAATGTCATGGTCACTCTGTGAAATCACCTTTCAGGACAAGTGAATGAAATGACAGTGGCACTCTTTATGAGGTGGGGTCCCAAAAAGGCCATGTTTAAAATTTGGTGAAACGATTCCAGAAAATGGCAGAGCTACACCCGGTCATTCAAAACTTTTACACACACATGTAACTTTGGTCATTTGGCAGCTCACCACAGCAGTATCGGCTCTGGCTAGATCTTGTTAGAAAAACAGTGATCATACTTTTCACTGAATGTCAACCACATATATACTATTGACAAAAACCCTTTTATATGTAGTTTACAATCACTGACAACTGCAGTGTTGTATTCTGAAAAAGTGAAGAAAATATGGAATAAATCAAATGAGAATTCACTTGAACAACTACACCAATATGAACATAAAAAAGAAAAAGTGAAGCTAGTTTTTAAAGTTGTTTTATGAACTCTGTGATTTTTGTGACAACGGTAGCTACATATAAACCATAGTGGAATTGTTGGACCCCACGGACACTACTGCTAGGCAAAATCAACTCATCATCCTCGATGACATGAATGTAAATTGGTTGAGCAAATCCCATAATACTCTACAGTCCCTGGTGCATTAGATCATTGCTGATCCTACAAGTGAGTCAGCAAATGCTGGTTCCAGCACCCTCATTGATTGGGTCCTAACAAATCACATGGACAGGGTTGTGGTGGTGGGAACTCTGCCGGACACTATAAGTGATCATTCCCCTGTTTTCTGTACATGGAGTCTCTCTGCAGTCTCCATGTCTCCCCATACTACATATGCCAGATGTTAACTGGAGCACATTTGCTGTAGCCACATCCAAGAGCAGGGCCATTCTTGATGCCCTACAGGTGGCAGGCATTAGACAGCTAGTTTCAGAACCCACTCATGAGGGAGCAATCTTAGACCTCATACTCTCAAATGGGGGCAGTAAGAGGATCTCAGATCTAGAAGTGGGTTGCCATCTGGGGACAAGTGACCATCAAACAGTGTGGTTCATGTTAAACTAAGCTACAGAGTCAAGCCATACAAAAGTGAGAGTACTGGACTTTAGGAGAGCTGACTTTGGCAAGATGGGAGAGTGCCTCAGAAAAGCACTAGCAAACAGGCTAGAAGGAGGTGTGGAGCAACAATGGGGAATCATCAAAACTGCCATCACAGAGGCAACAAGCCTTTGTGTGAAGCAAATAAACAAATCAAAATGAAAGAAAAAGCCACTATGGTTCTCAAAAGAGGTGGCTGTGAAAGTCAGGAAGAAAAGATAGCATTCCGAAGTATAAGGAAACACAGAAGGAGCAGGACAGAGAGCTGTACCAGTTAAGGCAGAAGGAAGCAGGGAGGAAGTCAGAATAGCAAAGGCCCAAACTGAGGAAAGATAGCCAACTCAGTTAAGAAGGGGATAAAACCTTTTATAGGTACATAAAGCGAGCGAGAAAGACAAGGAGGGATAGTGAGGCTGAATAGAATGAACGGTGGGTGGGCAGAGGGAACAGTGAAAAGCAGGGATACTGAATGAATATTTCTGCTCAGTATTCACAAAAGAGGAGGGGAAGTGCCTAATCAATTAACAGAAGCACTCTTGATAAGGGTCGATCCCAGTCCTTTCACAGAAGAAAGGGTTCTGCAAGAACTCCTAAAACTGAAGGTGGACAAAGCAATGGGTCCTGATGGAATTCACCCCAGAATTCTAAAAGAATTAAGGGAGGAACTAGTGAAACCACTGGCTACTCTTTTTAATAAATCATGAGAGGATGGTGTGGTACCCGAGGACTGGAGGAAGGCGGATGTGATTCCCCTTCACAAAAGTGGGACCAAGACAGAGGCAGGAAACTACAGACCTGTCAGTCTGACCTCTGTGGTAGGGAAAGTGATGGAGTCACTTCTGAAGGAAAGAATAGTTGAGTACCTAGAGGCCAGTGGAGCACAGGACCCAAGGCAGCATGGATTCACAGCGGGAAAGTCTTGTCAGACAAATCTAATAGATTTCTTTGACTGGGAGACCAAAGTAGTAGACCAGGGAGGGGCTGTGGACATGGCCTACCTAGACTTTAGCAAGGCATTTGACACAGTCCCACACAAAAGATTAATAGTCAAATTAACCAGCCTGGGAGTGGGTCCCAGGGTGGTAGCCTGGGTAAAACATTGGCTGGACAACAGGACACAGAAGGTAATTGTAAATGGAGTCCACTCTGAAGAAAGAGAGGTTACTAGTGGGGTACCGCAGGTTCGGTATGGGTCCAGTCCTTTTTAATGTCTTCATCAGTGACATTGCAGAGGATTGGAAGGAAAAGTATGCCTTTTGCAGATGACACAAGATCTGCAACAGGTTGATACACAAGGAGGCGTGGAAAGGATGAAAAGGGACTTGGCAAGGTTGGAGGAATGGTCAGAAGTATGGCAGCTAGGATTCAATGCAAAGAAGTGCAAAATAATGCACCTGGGAATCAAGAACCCAGGGGAAGAATACACAATGGGTGGGGAGATAGTAACAACAAAAAAAGGAAAGGTACCTGGGGGTAATCATATCAGATGACCTTAAGGTTAGCAAGCAATGTGAGAAAGCAGTAGGGAGGGCTGGGGGTATACTGGGATGTATTGGGAGAGGCATCAGCAGCAGAAAACAGGAAGTTGTTATCTCTCTGTACAGACAGTTGGTGAGACCCCATCTGGAGTACTGTGTCCAGTTCTGGAGACCCCATCTCCCAAGGACATAGATAGGATAGAGGTAGTCCAGAGGAGGGCAACTAAAATGGTGCAGGGTCTGCAAGAGAAGCCATATGAGGAGAGACTAAAGGAGCTTAATATGTATACCCTTGAGGAAAGAAGGGAGAGGGGGGACATGATAGAAACTTTTAAGTACCTCAGTGGAATCAACAAAGTCCAAGAGGGTAGCATCTTTCAGAAAAAGAGACTTGCAAGAACAAGGGGACACAATTTAAAGATAGAAGGAGGGCGGTTTAGGGGCAATGTGAGGAAGTATTATTTCACAGAGAGGGTAGTGGATGCATGGAACAGCCTTCCTGAGGAGGTTGTGGGGTCTAAAACTGTGGGAGAATTCAAGAATGCATGGGACAGACATAAGGCAGTTCTTGTGGGGGTAGGAAGAAATAGGCTGTTGGTTAACTAGGATCTACAGCCTATCCTGTAGGTAGGGAAATGGGCAGACTAGATGGGCCAAGCGGTTCTTATCTGCCATCAAAGTCTATGTTTCTATGTAATCTTTCAGGAACTACACCAACCTCAATGAGGCCCATTTTCTATACGATGTCTCTCACATTGACTGATCCCCTGTCTACCGATTCCTGAATACAGACAATGTTCTCCACTTTTTCCTGAATGAATTTGTGTCACTTCAACAAAAGCATATTCCTCTTCTCATTCAGCATGTATGAGGTAAGCAAACCAGATGGCTGCTTAAGGACCTCCTCGCATCCCTCAAGGATAGGGACAAATGCTGGAAAAAGTACAAAATCTCTGGACTCCAAGCTGACTTTCATGCTTACAGGGAACAGCAAACAAAGTGCAAAAAACTAATTAGGCATGCAAAAAGCCAATACTGCAGGGGCCTACTGGTAGATGCGGCCGTTGACCATAGGAAATTTTGGTCACATATAAAAACTTTCCTCGGCTCTAAGCAAACACACTTTGCCAGTGACACGATACTGAAAGGAGTGCACCGTACTGACTCGTGCACAATTGCAAATGTGTTCAACACTCACTTCTCAGTCCTCTCCAAGTATACCACTGCTTTCCCACCCACAGATTTAAATTCTGAATCCCCCACCCCAAAGGATATGCCAGTGGGGCTTCTTTAAAGCTATCTCTAAAAGGATGTCCTCAAACTTCTCAACACCATATCAGATAGTACTGCCATTGAGTCTGACTGCCTGGAACTGAAACTCTTAAAGGTGGCTGCCCCTTCATTGCAGGACTATTATCCAGCATATTCAATATGTCCCTTGGTGAAGGCGTTGTGCCTAATATATGCAAATTGGCCAGAGTTATGCGGGTTTTTAAAAAAGGTGACAAGAAGGACATAGCGAACTACAGGCCAATAGCAGTACTGTCAGTATTAAATAAAGTCCTCGAGAAGCTCGTCACAGCATAGGTAACAGAACACCTCTCCAAGTATAATCTCCTCTCTACAAATCAACATGATTTCAGAAAAGGCCACAGTACCCATACTGCTTTCTTACAGCTAACTAATGACACGCTTCATGCCATGGATCAGGGCCTTCTAACCGGAGCAATATTTATTGATCTGATGCAGGCTTTTGATCTCATTGATCACCCTCTCCTGTTAGCTAACCTCATATCCCTGGGTTTCTCGGCAAAATCTGTAAGCTGATTTCATGGTTATCTATCCAATAAGACTCAAGTTGTAAAATTCAACTTGGCTACCTTGGACAAAACAGTCACTGATGTAGGTGTACTGCAGGGATCTATCCTTTGACCTCTTCTCTTCTCTATCTTTATTAATAACATAACTCAAAACACCTCCTCCTGTTCATCATTGCTGTATGCTGATGACCTTGTTCTGTATACCAGCTCAGATAATGTGACTCTCAACCATTAGCTTTCCATGGATTTCCTAAATATTCAGTCCTGGATCACCAGAAACAGGCTTGTTTTTAATGTTGGCAAAACTCAGGCTGTGCTTTTTGGTTCATCTGCCAAACTAAAAAAGAGTTGAGATCTTTTCAGAGTCTCCTGTGCTGATGGTACCCCATTGGAGGTGGTAAGCTCCTTTAAATACTTGGGAGTCCTGCTTGATGAATCCCTTAGTTATGACCACATATTACCACCACATGTAAGACTGTCAATGCTAAATTGGAGTTAGCCTACTAAATGAGCCATAGTCTAACCCCGTCGGCACTGTTGGCCATTGCCAGAGGAATCCTACTCCCGTCACTCACATATGGAGCTGTAATCTACAGCAATGCATCAAAGGCTTCCCTTCACAGATGTAGTACAACATACAATAATATATGTTGTTATGCCTCTGCATCCTCTAGGCTAAAACATCACTGCCTGCTATATGTAGACCTAAACTTGCCCTGTCCAGTGGTCCACTGGTTCCTCTCTCCTGAGAATCTTCTGGACAGTATACGGAGGTCCAACATGCCTAGCTCCCTCGCCTCTGCACCAACCCTTCAGTCCACCTCCTATGGCTTCCAATCTGCTGACCTTTCCTTGCTCAACTTTCCCAGATATAAAACATCCAAAGTTAAATCAGGATTCTCACATGTAGCCCCCAGTTACTGGAACTTGCTGCCCCTCGACGGACACGTGGTCCCTCGTCATACTATGTTTAAGAAGAGGCATTGCTCCCTCCTTGCTGGGTGTGCCCAGTGCACCTCTTTCAACCCACCCTAGGTCATGACTCCTTGTGCTAAGCTGCTCAATAGTTTCCTCTTGTGTTAATGTCACCCTGCTTCTAACTGCTTCCCCCCACCTGTCTACCCTGCCTCCTTTCCCCATCCCCCCTCTCTCTCTCTCTCTCTCCTCCTCTCCCCTTTCTCTCCATGCTATATCCTACAGTTCCAATTTCACTGCCTATTGCTTCTCTTTCATTTGAATATTGTATGTAGCTAGCTGACTGTATGACAATCAATGCTCAAACTTTAATCTTTGGCACTTTTGCACTATAAATTGTCTACTACTCTAATTGTAAACATAGGCACTTACCATATGCTTGTATAATATCCTTATTGTGCCTTGGTACTGCAACTATTAAACTGTTATCCACTCCTCCTGTACTTCCTATATGTGATATGTTGTATATTTTTGACACTGTATTTGCCTTTTACCTGTACCTCTCTACGTTGTGACCTCCCGAGTCATGCCTGAAAATAGTCACTTTTGTGTCTAGAGCACTTTTCCGGTTATCAAAAACTAAATAAATAAATAGTGAGTAGTATAGCGTAGTATGATGTTTCCTGTATGTAACCACCCTCAGCGTTAGTCAAGAGCACAATGTTTTTGAAGATTAAACATGATTGTTAATCATAATTGATAATGCTTATGTATGCTACATTGGGAGTAAATCATCATCTTTTAGCTGGACTGGCAACATTAAGATTGCTCCATCTACCTCTGTTCTCTAGAATAAAGGCAATTAAAGTGAATGAATTGCCACACTTACTTAATCTGTTCCAATGCAAATCAAAAGACACAGTAAATTGACCATTTCAGCTCTGAATTTCACACATATCAAGATTCATTAACAAGATTCATGTGGGTGGAAAACAACCACGGGTAAAGTTAAATCCCTTCAGTTGCCTAACAAAGAAAGACATTATGAGTGGCAAGGGGAGAATTAACTCCTGCAAATATAGTATTACTGGGAAAGAAAATAGATAAATTAGTTAATGGCTCAATGGTTTTATTAAGTATACTGTATGTACTGTAGGTTGTGTTTTTAGCATGTTAAAAATGCTGTACAGATTTTGATCACCCATACTGCTTTATGTGTTACATTTATTCCAGTTCAAATGACCAACATGTTAGCACAAAAACAGAAAAGCAAGCAGAAAAAGATAAACGTTTTTGGCTTCAAAGAGGGTTTAAAATGACCAGTGGTGCTCATGCCTTGCAAAATCTTAATTAAAATAGATGCTCCTCATTTTACCTCACAGAAACATATCCCATGGGGAAAAGGCAGCCACTGGATTTCCAACATTATGTACTGGGATCTTAAAGCAAACCATCATGTACATGCATGACCCATACCTCTCAACATCTCTGAAATGTCATAATTAGGGTGGAGACAGTACAGAGGCGAGCAACCAAAATGGTGCAGGGTCTGCATCAAAAATCCTATGAAAAAAGACTTAAGGAGCTGGAATCTGTACTCCCTAGAGGAAAGGAAGGGAAGGGGGGATATGACAGAAACATACAAATAACTTACAGGCAAATACAGCATACAGGAAGGTAGTATTTTTCAAAGACAAAGATGCCCAAGGACAAGGGGTTACACTATAAAGGTGGAAGGGGGTAGGCTCAGAAGAAATGTAAGAAAGTGCTTCTTTACAGAAAGGGTGGTGGATGCAAGGAACAGCCTCCTGGCAGAGGTGGTGGAAGCTAAAATGGTTATAGGATCTAAGAAAGCATTGGATAGATACAAGGGATCTTGGAAGTAAGGGGGGACAAACACTGAGTATGGTCTCCAGAGCAGCTGTAGGTAGGGAAAATAGAGCAGACTAGATGGGCCATAATGTCCTTCTGTGTTTCTATGTCCCTGATTTTCAGGGTCATCCCTGATTTTTGCCTCAATATTTACCTCTGTTTTTTCTAAAATATGTGTTTCCATGACTGAGCAATAGGGATTGTATGGACAAAATAATGTCAAGCATTAGTGTTACTGACTTGTTCTTCTTCAGAAAATGTTTTTTACACTGAGCCCCTCATTCTACTAGCTTCCTGAGTGAATACCACCAATTTTTTGGATGTGTCCTTGATTTTGGTCTTTTGTCCCTGATTTCTTTAAGCCTTGTCCCTGATTTATGAGGCTAATGGTTGAGAGGTATGGCATGAACCTTAGGAAACAACACCAAGAGGATTAAAGTTTTAATTTCTACAGTATATGGTTCCTATCTTCATGATATCATGAAATACCCTGCATTTTGTTCCCTTTTCACCACATTCGGAGTGGAAGTGGCTTGCATTAAGATAATGAATACTGAAAAGTTATGTATTTTATGTGATGCAAAAGGGTTAGTAAAGGGCTACAAAATTTCTTTATAAACAAATCCCCTGGACCAAATGAGATTTACCCAAGGGTGATGAAAGAGACTAGCCAGGCTTTTGTAAATCCCCTGTTCAACAGTTCTTTAGAAACAAGAGCAGTTCCAAGAGATTTGAGGGTAGCAGATGTGGTACTGCTCCATAAGGGGAGAGGTAGAGAATACTCTGGGAATTATACACCAGTGAGCCTGACTTCCATAGTAAAGAAGGTAATGGAAACAATTGCAAAAGAGCACATATTGGACTTGCTGAAAACAAATGGATTGCAATACCTGAGGTGGCATGGGCTTGTGAGGGGCAGGTCATGTCAAATAAATCTGATTAATTTCTTCCATTTGGTAACAGATGCAATCAATGGAGGACAAGAGATAGATATCCCTAACATGGGTTTCAGTAAGGTCTTTGATTCTGTTCCACAGAAGAGGTTGTAAAGAAGGTGGGGTATTTGGGGCTAGGGTACAAACTATTTAGGTGGATAGAGAAATGCTTGTAGGGCATAATCTGGAAGGTGGTCCTAAATGATAAGTTCTCAGAGATAAAGGAGGTTATTTGTGTTATATTACTGAGGACTGTTCTAGGCCCCTTTAACATGCGCATCGGTAACATAGAGGAAGGGTTACAGGGTGTAGTGCATCTTTTTGTGGATGACACTAAACTCTGTGGTAGGCATGGGTGTCAGAAGCTAGCTGCACACATGGGAATGGAAAGTAGGTGTGAGTGATACTAGTGTACCCCCACCTTTATCAGAATATAAGCAGATGCCCTTTTGAAGCTGACTCCTTTGGCTGAAAATCAAGCACCAGTTTAAGCAAACAATCAGATCTTTTCTTCTTCCACCTCATAGTGCTGCACTGAGTCAAGAAAGAACGTTACATTAACCTCTTTGAAGTCAGCTGGGTTGGAGAGTTAAAAGTCTGAAATTAGCACCATTTTCCTTGAGCGGTTGTGATCCTGGCAAACAATAGTCCCCGGCCCCAGCCAGAGTCACAGCTGACACCAAAGTAATTAATTCTCCTTGCCACAGCTCAGGGCCACATTTATAAATTGAAGAACTGAAGTTAACACTTCCAAGTTCCTAGCAACACCTAATACTTTCAAAATGCTGGGAATATTGTTATCTGGTAGCAGGCTGTGGCACTTCTGCAATGAGAATTGTCCGGTCTGTGCTGCACTTCAAAATAATAGGGGGTATAAGAATAGTAGTCCACATGAGTCCTGGCCCATTATTTGCCACTTACATGCCCTCACAGTTAATGGTTAGTAAATGGTATTTTACTTTGCTGTTAGACTTCTTCTTGGCTCTGACTGTTGTGTCAACTGAACCTCTGAGGACTGTGTGCTGCTGCTGCAGCTTATTGTCATGTGAGAAAAGCTGCTGCCACTTTGACTTTCCTTTGCCTGCTGCTGTTTGAACTCAAGAGAGTAAATCCAAATCCCTTTTTTGTTACTGCTTTGTTGTGAGTATCTAGTTAAAAATAATAACTATATACTAGTATTGACAAGCACCCTGGTCTTCTGGTCACTTAGAGAGACAGGTGGTTTTGAGTGAGTAAGCCTCAGTAACAAAATACAGGTTGAAGCATCTGTCTGTAACTGTACTTGATCATTTCACACTTTCTGTTAGCAAATGCAATGTTCTGCACATGAGAGGATTAATCAAGACATGATGCTGGTAAATGCAACTGCAAAGTTGAATTATGTGGCTATTTGCTGTGTTAATGTCACCTATTACCTACCCAGCTGACTGTGAGCAGATCATGTCTCCACTCTCCAGGGGCCTCTGGGAGCAGGATGGGATCCCAGCTGAGCTGTCAGGGCAGCCTAGATGAAAAGGAGCAAGGAGCAGCAGCTGAAGAGAATGTGGACCCCACCAGAGAGATCAGCATCATGGTCCCCCACAGCCATGGGTGGTGGTGTCCAGAAATGGAGACATTTCCTTTTCACCTCCCTCCTCCTGAGCCATAAGAAGTTGCTGGGGATGTTGTGGAAGACCAGTCTGGCATGTTATGTGAGGAAGGTGGGCTGGGTCTATGAGATCCACATGCCGATCTGGGATCAGAAGCTAAAGCTGGCTGGCAGGATGCTGAGGCTGCTGAGAAACATGAGGTGATCTCACATGGGCTGGGGCGGGACATCAACATGAGACCCTTGTGCTTGCAGCTACAACAAACTGGGTTCAGGAATGAGCCTGAGACATTGGAGGGATGGCTGAGGGAGGTGAGCTGAGCATCCCAGGGAAGCTCTCCAATTCAGGAAAGGGGAGGTCAGACTCCGCTGTACTACTGCCACCTGGGTGACCACAGGTGGCACTGCAAGCAGAGCCATGGCACTGGGGAGGATGCCAACATGCTCTGGCATGCAATGTATACACATGCAGGCACTCATGTCAGGAGGTCTTCTCAGCCTCCTATGGGCTGGAGACATAAAAAGGAAAATACCAGGTGATGTAGGAGGACATCCACCCCTCACCATAGGCCCCACACCATACCAACCATGATGATTTCCTTCAAGACACTGACTGAGTCTTAGTCAGGTTAGAGCCCCCTCCTGATGGCCCCTGTGATAGAGCTGGGTAAGACCCTGTGGAATTTGTTATGCAGAGAGAGTTAAAATCAGCAATCTAGCCTGTCCTCTCTTGTTATGTCACTTATCTATATCTTGACTATCTGATTGCGCAATCAGACTTTTCTTGTGGCACCCAGGAACTGGCCACTCTGATGGTCCCACAATTCCCCCGCTATCTCCATTTCTTCACATGCTGTTTCTATTCTTTCTTTTCCCCTTGCTTCTCTGTGGTGAAAAATATATGCAAATCTTTATGTGGAACTAAGATCCCTTGGTATGCAAATGCATACAGTTATATTGTTGACATGATTACAGACAGCTATTTGGATTTATTTGGAACACAGTAGATTAACCTTGAGGTGCATTTTGACCTTCACAAGCTTGTTTGCAGAATTATCAGAAGGAAATCAGCCCTGGGACAGGGTGTCTTAATTGGTTGTACCTCTTAAGAAGACTAATATACTCTTCAGGCTGGTCACAGGAAAGAAACTAACAAAGTCTTAATACATTTTGTGGAACACAGGTGGTGTAATTTACAAGAACAGGATACATAATTTAATTGCCAGGAGAAAACATTGAAGGACTTCTGTTTGAACTGCCTATATCAAGAGCTAGCCTGCACAATTTTATTTTTTTATTATATTGTTATTGATAAAAATAAAATGCTACTTGCAAATGTTATCACTTCTCCTGATTTACTTATGCATTCTGACCTATGCCTTGATGACAGGCCCACCCTGGGGATAGGCCAGGGTTTATGTAGAAGGAGAGTAGCCATTTTGTTTGAAGCAGTAGGGGCTTCTGTTTGCTGGTAGGTTTCTGGCTGCTTGTAATTGGTTGAGTCTTACCTTAAGCAGCAGGAAGTGCAGGTATCACAGTACAAAGGATTAGCTTTATTTAAATTGCTTCTTGTTTTCCTAACTGAAATTCAGTGTGCTTTAGCCATTTTGTTTGGGCAGCAGTAGGGGCTTCTGTTTGCTGGAATATTTCTGGCTGTTTGTCATTGGCTGAGTTTGTACCTTAAGCAGCAGAAAGTGCAGGTATCACATTACAGAGAATATAGACAATAGTGGGCTGATTGTTTTATCTCTTCAGGGGTACTCGTAGATCAGAAGCACCACCCTCCCTCCCTACCCCACACACCTCGGCTCATCAATCTTTGTATGCCTTTGATAGAGCGGCACTTCCTGCCACTACACAGGACGACACTCATCAAGGGGAGTTAAAACAGCCTCTCAGATACTGGTAATCTAGCAGAGCAATTGAAGGGTATCCCATTCATAAGCAAGTCCTTGCAAAAGGGGCAGAAAAAAGCGGCTCAGAGATGGATATATTGGAAAGAAAGAGAGCGAAAAGGGCAGAGAGACAAAGAAAAAAAAAGAAAAAATACTTTTGGAAATTGGATTTATATTAGAGAGCTAATCAGAGAACACAGGGTAAAATAGTTATCAGCTGGAGGGATAGATATCAAAAAGGAGGAGATAGATACCAATGCAGGAAGATGCAGGGAGTGAAGCAATGTAGTGAGTGTGGAGCAGCAGTATTCAGGAGAATGTTCTGGGTGCTGTAGTGCTGCCCCATATGCAGGCACCTCTCTGGGCTGGCCAGTCTTCAGGCTGAGCTGGCAGGAGTACTGGCAACCATTGCTCCCACCCAGAGACCACCATGTCATCAGTCACTGCCACAAAGGTTACCCAGGCAGGGGGATGGATGGACTACAGTGGGCTCAGGGAGACTGAGGGAGGTACAACAAAAGCACATTCCCCACCCGGTCACACTCAATAACTCATAGGCTGTTTTCGAGGAATGGGACTGTCCCATATGGGAACCTGAGGTTGTGACAAGGCAGGGTGGGTGGGTCCTCCAGGAGGGAGATCCAGGGGTGGGAGGCAAAGGTCCCCAGAGGAGGAGGAAGTTACTACTGGTGTGGGACTCAGTTGTTAGTGTAATGGAGTTGGGCACAGGTGACAAGTTAGAAAGGGAGGTAAAGTGTCTTCCAGGGGGGTGCAGGTCAGAGGAAGGATAAGCGGATCCAGAGGATTGCTAAAGCAATTAATTGCAAGGAGGGGGGCTGCAGGTCATTGTCCACCTGGGGACAAATGACCTAGCTGGGAAGGAGGTGGATTTGGGCAGGTATAGGAAGACTTCAGGGTGTTAGGAAGGTGCCTTGGAGAAGTGTTGAGCTCCATAACTTTCTCAGAGATGCTGCCGCTCCACTGTAGGGGGAGGATAGGAATCTATGCATCAGAAGCTTCAACACTTGGTTGAAGGGCTGGTACAGTAAACAGGGTTTTGGCTTCTTTGGAGACTGGGGACCCACTTGGAATGATGCAAATCTGTACAAGGGTGACAGCCTGCATCCATCTGAGAAGGGAACAGCAGTTCTTAATGAAAAGCTTGGATGCTTCCTTACCAAGCATTTAAACTGGGGTGGGGGATGGCAACAGGGAGTCTCAAGCAGCCTACCACCACAGGATAGAACAGACAGAAAGAGAAATCTAATAGGTAAAATGGTAACAGACACACCTAATCATGTCCTGAAGGATATGGCAGACAAAAGGAGGCAGCAAGAGAAGGAAGTCAGAGTTAGAGGAAAGAAACCAATGGGCAGTCATGGGAACAGAAGGTTGACAGACAGCAACACATGGAAGGCAATGTATACAAATACCCACAGTCTGGGTAATAAAATCTCAGACCTGGCAGCAATGATGGCAGAGATGGACCTGGACATAGTGGCAATAGCAGAAACATGGTACACTGGAAAACACAGATGGGAGGTAAGTGTACCAGGTTATGCACTGTTCAGAAGGAATAGGGAGGGTAAAAAAGGGGGAAGGGTAGCTCTATACATCAGGGAAGACATAAAAGCTACTGTGATACAGGGTAGATGGGGGGAGGCAGAGGCACTGTGAGTCACCCTTGAGTCAGGCAATGGCAAAGTAATTTGAACAGGGTGATCTATAGACCCCCCAGCTCAGAGTGAGTAGGTGGACAAGCTGATAGTGGAGGAAATACATGAGATGGCAACAAAAGGGGAGGTGCTGCTGCTGAGTGATTTCAATATGCCAGATGTGGATTGGCCCATCCTAGTGGTGGCCACATCTAGGATATGAGACATCTTGGACTCCTTGCAGGGGACAGGCCTCAGGCAGTTAGTGAAAGAACCCACCAAGGACATGACCATTCTGGATCTAGTCCAAACCAATGGGGACAGAATCACAGAAGTACAAGTGAAAGGTCACCTCGGGCCAGTGACCACCACACAGTGTGGTATAACATAGGTACAGGGTCACAGTCCAGCCACACAAAGTCAAGGGTCTTAGATTTCAGGAGTGCAGACTTTACTAGAATGGGACTGGCTATCAAAGAAGACCTGGAAAGGAGAGAGGCAGGTGGGGGGAGGGTTGTGGATCATAAAAGGAGCCATAGTGGAGGTAACAAACCAATGAATTAGACTCATAAACAAATGGAAAAGAAGGAAGAAAAAACTATGTTTCTCAAGAGGGTTAGCATAGAAGGTTAGGACCAAGAGGGTGGTGTTCAGAAAGTATAAGGGGACACAGAAGGAAGAGGACAGGGTGATGTACCTGAATTATCTGAAGGAAGCAGGGAAAGCTGTTAGTAGTGCAAAGGCACAAACAGAGGAAAGACTGGCACAGACAGTGAAGAGAGGGAATAAAACATTCTATAGGTACATCAGTGAAAGAAGGAAGTCTAAGGGGTTTCAAGGCTTAGAGGGAAAGGGGGGGTGTGTGTGTGTAGTGGGGGACCAGGAAAAGGCACCAATGCTGAACAGATACTTCTGTTCGGTATTCATTGAGGAAGAGGAGAGGCAGGGACCACAGCTAGGTACCAAAAACAAAGTAGGGAGGGAGGTGGACACCAGTCCATTTATAGAAGGTAGAGTCCTAGAGGAGCTCACAAAGCTAAAGGTAGACAAAGCAGTGAGACCAGATGGCATACATCCCAGGATATTGAGAGAACTAAGGATGGAGCTAGGAACACCACTGGCGGCTATGTTTAGTGAGTCACTCAGCCCCCCCTACACAAAAGTGGTAGCAGGCAATAGACAGCAAATTACAGGCAGGATAGACTCATCTCAATAGTAGGGAAAATAATGGAGGCATTACTAAAGGAAAGGATTGTGGAACATTTGGAATCCACCAGAGTGCAGGACCGGAGGCTGTGTGGATTCACTGCAGGAAGATCATGTCAAACAAATCTAATAGACTTTTTTGACTGGGTGACAAAGGAGGTGGACCAGAGAGCAGTGGGTTTTGCTTACCTTGATTTGAGCAAGGCCTTCGACATCATTCCACATAGTAGACTATTGAACAAGATGGGAAGCCTGGGTATAGAACACAAGGCAGTAAAATGGGTTAAAAACTGGTTAGAGGATAGAAAGCAGAGGGTGGTGGTAAATGGGATCCAGTCCGAGGAAAGGGGAGTGACCAGTGAGATTCCTCAGGGATCTGTCCTGGAGCCAGTCCTTTTTAATGTTTTCATTAGTGATATTGCAGAGGGGCTGGAAGGGAAGGTTTGCCTGTTTGAGGATGACACTAAGATCTGCAACAGGGCAGACACTCCTGATGGGGTGGAGAGAATGAGGGGTGACCTTGAAAACTGGAAAAATGGTCCAAAGAGTGGCAACTGAGGTTTAGTGCAAGGAAGTGCAAAATCATGTACCTGGGCAGCAGAAACCCTGAGGAGAGCTACAGGATGGGGAGAGTTACTCAGAGTCACCAGAGAAGAATGAGATTTGGGGATTATTATCTCAGATGTCCTAAAGGCAACCAAACAGAGTACAAAGGCTGTAGGGAGGGCCAGTGGCATGTTGGGGTGCATAGGAAGGAGCATCACTAGCCGAAGAAGAGAGGTGGTGATATCACTATACAAAACACTGGTGAAGCCTCATCTGGAATACTGTGTACAGTTCTGGAGACCGCATCTTTGGAAGGACATAGACTGGGTGGAGGTGGTCCAGATAAGAGTGACAAAGATGGTGCAGGGCTTACTCCAGAAGACATGGGGGAGAGATTGAAAGACCTCAATATGTATACACTCCAACAAAGGAGGGAATGGGGGGATATGATAGAAACTTTAAAGTATCTTAGGGGCATAAACAAGGTGCAAGGGGGAGACACCTTTCAATATTGGAGGGGGCACAAGAACAAGGGAGCAGTATATAAGATTGGAAGGGGGCAGGATAAGGGGAAATGTGAGGAAGTTCTTTTTCACAGAAAGGGTGGTGGATGCATGGAATAACCTACCCCAGGAGGTAGTGGGAGCATCAACAGTGGGAGGACTTAAATATGCATGGGATAAGCATAAGGGAACCCTAGAGGTGGGAAGAAAAGGCTAAAGCCAATGACCAGATAGGGACACTGGCTGCCAATTAATGTAGGAAAATTGGGCAGACTGGATGGGCCTGGTGGTCCATATCTGCTGACAATCTCTATGTTTCTATGAGATGTACATCCCAGGGAAGGTGGGTGATGGTGCTGGGTGAGTGGGTGGACAGGCAAGCGGAATCACCAGCTGAAGCTGCTGTAAAAGATGAGGCAATCTCACATGGGCTGGGGGCTGGGGACTGGGACATCAACATGCGCTCTCTGTCATAAATAAACCCTTGACTTTAACTTCATAACCCTAAAATATTCTGTCGTTCATATCCATAGTTTCAGAAGTATTTAATAACAGCATTAACGCAACCAGTTTCATTTTAATCATCCAGAGGAGCAGAATAACAGCAGGTTTGTGAAACCCTGGCATGTCATTGTACCCCTAACAAATTAGATAGATGGATTCCAGCACAATTCTTGAAGCACTTCAAAAAGAGAGACATGTCCATATGGAGTTTTTTTTTAAGACTGCAAGGTAAAACAAACATTTTAAAAAGGTTGGAATACTGTACCTGTGTCTTATTTTCAAGATGGTTTCCATGGGCACAGTAACAGAATGAACAATCATTTGTCAATGCTGAAAGTTGTCTTACTGGCATTGGCATTGGTAGTGCAGGAGTTAGAGAGAGGCATAATATAGGAATGGCAGTGAAGTATTGAACTGACACCAACCCACCCCCACCCTGCAGAGACTGACAGGCACTGGGGTGTGCCTTTGGGTCATCGGCCATAACGCTCACACCATTTCACTTCATCCTACCCTGCAGACACCGACAAGTGTTGCGGTGTGCCTTGGGGTCTTTGGGCCTTACACTCATCGCATTCCATAAGGAAATATGCTCAGATGGATGCAGTATAAGAGAATGGGGTGAACTTTGGGGCCGAAGACTTCAAGGAACACCTTGATGCCTGTCACTGGCTGCAGGTTGGGGGTGGAATAGCTTGTGTATTACAGCCAATGATCCCAAATCACACCTCTGATGCCTGTCAGTCTCTATAGGGTGGGGCATTATGGTTGGAAACCCTAATGCCCCAGGCATTTGTTGGTATTTTCACTCAAAATTTTCAACATGAGCGTTTTGTGATCTCACCTCATGAACAGTGGCACTATCAGTTTGTTAGCCAAAAGGTGATTTTGCACAGCGACTGAGCCATTTGGCATCACAGGTGCAAAAACACATTTTGGGTAGAATGTGAAATGTGACAGCTGTATTGTTCATGAGGAGGTGTAAAAAAATGACAATGGTGAAAATCTGGAGTGAAAATATGAAAAATTGAAGTCACAAGTGTGCGTAGAAACTGTGCAATGCTTGACCATAACGCAATTATTTTGGGGATTTTTTTTTACCAGATCTTCAACATAGGCATTTTTGGACCTCCGCTCATGAACAGTGGCACTGTGATTTTGTTAATCTGTTCAGAAAGTTGATTTCCCACAGCGACTGCGCCATTGTGTGCCAGATGTATGAAAATACATTTTGGGCAGGATGTGAAAAATGACAGCTGTACTGTTCATAAGGAGGTGTGAAAAAATAGGAATGTTGAAGATCTGGAGTGAAAATATTAAAAACTGTCGAAGTTACGAGTGTAGTGGAAACTACAAAATGCACACTCATACTTGTAATTATTATAGGAATTTTTTCACCAGATTTGCAACATGGGCTTTTTGGGACCCCACCTCATGAACAGTGGCACTGTCATTTTGTTAATCAGTCCCAAAAGGTGATTCCATGCACTGACTGTGAAATCACCTTTCATGACTGAATAACAAGATGACAGAGCATATTTTCATGAGGTGGGGTCCCAACAACTCCATGCTGAAAATTTGGAGCCAAAAGTAAAAAAAAAATGGCTGAGATATCCACTTAAGTTGAACCCCTTCCCCCATTGATGCCATTAGATAGCTTACCACCATTTCTTCATTTTGCAGTTTGGCTTTGAAGAGTCCAGATGTGTCTTGCTCCACAGACGATCACAGTGCTGGACCTCTGGAGGTAGGTCAGTATGGGATGAGGGGTAGTGTGGGGAGGTAGAGTGCTCAGAGGGTGGGTGTGGGTTGGGGGAGGTGGCACCAGTGTCTATGAGGGACCGTTTTCTTTTTCATAGGGAAAAACAAAAAATGGACATCTAAGGATGGTTTTCTTTCTTTACAGATGAACTAAAAAAAAATTGGGCACACTGGGGTGGGCACCCAGTGTGCCCCATAAGTTTCTGCGGGAATGTTGGGTACACTGTGGTGGGCTCCCAGTGTGTCCCATGAGTTTTATTTGGGGAAGGAATGTTGGGTATACTGGGGTGAGCTCCCAGTGTGCTCCATGAGTTTTGGGGGATGTTAGGCACACTGGGTGGGCTCCCAGTGTGCCCCATGAGTTTGGGTGGCTGATGCCAACAGGGATTGGGCCCTGTCGGCAAAGAAAGTGTGTGTTTGTGTGTGGGGGGGGACTGATGTTGATGAGGATTGGGCGCCGTCAGCAAAGAAAGTGTGTGGGGTGGGGGAACATGCTGACTTGGGGGATTGGCTACCCTCAATGTCGGTATGGGGTTTGTGTGTCGCAGACAGTAGGAGCCACCATGTTTACTAAAATGTTTCACAAGGAAAGACACATGGGGAGGCGTGTCATCTGCCACTGCATGACAAGCTTGTCTCTGATTGCAGCAGCAGATTTCTTTCAACTTGGTGACACTTTCCATAATTTCTGCATCAGTGCTATCATGCTCACTAATTGGGGAATGAGGGACACACCTACTAAAGCATGCCCTGCATTCGCCAACACTGACACACCTCTCAATATGGTACTACTGCAAGATTTTGCTTGCGCCTGCATGCAAGACAACATAAAAATGTGTCTTGAAATGAATGCTTACTAACAAACCCACTTTTCAGGACATGGCTTAAAATGTATTCATCCTCCTACTGCAATCCAGTGTGGCCCATCTTCTGTGAAGTGAAATAACAGGGAGTAGTCTTCTCCAGACAAAGCCTCCCTATATCCAAACCACCTCTGGAGATAACAGGATGGATTTTCAAAGTGTGGCACTGGGCTTGCATCAAACACTGCACCACAACACCTTGAATCTGGCAGTGCATCAAATACTTTTGCCACAACTTCATCTGATTTTAGTAGGTCAGACACAGTTGTGACAGTTTACCCGATTTACAGTAGCTTGTGCCAAATTTTTGGCACAAGCACCATAAAAAGAGTCCCTAGGATTGACAGAAGCTAGACCAAAAAAAGCTGATCTAGTCTGTGGTAATTGCAGCACGGGATAGAAAGTCCTGTTAAATGACCCACTCACGAAACAAAGTAGTCAGCTTTTATCACATTTTATTATGCTGCAGTTAGTGACAGTCCTGTTCAAAAGTTGTCTTGCCAACATTTTAAAAGAAAAACGTTTTTTCTCAGGGTAAACAGCTACTACAAAATTAATTATGCACAAGTTAGAACATTTTATAGCTTCAGTGGTGTTTTTTTTCCATGCATCTAAAATCCAAAATCCTATATTTCCTTTACAATATTGAATTGCATAATCATTTCTGGCAAGAATCTCTGATGCTATGCTACAGTAGTGCTCCCTGGACATGCCATGTAAGTATAATTAATTATTTTTATATTGCAGCAAACTCAAACAACACATTTCACAACACTGACCCACCTGGTAGTCCCACTATACTAGTCCTCAGCCTTCCTCAGATACTAAAGTGATATTCTACATGTGGCACAGTGAAACAATCTTTTCATAAAATATGAAAGTAACTCAAAAAAGATATTTCATACCTACCCTAATGGTTTCAGTTCTTCAGACTCTATCACAATTCTTTTTTAAAAATTCATTAATTTCCAAATAATTGTAAAAAGTACATAGCTATACCACGTCGAATAGCACAACACAAGCACTCAAACAATTCCTTACGTTGTACAGTATATACCTGTTTCCAGCTTGTTGCCAAAGCTATGTGTTAAAAACACTAATGCTATTAATTGCAGCATGGGATAGAAAATCCTGTTAAATGACTCACTCACCAAACAAAGTAGTCAGTTTTTATCACAATTTATTATGCTGCAATTGGCGACAGTACTGATAAAAGCTGTTTAATGACTCACTCACCAAATTCTTGCTTGATGTACCATTGTTATCTTACCTATATCTATGTTTATTTCAAGTAATTACTAAATGCTTACCAAACTTTGTTGGTACTGTTTGTTGTATTATCATTACGTGTTTGACGTGGAAACTTTGTAAATGAGCTGTCTCAGTTCAAAGGTGTACTTCCAAATAAATAAATATTAATTACATTAATAAGTGATTTTAAAGCAGACTGAGCATAAGTTTTTCAATAAACAGTCTTTATACTATATTTACATAATAACAAACCATACTTTTTTCATATTATGCTACATAACACTGTTCAGATATCCATCTTAAAGCAGCAGTACTACAAAAAAATTGTGCTTTATTGACAGTTTATTCCCTGTGCTCTGCTGATCATATACCTGGTACTCTTTCCCACTGACATTGGACTACCACCGAGTAATTTGCTCAGTTATCCTCTGCTTTGTTTTGCATTTCTGCCACCAAGCATGTTGCATTGGAACCCCCTCTGCTGCCAACTGCATATGTATATGACTTGCAGGGACATTGGGAATGGTCAGCAGAGGGTCCCACTGCTGTAGTCAAAAGATGTGATGTGACCTGAAGGAAAAGTGCAGCTGAAAATTAGTCAGCAGCCATATTTATTATAGCACCACAACAATTCAAATAAATTGCAAATATCTAAAAAACTAAAGATGACTGAAAAAAAATATTTACAGGTAAGGAAACTGGAACTTTGGCTGCATGTTTACAGCCAAAAAGCAGAATTTTGATAGATCACTTCCTGATTTGGTAGTACTGCTGCTTTAAAAAAATGCATATCTCTGCTGTCTTATGAACATATGGTACCAAAAATGTCTACATATGATAACTGCACCTTTTGTAGTAAGCAACTAGAGCCTTGTTGGCTTTTTCCAGAGACCAAGGGCCCAATTCTCAAAAGACTTAGATTGACGCAGGGCACTTGTGTCAGAAGATATTGACACAAGAGTGACTTGTGTCACAACTTGTGTTAGTTGTGATTTTCTAATGCAGCTGCATCAAATCTTGATGTAGCTGTGCCAAAGTCCCTTTGCACCAAGGTTGTGTTCAGCAACCAGATACACCAGCTCACAAGGGGCTTGTACAATGGCAGGGCTGCCACATCCACTTTTTGAGGATTTTATAAGCCCTGCCATGGACACAGCGAAGGCATCACTTAGACCATCCAGGAGGTGGTCTAAGTGGCTTGCCCCAGTGGGATAGGGTTGGCCAATGGGCTTCCAGGGACTGAAGGGGCATGGAAGGTGGCAAAGGTAGTCATTGAGACAGCAGAGCATTAATGGGAGTGCTGTGACACCTGGTGGGGTACATTTGCAATTGTATGTATGTGTGTATTGTACTATACTATGCATTATACTGTGGGGAGCTGTCCAGGGACAGAACGTGATATGGCACCAGGAGGACACAGCCCTGGCAGCTGCACATTT
Organism: Neoceratodus forsteri; assembly: GCA_016271365.2. Taxonomy (NCBI): domain Eukaryota; kingdom Metazoa; phylum Chordata; order Ceratodontiformes; family Ceratodontidae; genus Neoceratodus; species Neoceratodus forsteri. The sequence goes on from CM057456.1 coordinate 1,093,432,631, forward strand.
TGTCCCTGCCCCCCCCATTCAGAATAATGCATATTACAGTACCATATGCAAAATATATACAATTGCAAACACACCCCGGTGGGTTCCACAGCAATCCCATTAATGCACAGATGGTCTGATGAAGAGGTCCACCCAAAACATCACCATGTACCGTTGCTTCATAGGCACTCACTGTTAGCAGTCAGAGCTGTTTGCTGGATGCTGTCTGTCTTTGAACTTTCAACACCGTCACAGTGAAGTTTTTCCTTGTGGTTACAAACCATCTTTCTTTATGGATTACTAAAGGCATTCTTTGCACCTTAGTAATGTGAAAGTGGGACCAGAGCTTCTTTGAGCACAGATAAGTGTTGTTCTATTTTGAACCATATGCGGTGAATTTTGGCTGGCCATGAGATGAGAGCTCCAATCATATTGATATGGAGTCTGCTGGTGTTTTATGCTGCAGTTCTGTTAGTGGATACTATGTGTGAGGGTAACGTCTGTCCCAGTTTAATCCCCGCTGAATAGACCCATGTGAGGTGGTCCAAGGGAGGTGGTGGGTGAGATGACAGTTGGGGGGGGTTCATGAGGGCCTGGGATAGCCACAGGGAATTTTTGAAGCAGGGGGGAAGGACTAGAACAAAGGCCTAGGGGAATCCTAGGCACTCTGGACAGACTGGGTGGGCCTGGCGGTCCTTTTCTGCCATCATATTCCTATGTTCCTATGTGGAGCCTCTGAGCATTTTGACTTTAAGCTCGGAAGAAAAGAGCTTGCACACCAATGAGACTTATACCATATAGCATATGAGCATGTGAACTAAATCTGTGTATCCATGGTGCTGATCTGGGATCAAAAACTTGAGAAATGTGTGTTATTTGAGGCTTTCATCTCTTAGTCTAGCAAGCAAATTTTGCATGCTGGTTTAAACTGTTTATCACTAAAGTAACTCATCTGGACCTGTTTCCCATTGTAACTGTGGCACAGGTGAATTTCGCCCATCTATTTATATTTATTAAATACTCACTGGGGTTTGGTTTTCTGTGAACTCTATTTATGCGCCTGTACTTTATTCTATGTGCCTCATGATATAAATCATTGTGCTAATAGTCATTGCAGGGGTGGTCAGTGTTTAAGAAAAGATACTGTATTCTTTTCAAGTGGACAAACTGATAAAGCAAAGTTTTTTCAGTTGAGAATATTTAAATGAAACAAAGCAAGTAAAATATATTGTATATTAAATATTTTATATTAAAACTATTCCCAGTCTGGTGCTGGCATTCCTTCAGGTAGTTGGAGTAGTGAGGTACCTGATCCCTGTTAACTCTGGAACCACATGATATTTTTTCACCAAACTTTAGAAAGGCACACCCTTGGCATGGGCCCTTTCAACCCTGAAAATTTCATGGAAAAATTCCACACCATCTAGACTGTAGGTGAGAGCACAAAATGCACAGCATGAAGTATAGGTAAAAGAAACATGGTTTTCCCCATTTTGTGGTGCTCTGCATCTCAAAAACCAAACAAGATGCCGTCTCAAAACTTTTCAGGTTTTGAGACTCTGACAGCCTGACTGCGCATGCCAAATTTTGGGCTATTGTGACAAACAATGCAAAGTTATTAAGGTGCAAAAATTGGCATTTAACATTAAACAGTCTATTTACCCTATAGGTGATATATGTGTGTGTGTATGTGTGTATGAAGATTCAGATATCAAGCTTTAAAGTGGGATGAACTATACGTAGACAAACATTTAGAAATTTTTAAACTAAATTTGGCAAGTACATAAACTGCAAAGTTATAGATGCCTGTAACTTTTAAATTAGAAAGTGCAATGTCACTAAGTGTGGCAGGTATATAGACCCCAGAATGGAGGCAATGTTCCGCAGCTTTTACATTTTTTGCTTAATTGATGCCTTTATTATAAGCAGCCAGACTTTGCAACATAACATCAATGCTTAAAGCAACAGTGCAACAATTTCTTTTTCCAAAAAGCTAGTTTCAGCTACAATTAATAAAAATGTTAGCACCCTTATGAAATCAACTTTTCTATGTACCTCCTTTGCTGCACACTATCATTTTTTTTATTTACTCTACCCTAATCCTTGCCAAGTTGATATTGTCATTTGCATGCTAATTCTGGCAGCTATCTTTTTTCATGAGAAGAAAACTAAATTAAAACATTTATAAAATACTCTAATGTTAGTGGAACTGGAAAATCTGAACACAAAGTAAAACTGAAAGATGCCTGGAATCTTCTACAGTGAAAGAAGACAGGGTCAGTTAGTTGCCCAAGTTTGTTCCACTGCTGCTTTAAAATAGTATTCATGATTTTTTGTGAAAACTGTAGAATTTTGTGATAATTTTGTGAAAGCTATATCCATGAATTTCACCAAGACATATACCTGACCTGCTAAATTGGAGAAAGTAGAAGTCTGAGTAGTGTAGTAATAAGGTTGGATTCATAGGGAACTCCATTGTAAATGTACCTGGAAAATTGGTAGGGAAGTTCAGGAACATGATCTAGTTTAGATTAGGGGATATACCTATCTCCCATATAGGCCAAATGAAGGTTATCCATAGCCAAGCACTGCAGCTAGAGAGTTGAGATGGCTGGGATCTACATCATGATAGGGGGTGCAAGGTTTGAGGATATGATGAGATTATTTCTTAAATTAGGGGTATTTCTTAATGGCAAAAACAACCAGAGGGATTTTCTCCAAGGTCCTCATGACCCTGGAACATGTGAGGTATTACAGTGACAGAAATTAGACAAATTAAGTTTTATTGAGATTCTGTTGAAGGAGGGAGGGTCTTCTTTTTCTGGATAGCTAGAGGGCATTCGGGGGGCAAGGAATTCCTGCTTACTTGGGATGGGCTGCAGTTGTGCCAAGAGGTAGGGGGTACTGATTATGTCAAGGGACTGGGCAGTCACAGCAATTTGAAACAAAGGATATGGATACCTGTCTTGTTTTTAATAGATATACCGTTCCACGTAGGAGGCTAGTAAGCAAGCTGGATAGGTTAGGAATTGGTCCAAGGGTGGTAAACTGGCTAAAAAATTGGTTAGAAGATAGGCGACAGAGAGTGGTGGTAAATGGAGTGCACTCTGAGGAGGGGAGGGTGACCAGCAGATTGTCTCAGGGATCAGTGCTGGGACTGGTCTTTATAAGAGACATTGCAGAGGAGCTGAAGGGGAAAGTCTGCCTCTTTTCAGATGACACCAAAATCTGCAGTAGGGTGGACACTCCGGGAAGGGGTGGAAAGGATGATCAGAGATCTAAGAAAACATGAGGAGTTGTCAATGGTATGGCAACTGGGTTTCAATGTGAAAAAGTGCAAAATAATGCACTTAGGGCACAGAAACTCAGAGGCAGAGCTCAGAATGGATGGAGACCACACTTGGATTACTTTGCCCAGTTTTGGTCACCTTATAACAAGACTGAGATTAAAACCTTGGAGGGGGTTCGGCACAGGGCAGCTAAGATGATAGCAGGCATGAAAGCACTATAGTATATGGAGAGGTTGTACAGACTTGTGCTGCATTTTCTAGAGTATTGCAGATTGACAGGAGACGTATGTCTGGTTTCTGGGGCTTTCAATAACCATGACTTGTGGGACTGTTCAGTGCTGGAGACAAGAAATGTACAAAGCGATACTAGATCCCATATGCTACAACTCAAAGGGGAAACTAACCATTCAAAAAACAGCCTGTCTCTAGAAGTAGTGGGTAGCAGGAACGTGGACAATTTCAAGATTAAATTGGACAGTTATTTAGAATTGACCAAAATAAGAGGATATAACCTTTGAGATAAAGGCGAGCAATAAATGGGCAAGTTGCCTAACACTGCTCATAAATGACCTATGAGACGTACGAGTATTATTGATGACCACCGAGCAAGAGAGGGATCTGGGGTGATCAGATCAGATGACCTAAAGGTGGCCAGGCAATGTGGGGTACATAGAAAGGGGCATCACCAGCACAAAGAGGGAGGCGGTGTTGCCTCTGTATAGCTGGTAAGACCGTACCTAGAATACTGTGTCCAGTTCTGGAGACCATGGGGCAGATTTTTGAAACACCAGAAAGTCCCTGGTGCACCACACATATGGTGCATGGGGCTTGCGGCAGTCTTCAGCTAGCAAGCATGATTTTCAATCCCTTGCACCACTCACTGCACCTTAGATCACATTTTTGTGGTCTAGCATGTGCCACTCCTTGGGGCCTTTGTTACAGAGCTTGTGCCAAATATGTTCATGGAAGCTGCTGTAAATCATGGAAACTGTCACAAATAAGATTGGAAAATTGGGTGCAGTTGTGGCAAAGGGGTTTGGTGCACTGCCAAAACTTAAGTCCTGTGGTGGAGGGCTTGACACAAGCCCTGTGCCACCTTTTGAAAATTCAGCTCCATATCTCTGGAAGGACATAGACAGAGTGGAGGCAGTCCAGAGGTGGGGAACAAAAGTGGTGCAGAGGCTGCATCAAAAGCCCTATGAGGAGAGACTAAAGGAACTGCTGGTCAAGCTAAGAGAAAAAAGGAGGACAGGTAATCACCCAGGAAGGAACTACAGGACTGAGAACAGCTGAGCTCAGCTTCTCAGATGCAGTGGTGATAAGTGCTTCATGAAAGTTAGATTCCACAAGTGAAATTCTGATTGTATTATGTAACATAGTACCGTCAATGACTGAGAAAATGTTGCCAATTAGTATGTCATGGTATTTCCACTGTATATTTTAAACTAGTTAACCAATTTTCTCCAGCTTTGTTAAATTCCAGGATCCATTTAAATTAGGTATGCTTGCCAAATTTCTGATCTATTTCTGCAGTAGCAGGAAGTTGCAAACATCCACATTTTTAGAAAGTTTTAACAGAATATCACAAATAATTAAATATTACAATTATGAACCCCGAAATTTAAACATTAATGAACATCTCTCAATATTTAGGAGTTTCTATGAACCTTCCAAGAAATGTATGCATGTTAATTTTCAAATATCTCACTCTATAGGTGGCTGAGTTACAAGCAGAGAACTATTTTGCCCAACTTTTCTCCCCAAAAATGATAGACTTTGAACCCTTATAGGTTCGTAACTACTCAGCCAAGTATCATATATGGTACGTCCTATAGACAGCCAACAAGTAAGTATGCCAGTGGCCTGCTGTCTGTCTTAACAGGCAGTTGGGTTATGACTAAATGACTGTATGACTTTAATAGTTTGTGAAATTCTGCAAAATTCCATTAAATTGGAATTTGCTAGTTGCACCCAGCCCTATGCAACACTGTTATGCTTGTCCATGAAGGATCAGGAGTGGCCTGAATTGTCTTCGTGACAGTACAGTATTTGAGTGCCCAGCACCCAGGGTCAGCTCCAAAAGAATGTTCAGTTCTTCAGGGAACATAATTACTGAAAAATACACAAATCTGATACCAAAAAAGGTGGAGATGCTCACATACATGAAAATGAATTGCCACCGAATCCCACATAATACCATCACATCTCTGCAGTCACAGACTAACAAACAGTTGGTAGCAGAGTTCCTACCTGAATTCTAATCTGTTTGAATTCAGACATTGAGACTGGAAAGAGGCAAATCAAATATGAAGACCAAGACAAAAAAGGCAAATGTGGCAATAATAGAGATGGCACTACTTAATCTATTGGACAGCTTTCTAAAAACATAGCAGAAGACAACAAATAGGGCTGAAAACAGTATGTGCTGAGCCACCGCTCGAACCAAGGATGGGAAAACAAAGAAACCCAGACACCCACTCCAAGGATCAAAGCATAGTCACTGTGCAAAAACATTATGGGCCCCATTTTCAGAGCCAGACGGTTGCTCACACAACTAGGTGCGCTGCACGCAAAAACAAGGCTGACTGGCTCAGGCACCATGTTCAAATGGATAGCACAATCCTTACTGACCATGCTAACCATTTGAATATTGAACTCTGGTAGTGCAGCCCACAGCAATAATGCACCATGTTTGGTGCAGCACAACCAGAGGGTGAGACTGAAGACCACCCATAGGGATAAAACGTGGCACACACTGGTGAGTGCCACAGCCCCTATGGGCAATATTCAGCCCAAACATGTAAATGAGCCCATTGGGCATGAAGGGCACTAAGGGACCATCTGCAAGCCCATTATGGGCTTATCTGCATGTGAGCGCCCGTCCCTAGTGCGCAGGGCCAGTTCCCCCCCTGCTCCGATCCCTGTCCCCATACATGAATAAAAATATTGGTGGTTTAGCAGTCCCTCCCCTACACCAATCTCCCTCCCCATACATAAATATGAAATTCGGTGGTTCAGCGGTCCCTCTCCCTCCTCATTCCCCGGTCGCCACATCGTTTCATATAAATAAGTCCTGGTGGTCCAGTGGTCCAGTGGTCCCTCCCCATTCTCCAGTTGCTGCCCCGTTTTATATAAATAAATAAATCCTGTTGGCTCAGTGATCCCTCCTCTGTTCCCCGATCACATGCCATTACATACAGTATAAATAATTTCTAGTGGTCCAGTGGTCCTCCCCTCCCTGGTCACCACCCCATTTCATATAAGGCTATGTCCTTGAAAAACTTGTGCCAATGGAATGGAAATGTTAAGAGTGTGATATAAAGTGAGGAAAAAACTAAAAAATAATATTTGAAATGCTATTTTAATGCTTTGTATGTGTAGAGATACATATAATAAAATCGTGGTCCGCAGCTGCCTGGAATTTCTTTTTTTGTTGTCCAACACAATTTTCTTGCAGTTTTATTGGTCCTAAACTGTGACATGGAAAGTCTATAGGTTTTAGTTGTATGTTTTCTGTCAATTCTGCCATTTTTCTGTTTAAATAAAGTATGCTTTCAACAATCAAGATGTTGTCCTGTAGTTCTGTTACCCTACCTGTGTTGTTTACCCCGTTATTTTTATAGTTTGAAGCACCTCCAAAATGTGTTCTGAATGTACTAGTTGGTGTCCTCGGCTTGTACAGTTAGAACATTGCCAATTATTTTTTAACATGTACATCCCTTTTTTTTATGCTCCTATGTGTTACCAGTGCTGCCCTTGCTATATTGCCAGGTAATACATCCTGCCTGCTCTTTATCATTTGAATCAGGTCACCTTTTTCAACCCTTCCAACCAATGGTGTTCATACTCCTATTAGGCACATTCAGAATGCCCTCTCCCCCCAATTGGTTGCCCAATTCTTTTGGGATTCCAGTTTTCCCTGTGACATAGGTTGCCAGTGGGAGGTGTAAAATCTGCTGCACATAAGTGTTTGCCCCCTTTCTTGCTGTTTTTTGTACAGCAGAAAGTGTTGGTGTCTGTTTGGAGCAGCCATTGTGCATTCAGAACAAGGAAGAGCCCCAGTCATTCAAAGTGCACTCAGAGTGCCAACAGGTAAGGTTCTGATCAGGTCTGCCAGTTTTAGGGACAGGGGATGATTGTGCAGCTTATTTTGACTCCAGCAGTGTGATGAATTTACAGTTTGCTGCCCACTGATGTTTGCTTACACTCAGCCTTCCTGCTACCAAAATGCTTGTTTAAATCCATGGTTTGTTGTATACAATTTTTAAAACCACCCACTGTATGGTCTCCACATGGCTGGATGCTGAGCAGGCCATGTTGAGACCATGCAATCTGTGGCTGTTGGGGGACAAAGTATTGTTTGGGCTGGTCCAAAAATGCTGTTTCTGTTGCATTCCACATTGTCAGTGGGTAATAATAGTCTCCATGATGTTTTGTAATGTCCATTGTATTTTTTTTAAATCCATGCTTTGCTGTGCTGATGCTTAACACAGAAACATAGACTTTGATGGCAGATAAGGATTGCCTGGCCCACCCAGCCTGCCCATTTCCCTACCTATTGGATAAGCTGCAGATCCTAGTTAACCAACAGCCTACTTCTTCCTGGCCCTCACCAGAATTGCTTTATGTCTGTCCCATGCATTCTTGAATTCCTCCACTGTTATTGACCCCACAACCTCCTCAGAAAGGCCATTGAATGCATCACCACCCTCTCTGTGAAACAATATGCCCACACATTGCCTCTGAGCCTTCCCCCCTCTATCTTCTAATTATGCCCCTTGTTCTTGCACATCTCTTTTTCTGAAATATACTACCCTCTTGGACATTGTTGATTTCCTTGAGGCATTTGAAGGTCTCTATCATGTCCCCCCTCTCTCTCTCTCTCCTTTCCTCAAGGGTATACGTATTAAGCTCCTTTAGTCTTTCCACATGTAGCTTATGGTGCAGACACTGTACCATTGTTGTGGGCCCTCCCAGGGACCCAGGTTGATGGCCATGCTAAATGGTCCCCCCAGGTGTGAGCCAGGTAGTTGCCACACTTGGCTTGCCTGTCTAAGGATGGCTGGCTCCGAAGTAGAAGTATGGGTCAGCAGAGTCTGTGAGATATTTGAAGTGACTACCCCCACCCCTCTCGGTGACACCTAGATGTGAGAGGAGCAGCCCTGCTGGTAGAAACAAGGGGGGCAGGTGGGGGGATGTTACACAGGGATTAGAATTTTTTCTCTTTATCTTTTTTTGGGGGGGGCTCCCTTTCGCTCCTCCCCTTTGTTCAGTTTACACTCTTGGCACAGCAGGGGGCTCAGGGCAGGACACAGCCCTTGAAGGAGCCCCTCCCCCATGGCCCAAAAGGCCCAGTCCTCTGGCTGCTATCCAGGACCACCCCTGCCATAGAAAAGAGCCTGGGTATTGTCTGTGAGTAGAAGTTGTGGCTCCTCCAGTGTCTCTCCCCCACAGCATGAGTCTGGTGGCAGCAGCAGCAGTTGGGTAGGAGTGACAATTTCCTGATACAAATGATTCCACTCTGCCTCCCTCCTGAGTTCTGCAAGCCAGCATTGGTTGTGGGGATGGATTTTAGTGGAGGATGGAGGCATACAGCATTGATTTTGGTCAGATGAAAACACATGCCCCAAATCTTTTGGTTCCATCTTATCAGCAGCAGGAGCAACCCCAAGAAGTTGGGTGGGAGCACCACTCCCTGACCACCCCTCCATGTCTCACAACAGCTGGAGCAGCCTGGCCTGTGGTGGTGAGTGGGCTGTGTACCCAATCTGTTTTTCTCATGCCACAGGTGCTGCGGGGGGAGGGAGCAAAGGCAACAGTGGGCTGAGTGCCCAAAGGAAAATAGCAGGAGGACAAGAAAGAGTGGGCCAAGGGATCAGTGGCGCACACAGAAAATATTGTTGTGTCACCAGTGCAAGGCAGGGGAAGGGGCACAGCAGGTTTGAAATATATTTGTCTATGATTTCATGCCATTTGGCACTAGAGGGGTGGGGTCAAACACTGAGGCCCTTATAAATATGCATCGGAGGTGGGACCAGGGCAAAGAGTCCCAAAAGAAGAAGTGCCAAGGTCCTTATTAATATTAATCAAGGGGCAGCTCTGTCCAAGGGGGGAGGGGCTCTGCAGAAGCAGTCTGAGGAGGGAAAAGTACTTACTTAAAGGCACAGCATCCTGTGGGAAGGGGAATTGTCTACTGGCCCTAGCTTGTCCACTGGTCTATGTTGCTGTGTCCTAAGCCCCACTTGAATGGAATTGTGCTGTAGTGTGTTTAGTGCCCCTAGACACTGAACCCTTTTCAAAAATTGAACTTTGCTGCTGACAAGCCAAGCTCTGTAACTGGACTGTGTCCCTGATGTACTACGTGTCCTACACTCCAGTAATGTGTGAACAGAGGCAGTAACTACACCGGGTGGGACATTTGTTTACTACTCAGCTGCAATTCCTGCAATGTCCTTCCTGTGACTCCTTCTGGCGTGAGCTTCATCACTCAACTCTGATCCCTGGAGGTCCCTGACCACACCTCCATCTTCAGCATACCTGCCTCCAGTGACTTCAACCTGCTTAAAATTTCCACAACAGTGTTTCAGCATCAGTCCCACAGTGGTAAGCTGTAGAGAGCCATTAAGCTGGGTATACAAGAATCGGGTAAGGAGCTACCCTGTCTCAAGAGTGAAGGATCACAGTTGCGTTCTGCAAGACCATTTTCTTATCTAGTCACCCATCTGCAAGTCATAACCATACTAGTGCTGCTCTGCAGAGGCTGTGTCGAGGATCGCATCGCCAGTAATCATCCCATTGAGAGGTGGCCTAGATGCTCAGGGCCTACCAGTGATCATTTGCTGTGGATTGTCCAGTGAACCATCTGCTCAACCTGGAGACTTTGGCTTCTTTTCACCCAGGACCTCCAGTTCCTCACCAGGAGTTGCAGAGATTGTCAAGTTCTTCATCATTAAGCTACAGTAGCTGTGTTCTTCATTTTCTGTTTGTCTGGGGGATGCCCCATTATAACCTGTTTATAACAAGCACTTTATGGGGTCAGTTCCCAAGTGCTGATCAGCCAGCATCATGCATCATTTTGTATCAGCGCATCATGAAGCGAAGCTTGCTTCTTCAGTTGAGTTGTTTGATCTCCATGTCCTTGTCATCTCTGCACAGTACTCAGGACTTGAACTGAAGGATTAGCCCTTTGCTATTGAACAGACCAAATGCTGGTTCTGATTGTTTTTGGTTTTTGTTTTGTTTTTTTGCTCGCATTCTAATACCTTGTAGCATTGTAGAAAAATAGTTATCCTGTTGTTCTTTTTGTCCCTTGTAAATAAACCTTTCACATCTTGGTCCCTGAGTAAGCTTGCTGCCTCACCTTCCAGATTCATCTGGCCTATCCTAAACTAAAAAGGAAATCATGAACCCCATTCCACCAGAGCTTTGGCCCCATACACAAGTGTTATAGCCAGTGCAAAAATATGACAGCATTGCCTACCAAATTGCAAACTTAACTCTACTACACAAATCAGAGAAAACTTAAATAGAATGGCCCATTTTGTGCTGGGATGTTGGCTTGACTGCCACCACTGCACATTGTACCAGACACTGAACAGGAACTCCTTAGACCTGAGAAGAAAAAAAATGTGTGTACTGATGACTTTCAAGAAAATGAAATGTCAACGAAGCACTTCATTGGGAGAAAATCTTGTAAAGTGTGAGCATGGGCATAACTTAAAAATAATAAAGACAGGGTTTGTAGTACCATTTGTTTTTGTTTTCTTTAGCGAAGTGCAATCAAATTTCTACATACTAAAAACTGGGATTGAACTGTGTCCTGAAACATGTAATATTGACAAACTGACAACCTTTAAATTAGAATTGAATCAAGAATTGCCTGAATTCTTTACTTGTGATTAATGTGAATGACTTGCTATCTGTGCATTTTAGAGATGATTATGTCTTAGAAATTGTCTGCATTAGTATGGCTAGCTTAATCTAGTTTGGATTGTAAACTAGTTTTAATAATGTTCATTTATTATGTTTGCTTGTGCGCATGCACAAGAAACATTATGTGGCAGTTTAGGAGAGAAGCGGGTTGTGGAGGCATGGCACTGTGGCAGCCAACAGAGGCAATGCATTTGGGGGCACTGGTAGACCAATGGAGGCACAGTTTGCTGATGACACTGGCTTCCAAAAGTGCCACCAAGTTATAACATTTTCACCGCAGCAATCAGGGGCTGCTTCATTATTGCAGCATCAGCCATTCCGCTGCAATGAGGTACGATCCGTCATTACAGGGTAGAATATTGCTACTGTATTATTGTTTGGAGCGCGTGGCAAGCCACCGGTGTTCACAAACACACAGACAGTTCCTAGTCTGGGGTGCTCCAATCCCCATGGCATCATGTGCCACCCCCCAAAAGAGTGTTTTTTTAAATTATGCCAACTCTGACTCCTTCAGGGCATCCAAGAGGTCATCCTCCTGCCATCTGCTCACCACAGTCTACCCCCAAGTCCCACATGGAGCTTCAGTTTTCCCCTCGAGCAGGGTCGAGGTGAGGTGCCAACCCCCTTAATCCTTCATTTCATTGGAACTTGGAGATGGCCAGTGAGCAGGGGCAAATCAGAGACATGCCCCAGGAAGCCCATCATCCTGGAACCAGCAGGTGTGTTTCCCAGTGTCTCCCAACGCAGTGAGGGCCCCCCAACATCAAGGCATGATGCACCGATATCCACTGTGCTTCTGGCCACCTGTCCCCTCCAAACGGGGCTTGTAGTCCCCCCACGACCTTCCATCTGAGATCACGCACAAGTGGCATGGGCATCGGCCATCCCCCTGCCCCAATGGAGACAGTGAGCTGTCGCTGAACACTCAAGCCGTCCTCCCCCATCTGGCCCTCCAGTGACCAGAGTCCATTCCCAAACCCGGGTCGCTGGCATCACAAGTGGAAATCCAACCACTGCGCCGATGGGCTGGCTGCAAAAACAGTTTTTATTTGCCGTCAGGGGGCCCAATCCCCATTTGCTTCATTCCCCTCCTTCCCAGTGTAATTTGCTAATGGGGGAGCCCACTCCCTGTCGGCATAATGCCCCCCAAAATATTGTTTTTTGCCCAGGGTGCCCAATCCACCTCAGTTCTTGCCCCCCTGTATGTGCTGATGGGGGTGCCCAATCCCCCGTTGGCTACAACCCCCCAAAAAAACACTTGGGTGACATGCTGGTAGCCCACCCCAGCATGCCAAATGTCCCTAGTAAAAAATAAAAATGTCCCACAGTGTTTTTTTTTTTTTTCCCTGTAAATCAGAAAACGGTCCCTCATTGAGTCCAGTGGCCTGCGACCTCCTCATGCGCAAGACTCTGCCTCTCCACATTCCCCTCACCCTATACTTACCTCTGGAGCCCAGCTCGGTGATCTTCAGTGGACCGGGAACATGTCTGCACTCTTCAAAGCCGACCACAAACTGAAGAAATGCCAGTAAGCTGTATAATGGCATAAATAGGGTTTTTCAGCTTTGGTACATATCTCAGGCATTTTGGGAATTTCGGTACCAAATTTTCAACATGAGGTTATGTAGACCCCTCCTCATGAATTCAGCCACTGTCATGTCATTATTCGGTCCTGAAAGGTGATTTCGTGGTCACTGTGCAGAATCGCCTTTTTGGGACTGATTAACAAAATGACAGTGCCAGTGTTCATGAGGTGGCCTCTCAAAAAGTCTATGTTGCAAATTTGGTGGGAAAAATCCAAGAAATTACTGTTTTACGAGCGTGTGTTGCACAGTTGCTACACATGCTCATGACTTCGTGAATCTGCAATATTTTCACTCCAGATTTTCAACATTGCCATTTTTCTGCATCTCCTTAAGAACAGTACAGTACAGCTGTCATTTTTCTCATCCAGGCCGAAATGTGATTTTGCACTTCCATGCAGAACAGCGCGGTCGCTGTGGGGAATCAGTGTTAAGGACACATTAAGAAGATCACAGTGACACTGTTCATGAGTAAAGGTCCTAAAATGCCTCTGTTGAAAATTTGGTGATGAAAGTCCATAAAATGACTATGTTACGTGCATGCATTGTGCAGTTTCCACGTATGCTTGGAAGTGTGAGCATTTTTAATATTCCCACTACAGATTTTCAACATTGCCATCTCTTCACACCTCTCTATGGATGGTACAGCAGTCATTCTTCACATCCTGCCCGATCTGTGTTTTCGTACATGTGGTGCAGAATGGCATGGTCACTGTTTGAACTCAACGATTGGGACACATTGACAAAATCACACTGCCACTCTTCATGAGAAGAGGTCCTAAATGCTTTCATTAGGTGGGGTCACAAAAAGGCCATGTTGAAAATTTGTAGTGCAAATACCAACAAATTCCCAAGATGTTAGGGTTTCTAACCATAATGTCCTACCCTATACAGACTGACAGGCATCGGGGTGTGCCTTTGGATTGTCGGCTGTATTGCTCATGCCATCGCACCCCAACCCCCCAGCCACTGACAGGCATCGAGGCGTAGCTTGGTCTCAGCCCCAGACTTCACCCCGTTGATTCCTCCTAAGATATTTCCAACCTGTCCCAGATGGAGTCTGAATTTGTCTCTTTTAGAGTCTTGTGATTGTATGAATGGCTTAGGAATTCTTTTTGAAGCACGGAATTCTACTATCTGCCTTTATGAAAATTTATATGATTGGTGGAAAGATACCAAATTTGAGATTAGATCTTTTATGCTGAAGTTGGGGAGACAAAAAGCTAACCTTCAGTATTTGAAATATTTACAATATCGGAATCAGTTATATAAATTAATGTCTTTCCCACCTCAGGATAGAATGCTTTTTCAATCACAAATCTCTGAAATTAAGAAACAGATGTCTCTTTACCAATATGATAAGGCAAAATCCTTGGATATAGAGTTTAGATATGGATTGCGATCGCAGCCTGCTTCTGATCCTTACAAAGCCTGTAAACAACATTTGGATAAAACCCTTATGACTGGCTTAGTGTCTGCCAGTGGTGCACTTGTGTCCTCTGATTTGGAGATGTTGACTGTGGTGCAGAGTTTTGTCTCTGATCTTTTTAGTGAAGATCCTGGGCCCACTGAAGTTTTACCAGCTGAATTTATGGCCTCTCTCCCTTTATTGGATAATGCTTCTAGGAAAATGTTACTGACACCTGTATCATCTCAAGAAGTGGAAGGTGTGATAAAGTCCTTAAATAGTAAAACATCCCCTGGCTAAGATGGGATACCAAATGAGTTTTATAAAAAGTTCCTTCCCTATATGTGTTATTTTTTGCCAGTAGTTTTTAATTTTATGTTGACATCAAATTTGGGTTTTTCTGACTTTAGTATTTCATTACTGAAATTTATTCATAAAAAAGATAATCCTTCTTTGTTGACAAATTGGAGACCAATTAGTCTACTTAATAGTGACTATAAAATATTTTCTAAAATTATCACTAACAGATTGTTACATGTTTCAGAATTCCTTATTCATCCGGCCCAGACTTGTGCAATTCCTATGCGTAGGATTCAGCACAATCTTTTTCTCTTGCTGGAACTGTTTGACAATAGTAATTCAGGACGAGGCTCTGGGTTGGTGGTTGCACTGGATCAAGTAAAAGCTTTTGACCGAGTTAGACATCATTATTTGTTTAATCTATTGTTGTGTTATGGTATTCCGCGTCCATTTGTGACATGGATAGCTATGCTATACCTGATTCCAAGGTAATTCCAATGGTAAATGGCCTCTTGGGATCAGAAATTCGATTTGCTAAAGGGGTAAGACAGGGATGTCCTTTAAGTCCCCTATTATATACTTATATCTTGGAACCAGTAATTAGATATATTCATGGGAATCTCGATATTGTAGGACTTGCCCCGATCCGTCTCTGTCACCAGAGAAAATTACAGCATATGCTGATGATGTGATTTTATTGATGGAAAATGAAAATTCCCTTAGGATTGCCTTGCAAAGCTTTAGCACATGGGGTCGATTTTCTGGGGCACAGATTAATCTGGCCAAGAGCTTCCTTTTTTCATTAGATTCTGGCACTGTTGTCTCTTCGGAGATAATGGGTATTCCCCTGGTCTCCACACCTCATAAAATTTTGGGTGTGTGGTTTGGGCCTGGTGACCTGGCTAGCTTCAATTGGGAGCAGCAGTTGAAGATTGGGGAGGGTAAGGTTAATGTGTGGAAACGCTGGAAATTTGGGAAGAGGAAGCGCATTTTTATTATTAAAAAATTCCTGTTACCTGTTTTTTTGTACCTTAGTTATCTTTATCCTTCCCCATTTAAGTTAGAAACTAGGTTATATAGTGTTTTTTTTCAAATGCTGTGGGGTAACAGGTTGAATCCGGTATGTAGGGAAATAACTTTTTTACCTATTAAGCGGGGTGGTTTAGCTATGATAAACCCAATCGTATTTTATCATTCGATATTTTTGTTCAATTCTTTTAGTTATTTATGGGGGTCGGTTGCTCTTACCTGGCAAGTATGGTCAAGATTATGTTTGGGCCCATTTTTTTCAAAAATGGAAACTTTTACCTCCTAAAATTGTAGCTCAGGATCATTTACCAGCTTATGGGATTCCGGCTCTGAAAAAATGTCATCAATGGAAACTTTTGTTCCAGACTTTAATTTCTCATACTAGAAAGTCCTTTTATTCATATGTAGTTTATGACTTACAGGGTATTGTGTTGCTTTTTCCTGAATGTGTTCTGACTAAAATGTCCTTTGCTCTTCATAAGCTAACTGACTTTAGACTTCCTGTCTTTATGTGGGATATAGTGTGGATGTCAGTTCAGGGAAGGTTATGGGTTCAAGGTAATTTGAAATATAAGCCTGTACAAGATAGATATTGTCCACGACTTTTATGTTTAAATGAGGAAGAGAGTTTAATTCATTTTTTTCTTACTTGTTCTTTTAGTAAGATTTTCTGGAATGACGCAGCCACTTCTTGGAATATGCCTTTACTCTCTCATATTACATATAATACTTTGATTTTAGGGGACTATTCCGGGGCCTGGAGTATTTACCATAGTAGCACTTTGAATGTTTTTTTTTGCACTTATTCAGTTTTATCTCTGGCAAGCATGTTGTCAGTTTATTTTTCAACAACAGCAAGTCTTAAATTCTACTATCATGTCTCAGGTAGAAGAAGGATTGTTGCATGTTAAATGTACAGATCAACTGAGATTTTCACAGTTTCAATTTTGTTCTCTTTGGAATCATTTCTTTTTGTGAATGTTTATTTTTGGAATGTTTTGTTACATATCTAGTATCTCTGTTATTCTTTTTGTACTATATGTGATTTGATTTTCTTATTGTGATGTTATGTTTTTTTGCTCAATAAACTTCCCCTACTCTGCAAAGGCAGAGGGCACTGTGTGGCTCTATAGTGGTGTTTGCTCAGTAGTGACTGAGCTCTGGACTGCAGCAGATGTGCGGGAGGCTAAGGAGTGTGTCTCCTCCTTAGCCATCCAAACTCATTTTCCTCATGGAGACTACTGACGAACCTATACTCAGTTTCAGCGATTCCTTACCTTTGGAGGAACAAATGGCCATGGATACAGCAGTGGGAGCAGGTTCTCTCGGTGATTTGGAAGATTGTGTACTTGTTTCTGAAGATTTGCAACCTGAAAATGTTTTGCGGTTATGACTACTGGAAGTGGAACAGTGCTATGCGGCTGCAAGGAAGAGTTTCATGGAGGCACTGGAGCGTCGGAAGACGAACAAGATGGAACAGGAAATGGATGTGCGCGAGGATGGTGTGGTTGTCGAAATGGAAGGCGCTGCAAGTGGGGAGCCTGGGGTGCAGAATGTCAGCGTTTTATCTGAAGCCCCTCCACATGGCTTGGGAGTGCAACCGGAGTGCGGAAAAAGCATGGCGACAGCGGAAAAGACAAAAAATGTGGGAGAACTGAATTGGGCACCGCATTTGTTTTCTGGATCTCAACAGGTGGCAGGTAGGGTAATTCCTATCAATGGGGATCCACAAATTACTAACTTCCCCCTAGAGCCTCTGTAGGTGGCCCAAGACATCCTTCTCCTGACAAGAATAGAAATAAAAAATCCTTTAGTAAAGGGGGAATTCCAGAAAGCCCTCTGATCGTTTTTTACTAGAGAGGCAGGATTCAGAGGACTGGGTGGACCCAGCCTTGCAGGCTGCAGGATGGGTAAAAAGCCCATCTGGACATGGTTGGGATGCAGCTCTTGACACCAAATTACCCACTGTACTTTCTTTGCCTTCTACCACCACCCCCGTGCCTGAAGAGCTGCCCTCCTCTAGTTTGCCTCCGGGACAATGCTTTCCTACAAATTTTGAGATATCACAGCAGACAAGTGACATTCATCCTTTAATGTTGATTATTAATGCACAAGAAGTAATAGATTCAAAGGACCCGGTTCAGGAAGTTTGTTTTGAACCAGAGGTATTACCCCCCAGTTCTGTTCCTGAAGAAAGACCTGCCACGATTTTTGAAGAAACAGGACCTGAGAGAGTCTGGCATGGGAAGGTTGCAGAACATTTATTCCCAGCTAGTACGGGTCCCTTGTTGGAACCTGCA
Source organism: Neoceratodus forsteri (assembly GCA_016271365.2). Taxonomy (NCBI): domain Eukaryota; kingdom Metazoa; phylum Chordata; order Ceratodontiformes; family Ceratodontidae; genus Neoceratodus; species Neoceratodus forsteri. Next base: position 1,093,450,452 of record CM057456.1, read on the forward strand.
GAACAGTGTAATGCTGTCCATTTAAAGTTTAGGGGTGATCCTGATTTGATACCAGGCAGGAAATTTGTAGGTAGAGCTTTACTGAAGGATAGCATGAAGTTCTTTGCTTACGTAATTTACGCCTTAATACATGTTCCGGGAGATGTAATGTTTGACATCAGTTTTAAGCATCCGGCTGGCCTAGAAAGATTTTGGAAACAATATCGTTTATTAAAGCTTTCCCCTTTGTTGAAACCATATTTGGCTATCCCTTTGACCAAACCCTTAACTAAAAAAATTACAGTTCTTTTTAGAAACAAAGGGGTAAATGTAGCTGACATTACATATTGGCTGCAGCAGCATTGCACAGTGCAGGGAACCCCAAAGCCCATTTTGGATGATGAACAATTATGGACAAGGGGGTGGAACTACCAGATAGTTTTGAGATTGGAAAAGGGACTAATGCATCATTTACCAAATTGTTTCTTTTTGGGCAGAGACAGAGGAGTGAATTTCTATCCCGGGCAGCCACGGGCTTGTTTTAAGTGCAGGGTGGTGGGACACCTGAGCAATGTCTGTGACAAGCAAAAGTGTAGCTTATGTGATGATTTGGGGCATGTTGGGGCTCATTGTCGGCAACCCTTGAAATGCAATCTTTGTGATGAACAGGGTCACTCCTTTCGTACTTGCTCTTGGGCCTCACATAATAGTGTAGATGCTTTAGTTCGGGCAGAGCAGGACGTGTATGTAGCCACAGCCCAAAAAGAAAAGCTACGCATGATTGAGTTATTAACAAAAGGGCCTATTGGTTCCCCTGTACTCCAACAAATTCCTAGGCACGAGGGGGAGGAGATGAGGGTAGAGACAGATGAGACATGCCTTCAGGGCATCACCTCTCAGTGTAATCTGACAGAGGAAAAAGAGGTGGTGTCGGTGGAGAAACCTTTAGAGGGTGCCAAAGTTCAGGATTCTGAACCCATAGTACAGATGGGGGAAATTCAAGTTTCTATGCCCCCTCCCTTAATACACACAGATGCAGATTTCAAAAGGGTCACTAGATCCAAAGCAGGGAAAATAGGGACAGCTGCTTTGAAATACACCAAAGACGTTGGGGAGGTTGCAGTGCAACATTCATATGCTTTACTGTTTGAAAATGAGGTGGATGAGGAAGGCTGTGAGTCAGATCTCTCCTCGGTAGCCTCCTCTCACACAGATGGAATCTTAGAGGTAGGCTCCTCAGAGAAGCCAAAGACTAAGAAAAGGAAAAAGAAATGATAAATGGGTTTAGCTATTTTTGCTTCCTCTCTGTTCCTTTTTTTTGGGGTATTGATGGCTCTGACTTTTTGTACAATTAATGTTAACAGCATCAAGGCTTATGGGAGAAGGCAGAGCACTTTTTTAAGTCTTAGTATTGGGGATGGTGATGTCGTTTTATTACAAGACACTAGATTGCATTCTCTGGCTGAAGTACAACAAGCTCAAAAATATTGGAGATGGGGTGTTTCTTTTTGGTCTGTAGGTGAAAAAGTTTGTTTCGGGATTGGAGTACTTTTTAAGGGTGAGGTAAAAGTGCTGCATGTGTATGATTTAATGCCTGAATGGGCTTTGATTATGGATGTAGTTTTGCAGAAAGTGGGATATCGGGTGATTAATATATATGCACCACAAAGTAAGGCAGAAAGATCTGCTCTGTTCAAACGCATAGGGCCTTTTTTGCACACCTCTAAATTAGTTTTATGGGGTGGAGATTTTAATTGTGGACTTACTGCTAGGGACAGGGGAAGGAATACGAAAAAAGTATTTTGTTATACGAATTCTTTAAATACGCTTCTGAACCACCATCACATACATGATGTGTATGACGTCTTACATTTGGAACCAAGTCATACTTTTTTTAAAGGTAGATTATCTACTCGTATTGATTTCTGGCTGGTATCCACACATTTATCTTGCCAAACAGTTAAGGTGTGGCCGTTGGAAACTTCTGATCATTTTATGGTAGTCTTGCATTTAGGGGCAGTGCAGAAGAGGGTACTGGAAGATGAATATTTCCAAACTTCAAGATGACTTGGTTGACACTGGTGTTAGGACTTTGTTGCAGGCCAGAAAAGATCTAAGTTTTTTATATGATAGCCCCATAGAGTGGTGGGAAGACTTCAAAAGAGACCTGCAGGATTGGTATGGTGTAGTTACGAAAAAGCATGCTAACAAAGACTATATTGAATCTCTCAAACTCAGAGCCTTGTATCTCCGACTTGTGTCTTAGGGTGGAGATAATGAGAAATGTCGGACAAAACTTCTGTTTACCAAAAATCAAATGTTGAAATATTTAGACAGCGTAGTCTGGAGAAAAGCGACACAGCAGGCATATAATATGCGAGGGACAAAGGACGAGGTCAACCCTTTTGAAGCCAGGGTTGGTGCATCACATACTAGAATTTTGACAAGCCTTAGGGATACACAGGGTAATTTAAAGGAAAATAATCAGGGCATCATGCTTATTGTACAACAGCACATGGCAGCCACTTTTCAGAGTAAAAAGGAAGAACCCTTTCCTTTTTTCCAGGGCATTTCTACGCCAGCTCTAAGCAAGTCTGAGCAAGATGCTCTACTTACTCCTATTACTCAAGCTGAAATTTTGGGAGCTATTTCACAATTCTCCGATAACACGGTTCCAGGTAAAGATGGGTTACCTAATGATTTTTATAAGAAATATAGAGAGATTTTAGCTCCCTGCCTGGAAATACTCTTTCAGGCTATTTGGGAAGAGGAAAGGCTCGCACCCTCTATGCAGCTTGGGATAATGTCTTTCCTTTTTAAGAAGGGGAACTCACAGGACATACATAACTGGAGGCCGTTAACTTTATTGAATTCCGATTACAAGATACTGGCAAAAATACTTAACACAAGATTAGCACAAGCAGCACAGACAGTGATTTTACCAGAACAGACGTGTGCCATCCCAGGAGGGAATATTGTGCAGAATTTGGTAGTCATTAGGGAAATTGTAGAACAAGGCCAGAGGCAGAACTTGTCAGGATACCTAATGGCACTAGATCAAGAAACTGTCTTTGATGCCATTAGTCAGGACTATCTTTGGCAGACTTTAAGTCAGTATGGGATCCCGTCAGGATTCATAAACTTAGTAAAGGTTTTATATAGAGAAGCCCAAGTGTTACCTTTAGTAAATGGTTTTTTTGGACTCCCAATTTTTTTGAAGAATGGAGTGAAACAGGGTTGCCCAATGAGCCCCTTACTGTATGTTTTTGGTCTAGACTATGTATTGAGGAAGATTAAGTCAGAACCGAGAATTGTGGCAATTAAAAACAACGATGGGTATTAATTTTCTACAGTATCGGCTTATGCGGATGATTGCATTTTCACTGTGGCAGATAGCATCTCAGGCCTCATTATAATATCCACTTTCCAAGAATCTTCTGCAATAACAGGTATTAAGATTAATATGACAAAAAGTACCATTCTGGTCCTTGGAGAGAACAATATTGTATCCATTGCAATGACAATAGAACAGGTGAAAACTCTAGGGCCCGGATATTCAAACTGCTCCCAAAATGTGAGCAACAGCAGGAGCAAGCACAAACCAATTGCGCATATGCGCAACAGGTGCGATATTCAAACATGGAGCAGAACAAATTGCACAAGCAGCCAACGTCTGAATATCGCACTAACTGCGCCATAGCGCAACCAGGAAGGAGAAAATGAGCAGAAATGTTGCGCTATAGCGCAACCAGGGCAGCCCAGCTGAGCAGTCCAGAGGTGCCATAGCGCAAGCAGAGCCCCCCCAGAGCAATGGAACTGCACATCCAGGGAGGCAGGCTGGGGCCCACCACCAGCCATGCCACACATGGGCACAGGAACACACTGCAGAACCAACACCACACCTGCACACCCCAAGCACAGCATCACTGGGGGTGTGACGGATGATCTACTGGCCCATGGGGACAAGCCAACAAAGCACAGTAGAGCCATGACACCCCAGCACAACCACTGGCAGGCTGAGAGTGCCACACACAGGGGGTTGACAACCACAGTGCACATCAGCTCCCCGTACGCACAGCACACCCTGCACCATTACCCCAAGACACCACCCATGTTCAGTGACTGGCACTGCAGGAAACCATGCATCCCCCCCAGCACACGTCAACCCCGTGCAGCACAGAAGCATACAAGCCAGACACACCCTGTGCACCCAGCAGTGGGTGGCAGCAGATGGCAAGACCAACAGAAAGTCACTGCCATTCTGGAGATACCTCCCCATGCACACACACACACACACACACACACACACACACACACATATACCCAGGACCATACCACCCCAGATGGCATGTACACCACTGCAACTGAGCACCCATAACCAGCTGTAAATCAGAGACCAACACAGTATTCATATCAAAATATAAATGTATATTAAAATTTCAAATACTAAAGAACCAAAACAATAACAACTATTTACAAGGGGGATGGCACAAGGTAGGTGTTCAAGGGGTAGGATGAACAACTTGGAGAGGGAAGGCAGGGTGGTAGGGATGGGAGAAGTGGGAAGGTATCTCTGCTAAGGCCCAGCCGGCTGCTCATCCTCTGCCTGGTTCCGCACTGTCCTGTGCGCGCCTCCTCAAGGCCATGGCGCCTGGTGGACTGGAGGATGGCCTGGTTCTCCATGGACACCTGTGTGAGGCCCCGAATATCCTGTCAAATCCTCCGGAGAACCTCGAGGCCTAGGAAAATGGGAACACAGTCAATGGCTGTGACTGACCACAACCCTGAACACCACCCAACCTGCAAGCCATATAGCCCAATGTCCTGCACCTGTGATGGCATGCACCCACCCACAGTGAACATGCACATGGCTATCACAAACAGGTGGCACCAGCTATCGCAAGACACTGCACACACACACACTGCCCATGTCCATCACAGCACAAACAAGGCTGTCAAGTGATGTGGCAAGTGGTGCGATGCCAGTTACACAGCTATGTGCCCAGTGCATGCATGGACCACCAGTGACGCATACACAGACGTGCTGTGATACTGGACAGTGATGCATGTCACCTGTGTCGTGCATACATACATAGATACATAGACAGTGTCAGCAGATAAGGGCCTATGGCCCACCCAGTCTGTCCATTTGAGCTTGTAAGTTCACTTTGTTTTCCTATAAGTCTGTTGCCCCCAACCCCTGACCTCCAGAATTCCTTTATGTCTATCCCATGCATTCTGAAATCCCATGATTGTTTCAGCCCCCACCACTTCCTCTGGCAGGGTGTTCCACTTGTCCACCACCCGTTCTGTGAAGAAATTCTTTCTCATGTTTCCTCTGAATCGTCCTCCCTCCAACTTCATCCCATGCCCTCTAGTCCTGGAACATCTTTTTCGCTTAAAAATAGTGTCTTCCTGCACCCTGTTCCTCCCTGTAAGATACTTGTATGTCTCTATCATATCCTCTCTCTCCCTCCTCTCCTCCAGGGAGTACATGTTCAGTTCCTTCAACCTGTCTTCATCGGACTTGTGATGCAAGCCATGCACCATCTTTGTTGCCCTCCTCTGAACCTTCTCTGCCCAGTCTATGTCCTTACGTAGGTATGGTCTCCAGAACTGTACACTGTACTCAGGTGGGGCCTCACTAGTGTCTTGTATAGTGGAATTATGACCTCCCCTTTCCTGCATGGCTGTGTTGTGCAGGGCTAGTGGTCTCCCCCCCCCCAGCATGCAATAGCATCCATGAAGTAATGATACTCACACTGCTCAAGCAGCTGTGTCTGCCGCTGCTGCTGATGCTGCTGCTGGGGTGCAACTCCCGCTGGCACCGGGGCCCTGGCATGGCCCTCCTCAACCCGGGCCTGCATCCTCACATCCCAGCCTGTGGGAGACATATGTTGAGACAAACATCAGTTGACTCCAAAGCAGACTGCCCCCTGCCCCAGTGAGAGTGCCTGCCCACACAGCCAGACCCATTCATCTCACAGCTGCACACACTGACACAGCCAACCATGGCAGAGCCATCACCTATGCACAGCCACCAAAACACTCACACCCCTACAGAGAATACAGGTGCATAGATGGTACACCCACCTGGCCTAGGCACCACGCCCCGCCTGGCACGTGATCGCAGCTTATCCAGAAGGTCCGGATCCCTCCGGCAGAGGTCACTGTACCAGTGCCGGCACTGCTCATCAGACTGGCACCGTCCAGTGACCCCCACCAGGTCAGTTGCCACTTGATGCCACACCTGTGTGCGGGCAATGGTGAGGGGCGCCTCACCATAAAGTGCCCCAGAGTGGGGCTCTACTAGGGCCACCAAGTTGGCCAGTTCCAATTGGCTCCAGGGAACAGCTCTTATCCTAGCCATGGTACCAACTTTACAGCAGGCAATATGGCGCCCCGCTGCACCCTAACCCCACGTGGAGATGTTACGCAATAGACCACCACATGCTCCAATCGCGCTGTTTGAACAGCGCCGTCACTTCACATAACGCTGTCACCAGACAGCGCAATAGGGACGTACACATGGCAGGTGAACAGCGCCAGGGGTCAAAGGTCGGACACAAGGTCATGGGCAATGACGCAAGGCCACGCACAGCGCCATCTGATGTATAGGCATCCTGCATGACCGACCAGCTGCGTACCAGTGCCACAGTGGACTATTGCGCAGTAGTGCCACAGCACCATATAGTGCCCATTGCTGTAGGGCCACTGGCACAATGGTGGCCATGGCCTGAATTGCCGATCGCGCACAGCATGTCAGCAGCGTGGCAGATGCCTGCGTAAGCTATCTGGGCATGTGCAATGCAATGTACCACACAGTCACAGATCTGCGCCATTGGCTCAGCCGACTCAACCGTATTGCGCAAAGCGCAGATTCGCGATATTCAGCTGACACATGCAAATCATCTGATCAAATATTCAGCGCTAAGTGGGCGCAATTTGCATGTCATTATAGTTGCTCCACTCCTAATTTGCATGCATTGCGCTATAAATGTGCGACATTGGGCTGCCATTGCCAGATTCGGTTACTGCAGGTGAGAGGTGAGTTGCATGCTGTGTGATGTTCTGGACAATGGTCATGGGAAAATGCTGTAGACTGCACAGTGACAGGTGTCCACTTGCCCCCATACAGATCGCCATGACCGAGCAGAGCCAAGGTGGATGGTGGGCGTAGGAGGAGGCCCAACTTTACAGCAGCAGAGACAGAGGTCCTCTTCCAGGCCTACCTGGATGAGGAGCCAGTACTGAGTGGATGAAGGGGCACCCCTCAGTCCCGTGCGGCTGCATGGGAGGGGGTAGCTCGGGCCGTGAACCTGCACGGAAGCCACCAGCGCTCCATGCAGGAATGCAAGAAGAAGATGGGGACAGACCGCAGGAGGTTGAAGGAGAAGGTGGCATCCTTCAGGGCGGCACGTGCTGGCACTGGCGGGGGCCCGCCAGTGGTGTTGGAGCTGATCCCGGCTGAGAAGACACTGGTTGCATCAATGCAGCAGAGCGCTATTGAGGACATACCAGGAGGTGGATTCCAGACAGGTGGAAGCCCATCACTGCACGGTATGACATGGTGGTGGTATTGGTGGGGGTTGGGGGGAAGGTTGTTCACACGCACTCACATATACTCTCTTTCTGTTACAGATCCTGTTCGTCTTCAGGAGACAGTGGTGGTGGGTCCAGGCAGTGATGATGACCTGCTGGACATGGAGGAGGGTCCATCCACCTCTATCACCAGCCAGCAGGCACTGCAGCAGCATGCACACTGGGCGCCAACTCTGGTGTAGGTGATTCGGTGCGGGGTGCACAGCCTGTGTCTCAGCAGTCTGGCATGAGTGCGCGCAAGCACGCTGTCAGACTATGGCTGTAGCACGTACCTGCACCATTGATGATGCAAGGACTGCAATGGGCAGTGATAGGTGTGTGTCCCATGACGGACACACAGCAGGCCAGCACATGCCCCTGGGCCATTCTGGTTCGAACTTGTGTACCAGCATGATGGCACAGTCCCAGGCTGTGCCTGTCAGCACCGTTGGGGCAGCACCGGTGGCTGTGCAGGTGTCTGGCACTGTTGCTAGCACAGCGGTGGAACGAGTGGACCCTGGGGCACAGCAGTTGGGGGGCAGCAGCTGCAGTCACCCACCAGGTCTGGGGGTACAGTGCCAAGCAGTGGCACATGTCTGCCATCCTTTGATCCACCCATTCCTGGTCCTGACGAACAGCGCCCACCCTCAAGGGGTGTTGTGCAGCAGGACCTTCCACACCCTGGGGGACAGGATGCCGTTGGGGCACAGTACCCATTGGACGAGCACACCCACCTGCTGCGGGAATCAGTACAGCTGCAGAGGCGGGTTGCAATGTCCGTGAAGGCACTGTCTGTGGCTGTGGAGTGGCACAGCAGGGAGTGTGCTCTGGACCGTGCAGAGCTGGTGCGTATGCAGACGGATGTGACCGCCGATTGACAGGCTGACCCAGGCAGTGGTCTCTGTCGTGGACGCATTGGGCACACAGTCAGGTGCCCCTGTACCGCACACCCCACACAGTTCACTCTCCACTCCCCGTTTCCAGCATCGTGCGACACCAGGCCTGTCGATGCCGGGTTCTGCTGTGGCCATCCCGAGCACCCCTGGTGCAGGTTTGTTCAGCATGCTGCAGACCCCTGTGCGGGCAAGGTCGCGTTCACGCAGTGGGACCCCTGGTGGTGCAACAGTGCCACCCCATGTGGCCCCTGCTCAGCCTGCCAGTGCTGTTGGGTCATGGTGGGGCCGCCCACGCATCCGCAGTGGCCGTGGGACAGTGCTACATGACTGAGCTGTCTCCCAGTGCGGGCCCTGTCTGGTGCTGCCATGTGTGCAATGTGTGTCATGGTGGGCAGTGCACTGCTGGGTGCTCTGCTCACCACGCCGACACACGGACCACCTGCACACCCTCCCAACTGCTGTCCACAGGTGCGTGTGCATGATGATGCCTGCATTGTACTGTACACCAAGGTGAGGGTGCCCAGCATTTGACACACGTACTTGGACAGTACAGGTGGTGGGGGTGGTCGGTGGTGCTGTGTGTTAGCAATGTCGGTTATGCTATGCTGTGCATGTGCCCATGTACACTCTGTGCCTGGTGTGTGTGTGTCCATATGAGTGCTCACCCTTCCCTGATGGTGTGTTTGTATGCCTGGACCCTTCCACTCCCCTGGCCGTCATGCACCCCTGGTGTGTTACCCTGTGTGCCTGTGGTTTGCGCATGGACAGTGTTGGTTGCAATGTCCCTTGACTTACCTGTGTTCTGCATAGTGCTCCTCTGTGATGGTGTCCCGGTGCAGCTGGGCCTGCCGGATCAGTCGGGGGTCCCACCATCCTAGGGGGGGCTGCTCATCACCATCAACACCGGCGCCACTGGTGTCCCCATCGCTGTCCCCCTCTTCAACCTGTACGGCTATCCCATAGTCTTTGGCCATGTTGTGCAGGATGCAACAGGCCAGGAATATCCCACAGGCCTTTTGGGGGCTGTACTGTAGGGCACCGCCGGAGGTGTCTAGGCATCGGAAGCATGCCTTGAGCATCCCAAACACCTGCTCTATGATGTTGCGTGTGGAAACATGTGCCTCATTATAGCGTTGCTGCGATGGGGTCATGGGGCGCCGGTACGGTGTGAGCAGCCAGGGCCGGAGGTATCCGCTGTCACCTGTGTGGAGATAGTGAGATCAGTCTCATGTTCAGGTCCATATTGCCCATATCCCTGTGTGCCACTACCATGGCACCTGGCATTCCCACCCTTGCCCCGAGTTTGCATTCCATACAGGTGTACTCACCCACTAGATGTCCTGTGGGGATGTCCCCACTCTTGAATCGATGGCACAGTGTGGACTGATACCATATGAAGGCATCATGTGCTCTGCCAGGGTGTGTGGCACAGACATTGATTATGCACCCAGTGGCATCACACACCACCTGGCAGTTGACACTGGAGAATCCCTTTCTGTTCCTATATGCGAGCCCATTGGGGCCAGGTGGCGTGCGAATGGCCACATGGGTGCAGTCTATGGTCCCTAGCACGCCAGGCATATGTGCTACCCTGTGGAACTCCTGCATGTTTGCTGTCACGCCTATCATGGTGCTGGGGAAATGGATGTACTCGCAGGCATGTGGCAGCAGTGTGCTGAGGAATTGGGTGAGGATGCGTGGCGTGGCTGACTGTGTGATGCCTGTGGTGTCCCTGTCAGCCTCTGGAAGTGCCCATGGTGAGCAGGCACATGCAGGCTGTCACTTTGGTCTCCACCGACAGAGCGTGACTCCGTCGTGAGGGTGCCTGCATCACATCACTGCACAGCTCACAGAACCGTCTCAGTATTGCCCTGTTCAGGTGGTACTGGCCCACGATCTCTACATCTGTGTACAGCTCAAAGCTGATGCGGGCACGGTACTGCCTGTTGGGGGCATACTGCTGATGGGCCCTTCCACACGCCCCTGCAGCATGCATTCTCACCCCTCATTACAGCTTCCATGTGGAAGCTGGCACTGTCCATCTCCCTGGATTCTGACCCCTGGCTGGTGTTGCTGTGTTACCCCGCTGTCCTCACTGCTACTTCCACTGCACCGGCACCCCCTGGCCTCTACAGCCTATGGCACGCTTTCCTTGCCTGCCCTAGCCTGTCTGTTGTCTGTCTGTCTCTCTCTCTCTCTCTCCCCACTTGGCAGCCTTGTAGTTCTTGCGCCCACTTCCTTGAGCCTTTTTATTTTGGCTCATTCGCTGGTGCAATTTCCGGCTGTGCCGCTTATGCGCATCGCGCAAGTCTTTGAATATCGCATTGCGCTCTTTATGCATGGATCCACCTCCTTCGGTTGCGCATGCCTTCATTTTCATTGCACTGTTGCTCAGCATGTTTTCGGTGACACATCTGCCTCCTTCTGAATATCGCAAAATGGTGCAATTTTGGACTTGCGCATGCGCAACCCTGTTGCGCATGGCGCAACCCTTTTGAATATCCGGGCCTAGGTGTTTATTTTGGTACTAGGGAATCAGAATCCTATAATTGGAATCTGGCCTATGATAAAGCGCTTCTGAAGGTGCAGGCCTGGTTGAATTGGAAAATGTCAAGAAAGAAAAAGGTGTTTCTTTTACGGGCATACTTAGCCCCTGTTTTTCTATATTTATCTCATATTTTTCCATTACCATATAGCATGCACACAAAAGTTTTAGGCTTATTTTTTCACCTGTTATGGGGTATTAGATTAAACCCAGTTAAAAGAAATCATATCTATAGAGTGCAGAAAGAAGGAGGTTTAAACATGATACATCCTATTATATACCTTTTGGGGAATTTTTTTTATAGCTCCATTCTCCCTTTGTTGGTACAGACATCTATTTCAGGGCAAGTTTGTTTTCAACTTTGGGGTAATTCCTATTTCAAAGCATGGGTGGGGTAATGGCACCCTACTGACGCCTTACTTCCTAGTTACGCACAAACAGCAGTTCAATAACATACGACTGGAAGATTGATCTAACTTGGTGTCAGGGGAAGAAGAAACAAGTTTTATCAAGTAATACTTGACTCTGGTACCGGAAGATCCGATATTTCAAGTATCTCCTCATATTAAAATTACTTCATTGTTAGAAAATATATTAGAGAAAAGGATCCCTTGGAAAATGCAGGATTTTGCCTGGCTTTGTGGGCACCAAAAATTACAGGTGAAAGGCAATCAGAAACACAAGCAAATTTCAGAACGAGAATGTGGAGAACATAAATGTGCTGGGGTTGTGGAGACAATGCAGCATCTTTTTTTTGATTGCGTTCATGTACAAGGTTTTTGGCAACTACCATCAGTTCTCTGGGGTGAAAAGTCCTTTTTACTAATTGACTATGATACTTTGGTTTTAGGGCAAATCCCAGCTTCATGGGCAAAGTGGGCGACCAGTACAATACATGTTGTTTTGGTATGTATCAAATGGTCCATTTGGCAGGCACGATGCTCTCAATCTTTGCAAGGTAAAACAGAACAACAGCAGGATGTTTTCTTTCATGTACAACAAGAATTAGATGGTATTTATGCTTATGAAAAACATTTATTGAATAAAGGAATGTTTGAAAATGTATGGAGGAATATTGACTGGGTGGGTTAGGGGGTTTTTTTTTGTCTTTCTTCTTTTTTTTTTCTCACAAATCCAGTGATTATGGAATAGATACGTTTGTTTTAAAAAAATATATTCTCATGTGCTTGTTGATGATTTTGTATCTTTCCTTTTATGGTTTATTGTTGATGACATTGTTTTGTTTCTTCTCTTTGTGAAAGTTTGGTTTTGTTTTCAATAAAAATTTCCCCTGCTCTTTTCAATAAGTGCCATGGGATCTTCAACATCCACCTGAACTACCACCAATCCAGGCAGATGGGACCTTGGTTTAACGTCTCATCTGAAAGACAGCACCTCAGAAGTGCAGCACCCCTCTCATGCTGCACTACAGTGTCAGTACTGGGATATTAACCCAAGTGTCAGAAGTGGGAACTGAACCCACAGCCCTCTGATCTCCCGGCCTCAGAGGCGAGTGTGCTACCTGCTGAGCCACTGACACTGTGACTCGGTGAGACTTATAGTTGAGAATAAGGTGCTGTGCAGAGAACCAATTTTCAGCACAGATAAGAGAGGATTGAAGGGAACGGTGGAGTTGAAAAGGGTCAGGGTTGGAGGAAAATAGGACAGTATCATCCTTGTATAGTAGCAGGTTACCAGAGCAGGACATGGGGAGGGAGTTAAGGAAGAGGCTAAAAAGTAGAGGTCCTAATAAGAACCCCTGTGGGACACCAAAGAGGACAGGTAGCCTATTGGATAAAGTGTTACCAATTTTGACCAGCTGGAAGTGGTTTGACAGGCAATCAGAGAACCAATCAAGGGCATTCCAAGAGAAACCGATGTTGGACAGAGTGGTTAGTAGGAGGGAGTGGTTGACGGTTTCAAATGCCTTAGAGAGGTCAATGAAGACAGCACCAATGATATGTCCCCTGTCCAGGGCAGAGTGGATGTGTGCGGTAAACTGAAGAAGGGCAGTGGTAGTACTGTGGCCTTTGTGAAAGATGTATTGCTGTTTGCAGAGTAGGTCATATTTGTTGAGATGGTCAGTGAGTTGATCAGAGACAATCCACTCTAGGGCCTTGGATAGAGGAGGGAGAATGGAGATGGGGCGGTAGTTATTGGTGATGGAACAGTCCCTACTTTTAAATATGTGGGTGATGGAGGCTGATTTCCACCTAGAGGGAAATTTACCCTGACATATGGAGCAGTCCAGTATATGGGTGAAGGGGTAGAGTACCTTATGAAGGGTGAGGCGCAGGAGTTTCAAGTCTAGGGAGTCACTACTGTAGCTGGAGCGGCTTAGGACTTTTTAAAAGTATGGCTCAGCAGGCTTGGGTATGATGCGGCGTAGGTGAAAGGGTGGGCTTAAGGGGGGGGAGTGCTGGCTGTAGGAGGGTCAAAGAAATTGGGAGGGAGAACGTGGTTGAGGTTTGTGAAGGCGTTGTTGAAAGCTGTGGCTTTACAGGTAGGATCAGAAGTCATGCAACCATCGACCATAATTTGGTTAGGGACTGGGTTGGGGTCTTTTCCACAGATATCCTCAATATTGTTCCATAATTTGCACCCTGAGCCTAAGGTAGAGGTTAAGGAGGATTTATAATACTCTGCTTTTGCTTTGTGTAGGGTCCACGTGTATTTGTTCTGGGCCTCTCTGCACTTTTGTCTATCGGTTGGTAGGCCAGTCTCATTGGAGAGGTGCCACAGAGAAACTCTAGTCCTCATAAGGGCCAGGAGATGGTCCATAATCCAAGGCACCAGGTTGTCTTTGACCATCCTTTTGGTAAGTGGGACAAATTTGTCACATATTGTATTGAAAGAGAGGATGAAGAGGTCAAGGGCCCTATCAGGGTCGAGGGTGTTCATTATGAAGGACCAATCCATAGAACTGAGGTGTGCTTTAAGAAGGGCAAGTTTGCCAGGGCCAAACTTGTGTTGTAAAATTATCTAGGGAGGAGATCTAGGTACTTTGCCAGTCCAGGAGCAGAGAACAGGGGAGTGGTCACTAAGGGCATTTGGGAGAAAGGTAGTGCTTATTATTTTGTGGGGGCGACTAGTGAACATGAGATCTAGCAGGGAGGAAGACCCTGTTTGCTGGTTAAGATGGGTGGGGGAGGTGACTACTTGCATTAGGTCTTGGGCAGAGGCAGCATCGATGAATGGTGTGGCGGCCTTATCTAACCGATTGATATTCAAGTTCTCGAGTATGACTTTTTCAGTTTGAGATGGGAGGGTGGTTAGGTAGGACAGTACTGTGCGGAAGGCCACCTTCTGGTCCCTGGGGGCAATGTATACAGCCGTAATGAGGAGGGGGGTTTGGGAGTGCCCCAAAGTGAGTTTAAGAGTGAGGGCCTGGGGTTCTGGTGTCATCTGAGGGGTGTGGAGCAACTGCCCATGTAGCTTTTCCTTGGTGTAAATGGCACAACCTCCCCCACACCTACTCAGCTGGTCTGCATGATATACGTTGAAACTAGAGAGTGTTATTGTTAAGTCAGGAATCCGAGGGGAGAGTCAGGTTTCACCCGTAGCTATGACATCAGGCTGATGTTGTAGTACCCAACCCTAAAAGGAGTCCCACTTTTTTAATAGACTGCATACATTAAGGGTGGCAATGCTCAGCCCACAGGCGGGGCAGTGGGTTGGTGCTGGTGGAGTAGGAGGTCCAGGATTAGAATGGATATTTCCAGACATGAGAAGAAGGAGGAGGAGGAGGAACCTAAGTACAGGGTGACAGTGCAACCTTTTTCGGAAATGGAATTTGCTTGCTATAGACCCTTTCAGGGTAGAGAAAGTACGAATGGGGATGTTTAGAATAAAGGGGGTAGCAAGGAGGAGGAGTCAGTGTTAGGGAAGGGGTGACTGCATTAGTGGTTGCAGGTGGTGTGGCAGCCAAGAGTAGCATGGCAAGCATAGGGTGATGCTACTGAGGCGGCACTCTTTAGAACTGATAGAAATAAGTCCAGGTGGTCAAGGGGTCCCTCCCCCATTCCCAGTTCCCTGATCACTGTCCCGAATGGAATAATTTCCCTGGTAGTCTAGTGGCATCCCACCCTGGCAGGTAGTGACCCACCACCCTACTCCCCCTAAACCTGATCTGTGTTGGCAACTGGCACAGCCCTCCTCACATTGCCACGGCTTCTCACCAACTGAACTGTCAGTGTACAGTACATAGTATGTGCTGATTGGTTGACTGGTCAACCAATGACCATATACTATGTAATGTACACATTCACTGACAGTTCTGTCAGTGGCTGTCCGTGTCGATGTGAGGAGGGTTGAGCCAGTCGCCAGCATGGGTTAGGTTGGGGGGGATCAGGGTGGTGGGTCACTACTTGCTGGGGTGGGGGTGCCACTAGACTACCAGGGAAATTGTTCCTTTTGGTCGGGACAGTGATCAGGGAATGGGGGAGGTTGGAGAGACCACTGGACCACCAGGAATTATTTATATGTAACAGGGTGGTGATCAGGGAATAGGGGAGGAGGAACTGCTGAACCACCAATATTTTTATATATGTATGGGGACAGGGACTGGAGCTAGGGAGGGACTACTGCACCACGAGGGATTGTTGATGAAGTACCGGGGAAGGGATTGGGGCTAGCAAGGGACCACTTCACAACCAGGTATTGTTATTGAAGTAGCAGGTAAGGGATCGGGGCCAGGGAGGGACCACTACACCACCAGGGATTGTTAATGAAGTACCAGGGAATGGACTGGAGCTAGGAAAAGACCACTACACCACCAGGGATTGTCAATGAAGTAGTGGAGAAAGGACTGGGGCTAGGGAGAGACCACTACACCCCCAGGGATTGTTAATGACATACAAGAGAAGGGATCAGGGCTAGAGAGGGACCACTCCACCACCAGGTATTGTTAATGCCGTACTGGTGAAGGGATCAGGACAAGGGAGGGACCATTACACTACCAGGGATTGTTAATGAAGTACCTGGGAAGGAATTGGGGCTAGGGAGGAACCACTACACAACCAGGGATTGTTAATGACATACCAGGGAAGGGATTGGGGCTTGGGAGGGACCACTACATCACCAGGGATTGTTAATGACATACCAGGAAAGGGATCAGGGCAAGGTAGGGACCACTACACTACCAAGAATTGTTAATGAAGTACAGGGGAAGGGATTGGGGCTAGGGAAGGACCACTACACCACCAGGGATTGTTAACGAAGTAGCAGGGAAGAGATCGGGCCTAGGGAGGGACCACTACACCACCAGGGATTGTTAATGACATACCATGGAAGGGATTGAGCTAGGGAGGGACCACTACACCACCAGTAATTATTAATGCCATACTGGTGAAGGAATCAGGACAAGGGCGAGACCTCTACACCACCAGGGATTATTAGTGAAGTACCTGGGAAGGGATGGGGGATATGACAGGACCACTATATCACCAGGAATTGTCAATAAAGTACTGGGGAAGGAATCAGGGCTAGGGAGGGATTGCTGAACCACCACTATTATTCTATTTTAGCATGGGGTAGGGATAGGGGCCGGGGAGGGACCGCTGAACCACCAGGCAACTGAACCATTGACAGTGCAGCAGACAGGTCTGCACACTGTTAAGGGCTGGGTTTCAGAAGTGTTAAACTGCAACACTGCAAGTGGCCATTTAGCACTTCCGAACACTTTCAATATTGTGCTGTGTCACGTATGCACTAGGGAACCCTCATTTGCATAGGCATAGCAAAATATTGTGTGGGACGGTGCTGTTGGGGGTGCGTCATGTATCTGTGTCCTTTGAATATGGACATGCCCCGACAGCTGGCGCTAGTCCAGGTCTATGTGACTCAAACCCGGTTTGTGCCATGATAACCTTTTGAAAATTGGGCTCTATGTGTCTGCTGGGAGCTCACCCAGAGGTTTTTAACTTTTCTTACTGCAAAGTGCACTTCCATTAACATAAGGGAGTTTTAACATTAATCAGTAACTGTTTTTTTGTCTTTTCTGTGCAGTAAGTGTCTGGTTTTCTATAAAAATATACTAAGTTCATAGCACTGCAATCTGCTGTTCCTAAGAAGTTTACTCCATCTAGTGTACCTAGCTTCAGTCACTCCAAGCCTGCACCCCTTCCCCTTTCTCTTCAGGGTCCACTCCAGTGTGACTAGCTTCAGTCATTCCAATCCTCCTCCTCCTTTTCTGGGGCTTACTGCAGTGTGCCTAGCTTCAGTCAATCAAAGCCTCATTCTCCTTGCATGTCAGTCATAGTGTTTTGAAACAATGATGGTCCACCCCCTGCACTGCTGTATCTTCTGTACATCACATTAAGACAGTATTAAATATGCTTCTGAGTGCTTTTACATGTTAGACATATGTTTATAAAACTCAGATGAACACCCTGGGCTACTGCATCTGACATTCTGCCAGCAAAAATATGCTGCTTTTACATGTCATGCAGGCATAAAATTTTGAAATCTGGGTGGCCTACTACATAGGCTGCTGTATGTACCCACATCATAATAACAGGACAATTATGAGCATAGAAACAGAGGATTGTGTATGTGCAGTCATACACAACAAGGCTGTGTTTGAATTGAGAGGTTTCCATGGTAACGATCTCGCAAGAGTGCAGTTCTTGAGGTCTCTTTTTACTATGGAAATCTCAAGATTCAAACACAGCCTTGTTTGTGTATTACTGCTCATACACAATCTTTTATAGTGTATGGGCAATCAATCTAATTAAACAAGCAAGGAAACAGTCCCAAAAGTCAGGTTTGTTGTGCTTTACAGTCCATTTAGGAGGCACTGTCATTTTAACACCCTGTGACTCTGTACTGGCTGCCCAGACAGTGTGATTTCTGTGTGCATACTGTTCAGCAGATCAAAATCCGCTCACTGGTTCTCCTGTTCAGAGGTGAACATGGCCCTGTCAGGTGAGGTTTTTGACTGAGCTGCAGCTGTCATCTCTCTCTTTTTCTCGTTTGTGCCAAAACTGATAAAACTGTTTGACGGTGCTAACTATGGTAGCCGCAGTTCATGAACAGTTAACCATACAAAATTGTTCCAATCTGTTGTGCTGCAGTAGTGACATCACTAGTGCAGCATATCATGATGTCACTACTGCAGCACAATGGGAGGGCTTTAAGCCTGAGGTTCGATGGGCGGAGCAACAACATCACTCCCCCATCGAGCTTAAAAGGTTACTACGTCCTAGGCCTCACCAGGATTCTGTTTCATTCGGGTCGGAGGCACTGCAGCCTTGTTCCTCATTCTCCTCACAGGTTCGTATGCTTGCTGTTTTTTTCTTATGGGTCTGCCTTCTTTGCAGCCTCCCCGTCTCTTTCCCCAGGATTCAATCATGTTTTTTGCTTTGTTTCTACTGCCTTCTTCTCCCGCTGTATTCCTGTGGTTTTCTATCCTCATCCCAGCGGTCGCTTCTGGACATTCATTTGCTTCCTCACTATCGCAGCAGCATTTCTACTGCTTTGTCCCTGGTGTCCACTCTGCATTCTGCTGCTTTCAACACCGGCATCAGTACTCACTGCGGTGAGAGACTTTGGTCCCTCTTCAAACCTGCTGTTCATTCTGCTGCATGCATCTCCTTTGCTCCAGCTGGTTCTGGTGTTGCTCATTTCTTTCCATTTTTCAGCCTCGGCTCTGCTGCCATCTCGGCGACCTTTCAGCTTCTTGCCCCCATGCCCCAGGTGTGCCATCTCGTGCCCCTTCTCTCCATGCTATGGGAATGCTGGGGCCTTCCTTTGCTCCTTTTAGCCAGTTCCGCTTCCATTGGACCCCTCGTTCCTTCTGTCAGTCGGTCTCCCGGCTCCTCAGTTCCTAGCGCTCTGCCGCTATCCTTCTCGGCACCAGAGCGGATGCGTCCTCAGTGGACGTTGACTTAATCGATGGAGCTCTGCCAAAAAGTCTAATTTTCTAATGTTCTTATTTTTATACACTTGATTCATAAGGCATGCATTGAAGGCTGTGAGCTGTTTCTTACTGGTTTTCCATCTTTATTTGGGGACATACCATTTAGCAACCACTGGCTGTTCATAGACTATGGTAGGTGACGAGTAAAACTTTTTGCAATAAAAGTTCAACTCTGCTACTGTGCTTGTCTATGGGGAGATAATAACTAATGATAGTGGTCTGCTACAGCATTTTAGTTTTTTCCGTAATTTGCCATGCTGGTCTGTGGTATCTGGAAGAAAAAAAAAATCATTTTGCTTTGTTTATCGTGGCTGAATCAGTAAGTCCTGCTGTCATTTTCTCTACTTGATCATGCTATCTCTGCCCTTTCCTTTGCTGATCTACTTCGATCAGCTCTGTCCTTGCACCTGATACTAGCTATGTTCATCTGTGTTTTCAGCTTTTGAGCCCTCCACCTCTGCTGTTAGTTGGTGCCCCAGTGCCCCTGCAGGCTTCCTCTCTACCTGGCCTGCCTACCTCCTGAGCCATTGCTGTTGTCCCATCCTGCCCCATGCCTTTTGTATATTTTTTGTTTGACTATATGCAGTCCAGTAGGTGGTGCCATTTGCCCATCCACGGTCAGCTTCAGATGCTTCCTGTCTGGTTTTCAGTCTGGTATTTCATAAGCTTTACTGATTCTGACCTTCTGGCTTCCCACCATCATTGTACCTCATCCGTTCCTCTTTTGCCTTCTCTTACTAGCCCTCGAGGATTCCATCCACTCTTAGCTTCGCTCCCACCACCTGGGTACAAGCCTGTCTTCTTGGCCTCTGTGTCTGTTTCCTCACTTTTCTCCGTCTTCTCACATTGATCGATGCAGTTCCTAACTACTGCCTTCTTGCCAGATTTCATGGCTTCCCTCTGACACCTGTTCTCAATACTTCTTTTGGGCATACCTATCATAGATCATGGGCCACCTAATTCGACTCTCCCTACTTTACATCCTATAGGTCCCTTCCTCCACATCACCTACTCATGCTTCAGCATGCCTTAGTTCTGCTCCCTCTCCTATGCTCTCTCGTCAAACTCCTATCCTAACTCCTCACCCTCAGCATCAGGGTCTAATTCCCATCATGGCCTGTATTCGATATTTCTTTTGGGCATAACTATCCTTACTCAGATTCCCTCCTCATCGATCTGCAGCATTCCTGCCGCATGTATCTGGTTCCTGATATCTTCTATCTTCTACCGTCAAGGATTCCCTCCAGTCCTGGCTTCTACATCTCGTCATGCCATGTTTTTTTTCTATCGGCTTACTATGCAATTCCCATTGTTGGGCCATCTATGTCTGACTCCTTCTGGCCTTTCATCGAACCTGGCCTGCGTGCTACCTTTGATTTGTCTTATCAACATTTGTTGTTCCTATATTTCTCTGTTCTGAGCTACGAATACCTGACTGTGTTTGCTTTCTGCAATGTTATTCCTCTATTCTGAGCTTCTATAACTTGACTGTGTGTGCTTTCTACAGTATTATTACTTAATTCCAGTCTATGCCCTGTGCCAGTTTCATTCCTGCTGTTTCTGCACTGAGTGCATAATTATTCCTGCACCCTTCTCCTGGCAGACCACTACCTCAGCTTCTATCCCTCACTCCTCTGACCTTTTCCTTCCTGCTCCTCTAGTTCAGCTATCATGCAACCTCTCCTTGCCTTCACTGCCCTGCCTTCTCTCATGGCTTTGCTACATTGCCCTGTCTCTGACTTATTCCAGTTCGTTTAGCCCTGCCAGCACCTCGATGCTTCACACCGACTTGCTCAGTTTTTTTCCATCAATCCACCTGTCTGCCTTGGCTGACCTTTCAGCCCCTTCAGAGTCTTCCTCCTTTCCATCCTCAATCCCTCCATCAGACATCCTTCAACTCTGTAGCCCTCTCAGATCCACAATAGCCTCCATCCGGCCTGCATTTGATGTTTATTTTGGGCTTGCTTATCTTTACTCATATGCCGCCTCATCGACCCATGGCTCTCCAGCCGCCTATATCTGGTTCCAGACTCTGGTCATCATTCATCACTTCGCACCAGCCATCCCGGATTCAGCAGTTCTCCTCCCATATCGGCGGGTCCTATGCTACCCTTTTGACCTCCCTCCATCCTTTGCTCTTTCATACTTCGCTTCCTGTGCTGGCCTCCATGGCTTCATTCCCTCTTTGTATCTCATCTGTTTCCTAATTTTACCTTCCTCGTCCTAGCACCTTTTCTAGTCCCAGCCATCATAGCTTCGCTCCGCTCTTGGCTTCACTCCTCATACATCGTCCACTTTTGCTCCCTCCTCATCATACCTCGTCCAATTTTTCCTTGATCGCTCACCTTGAGTTGCCGCCCTCCTTTAGAGGAGCCTACTTCCTTTTCCTTCCTTCGTATAATTTCATTTTCAAGTTCATTCATGTCTCTTCCTCTTCCAATTCCCTCTCCTCATCTCTCTCGACAAATTTAGTCTTCCAGGATTCCATCCAGTCATAGCTTCTATCTCCTCATGCCATAAATTATCTATTCGTTTGCTCTGCCATTCCTGTCCTTGGACTATCCATGGCTGACTCCATCTGACCTTCCATCGAACCAGGCCTAAGTACCACATCATCCAGCTCGCCTTCCTGCACCCCCTTGTGGAGCCCTCCTCCTTCACGGAGTCTACTTGTTCCATGTCATCCGTCATCGCTCCCTTCATCGGAGATCCTTTGACTCCTTAGCCCCCTCAGCTCCGTGATGCCTGGCCTTGACCTGCTCATCTGCTTCAGTCCCTCTCTCAGTATGTCTTGGCATGGTTCACTGCCATGTCTGAGCTATTCTCTTGCTCCATCTGGCCGTGCCTATCATGGTTCATGTAACACCTAATCCGACTCACCCCCGTGCAGCTCTCCTCCCATACCGGCTGGGTCCTCTGCTACCCTATTGACCTCCCTACCATCCTTCGTCCTTTCCCACCTCACTTTCCAGTACCTACCCTCATGGCATCAATCTCTCATCGTATCTCATCCGTTCCTGTTGCCTTTCTCAGCCTATCACTTATTCTTGTTCTGACCATCATGGATTCTTTCCACTCCTAGCTTCCCTCCTCATCGTACGTCATCTGTATTGTCTCCCCTTGATCGCCATCCTGTGCTTCTTGTGACCTTCTGTGTGACCTTCTGATTTGCATACCCTCTGGTTCCTGTCACACCTTCTTGGCCTCGGAGTCTGCATCCTTCCGAGGAGCATCTTTGTTTGTGTCGCTCCATGGTGCACGTTACCTTCATTCCAGTTCTTTTCTTGTTCATTCCTTTCTCCTCTTCTTCCCATTCCATACCAGCTCTTCAAGATTCATTCCACTCATGGCCTACTGTCGATATTTCTTTTTAGGCATACCTACCATGACTCCTATGCCATCTATCAACCGCGGTCATCCTGCCGAGCGTATAGAGTTCATAATTCTAGTCATATTGATTTCATAAATCCAGTCATCATTCACTCAGCATTACCTCAAAGTTCATCTATTTACATTGCTTACTCTAACATTCCTATCATTGAATTCCATACTACCTCATCAACTACAACCACAGGATCTAATCATTCAGGGTCTAATCGGTTACATCGCATAATCAAGCATGCCTCTCAACCTCAGGTCTGCTCACTCGCATCGCTCAATCAAGCACATCGCTCAATCTAGCCAGTCAGCAGTATTTGTATCCACATCAGCACATCTGGAATATTCTCATGAGCACATCTGGATACCCCTTGCTCCTCTGACTCTTATATGGATTTACTCCCTCCCATCCTTGCTCCCTTGATCTACTATCTCTCATCGACTACTCGAGCATACCCTTCTTGGGCCCAGAAAGGTTTATCTAGTTACATTGTTCCCTCGAGTATTCCATCATTGACTCCGATGCTACTCATCGACCACAACATCAGGATCTAATTGTTCACATCGCATAATCATGCCTTGACCTCAATGTCTAATTTCTCTCCTCGCTCAATCGATCATACCTCTCATCGGATCTTATGCTACCTCATTGACCTGTCGATCTCCTGCAGTGATCATCACCATCAGTATTCATTGTTGCCTCATGTTCCTTAATCGATCTGCGTGCAGCCTCCTGTTCCCTCTTTGATCTGTGCTTTCTTTTGGAGATTTTCCCTATTTCATCATCATCCTCCTTACTTGTATCCCTCTAGTTACTGAACCCTTCTTTTAATGATATACATCCTCAAATCAAACGTCATCAGCCTGGAGGGAAGGTGACCTAGGCCTTGGATCCCCAGAGGTTTCCTCCTCAAAGGGTGTTTTTCCTCTCCTCCCTGCCAGTGGTCATAATGTTAGTTAGAGTTAATGCTATCTATCATTAATTGGTTAGGTTCATTGGTGCTTTCTTCGGTTAGTTAGTTAGGTTCCACTGTTGGATGGAGGTGGATGGTGGCCTCGGCTTCCCCCTCTCTTTTTGGGAAATCAGCCCTTCTCTTCTCAGAATTCATTCATCATCCTCACCTCTTTGAAGCTCAACATCTTTGGATATTCTTTTTGGGCTTCTTCCTAACCTAACTTTAGCCAACGCATTCATTTTCAGCACCTGTGGGGGGGCCCTCCTCTAGGGTTCCTTGTGTTGTACCCCTACAGCGTTGTATATCCCACAGATAAAGAGGCAGAAAGCCACAAACCAAATCAAATTACACAAGCATCTCCTTATCTCATCCAGGTGTGTAAGCACATCGAATGGGAGGGCTTTAAGCTTGAGGTTCAATGGGCGGAGCAACAACGTCACTCCCCCATCGAGCTTAAAAGGTTACTACATCCTGGATTCTTTTTCATTGCCCACCATCCACCCCTCCTCCTCCTCCAGCTGCTCATCTCTTTTACCCATGGGCTTCTTCCTAACCTACCTTTAGCTGATGCATTCATTTCCGGCACCTGTATGGGGATGGAACCCTCCTCTAGGGTTCCTTGCGTTATATCCCCTACAAGGTGGTATATACCATGGATAAAGAGGCAGAAAGCCACAAACCAAATCAAGTTACACAAGCATTTCATTATCTCATCCAGTTGCATAAGCACATTGAACAAGGAAATTATGATAATCAGATTTTATTCAGAACAAAGCTCTCCCATATACTATATAGAATTTGATAGCAGAAGGAGACTGAGGGTGCATTGAGTCTGCCCTCATTCTGCAGTTCCACCATGTCGGTTTGAAACCAAGATGATCAATCAACATTACGGTGACACCAAAATGCTGACGGCGACCATGTTGCTAGGCAATTGTGCCTCTAGACCTCTATGGTGCACAAAGAAATGGGGCACATCCAGACTGTTTGTGTGGGGCTTTGCCCCCACACTTCCAAATTATTAATATAATTACCTCCAGGGGGGTTGCCAAGGAGGGAGGGTAACACCAGTGTGGCACCATGGTGTATGGCACTCCAACAACCAGTTCTCCACTGTAAGTGTTAAACTGGTTGCGGCTCACCGATGGCTGTCACTGTAATGCCATCATTGTGTAGATGACACAATTCTACTACCTCTCCCCACTGGTCTAATTCCCTAATGGGCTGTATCCCTCTACCACTACCCAAACCCTAAACTTCTTGCCACCCCCACTCCCCCAGGGACTGTGAGTCCCTTTGCTCTGTCCCATTTGTGTTTGAATCTGTTAAGGGTAGCTGCCCCACTACTTACACTAGCAGTCTGTTACAATGTTTCACCAGCCTCTCAGTGAAATTGAACTGCCTCACAAGTCTCTCCTGAATTTTCCCCTCACCAGCCTCCAGTCATGCCCCCTACTGACTGCATCCCTGTTTTTTTACAAATAGGTCTTCACCGTTTACCTTGTTTACACCAGGGGAAACGTATATGTTTCAGTCATGTCCCCTCAATCTTCCCTTGTCTCCAGCAAATACATATTTAGGGCCTCCAACTGTTCCTCATAGGATCTGCTCTGCTGGTCATGGATCATCTTGGTGACTTTCACTGTACTGTCTCTAGTCTGCCCAAGTCCTTCCTCAGATGAAGACTCCAGAACTAGGTATAATTCTCCAGATGAGGTCTCCCCAAGGATCTGTACAATTGCAGAATTCTCTTGCTTCCTATTGTAAAAAACCCTTCCTACATATCCCAGCATCCTTGATGCCTTTCTGCATGCTTTGTTGCATTGACTTGTTTGTTTGAGGGAGTCATTTATTATGGCCCCATATTTCTCTCCTCTGTTAAAGTGGTCAATCTTACACTTCCCATTCAGTACTCTGTGCATCGATTCCATCAACCTAAATGCATTACTTTGCACTTCTTGGCACTGAACCTCAACTGCCAGAGCTTAGACCATTTCTTCAGTTTCTCTAGGTCCTTCTGGAGCTCCTGCATCCCTTCTTCATGATCTATCCCTCATACAGTTTTGTGTCATCAACAAAAAGTCACAACCTTCCCTGGATACTCTGATGTGGTAAACTGGGTTAGAAATTGGTTGAGGGAAAGAACACAGAGGTTGGTGGTAAACAGAGTTCAATCCGAGGAGAAATAGGTGACCAGCAGGGTACCACAAGGATCAGTTCTGGGGCCAGTCCTCTTTAATGTCTTCATAAGTGACATTGCAGAGGGACTGGAAGGGAAGGTATGCCTTTTTGTAGATGACACTAAGATCTGCAACAGGATAGACACTCCAAGAGAGGTGAATAAAATGAGGAGGTGCCTAAGTAAGCTTGAGGGGTGGTCAAGAGTGTAGCAGCTAAGATTCAATGCAAAGAAGTGCAAAATCATGCATTTGGGGCACAGAAACTCACGAGAGGAGTACCTGATGGGGGGAGATACTAACGACCACCATACAGGAAAGGAACCTGGGGTAATCATATCTGATGACCTAAAGGTGGTCAAACAATGTATCAAGGCTATGGAGGAGAGCCAGTGGGATGCTTGGATGCAAAGAGAGAGGTATCACCAGCAGAAAAGAGGTGGTTATGACACTGTACAAATCATTGGTGAGACTTTATCTGGAGAACTTTGTCCAGTTCTGGGGGCCACATCTCTGGAAATACATACACAGAATGGAGGCAGTTCAGAGAAAGACAAAAAAATCATGCAGGGTCTGCACCAAAAGTCATATGAGAAGAGACTTGAGAACCTCAATATGTATACCCTGGAAGCGAGGATAGAGGGGGATATGATCGAGACCTTCGAATGCTTTGGTGGTATAAATAAGGTACAAGAGGGTAATATCTTTCAGAAAAAAAGGTGTTAAAGAAAAAGGGGGCATGACATGAAAATGGTAGGGGAATTCAAGAATGCATGAGACAATCATAAGGGAACCCTATCGATAGGGAGAGATGGCAAAGCCGGAGATCAAGTAGGGTCTGTGATTCGGCAGTACAGTAGATAAGGAAAATGGACAGACTAGGTGGGCCAAGCAGTCCTAACAATTTCTATGTTTTTTATATTTTTATATGTTTCAATGTTTTCCAGTGTTATTTATAAACATTTTAAATAGGAGAGATCTCCGAACCAGTTCCTGTAGCACTCTGCTTGTGACATCTCTGTTCCCTGATCTAGCGCCATTAAACACTACTCTCTGTTGCAGCCATCTTATCCAATTTCCTACCCACCTAACTAAACCTGGCTCTGCAACTAAGTCCTCCAACTTCTTGGAGTCCTGTCCCAAGTTCTGCAGCCTCTTGTGGTGGTACCTTGCTGAAACTGAAGTAGAGCAGAAGCCTGTTCTCTGTCTATCACCTTGGTGACCCAATTGAAAAAAGTATCAGGTTGGTCTAGCAAGCTCTCACAGACACAAACCCATGCTGGTTTTCATTTTGTAGCCCATTGTCCTCTAGGCAGGCCACCACACTTTCCTTCCCTATGGTTTCCATCAGCTTACCTATTATGGAGGTAAGGCTGACAGGCTGTAGTTGCCTGGATCCTCTCTGACTCCCCTCTTCTGTAAAGTGGTATTATCTTTGTTGATATCCTGTCCAGTGGCACCACTCTGGACTGCAGTGAGTCATTGAATAGAGGGTACTTCCAATATTGTAGCCAATTCCCTTAGCACTCAGAGGTGCAGGCCATCTGGGCCTGGTCCCCTTGTCTATCCCGAGAGCTTCTAGTTCCTTTTGTATCCTGTCTTCTAAGATCTGTACTCTGCCCAGTTCCTGGACCTCCTTAGTGGCGACCTTGATACCACTCTCTGGCAATGACCATTGTCCTCTACCATGAATACTGAGCAGACGAAATTGTTTAGTACATTTACCTTTATCTCATAATCCTCAAATACCCTCCCCACAAGCTAGCCCAACAATCTCCCCTCTTGTTTTCTTTTTTCCCATGTGTATCGGAAAAATAATTTTTCCCCACCTTTTACTCCCTCAGCAGTCTATAGCTCTGTGTCTTCCTTTGCCCTCAGACCTCCACCCTTGCCTCTTTGAGTTTAACCTGATACTCCTAACAGACTTCCTGCCTGTGTTCCTCTTGTACTCAGTGAAAGCCCTTCTTTTTGACCTCACTACCTCCCTCACCCTCTTCGAGAACCAGATTGGTTATTTGTGCTTGCTTCTTTTGGCAACCTTCTTTGCATTGGCTTTGTACGCCTCTAGGAATGCCTCTTTGATCCTGCTCCATTCTTCTTCCACCTTCTATGTCTGTTGTACACCTGCCAAACTTCCCCCTAACTAGTTCCCACAGCTAACCAAAATTTGCCCACTTGGGGTCCATAACCACTTTTTTCCAGGGAGGTGAGTGTTCATTGTCCCCTCTCCCCCATCAGTTCAATCCACACAATGTTGCAGTCTCTTGACCTTAAATGTCAACCCCCCAAAAAAATCTCTGAGTTGTTGAGTACCAAGTTGAGTATGGAGTCCTGCCATGTAGGGACCTTGACCAGCTGCTGCACCAGTAGATGGTCCTGAAACATATCTAATAGTGCTTGGCTCCTGGTGCTGCTACACTAGCTGCCAGGATGTCCCTGTCTATATCTAGCAGATTCAGGTCCCCTACTAACACAATATACCACTTTGCTGCTCCTTTTCTGATTTTCTTCCCCAACTCTGTCTCTTTTCTCTTTGTGCCCCCGTCATCTATAGACTACCTATAATCTAATCCTTTTACCAACAGCTGTGGTCAGCTACACCCAGATAGATTCCACTTCTCACCCCCCCTTTTTTCATAGTTACAACTTCTGTTGCCTATATACCTTCCCTAGTGTATAAGGCTACTCCCCCTCCTCTTCCCTTGCCTCTTTTTGTCCTATGTAAGGCATATCTGGGAACCACTAGATCCCAGTCATTGTTGCCACTGGCTCAAGTTTTTTAGTAGTAGCCCTAGCCACTAGGTCTAACGTAACCTCTGCCACCAATGCCTTCAGTTCACTGATGTTATTGTTTAAACTTCTGGTGTTTAGGCAACCAAACCCCATGCCTTCATCTTACTTCTTACTTCCTTCCCTCCTACCTGATCCCTTCCCCATGCTGTCCACTCCATCCCTATCCCTTTCAACATCCACTCCAATAAGTGAAAATTTGATGCCCAGTCCTTCACTTGCTATCTTCACTTGTCCCTTGCTCCTGCCACTGCTGGCTTCCCCTGGCCCCATCCCCATGCCTCTTTCAGCCTCAGCTCAATTCACGTTCAGTCATAGCTGCCAGCACTGATAGAGCACAGTCAATATTTGTAAAAAATTAAAAACAAATGTCTGCTTCAGCACTTTTTGAAATGCAGTTCTGTTCTAAACATAGCTCTGAGCACTAAAATTAAGCATAACATACTGTAAGTGCACAAATATCTGTGATAAATGAGTTTTACACTCACTGTTCTTCCAATCACATCAAGGAGCACTCTAAACGCAGAGAAAAAAGAACTGCACTAAGTCCAGTTTTTGTAACTATTCCTGGTTGATTTTGTTAAGAGCAAAACAGAAACACATCCTTCTTCCCAAAACAGGTTAGGACTGCAAGCTGGGAGGGGATCACATGGTTAACCATTACATCTTTCATGCTTGAATAAAACACTTTGCCAACCACTGAGGTAAGCTCACAGGTCAGTAGTTACCTGGGTTGATCTTATGCATTCTTTAATAGGGGATGACACTGGATGTTTTTCAGTAACCTGAGATTAACCATGTCTGTTGGAACCCCGAAAGATATAAGCAAGGGTCCCAGACAGGACTCCTTTGATCTTCATTATTACCCTTGGGTGTGTACTATCAGGATTTAGGATTTTTCCTTGATTCAGAGTCTCTAGATTATTGCCTACTAATTCTGGTGTGATCCATGATGCTTCCTGTTTAGTCTGCACCCTTCCAATAACTTTCTCCCCAGTTGGCCATGCCACCGACCTGCAGGTTGAATCCTAACATAAAACAGTTGTTTGGTGCCTCCGCTACTCCCCCTGTTACACACTCAGTGCCCCTCTAATGATCATGGGCCCCACCTTATCCATAACTCTCCTTTTGTTTTGTCCATATTGAAGAGGGTTGATTTTTCTCCTTGAGCTCCTCTGCATCCAAGTCTTCTAGATCGACCTTCACAATTGTGATCAAGGCCCTACCTACATACTGCAATGCCCTATATGTTATTTCCTTTTCCTATTCCCAAAATCCATCTACAATTACATGCATTCTTTTTCTCACTTTACTTCCCTTGGAGTTCTTCAAACAACCATAGAGGCCTCTGCCTTGTGCTAGTGCCCTTACTATTGAAATGGGCAATCTAGTCCCTGTGAATAGTATATCCTGCTTGAAGGCCTTCTACTTGATATTAGCACTATAGTTCATTGGTGTATATATCATTTTAGCCACAGCCATCTCCCTCAGCTTATCAGAACTAGATTTGCTGATGTTCAGCACCCTGGTCTTATTTAAGTGATGTATTTCCACCTATCGCTTCAAATTGAGTCCCATTATGGTCGCTGTTACCCACTGTCTCCCCAAACCTTACTGCCCTGAACATCTCACCCACACTAATCAGCAGCTGATCCTCCTTTTGTTCCATGCCTGACATGCTGAAAAAGGAAATATCACAACTGGCAAGACAACCCTCCTTGTTTTTCTTGTCATTTATTTCCCCGTTAATGTCAGGTAGATCGAAATCTATGATGAGAACTAAAGGTCCTATATCTGTTTCCCTCTTAATTATGCTTCCCATTTCTCTAGTCATGTCCTGCTATTCTGCCTCAAGGTTTGTAATGTACTCCCAAAATTGTCCGTTTCCCCCAATTAGTCATAATTCCAGCTACAGGCTTTCTATCTTTTCATGCTTACTTTAATAGCTTTCTTAACATACTGTAGAAAACAACCCTCACCATTCAGACCCCCACAACCCTCCTGAAGAGATTATTACCCCTCTACCCTTGTGCTCAACCTTATTACCTCATTCTACCAAGACTCTTTAAGTCCTCCTACATCATCGCTCAGCCAAAAAAGTTCCTGTCCAGCTCATCTGCCTTTTTAGCAGTGTTACTCACATTTATCATCATGTAAGAAAAGTAGTATATTTCTCCCCTTCTGCTTTTTTCCCCTTTGAGCTGACTTTTTTCATTGTTCTATTTTTTTTTTCTAATATTCTCCCTTGATGTCCTCCTAACTCCTACCCCTTTTTCTACCATTGATCTAAAAATTGGGATCCCATCACAGCCTGTGGCACAGAGTCCCATATATTGTACCACAGAGCCCGGTGTCAACATCCTCATACATGCCCACCACAAGGACCTTCCTGCTATTAGTGGGGTGATGCAGGCAAAACTGTGGGATTTCTGAGGAATGTCTCACTCCTTCCTGAACATAAGTGGGTCATTCTGTGAGTGTATCTGTTGGAATGCATCTCCAATGCCTGCCATGGCTGACTACAACTGCAGGCTCCAGACATGAACCTGCAGTTTCACAAGCAGAAGGTAAGCACCTTAACCACTAAGCCACTGAAGGAGCTCTTGAGCTGACCTTTTTGCGTTTGATGCACATGCGCGCCAAACGCTTTGAGACAGTAACGGGAAATGAGAGGTGTGTCACTGCCACACCAATTACAGCTGCATCAGCAAGAGGAGTGGCAAATGTACACCAATCACCAGGCACTCTGGTCATGACAGCAGTTTAGCTCTGCTGATGTGCCATGCTATGGACTTGAAACAAATGAACCACTCCAATGGGAGCACTTCATTTGTAGCCCAACCTCCTGCCATGCACATTAGAGAGCACACTAATGCGCATGGCAGCAGTTGTTCCTGTATTCTTCATCTCAATCCCCCCTCCTCTGAACCCCCCCCCAGCTTCAACTGTGGCTTCTCCTGGTGCTGGCTTCTGCCCCCCAACATTAGCCACTTTGTGGATTTTCCTCACAGCCGACAGCAGGATGCCCAATCCCCGTACCACCACATACCCTCCCATACTGATGTGGCATGCTGGCAGCCCACCCCAGTGTGCCTAAATAATTATTTTTTTTTTCTTTTTTCATTTCTGACACAGGGATGCCCACTCCTGGTGTTGGATGTCTCCCCCCACCCCATCCAAGCCTGAATAGATATGTTGCCAACATCAGAGTACCCAGTCCCCATGTCAGCATGTTTCCCCCCCCCAACTAATATGGCACACTGAGAGTCCACCCCAGTGTGCCAAAATATTAAAATGTTTCTGACACTGGGATGCCCACTCCTGGTAAAGGATGCACCCCTCCACCCACAAACCTATTCAGTACTGACATCAGGGTACCCAATCCCCATGTCGGCATGCCCCCCCTCTCCCCCACTATTGTGGCACACTGGGAGTCCACCTCAGTGTGCCTATATTATTTTTTTTTTGTCCTGTAAAATAAAGAAAACTCCCTCAATGTCTTTTTTTTCCCCTGTAAAATAGAATACGGTCCATCATCATCTCCCCAGACCCCCTCCCCCATCCCCACCTACCTTCTGCATACCCCACCTCCACGCACCACCCACCCACTCACCCCATGCTTATCTCCAGATGGCCAGTGTTGTCATCTCTTTGCTGGTTGGGGAACACATCTGCACTCTTCAAAGGTGACCAACAAACTGAGAAATCATGGTAAGCCTTATAATGGGACTCAATGGGGGGGTGTTCAACTAAGGTTGATATCTCAACCAATTTTAGGAATTTTGGCCTCATATTTTCAACATGGGGTTCTTGGGACCCCACCTCATGAACACTGGCACTGTCATTTTGTTTCTCTGTCCTGAAAGGTGATTTCACATTGGCTTCATGTAATCACCGTTTGGGACTTATTAATGGGCAACAGTGCCACCTGTTCTAGTGGGTCACAAAGCCATGTTGCAAATCCTGAAAAAATTCCAAAAACTGACTACGTTACAGCATGCATTATGCAGTTTCTACGCACGCTTATAACTTCACCAATTTTTGATATTTTCACTCTAGATTTTCAACATTGCCATTTTTTAAAACCTCCTTATGAACAGTGTAACTGTCATTTTTCATATCCTGCCCAGAACATATTTTCGCACCTATAGTGCAGAATGGCATGGTCTCTGTGCAAAATCAACTTTCAGGATAGTGTACTGAAATAATAGTGCTACTGTTCATGAGGTGGGGTCCTAAAAAGCCCTTGTTGAAAATTTGGTAAAAAAATTCCAAAATATGATTGCGTTATGGCTGACAGTTGCAGAGTTTCTATGCACACTGACTTAGCCAATGTTTCATATTTTCTCCAGATTTTCAACACTGGCATTTTTTTACACCTCCTCAAGAACAGTACAGCTGTCATTTTTGACATCCTGCCCAAAATGTGTTTTCGCACCGGTGGAGCCAAATGGTGCAGTCGCAGCATGAAATCACCTTTTCAGATTGAGTAACAAAATGATAGTGCCACTGTTCATGAGATGGGGTCCAAAAAAGCCAATGTGGAAAATTTGGAGTGAAAATGCCAACAAACACCCAGGGTGGCAGGGTTTCCAACTGTAACACCCACCCCTTCCCACCCTGTGGAGACTGACAGGAGTCAGGGGTGTGTGACTTGTGTCATTGGTCGTAATTCTCATGCCATTCCACCCCCACAATGCAGCCAGTGACAGGCATTAAGGTATGCCTTGGGGTCTTCACACCTAACATTCACTCCATTCCCCTATAGTGCACCCATCTCCACTTATTTCCTTGTGGAATGGGGTACATGTAAGGGCCAAAGACCCCAAGGTACACCATGACACCTGTCGGTGTCTGCAGGGTGTGGTGAGATGGAATGGCATGAGAATTATGGCTGACAACCCAAAGGCATACCCCCAACGCCTATCAGTCTCTGCAGGATAGAGGAAGGGGTTGGTGTTAGGGTTGGAAAGACTAATGACTCAGTAAGGAAGTAAATCCAGGAGGGGCAGTGGACATCACCCACCTTGATTTCAGGACAGCTTTCAATGCAGACCAACATAGAAGGCTGATACATATTTTTTTCCCAATTGTTTAACCAGGTGAGACACACTAAGCTGAAAGCTTGTTTACAGGTGCAACCTGGGAGCACAGGGAAGTTAAGTGATTTGCTCAGGGTCACACAGTATGCAAGTAGGGGCTGTGGGATTTAAACACAGATCTCCAGATTTGCAGCTCAGAGCCTTAAACCGCTGCACTATACTGCCTCCTATAACAAGATGGGTAGTCTGGCCACTGGGCACAAGCTGATACACTAGGTTAGAAATTGGCTGATGGTCAGAAGGCAAAAGATGGTGGTAATGGGATCCAATGAGTGGAGATGGTGATGACCAGCAGGGTACTGCAGGGATCAGTCCTGGGACCAGTCCTATTCAATGTCTTCATTACAGACATTGCAGAAGGGCTAGAAGGAAAGGTCTGTCTGCCTGTTTGCAGATGACACCAACATCTATAACATAGTGAATACTCCAGAAGGGGTGGAGAAAATGAGCAGATGCATGATAAGGCTTGAAAAATGGTCTGAGAAGTGCCAACAGAGATTCAATGCAAAGGAGCACAAATAATGCACCTGGGAAGAAAGAAACCTGGGGAGTTACTGGATGGGAGTGAAGTGCTAATGATCACCAAGGAAGAAAAGGACATAGAAGTTGTCAGTTCTGATGTCCTTAAGGTATCAAAACAGAGGACAAATGCTGCAAGGAGGCCCAGTGGCATGCTTGGGTGCATAGACAAAGGTATCACTAGCAAAAGGTGTGAGGTGGTGATGCCATTGCATAATACACTAGTGAGCCCTATCGTACAGTACTGTGTGCAGTTCTGGAGGCTGCAACTGTGCACTGACATTGACACGGTGAAGCCGGTCCACAGAAAGGCAACCAAGATGGTACATGGCTTACAAAACAGAACATATCAGGAAAGATTAAAGGACCTCCATATGTACTCATTAGATGACAGGAGGGAGTGGGGGAACAAAATACATACATTCAAGTACCTCAAGGCCATACACAAGATGCAGAGGCGGACATCTTCCAGTGCATCAAATGTTCGGCATTGACAAATGCTTATTATTAACCCTTAGAAAATGGGCTTTTTATTTGCTGGGCTCCAATTGGCTGGTACCCCTGCCAGAGGGGTACATTAACTTTCAATAGATGCCCAGCAAATAAAAAGTGCCAGCCCAGCTGCCCCTTCACTCACTCCAGCATCCTTGTGCATGCCCACCTTACTTTCCCATTGGCCAAAAAAATGGGGCACTGAATTTCAAATGGACGCCATTTTTTCTACGTCTGTTAGTGAGTATTTCCCTGATCGCAACTGCCCCCCCCAATTGAAACTGTCACAATGGCAGTCCTTGGCTATAATGAGAAGATGAAGAGAAGTGAAAAAAAGTCATGGTAACCACACAGTACTGATCACGGGCACTGCTTCTGATACTGCTGGCTGTCAGCTACAACTTGCATACCCTCCTCTGCCAGCTGAATATGTACACACATGAAAGTATCATATCTAAAAAAAAAAAAGAAAGCAAGCAAGAAACACACACTTTGTTTCATTGGCGGCTGAAAGACAGAAAATAAGTGTTCCTGTCAGCCTTTCTAACGGCACCACTCGTCTCCCGACAGTGATCTCATGCCTCCTCCAGATGCCAGCCCGCTGTTTGCAACTTCTTAGTGAGCATCCCCCCTCCCTGCTATCAGAACACATCTCTATTTTATTATTTTATTAATCTTTGTTGCGAGTTTCTCTCATACCTTGACTCAGTGGCAATGCACTGAGCAGCTAGTAATCCGACAGTAAAGGAATGAAGCTCCAGCTGAACTCGGAGACGCAGGCTGCAACTAATCCATTTTGCCATATTTCCCCGTATCTTCAAAGAAAGAGAACCAAGCAAAAAAAAAAAACAGGGACACGAGGAAGCCAACTGTAAAGCAGGCATCACAAGAAAATAAGCTTTCAAGCAGGTATGAAGGCACAGAAAACAGAGTACTGAAGACAAAAGCGCCCTCTGCAGGCAGCTGTACCAGTACCGGGATTACTTTACAACAACATATTTTCTATTAATTTATACAACTTGTCTGAGCAAATTTGAGACATTTTAAATTATATTATAAAACAATGTCATAAATAGCCCATTTTCTAAACGCAATAATACCCTCCAGGGTGGGCAGTATGGGCAATACGCGGACCTTCCAGGGTTATAAGGCCTCCGCCTCATGGGCGTTGGGCCCTCGACACACGCCCTGGGCGTCCCAGTATTGCCCAATACCGCCCACCCTGTCGGGTATTATTGCTTGTCTGCACCTGGCTGGTGCATGGGTATTTTCATGTACCTACTTTTATCAGCCCTTGTATTACAGTAAGGCATCCACCACCACTGAGTCCATCCTGTGTGCCAGCACTCCACCTCTTCTGGGATCAGGCGAAGCCAATCAATAGCAAATAGGGTCGTTCAGATACTGTAGTGCATTATCTGATCCACTAGGAAATCCAACAGTTTGGGAACTGTGCTTTCTGACTGTGTCTGATTGTGTTGTCCAGTCCAGATAATGGATTCAGAGAGTGTCCTGACCCCCCCCATGGGTGGGGCTTACCTGGTCTGCTTCCCAGTCATCTCCTCTTGCCATTCCAGAGTCCTATGGTAGAAACATAGAAACATAGAAGTTGACGGCAGATAAGGACCACAAGGCCCATCCAGTCTGCCCATTTCTTTTTCTATCTTATGAATGTGCCATTGGCCTTTGCTCTGTCAATGGCCTATCTATTCAAACTCATCTGTATTGCTCCCTTATGCCTATCCCATGCCTGTCTGAAGCCCTGCACTGTATTCATGTCCACCACTTCCTGAGGTAGGCCGTTCCATGCATCCCGACCCTTTCTGTGAAAAGAACTTACTCACATTACCCTTAATCAGCTTCCTCTAATCTCATGCTGTGTCCTCTTGTCCTGCTATTTTCCTTATATTGAAACATGTTAGACTCTTTCACCTTGTTAATGCCCTTAAGGTGTTTGAATGTTTCAAACATATCACCTCTCTCCCTCCTTTGCTCTAGGGTATACATATTGAGCTCAGTTAATCTGTCTTCATATGTTTTCTGATGCAGCCCCTGCACCATTTTGGTTGCCCTTCTCTGGACTGCCTCAATTTTGTTAATGTCCTTGTGAAGGTGTGGCCTCCAGTACTGCACACAGTATTCCAGAAGGGGCTTAACCAATGGTGCCCTTCTATTCTCCTCTTAGTCCCTAAGCCCCTGTTCTGCTGTGAGTCAGAGGAGTTGTATGTAAATGGTTAAATTTGCCACCTGGCAGTACAGCATAGCTAGCTGTGGGTAAGTAGTGAATTGCCGCACACTTCAGTGTGTGCATGTTCGAGCTGGATCCTGCTCAAATGTTCAAGCTGGCAGTCTGCTCACATATCGTTTTAGCACTAGGGTACCCCTGTTAAACCTGCAATTGCAGCTTAGAACAAGTGCCTCCTGTGTGTTCCAACCTCAGGGATCCCAGTACACAAGTGGGGATGTGGAGACATACCTCGGGGAGCAAAAAGAAAGTAAACTTTGTAAAAGTATATAAGTGCTTATGTGTGTACTGTTACTTTAAAAACCACCAAGACTGCCCAGTGAATGCGTTTCTCTGCCTGTTGCCTGGGGACTTAGTGTTACAGCACTAGTGACAGACGGGGAAAGACTTTTTGAGTGTTTATTCCACAACTGGATAACAGGGCAGAGGCACACCTATTGTGACATGTGGTTATTAACTTTTAAAACTGTACAGAAGCTCTTAAAAAAGGGCTTTAAAGTTAAGATTAAGTATAAATTGTTTATTTTACTTTATTTTATTTATTTAGTTTTTGTTGATTGGGTAAGTGCAGTAGACAAATCATGCCTATTTTCAGGCATGACCCAGGGAAGGGGGATACAGATGAATGCCAACTGAGATTGAACCAGATTAAGCTGTTGGTGGTATTTTAAGTGAATGAGGGAAATTTGGCCAGGACACGGGAAATTCCCCTGCTCTTTTCGATAAGTGCCATGGGATCTTTAACATCCACCTGAACTACCACCAATCCAGGCAGATGAGACCACGGTTTGACGTCTCATCCAAAAGACGGGACCTCAGAAGTGCAGCACCCCTCTCATGCTGCACTACAGTGTCAGTACTGGGATATTAACCCAAGTGCCAGATGTGGGAACTGAACCCAAAGCCCTCTGATCTCCTGGCCTCAGAGGCGAGTGTGCTACCTACTGAACCACTGACTTATATGTACACCATCTTGGTAATCCCTGACCCTGTTCCAGCCAATCAGTACTCAAGGAGCTCTGAGGACTGCTGCTATGGTTCCTGGGTAGGGGGATTTGACAATGTTCTTGGCGCCTTCAGCATCACCCAATCAAGTGTTGAATGAACCCCATGCATATTAAATTTACAGATGGACAGCTGTGCCATCTAATAGGTGCTGCCTTTTTTCTCCTCAGACATTGGGGGAGAATACAGCAAGTGACAGTTCTGCCTGAGTCTCTCTAAGCAGAGCAGGGGAGTGCTGAGTGAGTGAAAGGAGACAGTCTGGAAGTCAACCCAAGGCTTCCACAGCCAACTGTTTGGAAACTTTGCTAAATCATTCCATCATCTGGAAAAAAAAACAGAGCTAAATTATGTAGAACATTTGGCAGCAAACCCCCACAGTTTCCTAAGGAAGGCCCTCAGCCTGTAAAGAGGATTGGACTGCAGTTTTTCAACAACCTGAAGTGCTGCCTGAATTTCTGAAACCAGAACTGGGAGGAGTCCAAAGAGTTTCTCTTTGCCTGGACGAGCCAGAAAGCTGTTTGTGGCTTGTTGCCTGAAATTTGAAAAACAGTCTAAGAGACTGTTTGCCCCTCCAGCCTGGGAGTGAGCCAGATCTGTCTACAGAGGTTTCTGTGTCTGCTGCCAGCACAAAGGAAAAGACTGTGTGATTCTAGAGCCCCAGAATAGGAGTCACTATCAACTGAGGACAGTCTGGGGAATTGACCAGGTAGTGTCATAGCTGGGATTACCCTTTACTGTCTCTAGGCATTAGATGCCTGGATGTGTGTGGTAAATGTTTGTCCCTGGTTCCCAGTACCAGCCTGATCCAGCCTCCTTGAGGAAGTGACCTAGAAGGTGTCAAGCTGACAGACTCTGCTAACAGCTCAGAAGGTGACAAGCTGCTAGAATCCAGCTCCAGCCAAGTTAACTGCAGGCCTGCTCCACTGCTTGAGGCCACAGCTTGACTGACTCAGCCTGCTGTTACTATTTAGACCCAGTGAGACTGTCAACAGAACCATGAGTAAACACAGGGCCTGCTCTGACCTGGGGAGTGTAAATAAAGTTTATTCCAAGTTCCAGTTTGTTTCATCTAAAGTGCACCAATGCCAACCAACCAGTTGCACGGCTGCAGGCCTGCACCTATTCTGTCATCTGGGTATCCAGACTGACACTGGGGGCACTGGTACCAGTGGAGAGGTAAGCTTTCTGTTGGGTGTTGCAGTTAGGGGTGCGCACAGTTAATGTTTGTAATGTATGCCGTTATTACCAGTTACTTTGAATTTCATTAAAACAGTCATTTATTTATGCATCCCCTTTTCTTTGCCTCCCTATTTAATAAATATTTTGTTGTTGTTCAGTACTGTCCTTGAGCATATTATTAGCTACAGTTTTTAATTGCATGAGTTTTAAAGTATTACAGTTTAAAGTGGTATTCTGTGTGTGGGGTGGCTATGAGGAGGAGGAGGTGAATAGGTGCAGCATCCCTGGGGGTTGTACCACACAAACAGCTGATCCACTATAATTTACTCTGGGTGGAGGAACCATGCTATTTATTTTCATATTTGGGAAAGAGACCCCCTTCTCTTTTAAAACAGAGCCCAAGTCCCTCAACTTTGTTGAGCCCGCAAGGCAGGGGTAGTAACCAAAAGTTACCCAGCGACCAGGCTACATGTCTGTTTCAAATCAGCACATAGTTCACACTATCCTAGCTTCCAGAAACTGACTGGACCGTAGCTGCTTAGTACAACTCAAATAAAAGTTATTAAAACCATCAGCATATTCTTCCAAGGACTGCAGCATTATGCAGTGCTAATTCTCTGCTCTTCCTGCTATGTCTACAAAATTCACAGTGGCACACCTTCAGTATATAGCATTACACAGGGATAGGCAATGTAGTCCCCATACAATTGTCATGGCAGAATTTTACACTGCTTGCAGACTTGCAAAATATGCTACTGTCTCCACATGAACACAATAACCGATTATCGGTTTGTTACAGTAGTCAAATTATCAAGCTGCCATCATTTTTTATTTTTCTTTGGGGAGTAAAAGTTTAAATTTCAATGAAACTAGTATTACTAAAAATCACTAAGAGAGAAATTATGCCTAGAATGTTAAGAAATCACATATACAGGCCCGCAGATAGAATTTTTGTTTCATTGGGGGTGGGGGTAAAGAAGTATTTTTTTTCAAAGTTTAGTCATTGAAACTCTGCTAAGCATCCTCTGAAAAAGGGACTTTGCAACATTAAAATGTATAGCAATTCCTGTATTAATCCATTAAGTGTATTTTAGTGTAATTCTGTCTCAACTGTATAACTATTGGTGCACAGTTTAAGCCTGCACTGTTTGATCCTGTCTGTTTCTACTTACTTGGTAGAAAGAAATTTTTTCCAGCACCTGTGCTCTCACTGATGCCTCCAGCGAAGCCCTGCAGATGAACCATTAGAAATTCAGG
Organism: Neoceratodus forsteri; assembly: GCA_016271365.2. NCBI lineage: Eukaryota > Metazoa > Chordata > Ceratodontiformes > Ceratodontidae > Neoceratodus > Neoceratodus forsteri. The sequence goes on from CM057456.1 coordinate 1,093,490,471, forward strand.
CTGACCTTAACGATAAAGAAGCCGACACACTTCACTCATAGCACTCAGCAAGCAATCAGACCGCATCCCAGTGACATTCATCACAGCTGCCGGCAACGGCCTTTAATTCATCTGGTATTTAACTAGGGTGAAGTCCCCTCCGGCTATATCATGTTTGTTGGTGTTACATGAACCCAGCTTGTCTTCTGTTCACTAAAGTTCAGGATTTAACACCAATCTTCAGTTTGCTGGCAATTCAGTCTAGGCACATAACAACCTTCAGCTTGGCTTCCATTATACTTTTCTTGTATTTTTAAAAAGTATTCATGGAGTGGGGTGTGGGGAACTCATTACAAGGCTCAGAGATAAAGCATCATTTCATTCATTTGTGAGCTCAAGATTCGCCAGCATACATTTCAGCTCTCTTGTCCAACAAATTAGGGACAGCGTTTACAAAAAGCATGAAGGGATACACAACCAAAATCATGAACAAGACATCACATACTGGTAAAAGAAATTGAGAGAAAACTGAAAGATGTGTGGATTTCTAATTAAAATGAAGACATTTTTACAGAGCTACACAGAGTCATACTTGTATGTTGTGATATCACTCAATGCTTCTAAACGAATGGGCTGGATTTCAGTAGGGCTTGTGAGCCTGTATGTTATGGCTCTGCAGCCATTTAGCATGAGTGTTTGTCTAAATTTGCATTCCCAAACAGCATTTATTTGGGAGTCACTGCATGGGCTGCAGACTCAAGGGTTTTTAGGACAAATAGTGTGCAGGAGTGGGGATGGTTTAGGTACTTTTATTTTGGGTGGCCAAATGTCAATTTTCTCTGGAGCCTATGTCTCCCACTCCTTGACCTCTGGCAGGGTGGGAAAGCATTCGTCTTCACAGCTGATGCTCATACCTGTTCATGACTGCTTGATAAAGGGGTATAAGAACTCCAGGAGGCCTGAGACCTCCCTCTTCAGGAGCCAAGTGCCTTCTTCTGTATCATTCCTGGCCCCTGCCTGCTATGGAGTAGGACTCTGAAGTCTACAGGTGAACCCAACATTACCAGGTGACTGCACTGCCATTCTGACAACACACATGTTAAAGATATGGCCACCCAGGATATTCAGTTTGTCAATAGTGGGCATGATCTTACAAATATCTTTTCAATGCATTTTCAAACATACATAAATCAGAGCATAAAATAGGTAAGGCTTTCAGGTAGGAACTGCTTTTTTGGGGGTGGGGGGGTCACTATGTATGTTTGTGAACCCAGATCTTCCAGGTAGCATAAATTCCATTTTCAATGGAAAAATGTACAAAATATGGCCAGTTTAACTTTTTCAGTGGTAGACAGTAGGGAATAACTATATACATTGTATAAAATAGGCATAGTTGCAATGACAGAAGAATGTCAATTCATTCCATATTTAAATAGATATTTAATTGCAGTGCTACAAATCATCCTTTTCTTGTTTAGGTGGGGCACCTATCCCCCAAATACAGCATGTTTTGAAAAAATGTGCATTTATGAACATACTGTATGATTTCAACTAAACTTGCTGGACGCTTCAGCATTTTTTGCACTTTGTGTTACATAGGGGAAGTCAACACAAATGCAACACTCTGGACAAATTTCAGTTATAAAACCCAGGCTGAGTGTATGGGTTAATTGTCTCATACAGTACTTTCCCTATCAAAATCACAAGCAAATCTGCCTACAAAGCAATGGACTTTCAGGGCACATCTCCACAAAATGGAGCTTTATCATACTATACTACACTACTCGTTATTGTGACACCACTACATCCTGATGCCATCATACTACTACAACAAACAAATGACCTATCTTGTTGGCACCAGCCAGGTCTGACACTTTCATAGGCAAAACAAGAGCAAGCAGTATGAATGGAGGTAGTGAGGATGAATACTGTGATGAGTATGACACTCTTAGGGGTATTAGATGCAAATGCAACTAGCTGCAACATATTCAAGAATATCAGTAAGTTAGCTGCAGCCGAACCAAAAACCCCAAAATGTGAGAATACATTAAAAAGGCAATGTTTTTTAAAAGCCATCATGGAAAATGGTTCCACCTATACAGGGCACTGGCAGCAGTGCGCCTGGTCGTGGGTGCCATGTCTTGATGTTGTTGTCCCCTCTTTTCTGAGGGAGGCTGTGCCCCCCATGCACCCCCTTTCTAAATATTCTAAGTCTAGAGGGGTGGACCTCAGGAAGGGGGTGGCGAATTCCACAATGTGGCATCCTAAAAATGGGCGCACTGCCCCCAGTGCACAGATGACCAGAAGGGATGGAAAATATGTGTTAATATAAACCTGTACACTGCTTATATCTACATTTATCAATATACAGTAACTGACTGCAAGCTTTCATTTCTGTCACAGAGCCCCTGGCTGATAACTGGCTTAATACATTTCACTAATCCTGTCATCAGCCTGTTAGGAATTTACTGCTAGACTGTTAACTTCCTAACCCACATCATGTCTTAACTCACAGAGTACAAAGCCTCCGTAGAGTACACAGGAACCCTTATTCATTTCAGACACTCCAGAGCATGCTGCTGTATTACTTGAACTTTGTGCATGCTCTCAAAGATGGAACACAGAGCTGTCAGTATAATAAATTACCTGTACCCTTTTAAAAACATTGTGCAACAATATACAGAGTGAATAAATATAATGGGCAGGATTTTTAAATGTGTCATAGATACAGATGCAATTTTCGCTTCACATTTACAGCAAAATGTGTGACTTTATTTTTCAAAGGGCTGCAAGTTTATACGCCAGGTTCTGCAATTTGTGTCAGCTTGAAGCAAAAACGTAAAGCCAAAAATCCAGGCAATTGCACCTAAAATCTACATCATTTCAGAAGTATTCTAACATTCTGGCACTGCTGTGTGAATTTAGCCCTCTTATGATAAGCAGTCATTTGAAAATGTGGCCAAAGATATTTCATATTTAACCAATGTACAAGATATACAAACAACAATTACAGAAATCAAAATAAACAGGTATTCAGCCATAGGAAGTGCAAAACCAGAACAAAATTGAGCTAGCTTTGAAGTGTTTCATTTCACTCAGTTTTGTTAAAATCAAGAATTATATGCACAGCTTTACTTCTCAAAGGAAGCACTTCAACAAACAGGAATTTAGATTGGTCCTTCTTGGTTTTAGGACAATACAGCTATCATATGGCTTTGTCCTTTCTTTACTGTCAGCCTGACTAATTCTCCAGTGCCCAATCATTCTACAGTACAGGAATTTTTCTTTCCCACAATTCCACAGCTTTGCCCATCCCACCTCTCTCGGGTGCTGCCTCCTCCAATTTTACAAGAAGTCAGCTGGTATGACCCCACTTATTTCCATTAGAATGAAGAAGTATATCCCTTGTGAAAGCTCTCTTCTTCTGTGGGACTTTCTGGAAGACTGCACACCTTAAGGAACATTTCACATCAGGGTCAACTTTGTCTAACACAGATTGCCTTGATGTCATTCCCACTAAGCAAGTTAAGTCTTACTATGGTGTAACGTAATCTATCATCCACAATCCAGCTGTAAAAACATGTGCAATATTCAGTTTGATTAACAAGTATAAACATTTTAACACAGAGAATCAATGTTAAGAAATTCAACTACAGTAGTACAACTATACTTTTATTTACATCTGTTGGGAGGAACTTGTCATCTCCAACTTGACAAACCCCAAAGCCGCTTTCCATGTATGTGGTCAGATACCACTTGTTGGTCCTGCCTGCCTTAACAAACCATCAGTGTACTCTTGTTTTGAATTATTATAATACTGAAAAGTCATGTTCAATGCCTGTAACATACAGTAGGACTCCACTTGAGCAGCTCAACATTCTGCCCTCTCATCTTGTGGAGCAAAATTAGAAACATAGAACTTGTCAGCAGAAAAGGACTGCCAGGCCAACCCAGTCTGACCAGTATGCCTGCCTGCCCCCCTTCCTGGAACTACCAGTCTCTTGTGTCTGTACCATGTTCTCTTGAACACCCCCAGTTCCTGCCTCCACCATCTCTCCTGACAGTCTGTTCCAGCTGTCCATGACCCTCTTTGTAAAGTAAAATGTTTCGATGTTCCCCCTGAATCTCCCCCCTACTGTCTGCATATCGTGTCCCCTTGTTTCTGATTTTATCTTTAGCTGGAAGATGTGCCCTGCTGGTACCTTGTTGAAACCCTTGATATACTTGAAGGTCTCAATCATGTCCACACTTTCCCTCCTCTGTTTGACGGAGTACATGTTGAGGTCCTTCAGCCATTCCTCATATGACAGATGCCCAAGTCTCCCTAGCATTTTTGTCACCCATCTCTGGATGCACTCCACCCTCTCCATATCCTTCCTAAGGTATGGTCTCTGGAACTGGACTCCATACTCAAGGTGTGGCCTGACAAGCTGCCTGTACAAGGGCATTATGACCTCCCTCCTTCTGCTAGTTATTCCCCTAACGATACAACCCAGTATCCTACTGGCCCTTGCCACCACCGTCTCACATTGCTTCACCACTTTCAGGTCCATGAAATGCATATGCCAAGATCTCTTTCCAGCTCAGTAACCTCTAGGGCTTGCCCTCCCATACTGTATTTCATGCACCAATTATTTTTGCCTAAATGCATGAGTTTGCATTTTTTGGTGTTGATGGTCAGTTGCCATTCCCTGGACCATTCCCCTAGCTTCTCCAGATACCTGAGCATGCTCTTAACCCCCTCAGGCATATCTACTCTATTGCAGACCTTCATGTCATCTGCAACTAGACACACTCTTCCCTCTAGCTCCTCCGCTATGTCCCTTATAAGTATATTGAAAAGAAGTGACCCCAGTACTGACCCCTGATGTACCTCACTGGTGACCATAACTTCCCTTGATGGTACCCCATCAACAATTACCCTCTGCCTTCTGCCTCTCCGCCAGTTTTGCACCCACCAAACCACTAGTGGCCCCAGCCCAGGGCATGTCATTTTGTGCAGTAGTCTTCTATGCAGGGCAGAATCAAATGTCTTATTGAAGTTGAGATACACAATGTCTGTAGATCCCCCTGATCCAGTACCCTGGTGACCCAGTCAAAGAACTCTATCAAGTTCATTTGACATGACCTTCCCTCAATGAAACCAAAACCGTATTGCCACCGGTCCAGAAGACCATTGGTCTCCAGGTGGCTTGAGAGTCTCTTCTTGAGCAGTTTCTCCATGAGCTTACCCACCACTACTATTAAGCTCACCGGCCTGTAGTTGCCTGGCTCCTCCTTGTCCCTCCCTTATGAAAGGGGACCACATCTGCCCTTCTCCAGTCATCAGAGATCTCCCCCATCTCCAAGGACCTGTTGAAGAGGCTGGTCAGAGGTTCTGCTAGCACTTTTCTGAGCTCCCTCAGTACCCTAGGGTGCACTCCATCTGGCCCCGTCGCCTTATCCACCTTCACACCCTCAAGCTCCCTCAGGATCTCCTCAACCTGGAATGGACTGGAGTCAACCCTCCCATCACCTCGTGTTCCCTGATTTTCTTGATCTCCCACTCCTTTTCAACCATGAACACCAAGCAAAAGTAGCTATTGAGTATTTCCTCCTTTACATAGTCATTCTCCACCAACTTCCTTTCCTCATTTTTCAACCTGATTATCCCTGCCCTTGAACTTCTCCTTTTGCTCACATACCAGAAGAAGGTTTTATCCCCCACCTTGACTGTGTTGGCTATTTTTTCTTCCATTCTTGCCTTTGCCCTCCTGACCTCCCTACCTGCTTCCCTCTGCTTCTCCTGCTATAAACCCTATCCTTCTCCCTCTGTGTCCCTTTATACTGTACCTTCTAAACACCTTTCTCTTTTCCTTGACCTTCTCTGCCACTTCTTTTTTGAACCAAAGGGGCTTCCTCCTTTTCCTCTGTTTAGTTACCCTCTTGACATAGAGGCCAGTGACCTCCATTATTGCTCCCTTTATTTTACCCCACATTTCCTTCACCCCCCCTTAGTTTTCCCACCCAGCTAGTGCTTGATGAACTCTTCCCCATTTTAGTCTACATGCCTGAAGTCTAGCACCTTCATTCTTGTCTGATGTATGTCAGCAATAGACTTTTTAGCAGTGAACCAGATGGTTCTATGTGATAGCAGTGAATGCCAAAAGGTGACCCAAGTTATTGCGACATCAGTGTGGTGAAAATAATTTTGCCACCCTGACATCCTCAGCGCATGGAGGAACGGCGCCGGGAACTCAATTCTTTTGCTTTCTGTGGGGGGCTTCACCCTCCACACCCCCCTACTAAAGGATTCTCAACTCCAGGGGGGTGCATGTCGAGAGGCGGACAAAAAAAGCCAAGTTTAGGGCTGGGTGCAACAAAATGCAGTAGTGCTCGGACCCAGACCCGAACACGGAACCCCACATACCACAAGCGGAGGACAACCCCTGATGCCATAGTGCAGCTCAGCAGCCATCCGCACCACCACCCCATCCCTCCGCCCCTCCCAGCCTATGATCACCATGCTCACTCTCCCCAGCAGAACATAAAGCGACAACCTGTTGCTGCAATCACCCACCCCACCACATCCGTCACCCAACCCCTCGCTATTCAAGCTTTTGCCCACATCATGTAACCATTTCCAGGCGCCTTAAATTAGGCACCCATGTCACAGGCTACTCCCCAGACAGTGCTATGGTCACTTGTGTCTAGGCTGTCCCCAGATATCTCACCTATCTGTTCCTCATTCAAGTATTAAATTAAGGATTGTCCTCCCCTGGTAGGTTCTGTTACGATATCCGACCCCTGTAGGGAGCCCACACTTCCCTGCTGCTGGCAGATGTTGCTGATGGGGCACCAATCCACATCCGCAAGTTGAAGTCTCCATTCAGCAGCACCTCCCTCTGTCCACCATCTTCTGAATCTCCTCCATCTTTTCCCTATCCACTGCCCCTCTGCTGCACTGGTGGTCTGCAAATCACCCCAGTACATAGTACCTCTCCCTTCCCTGTGTCCAGTGATACCCATGAAGCCTCAACCCCCCCCCACTTACCCATTACTTTCACAACTTTAATGTTTTGTTTCACATATAGGGCAACCCCTCCCCCTCTCCTATCCACCCTGTCCTTTCTAAAAAGTACATACCCCGGTATCACCATGTTTCAGTCCTGGTCCTCATGACCCCATGTCTCTGTGATTACCACGATACCAGGTCTGCCTCAGCCATGACCACTGCTAAGTCTGGGATCTTGTTTCCCAGGCTTCTGGTGTTGGTGCACATGGCTCTCCTATGCTTGACCCATTTAGCTATCCCATTGCTTGTTGCCTTCCCTACTCCTCTCATCTTGTTCTGGCCATCCTGGGGGGAGGGCTGGTAGCCCCCCATTTCTCCCATCTCATGGTGTGGGATTTTTTCTAACCCCACCCCCTGAGTCAGTTTAAATTATAGAAAATACAAAATCACACATGCCCACACAATGCAAAGCATCATGGGCTGCATATGCAAATCACCACAGAATGTTATGCTGGTTCAACTTTAAGCAGAATTGCATGGTGCCGAAAGGCCTCACACACAGTTTGCAAAGGGTGCTAACAGATGACAAGGTGATTTTCATATGCAGCCCATGATTCTTTGCATTGTGTGGGCATGTGTGATTTTGTATTTTCTTGAAACTTGGCTTCCCAGCCAAATGCCCTTTGGGGTAACCCTTGCCTCAGTGTTAGTGCACAGAGGTTCTTTGTCTTTTAAATAGTTTTTTATTTTAATGGGTTCACCACAACATATCCAAGACACACTGCCTTACGGTAGCTGGTTCATTCCACTGGGGTGTCAAACAGATGAGGCATGCTGATTAGTCCTGGTAGGACAAAACACGTGTCTATGTCATCTGTTAGCACCCTTTGCAAACTGTGTGAGAGGCCTTTCGGCACCATGCAATTCTGCTTAAAGTTGAACCAGCATAACATTCTGTGGTAATTTGCATATGCAGCCCATGATGCTTTGCACTGTGTGGGCATGTGTGATTTTGTATTTTCTTGAAACTTCGCTTCCCAGCCAAATGCCCTTTGGGGTAACCCTTGCCTCAGTGTTTGCGCACAGAGGTTCTTTGTCTTTTAAATTATAGTTCTTTCTGTTCTATGAAATTTCCCAATTTGCACCTTAGCACTGCTGTGGCTTCCCTGTTCAGGTGTATCTTATCTAGGGCAAATAGGCTGTCATCCCTCCACATTGTCCTCCAGTCCCCCTACTAACCCTTACCCCATCTGTACACACCACCCTGCCAGCCACCTACTAAATTCCTCAATCCTCAGCCCCCTCTCTGTGCTTGCTCTTGGTACGGGCAACGCTCCAAAAAAGCAAAATATATGAACCCCAGGTTGCTGCAGAACCTCACAAATGCCTTAAACCTTGACTGCACTTCCAACAGGCTATGCCCTGCCAGGTCATTTGTTCCAAGGTGAAACACTAGGCGAGTCCTCCCATTCTGCTGTCTCCCCTTTGAGGGGATATAATGGATGACTTCAGCTGCTGTCATACCTGGTAGGCACGTGACCCATATTGTACTTGTTTTTCCCCCTCGCCCCTCAACGAATTCCTTTTATCACTGAGTCCCCAGCAATTAAGACCCTTCCCTCCACTGCCTTCTGCTTGAATTCTTCCTCTGTCGTTTTCCCATCCCCTTGCATTTCCTTAATTTCGCTCTTCCCACTTCCCTTATTTCCCTCTTTTTTCCCCTAAGCACTTATCTCCTCCTTCTCCCTACACTCTCCCAGTCCCCCACAGGCATTGTTCCCTAAACCACTTCCCCTTTTTCCACCATCCATTGACTCTATCCCCCCCTTGTCTCCCCCTTTCCCTTGCCCTGAATGAAATTTCCAGTGCCTAGGTAGCTTCCCCATTACCATCCTGTTTAGGGCCCCCAAGGCCTTCTCTTGCTGCCCCCTTCCCCCAGTGGGTTTGCTCTGTTTGGGGGTGTGATAGCCCCGCTACCTTATCCCTTTTTTGTACCCTCCTCTGTGTTCTTTCCTGAGGAACAACCCGCCTCCTCTTGTCTCCTGAGTTTTCTATTTTGTCTGGCACTCCTGTCCCTTCCATAGTCCTCCATTGCCCCAAGTTCTTTGGTCTCATCCCCATTCAGTGCTACTAGTGGTGCAGATCTGTTTTCATGTTCTATGCCTGCTGCCCTAGTTGCTTCTGCTGCAGCCCCCCTTTCCTTATGTGCAGGCTTGGGATGTTTGTGCCTTACCTCCTTCCAGTACCCTCTGCCCTTCTCATTGCCTCTGAGTCCCAAGACCCCCCATTGCCCACCATACCCCCTTTCCTGCTAGCTTCCTGAGTCCTGCCCATTTCAGCTTCCACTCCTAGATCCCCTACAACTCCTCCATTACATCCTCTACTGCCCCTGCCCCGTCTTACTCCCTCTGCAGATCTCCTATCCCTCACCCATACCCATCCCATCATCCACCTCAACCACCTGACCTCCTCCCTTATTTATGCCAGCTGCCTACACACCATGCAGCCCCCCATCTTCCAAGCCATATTCAGCACTATGGCCGACCCATACCCAGTACACCCAACTATCCATCCAAATATACTTCCTGTCCTTGCAGTCTGAGTACCTTGCCCTAGCCCTTTCCCTGATCCTCCCCCATTTCCCCACCAAATTGTTTTCCCCTCCATTCTTCAAAGTCCTACTACAAGTACAGCAACAGCTCTATATGTTTGTACTCTTAAACTGACACCTTGGATGCCTATTACCCAATCACCTATCAAAGGTTCACAAGGCTCATTTACCAATATTTCTCCTGCTAAGATGAAACAAAACAAAACAAACAAAGAAAAAAAATAGGAAATTATAGTCCATGTTCAGTGTGAACTTCCTTTCATAAAGATATGGCTGTAGCTTTTGGAGCTTCCAGACTATACTCACACATTTATTTTAAATTGTAAAACAGGTTTTCTCCCCTGGGCTGTATTTTCCTGCAAAGGTTTTCTTCCCCCAAGGGTGCAATCTGGCTCAGAACAGCAACCAATCTGTGGTCCTAGGTGTCCACGTGCATGACAAATTTCAGTAGAAATTTGGAGCCAGCTAGCACAGCCAGCTGACATAATGCCTCTATCAGATAGCCAATCGATGTCTTGGAGAACTTGGCACACTGAACTCTTTCACACATTTTCTTTTTCATAAGGTCTACCAGTGGCATGCTGTGATGCTAAAATTAGCCACAAACATACAGTAGTACCTGGCAGTCCCCATAAATGCTCTAACCTATGGTATTTCTTTGTGGTTGGCATGGGCAATCTCTAATAGCCTCTGTTTATACAGGCTGAGGTCAGATGTCTTCTATATCTATCATACGGTCTAGATATGTGACCTTTACCATGTTGATATGGCACTTCTTCATATTAACTGTCAGCCATGTGGCTTGCAGTCTGTGAAGCATCTCCATTACATGCCATATATGATCTTTCCAAGGCCAGTTGCATTTTCCATGTACACAAGTGCAGAAGTGCTTGCCCCAGACAGAATGTGCTCTACCAGCTGCTGGAAACTCACTGACATATTATGCATACCACATGGTGTCACTTATGTCTACTCTGAAAAGGCAAGGATTGGCTCTGGCTGTCCTTCCCTATATCTCTCCTTGTTAGCTTTTCTCCTCAGTTGACTACAGGTAGCAATAGACGATAAATTCATAGGAATCATAGGAAACTATCAGGTACATTAGCCACTAGGCCATTATTGTCCTGCACCATTTACAACCTCACATCATATATGTAATTACTTCTATATTTATCTAGAGCTGACTTAAACTCATTCATGGTTTCATTGGAAATTACCTGACTAGGCAGAGCATTCCATTGATCCACTATACGCTGTGAAAACCAAGCCCCTCTCTGGTTCTTACTGTACTTCTCTCCCTTTAGTTGTTTATGATGACCCCAATTCAGAATTAAGCTAGATCTTGCTATTAATCCCCAGACATTCCCACAGATCAGGAGTTATACGTGCCCTATAAATCATACACATATCTCCATGATACCTCCTGTACTGTAAGGAATACAGACCAAGATCTCTCAACCTATCCTTATAGGACAATCCCCCCAGACCTCTCACACTCTTTGTTACATGTCTCTGAACCCCATTCAGCTTACAGTACGTATGTCACGCCTTAGTCTTGGACTCCATACGCAACCAGCATATTCCAGATGAGGTCTGATGAGAGACCTATAAAGTGGCATAATCACTTCCCTTTCTCTACTCTTTGTATTTCTCAATATTAATGCCATAATTCCATAGGCTTTTTTAGTTGTTACATTACAGTGGTGATTAAACTCCAAATCTTTAGTTATCTATTCTCCCAAGTCCTTTTCCACCTTCTTTTCTAATAACTGAACTCCATCTATGTTGTACTTAAATTTAGGGTTATTTCTTCCCAGATGCATAACTTTACACTTTGCTATATTAAATTAAATTTTTTCCCCACGGCTGTTGTATATCTTAAATCAATACTATTCTGTAATTGCTGGGCATCTAAGTCATTCGTAACAACTGCTCCAAGTTTCATATCATCAGAAAATTTAACAAGCCATGTATTAACATCACAGTTAATAGAAGAAACCAATACATTAAACAGAACTGGGCCCAAAACAGAGCCCTGAGGGACTCCGCTAGGCACCAAGGTCCAATCTGACTTTTCTCCCTTTATATAGACCTGCTGCTTCCTGTCAAACAACCATGCAGCAATCCACCTAACAGCATAGAAGCCCACTCCCAATTCCTCCAGATTACACAACAATTCACTATAAGACACAGTATTAAATGCTTTTTTGAAGTCATTGTATAAAACATCCATTGATAGATAACTGTCCAAAGCTGCAGTTACTATCTCAAAAAAGGATTTCAAGTTGGTCACACATGACCTCCCCTTAGTGAATCCATGCTGTTTAATATCCACATATCCCATTTCCCTTAAATGGCTTTCAATATACTCCTTTATAATAGGCTCCAATATCTTACTTATTATACTGGTTGAACTAATGGGACGATAATTTGAACAGTCTGTTTTGGGCCCCTTCTTGTGGATTGGAATCACATTAACCATTCTCCAGTCCTCTGGCACCTCTCCATGATCTATAGAGGACTGGAAAATGGCCTGTAATGGTTCACTGATGACTGAAGCAAGTTCTTTAAGGAGTTTTGGATGTAATTCATCTGGTCCCGGGGAAGCATTGACTTTCAAATTTTGCAATTTATCCTTCACAGTATCCACTGAGATTATTAATGGCCTATCTGATGCTTTTATTAATATGGGGCCAGGAATTGGCCCACTTGAGTACACTCTATTAAAATATTCATTAAACTCCACTGCCATTTCCTTATGGTTAATTACATTATTTCCCTCCACTAATACGGGACCCACATTATTATTATTTTGTTTTAGAGAAGCAATATACCCACAGAAATATTTCTGGTTTTCTGGGACTTTAGTTACTAAACTGATTTTGAAGTTTTTCTTAGCTCTAATTATTTCTCTTTTTTTACTTCTCTTAGTTTGGTTTTGTATTTTAATTTATATACCCTAGTACCATCCCTCTTAAACTGTTTATAGGCTCTGTTTTTCTTCCTGATTAATCTATGAATTTTATTGTTATACCAAGCAGTAATCTTCACTTTTATATTATATTTTTTTCTTAATGGGAATTTCATTTTTCATTAAGTAGTGAAAAAATGATTTAAACTCACTCCACATTTCACTTACTGTACACTCCTTGAACTTTGTCCTCCAGTCCCAATTTTCTACCAACTGGCTTAATTTAACATAATTTACTTTATTGTAATTTCTTATCACTGTAGTCCCAAGCTGGGCTGTACACTTTGTTGCAAAGTTTAACTCTACCATATTATGGTCACTCCCACATGAAGGCTGTCTTACTCTGCAATCAAATATTTGATCTTTCATATTGCTCATAACTAGGGCCAAGGTATCATTACTCCTTGTACCTTCCTGTACATAATTATGCAATGCCAGAGAGGCAATAGCCTTCAGAAATACAGCTTCACAAGGGGAAGAGGGGGACCAGGTATTCCACTCAATTCCATTAAAGTTGAAATCGCCAAGTAATAGAAAATTTTTTGACACATTAAGTTCCCTGATGCACTGGATTAATTCAAGGGTTTTTTCACTATTTAACGATGGGAGCCTGTAATAAACACCCACTAGTGTTTGCTTCCCCCTAGGTGGTATAATCGGTATCACTAATTGTTCAAATTTAGAGTCCTTTACAGTTTTTAATTCATATGCCACAACATCATTATGAACATATAATGCTACACCCCCCCATCTATTCTCTCTGTCACATCTAGATAATTGATAACCATCGATATTTGTTCCCCAGTCATACTTTTTCCACCATGTTTCAGTTACTGTGCATAGTTTAATATTATCCTTTTTTAATATGACCTCCAATTCCTTCTTCTTGTTTGCTAAACTCTGAGCATTTAGTAGCAACATAGTCCAATGATCAAGTTTCACACTTCCCCATATGCCTCCACGTCTGCTGGTTTTAATAAAGAATACCTCCCTTCCCCCCCCATTAATTTAAAATATTGCCTATTTTAGCATTAAATCTATCTGCCAAGACCTGAAGCCCATATTTATTAAGGTGAAAGCCATCTTGTGAAAATAAATTAGGTGCATTAGCGAATCTTTGCCAATGCTCCATCAGTTCCACATTCTCTCTTTGAGTCCATCTAATTATATCCATAACTCTTTGTTTGTTTGCCCTCAGAACTGGAAGAACCTCAAAAATGACCAAAGGTATGTTTCTATTCTGCAGATCCCTTCCCACTGCTTCAAAATCTCTTTGGATACTTGCAAAGTTCTTCCTCCCAATATCAGTGGTACCTACTGTATGTGCAATATAGCCACAGGATCAACTATATTCTCAAGAAACCCATCTAGCCATTGTTTCACATCGGCTTTTCTTGCCCCTGGTAAACAAAACAAAGTGACATGCTCTTTCCTATTTTTACAAATCATCCTGTCAGCTGTCTTAAGCATAGAGTCCCTTATGATCACTACATCCCTATGCTTTGTCCCAGATTTATCTAATATGCCAGGTAATGCTTTGTTCCCCAGCATGTATTTTCTTGAATTTACAAGTCTTTCCTTTCTCTCCTGGTTGGTAAATAACCCTAGTTCATCTCTTACCCCAGAGCCCAGACTAGATTTTTCCTGACTCATTGATGCAACATTATTTTTGTTCTCCATAACATCCTTCGAGGGAGAGTACTTCCTTCATCATGTGTCTATGTCATCTGTTAGCAACCTTTGTAAACTGTGTGAGAGGCCTTTCGGCACCATGCAATTCTGCTTAAAGTTGAACCAGCATAACATTATGTGGTGATTTGCATTTTGTATTTTCTTGAAACTTTGTTTCCCAGCCAAATGCCCTTTGGGGTAACCCTTGCCTCAGTATTTGCACACAGAGGTTCTTTGTCTTCATCATGTAACCCATTAAATCTGTTGGTCAGTTCCAATTGTTTTTCTCTGTCTCTTCTACGTTTCCTAGGGCCCCTTTGTACAATACTCCAGTCACCGTCATTTTGTATGCTATATTTATTTGTACTTGCTTTCTTTTTATCACTTGGTCCTTTATTTATCTGTTTATTTATTGTTTCCCTTTCAACATTTTCAATTATGGATTTAGTTGCTGGCACAAACCTGGCTATTTCATTAATACTAGATTGAACCACTATCCTTTCCTGATGTTTCTCAAGTTTATTTTCCACATTGGCTTTTCTTGCCCCTGGTAAACAACACAAAGTGACATGCTCTTTCCTATTTTTACAAATCATCCTGTCAGCTGTCTTAAGCATAGAGTCCCTTATGATCACTACATCCCTATGCTTTGTCCTAGATTTATCTAATATGCCAGGTAATGCTTTGTTCCCCAGCATGTATTTTCTTGAATTTACAAGTCTTTCCTTTCTCTCCTGGTTGGTAAATAACCCTAGTTCATCTCTTACCCCAGAGCCCAGACTAGATTTTCCTGACTCATTGATGCAACATTATTTTTGTTCTCCATAACATCCTTCAGGAAGTACTTCCTTCATCATGTGTCTATGTCATCTGTTAGTAACCTTTGCAAACTGTGTGAGAGGCCTTCGGCACCATGCAATTCTGCTTAAAAGTTGAACCAGCATAACATTATGTGGTGATTTGCATATGCAGCCCATGATGCTTTGCATTGTGTGGGCATGTGTGATTTTGTATTTTCTTGAAACTTTGTTTCCCAGCCAAATGCCTTTTGGGGTAACCCTTGCCTCAGTGTTTGCGCACAGAGGTTCTTTGTCTTCATCATGTAACCCATTAAATCTGTTGGTCAGTTCCAATTGTTTTTCTCTGTCTCTTCTACGTTTCCTAGGGCCCCTTTGTACAATACTCCAGTCACCGTCATTTTGTATGCTATATTTATTTGTACTTGCTTTCTTTTATCACTTGGTCCTTTATTTATCTGTTTATTTATTGTTTCCTTCAACATTTTCAATTATGGATTTAGTTGCTGGCACAAATCTGGCTATTTCATTAATACTAGATTGAACCACTATCCTTTCCTGATGTTCCTCAAGTTTATTTTCCACATCGGCTTTTCTTGCCCCTGGTAAACAAAACAAAGTGACATGCTCTTTCCTATTTTTACAAATCATCCTGTCAGCTGTCTTAAGCATAGAGTCCCTTATGATCACTACATCCCTATGCTTTGTCCTAGATTTATCTAATATGCCAGGTAATGCTTTGTTCCCCAGCATGTATTTTCTTGAATTTACAAGTCTTTCCTTTCTCTCCTGGTTGGTAAATAACCCTAGTTCATCTCTTACCCCAGAGCCCAGACTAGATTTTTCCTGACTCATTGATGCAACATTATTTTTGTTCTCCATAACATCCTTCGAGGGAGAGTACTTCCTTCATCATGTGTCTATGTCATCTGTTAGTAACCTTTGCAAACTGTGTGAGAGGCCTTTCGGCACCATGCAATTCTGCTTAAAGTTGAACCAGCATAACATTATGTGGTGATTTGCATATGCAGCCCATGATGCTTTGCATTGTGTGGGCATGTGTGATTTTGTATTTTCTTGAAACTTTGTTTCCCAGCCAAATGCCTTTTGGGGTAACCCTTGCCTCAGTGTTTTCGCACAGAGGTTCTTTGTCTTCATCATGTAACCCATTAAATCTGTTGGTCAGTTCCAATTGTTTTTCTCTGTCTCTTCTACGTTTCCTAGGGCCCCTTTGTACAATACTCCAGTCACCATCATTTTCTATGCTATATTTATTTGTACTTGCTTTCTTTTTATCACTTGGTCCTTTATTTATCTGTTTATTTATTATTTCCCTTTCAACATTTTCAATTATGGATTTAGTTGTTGGCACAAACCTGGCTATTTCATTAATACTAGATTGAACCACTATCCTTTTCTGATGTTCCTCAAGTTTATTTTCCAGTGTTTCTATAAACCTACACTTATTGAAGCACTGACTTTCCATTTGTCTCAGCTGCCCCAACATTTCACATTTATTACATACCTTCCATTTACTTCCCAGTATTTCCAGTACATTATCATTTCTTATGCCACATCTTACCTGACTTCTAGATACATCTGCCCCTTTCCCTCTTCCCCAGCTGACACAGCAGACATGACTAATGCCTTAGCTGTGTCACCTTTGCCAAGCTCGCTGATGCTCACCATAGGCACAGATACTGTATATGGTGGGACAGCGGAAGCTCCGTGGAGTTCGTACTTCCGGTCCCTCGCTACAGCCACCTAAAAAACACTTAGCCAGTGGCTTTGTCTGCCCTTAAAAGGTCAGGCAACAGTCCCACATGTAGAATAGGTTAAAATTATCAGTGCCCAAGCAAACAAACAAGTAGGAGCGCTTCTCGAGCAGAATGTGGTGTTGCCCAGCAACCATACACACCACTCCGCTCGCAGTTTCTAGTGCTTTCAAATGAAACGTTTACCTCCCAGTGAATACACTGGTACACTAGGGACTAGAGCAATGCCCCAACAATGTAGAAAGTAAATTCTTTGCTGTCAGTCATTTCCTATGATTACATCATCTAGTATCACTCCCACCTACTGTACCCCTTAACCACACCTTCCCAACTCAGGAAGATCCATGCCATTGACACTGAGTTAACAGGGTTGGTCACTCTTTGATTTCTGGAAAACTGACCTGGCAGGATATGTGCCTTATTTATCAGACTTTGTTTAACCACCAAAATGGAAGCCCCCTGTGTCACTTAAGCTTTATGTAATTTTACCATTCACAAAATCAGGTATATGTGATCAGTGGAGTTAGTGTGGGCTGCACTCCCTACATAGGTCACTAGCTGCTGCTTACTCACAGTGTTACTCCCTTTCTCAGCACTCTGCCTACTATTTTAATCTTTGGAAATCATACCATGTTTTCTCTGGTTTTTGCCATACATAACATGTCTGCTTCTCTTACTATTTCATTTGTGGTGAGTTGGTGTTTTCCTCATGGGTTCAGGCTGAGCCTGATTTACCTGAAGCTGCCCCTGAGCATACATTTAAAACCTTCTGCTGTCCCTCTCCCACTGTACCTGTGCTGGATGTATGGCCTGCAGCAAACCAACCAACCAGATGTCTTGGATGTTTGTTTGACAGTATTGGTAGTCCTTTCCAGTAGTTACACATTCAATTCTTCTTGCCAAGTCTAAAGAAATTGTTCCAGAAAAAAACAACAACATTTCTTTTACCTTATAAACAGTAACTGCCATGTTACCCTATAGCCATCATTCTAACATATTACTCAGCTGAATACACATGCAAGAGTATCTTCTCCCCTGGCATTTTTTTCAACTCCAAAATTTCAGTGTATATGCTTCAGGAGTCTGTTCAAAATGTTTCAGAAAAACATTTTTGGCTTTGCAATAGTCAGTGCAAATGCAGTAGCATTATTCTTTCTTGTAAATGTCTCCAAAGCTTTGACTATGAGTAATGGGATGAGGTGAGTCACCCAAAAGACCCTTCACAATTTAAATTGCCCAAATAATCTTTCAACATTTCTCAGAAAACAATCAAGATGAGTCTCTTCTCAGTAATGTGGAGATATTTTAGAATTTACTTTTGCTTCTTAGAAGGAGGGGAGAGCCCTCCCATGCCAGTACTTATGTTTCATGGCAATGTCTTTGGTCACAGTTTCTTCATCTCTCTCTCTCTCTTTCTTGTGTTCTTATTCTCACTGTTGCTCCAGATGCTGCTACTATCACTTCTTTTGCATCTGGATCTCATGCTGAAACTCTTTCTCTCACTCTTGTTTATGGTGCTTATGCTCCTCTGTCTGGTGCTGCTTCCCTCAGTCCTCTAGCTCCCATTTTGCCCATTTGTAGCTGTGTGTCCATAGTGCCTTCATTGGAGCAGCCTCCAATCTCAGCCTTTATGTGTTGGTCTAGGCAGGTTGCTGAACTACTCCGGCTCTGATATCAGCCCACTATCTCTCTCTGACCTTAGTATCATGATGCTGGCCAGCCTCCTCTGTGGCAATAATCTCCCATTTTCCTGGTCACTTTTCTTGAGAAACTCTATGGGTTGCAAACTCATCTACCTCTCATGCATGAGCTCTCTCCTTTGGCATAATTCTTGGAGTTGTGCCAAGGTACACATTTTATATACTACAGTCACAGTGCCTACACACTGTCATACTCTCACCAGAAAAAGAAGGTAATGAAACAACACAATTGAATAGTGTATTTATTTATTTCATTTATTGAAAATTGCTAATTCGGAAAGGCATACTGAGCCAAGATTTGTTACAGGCGTGGCCCGGGGGGATGGTACAGGAATAGCAATGAGAGGTCGGTACAAGCAAGAGTACACAGCAATGATTTGTACTGGCAATACATACAGAAAATATGGTGCAAAAATACACTGTAGAGGAACAAAATATGTACAGAGAGAGAGAGAGAGAGAGAGAGAGAGAGAAACAGGCAAGCATATATACAGAGAAGGTTACATGGATAATATACAGTAAACATTTTGGGAGGGCTTTGCCTGTGGTTCAGTGTGGGGAATAACTCCTCCCACAGCCTCTCCGATCCTCCACCTCGCACCTCCCTTGCTTAGCAGTGTTTTTATTTCAGTTCCTGCATGGCTCATGTGCTGTGCTGCTTGAGAGGCTGCTCACTTGTGTTTCCCCTTGTTCTTCTGCCCTCTCATTTTTCCCTTTTTCCCCTTCTCCTCTTTCTCATCTGGTTCATCCCTGCCTGTGTCCTGCCTTTGCCTGCAGCTGCCTTGGCTGCTTCCTGCCTCCCTTTCTTGCTCCTTCCTTCTCGGGCATCCTGGGGTTCCTTTTGTGTTGTTTCTTTTTGGGTGATTCATTTCAACGCCTCCCTGCACAGCCCACATCCCTGCTACCGGTGCTTATGGACCTCCCTGCTCCTCCCTGTATCCAGTCCTTTTATCCCATAGTGCACTCCCACTTCCTGTCCTTCCTGCACTTGTTCAGTCCCTCCTGCATTACCTATCGTGGCTCCATGTGGCCTCCAGCTTTGCCCAACTCTTCCAGTTCCGTCCCCCTTAGCTTTCTCCCCAAACTGATGAAAGGACTCTACCGGCAGCTGTATGCCATGTGCAGTAAGTACATCCTCCATCCCATACTGCTGCACTTGTTCTTTTCTGCTTCCATGCTGCCGCTGTCCCAAGGCAAAGGGCAGCCCAGCTCACCTCTCACACAACACCAACATTTGCAGTTTTAGGCCAGCAGCTGCTCAGTTCACCAACCTGTACATATTCTTTCACACATAGGCATTGCAACTTGTAACCTACATTCTGCCTAAGATACCTCCAGGACAGTGGCCCCCTCATGCATTGAACTTAGTTGATTCCATTCATCTGCCTTCTTGGATTACAGCTTTAAGGACATGCACATTACAGAAGTTCCATGTCAGGGAAAGGAACAACAGACTGGATGGTAACTTCAGCCATGCAGCTTTCAGTCAATGTCTAGTCCATAGCCATCGTCTCTCTCTGCTCCACATTTACCTGGACTTGTTTCTTTCCTATGCATTCTACATTACCTATCCTCTCCTCTCCTCAGCCATGGGGTGGGGGGGCACTCGCCATCTTCTTTCAGAATATAAAGCAAATGGGGTAACATAGGGAATGTAGGGGCTGTTATAAGCTCATTTGTACATCACTTCCAGCATGCGTCAGCTCTCCCATTCCTCACTCGGTCCCTCTTCATGTGGCTTTCGTCCCATATCAGTGATTTACTGGTGATTTCCCTTTTAAAAAAATGCAACAACATCCAGTCCTTCAGCTACATCACTCATTGCCCCTACTTCCTTTGTTCATACATCTCCATCCTATGACCAACTCCCCCTTTCTGCTGCCTTCATTCAATATTGTTCCTTCCTCCTACTTCCACTGCAGGGCACTTCCTTCATCATCATCCTTACCTGGTGTTGCCATTTACCCCCTTCAGATATCTCAATGTCAACTACTCTTTTATCATTCCATTCCTGTTACGTGTCCTAATTCTACTCTCTCTTTACAGCAGTGTTTGCACTTCAGAAAGCTCATACCAGCAGTATTCCAGATTCCATCCCTAACTCATACCTTCTGAGGTACTGAGCGAAGGTAGTCTTGCCCTGTCTACCGGGGATGGTATTCTGTCGCATTTACCACCTCCTACTACTTACCATCTTGACATCCTCCATCCCTAACTCTGCTGGTCAGCATCAAATGAAGGTTAGCTTGCCCTGACTACCAGGGATGGGAGCCATGTCTACGATCTACTGAGTTCTACCTTTCTACTTCATACCAGTTGCTGCTTTCCTCTGGGAAAGGAACTTCTTCACCCCGTATGCCGCCATCATCATAACTGCACCTATCTGCCTCATTTCAAGAGCTACTCATCCCAGACATCACTGTTGGATATCTGAGTCTACATTCCACTGTTTCACCTTATGCTTTCTCAGCCTGATACACCACTGCTGCTTCTCTTTGGAATTTGACTTGACCAGCTTGCCTTCTCCAACCTCCACAGTGAATGACTGCCTGACTTTACATCTGCTGCTTCATACGTATCCACTCACGATCTGCTATAGGATGCCGCAGACCTTCTGGAACTGGACCATGTCCTGCTGGCAATCTCCCATTCCTCCTTGCCCTCAACCTGCATGTCCTCTCATCAACATCCTGGAATTGTAGCCTGTCCCTGGTTCCACTGGATTGTTGTCCCCTCTGTTTTTGCCCAGCTACCGCTTCCCATTGAAGAGGATCTCCATTCTCCATTTGCTTCCATCCTCCTCCCTCTGCATAGCATGATCTTAGGCCTGTTCTCTCTCCTTGTTCACCATGACTGGAAGCTTGCGTTTGCAGTCAACTGTTTTCATCTGATCAGATCTCCACCGGACTGTCACTTGCTGCTCTCTCCTTGACTGGAGCATCTCCCAAATGTGCCTTCACCTTTACCCATTATCTGGAGAGTCATGCCCTTCATTTCACCTCACCTACTTTGGATAGAAGGCGGCGTCTGCACCCGCTGGTCCCTCCTTATGCAATGTCCATATCCTACCTCATTGTCAACCCCTTCCAGTCTTGGGAGCAGTTACTCCAAGTAACTTCCAGCCTTTCTCACCACTCACCATCCTGATCCTTCATGGACCATCATACGTCACCCCCTTGGCCTACTTTCCTTCATGGTTTGGATCTTGCCTGCTGGTCCACTATCCATCTTGAGCCAGTTTGACTGCCTCTGGGACTTCCTTGCTGCAGGTCACCCACCCAGTAGATGGCCAAGTTTAGTTTCCATTTTGGATGTGGGACCTTTATCCTTCTTCACTCCAACTCCTTTTGTCCCTTCTCTAGTTAGTGGAAACCATCATCAGATGTAGGACTACTGCACCTCAACCCAGATGATCTGAGTACTGTGCTTTGCTTTTGACCTCCATGGATCATCTTCTAGTGACTACAGCAGCCTTTCTGCACACTGCTGCTGTTCCCTGAGGGCCGATCCGGTTCTGTTCCTTCTTGCACTGTTTGTCATCCGGCTTTTCGCCTAGCTCATCGCCTTCCCTGGATAGTTCCTCCAGTTCCTCAGGATTCAATCCAGACTTCCTTCCCATTTGACTGGCTGCCTCACAACTCTGCCTTGCAGGCTCAGGGCTTGTGCTGTTTGCTGTGGCTCTTTTGGGTCTAGTACCTAATCTCGGACCAATACTTCTACCAGGTCAACTGCTCTTCCATATTATTCATTTCTTATTCCTACTCTGGCCATTCTAACAGTACCCTTCCACCTCTCATTGGATCACTTGTTCATTACTCTGGAGAAATACTACTGCCAGCACACATCCCTTAGCAAACATGCTTCATAGACTCTTTCGTCATCATAGAGTTTTATATGCTGTACAATCAGCTCCTCAGGATCATTCATGAAATCCCATTCATGTGGACATAGGAAGATCTTCTCAGTCTCTAATAGATATACCTTCTGACTACTGTCTATTCCATTATCATGAATTCCCTGTCTACTTTGTCTCACTAGCTAGCCTCCTTCATGGAAAAGATGTAAATCCTTCTGCTATGCTTCGACTTTGTAATTAGTATCCCTTCTATGGACACCGGGAATCGCAAGATAACCCATTCAGCTACGAACATCATCTGTCTTACCTTCTGCAGCCTCTCCTACTACCACTGACTCTGTTAACCGTGTTACTCGACTCCTACTCCTCAATAGCCATTGCTTGCTTTTAGAATTTCTCAGATGTCTTTCAGAAAATTTGTCATGGGATCTCCACCACCTAACTGATTACTAACTCCACGCCATCCAAACAATCATTTTCCTTCCTGGACAATGCCATTCCTTATACAATCATCCACACCTTTTCACCGAGTACCTTCAGCTGGGTTAGCCGCCTTTTCAGTAGACCCTTCAGCCTCTTCTTCTCAAAATATCTTGTTAATCTCTGCAGTAAAGACCATCACTGAGAACTGACTCTCCTGAATTCTATCCAGCAATCCATACCAGTCAAGACAAATTCACCAGCTCAGTCTTGCCTCCAAATCGGTCTTAATCAGCCATAGCACTAAGATCCTATGGCATCCTACATCAATCGATCTCACTTCCAGTTCAGCCCACAGACTCTTCCTTATATCTGCCTCCAAGCTTCCCTCAAGTACTCCAGCATCAGGATTTCCTGTAAACTTAACTGACCATATGCCACCACAGTGCATCACCTTGACGATCACACCACAGAAATAGCCACACTTACTTCAGGCAGCATACTAGCAGAGTATTTACATATAAAGTCTCAAACATCATGACCAAAGAAGCCATTCATCCCTTATACCGAATTTCCAATCACTCCCTGTATACATTAGGCTTCCATTTGCACCACTTTTGCAAATCTTCTTCTATTAGTTTATTAATCACTTATGGCATTACTCTCATCAGTCACTCAAATTCTTCTCTACTCATTTTACTCTGTGATGTTTACCTAGCGACTTATCACTCGCTAATCAATTCTTTACCTCCAGACTACATCAAACCTTACATGAATTGGATCGGTCACCCATAATTTTACAAATCATTGCGAATCCCACAATGTACTGTCTGGTTTCATATCGATCAAATTATGCTTTCCGATCTCATTCTGCTCCTACAATCCTTTTGGACCTGCATCTTTCATCACCTTGGAAATATTGACTACATTAGCCCTTTTTCAACTGGATCTGCTCCACACACAGGATTCTACCATCCCTACGGAAATGAAATAACCTTCATCCTCAGGATCATTATTCAGTCTACATCATCCTTAGATTGAGAATGAACCATCATCTCCAGGGCACTCAAACAATCTATTCTACTCAGTTCTACTTCATAGATGCTTCCTCAGCTACTCCTCAGTCATTACTGAATTCCTTGCCTCCAGATCATACCTTGACATTCAAACCTTTCACAAGTTGGATCATTCACCAATGACATCTTATACTATAGCATTTCCACCATTCCCTGGCTAGTAAATTATTGATCAAGTCATGCTCCCTCTGCTTATTACACCCTTGCAATTCCTTGGGACAAGCATCATTCATCATCTTGGAAACTTGGACTTCCTTCACCCTCCTTCACCTGGATCTACTTCACACTTCAGATTCCATCACTCCTTCAGAAAAGACTTACTCTTCAACCTCAGGATCATTGTTCAATCTGCATCATCCATGGATTGAGGATGGATCATCATCTCTCCAAGAAGCTCACTACCCTCAAATTAGCTATGGTTACTAGAATCTAGGTCCTTCTCCTTTTATTATGCCTAGAGGATGGGCAGACCTCCAGCCATGGTTTCTCAGAGGTTTCCTCCACCTGGGTTTTTTTCCTCTTCTGAGTGCCAGGGGGTCATACTCTCCTTAAGCTGGCGGAGGTATATTTTTGAGCATTCTGTTCCCTGCAAATCACTACCTACATAATTACTTCTCAAGGGTGGGAATAGAGTTAAGCCACAAAATGTACTACAAGTTACACAAGCACTATATACCCCATTGCTATTCCCCAAACATTGAATGGGAGGGCTTTGCCCATGGTTCAATGTGGGGAATAGCTCCTCCTAAAACCTCTACATAAGTCCTCCACTATACACACCTTCCTTGCTTAGGGAGTGTTTTTCATCCACCTCCATCCCCCCCTCCTTCTCCTTCTCCACCACTCTTCTCACCCTTGTTCCTGGGCCTTCTACTGCCTGCAGATCACTACCTACATATCTACTATTCAAGGGTGGTAAAAGAGTTCAGCCACAAAAAAGTACTACAAGTTAAACAAGCACTATATACACCATTGCTATTCCCCAAACACTGAAGTACTGGCAATATACTGTAAAACTGTTAATTCATGCACAAACAAAAAATAGTGGTCAGAGCACTTCAGACTTAAAAATGCAAACCTAAGTTCGTGCTTCCACCTTGACAGCAATCAGCTGTTGATTACATAGCACTGCAGGTACTGTATCTCAGTTTAAAGGTCACACAGTTCAAATGCAATGATGTGTGGCCAATTTTAATTATGAATGATTTAATTAATGCAATCAATGCAATTGACTACTTGAATTTAGCAGTTTTCAATTATGGTATAATGGTACAGTACTTAACTTTGTCTAGCTCAGCTGTTGCACTTGTACTCCAGTATTTTGGCATTGTGGTGTTCTGCTTGCTTGGTTACTTTCAGAATGTTGTTACTTCAGTGGCTGCAATGAGGACAGGCAGTGGAAAGAAACTGCTCAGTATTGGAAAAAATCACTCCTGACACTCTGAGCTACTGTGCTGCAGTATCATTTAAAATGGCTGAAAGTGTTCTCCATGAGTTAAGAAACTCTGCTCCAGCACCAAAACAAAGGAAGTCTGAGTATGTCAGCTACAGCCCAGAAGTAAGGTTTGAATTGGGCGTGTACTCTGCAGAATGTGGTATGATGAGTGCAGTCCATCTATATGAAAGCAAGTACTGTATGTACTGTGATTGTTACAGATCTCCAAGGTGGCTGGAGAGCAAGAAGACCTCTGCCTCACTAATGGTGATCTGCAGTGATTAAGGCATCCCGGTAGGTGGCTGCTGCTGTTGTGATTGCTGTTCTTATCAGTTATAAATCAGAATGGTGTTACAGCTTCCTCCCTCTCCTTGTTCACAGGTCTGCCACAGACAATCGAAGAGGAGGTCTCAGCAACTGAACTTTGACAAATGACCAAATGCAGTACTCGTACTTTATAGCTATAAATAAAATAAATGTTCAGTTTTAAATAATACTGCGTAATTTATTTTTGGCTGTAAATTAGAGTTTGCGGTGCCATGACAACTGCGAACATAGTGAAATACTTTGGCAGCAATTTATAGCAGTTTTACAGTACATAGCAGGCAGGCTTCAGGCAGGGAGGGGGGCAGAAATAAAATCCAAAAATAAATATCAAATTCATAATTCAAGTTCAGGCTGTCAGGCCATGCAAAAACTGGCACCAGCTAGCTAAATTAGAGTAACATATGGTGCAGGAAGAGAAAAGAGTAATAAGACAGCCTAGCCAGGGCCAGAGCAGGAACAAGAGAGAGCAAAGTAGAGTTTGATTTGCTGTTTGAGGGAAATATGGGAAGAGGACAGATGAAGCTTGAGGGTAAGGTTGTTCCAGATGGAGGGGAGCCAAGAAAAGAAAGTGGTTTGTCCAGCAGCTGATTTGGAGCTAGGAATACAAAAGATGCAGGAGTCCCTCAAAAGGAGTGAGTGGGAGGTAGAGTGGACAAGGGAAAAGAGGGAGATAAGGAGAGAGGAATGAGAGTCAGTATTTAATTAGAAAAGAGGTACAATGTTCGAGGTGATGGGAAGCAAAATGGGAGAGAGAGAGAGAGAAAGAGTGAGTGAGAGAGGGAGAGAGATGTAGAGGGACCATTGATGGGTATGGGAGGGCATCCTCTTGTAAATCTTGCTCTGTCATTTGACAGGTATTATTACTAGCTATCTGTTTCTCAGTGTGCCACAAAATGCTTACAGTGGTAGGTGCATTATGTATCTGGATATATCAGGAAATACCACAAATCCAATTTAAACTAATAGGGATTCCCTGTGATGTATTGACCTGTATCTAGATATTTATATATTTGATGTATTTATTTAAAATTTGGTAACCGGAAAAGGAACACTGAGCCAAGACTCATTTCCAGGGTGTGACCTGGGGACTGGGAAAAATCAAGCAAATACAATAGAATTGATGCGTAATGAATAAGGTGCAAACAAATGTAGAGCAACATACCAAAGTTCAAAGTGACAAAAGCCGGTGACAGGAACACAATGCACTCTACATCCTGAAATACAACCTAATAACTGGTTGGACATATCAGTGCAATGAAGTTAGAAGACATAAAACTGACTACTGAGAGGGGGCATGAACTGGGAAGGGGAGAGAAACACAGATCAGGTCAGGTAGGGAGCTGACAGGAGCAGAAGGGGAAAGAGCAGGAGTTTAAGCAGATGCTTAAGGGATGCTGAGGAGGGTGATAGAGATGGATGAAAGGTGGGAGGAGCTTCCAGAGGGAAGGAAGATGATAGGAGAAGGCTGACTGCCCAGCAGAGGAGTGAGGGTGGGGGAGGGAGAAGGTTCATGGATCCCTGGAGTGAAGGTAGTAAGAGGCAAATAGAATAAGACAGATGAGTGTGGACAGATATAACGGCAGTGCCTGAAATCAGTATAAAGATGAAAGACGCACAATGGTGTGGGTAACAGTAGGGAGGATGGAGAAAGAGGAATAGACTGTGCAATGATGGATGCAAGGTGGGTGGGTTCATGGCAAAATGACTGAAGGTGTTATAGAGTGTGTCCAGTCTGGCAAGGGAAGTGGAGGGAGTGGTACCGTAAACCACATCTGTATAGTCAAAGAGTGGCAATACCATCTTGGTAACCAGTTCCTGGTGGGCATATGGGATCTGTAGTCTTTATTATGGTACAGGATACCAAGCCTGGGGTGAGGCTTGTTGTGGATGGCATCAATGTTGGCAGAAAAATCAAGCCTGCTGTCAATCTACACACTGAAGTACTTGAAGGAATGAACCACTTCAAGGGCAGAACCATCCAGGGAGGTGAAGGAAGGGAGGAAAGCAAGCCCGGACACTTTCTGTCTGGATCCAAGGGTCATGGACACTGTTTTCTTAGTGTTGACCTGGAGTTTGTTAGCTTGAAACCAGTGCAGGAGAGTTTGGAAATCTTGCTGGAGTGAGACTTCCACAGACTCAGCTGATGGGCCTGAGGTGTAGAGAACTGAATCATCTGCATACTTGTGAATATGTGAGTTAACACAGGCAGATGGGAGGTTGTTGAGAAAAATGGAGAAAATGATCAGACCCAGGATGGAGCCCTGAAGAACACCGCCTGGATTGGAAGTGGGGAAGGGGGCAGGATACCACCGACCTGTACCTACTGTTGATGGCCTGAGAGGTAAGAATGAAACCATTCAACTATGGAGGCTGAGAGACCATCAAAACTCAGCTTGTCTAGGAGAAGTGGGTGGGCCAAAGAATCAAGACTTTGGCCAGATCGATGAAAATAGACGTTGCAATGTTCCCCTCATCCATTCCAGAGATAATGGTGTCAGTAACATGAAGCAGTGAGGAGACAGTGAAATAGTGCTTCTGAAAACCAGACTAGAAAGGGGAGATGAAATTGGAAGAGTGAAGGAAGTCAGACCACCGTGAACAGACCAATTTCTCCTTTTTTTTTTTTTTTTAACCAGGAGAGCGACACTAAGCTGAAAGCTTGTTTACAGGTGTGACCTGGGAGCACAAGGAAATTAAGTGACTTGCTCAGGGTCACACAGTATGCAAGTGGAGGCCATGGGATTCAAACACAGGTCTCCAGATTTGCAGCTCAGAGCCTTAAACCATTGTGCTACTTGAAACTTTGCAAAAGAGGGAAGGAGGGAGATGGGACTGAAGTTGCCAAGAAAGGAGGAATCTCCCCCTTTTTGGAGGAACAGAACTTTGGCTAACTTCCAAGCCTGAGGGACAGCACATAGGGTGAAAGAGCAGTTGAAAAGGTGAGTGGAGGGGGGAGGCGATGACAGGAGCTAAAAGACGGAGGAGTTTATGGTCTAGGCCATTAGGGTTAGTCTTGGACAGGTTGAGTGAAGAGAGGGCAAGCAGGTTTCCCAAGCAGAACCAGGAGGGAAATGAAACCCCAGGGAGGAGGCAGACAGAGAAGAGTGTGGAGACTGAGGGAGGGGTGATGAGTTGGGAGAGGATGAAGTGGGGAGAGCACAAGCAGTATTCTGTACCATGTCACTGGCAACCACTACACATTTCTGCTTGCACTATACTTTGCAGGCCCAACTGCTTGCCACCAGTTTGTCACAGAGCCACTAGCTGATGACTGGCTTAACATACTGTACTTCACCAATGCTGCCAGCTACCTATTGCAAATTGACCACTGGGCTGCTCTCTTCTTATCTCACCATATGTGCTTGCTCACACACTTCAAGACCTCATGACATAGGAATCCCTATTCACTTCAGGTGCTCCTGAACATGGTCCTGTATTAGAAGCAGTATCATTTTAACTTGGTGCAGGTTATCAAAGATGGAACACAGAGTTGGGAGAAAAATAAATTGCTGGTACTTTTTTTATTTACTGTTTTTGTCCCCATCTCCTATGCCCCCCCCCTTTCAGCTTGGACCCCTAGCCCCGTCACCCTGACAGCCACTGGGAATTTCCACCAACCAGTACTCCCAAGGCTTGCCCCCCTGGTGGCGTCAAGGAGGCCCCCCAATCCCTGTCATGAAACCGACCCAGTATTTGGACTGGTGAACCCACCTAGTCAGGAGTGGGACCTGTGAGGCTCTGAGTGCTATCCTGCCACCAGAAGTTGCTTCCTTTTTCTCTCCTGAGAGGCATTTGCATGCACTGATGCCATCTCATGTGATGCACACTCCCACAAGCTACACATTAGCATCTGCCCCACCCTTCCTGTCTCATCTATGAACATACAAACATACAAAATTTGCCAGCAGATAAAGGCCTACAGGTCTATCGAGTCTGCTCGAATGTGCAGCTCGCACCCCTTATTCTGCAGCTGCCCCTCCCTTCCACCCTTCCCCTACATTGACCCTCCCCCTTGTCCTGTCCCATCTCCTTTTGAAGCAGTCCACTGTTCTACGGGATACCACTTCTGCAGGTAACGCATTCCACCCAGCTACTACCCTCTCTGTAAAAAAGTGACTCCTCATCTAGCTTCTCAATCTTCCTTCCTTAAGTCTCATAGCATGGCCCCGGTGTCCCTCCTCTCCCTTACTTTGAACAGCCCCTCTGTACCCATCTTGTTTATTCCTTTCATGTACTTAAAGGTTTCAATCATGTCACCCCATCCCTCCTCTTCTCCAGCGAGTACATGTTCAATTCCCTCAGCCTCCTCTCATATGATAAGTCTCTCAGCCCCATGATCATCTTTGTCGCCCTGAGCTGCACCCCCTCCAGTAACTTAATGTCCCTCTTCAGATACGGGTGCTAGTACTACACGCAGTACTCCAGGTGTGGTCTAACTAATGACCTAGGCAGTCCTGGGTGCTTCCCCCAGCATACCACTAGTGTCAGGCAAACAGGAGGCTCTGCATGCCCTCCTACCCCCAGAGGAGGAGAGCAGTCTTCTGGATGTTTTATCCTCCTCTCCTCGGCCAGTCTTATGTTGCCCTGAACTCGCTACCAAACTCAGGTTGCTGGCATCGCAAGGAGTAGCTCTTCCACTGCACTGACAGGTCAGTCTATTACTGGTACTTTTTCAAAACACTGCTCAAGTCACAGATGAATTAAATGTGCAAGTTATACAGAGAACAGATGCAGACATAAAGAGCCCAAGAGGGATATAAAAATAAAAAGGGATTCAATAATAGAAAAAAAAAACTGTAAAAAGACTAAACTGAACCAGCTTCTAAGTTTCTGTTACCTCTTAGGTTTCTTGAAAAGAAGAATTTTGTACAGTTTTACTTCTCGAAGGAAGAACTTGAAAACACTGAAATTAGGACAGGCTCCTCTTGGGTACAAGAACAGACATCTGTCACATAGCTGGCCTGCTGGCACAGCAGAAAGATTTACCACTGTGACATGGGTGACCAAGGTTCAGGAACAGACTTGGGACGCCCAAGGACTGTCTGGGGGCAGGGGTGAATTGAGTGGTCATTGCATGCTCTTCCTCCTGAGGAGGGGGAGTGAGAGTGGGGTTGAGTGCCTCCAGTTCAGTGCTCCTGGGTGACCATGGGACATGCTGTTACTGGAGCACCGTAGAGTGTTGCTCCTCTGTGGCATGTCGGATGCATGACATGGTTGTGTTGTGGCATCCTCCTTGACATGTCCCCCCACAAAAAGAAGAAAAATGGCCTCCAGCATGCCGCATGATGCCTCCCGTCGGTTATGAACCCTGTGGTTCCCCCAGCTCATCCATGATAGAATCTATTGGGACTACTGGTGGCTCCACCCTGGGGGTAATCTAGGGGGCACTATATTCGGGGAATATCCCCGGTCTGGTGGCAGTGGTGGGGTGGCTGAAGTGTGGCCGTCAGATGAAAAAGCATAGTGAGTTTGAAAAATAAAAAGACAGCTATCACATACTGTAGCTGTCCTTCTTTCTATTTTAAGATTGGCTACCTCTCCAGTGCCCAAATATTTCATGATATTGGAATTTTCTTTCCCACAATTCCACAGCCTTGCCCATATCATCTAGCTTTGGTACCACCCCCTCCCCTGTTACATAAGAGGTCAGGGTGTACGATCCCACAGAGTCCCTCTAGATCAAAGTAGACTCTCCCTTGTGAGAACACTCTCCCCCATGGGAGTTTCTGGAAGATTGCATGCCTTTATACTATATATGTCTGGGGAAAGTTGGCCACCAGGCTGGGCAGGTCATCAGGAACAGTCGAGCATTCTAAATGCTCTAAGTTTTAATTAAAGTTGTTCAAGCTTTAAATTGTTGAAGAAATAAACCTCTAACAGGTTCTGCAGCCAGACGACATGTGCTACAGTTTAAAATTAAATGTAGCTTAGTGTAGTCGTACTGTAGGGTCTTTGAGAATAGAAAGGGTCTGTAGTGAGGTAGTATCAGGAGCTAGGCATGTTTATTTTGAGTGGTAGTTTTTTCACAGTGTCTAAATGTGAAGGGGTTTCATCTTCTTGCAGTCTCATTTTGGATCAGCCTGGACCACGCTATATCTGTAGCAAGTGAAACAAAGGTAGCATTGGGGAGCAATGGAGGAAAGACGTTGAGCCAATCCCTGGATGGTAGTTAAGAGCATGAAATCCCAGTTTGCACTCAAGGTCTGGAGTCGGAACTGAGTGGGAACCAAGGGTAAAGTTTGGCATGAGAAGAGATATTGGAAATGTTGACACACTGAGACCGGTGGAGCAGTTGGATCCAACTAACAGCGGTTGTAGGACAGTGGGAGTGTCCTTCTTGGTAATCATCTGGGACTGGATTTTTCACACTGTTGGTGGCATTTGAACTCAGAATATGATGATCAGGGCTGAAGGGCCCAGTGAACCAGCCCTGTTGATTTACACTGGTGGCTACTGGGACTCATGGAGATATGAAGTAATATGATAATTGAATAGGACTGTGAACTGTGCACAGCATCAGAGATGGGAGGTGAATGGTGATGAGAGAGCCAGCCAGTTCATCCATGTTTTTCTTCCCTAAAGTGCTAGTTTAACTCTTTTGGCAAACTCTGACAGTAGCAGGACAGGAGTTTGAGGCTTTCGTTTGACTCATCTATTGCATAACCTCTAGTGAGAGTATTGGCTGTGTGGCAGACTCATTTTGGACATTAATTTAATCCATACATTTTCTCTGGTCATACTCTTAAGACTGTATCTGTTTGATTTAAGGACACAGCTAATTACTGCACGATGGACCAGAATCTGTTCCTTTTCAACACTGCTAATTTTTATTTAAATGGTATATGGGGTTGTGACTAAATAGTTGAGGATAGATTTGAGTGAGTGTGAGTGTCTTAATTAGGGTATTTATTGTTTATTTCATTGAATGCATGTGAAATGTGGAGTTCTTAGGGCCTAAATCAAATGTCATGTAGGGAAGTGGGAAACTGTATTTAAGGACGGGCCTGTGGTGTGGTGTTTTAGTATACTTCGTGGATTTATAGGCTTCTTGTGAGGGATGTGTTTTGAGCAGCAGACCCCTAGACTCAGTTATTCCCTATCCTTTCTCTATGACCTGCATCCCTTCTGAGACCTCCCTTGCTGGCTGTTGTATACCGATGCTGCTGGGAGGTGAGAATTGTGAGGAAACATGGGGTTATAGATTGGGTCGGGGGAGTACTGATAGGGATGGTGTACTTCAAATGGTGAAGACCAGGAGATGTCCTGGGGTGAAATGGGAGATGGATAGAGGCAGACGTGTTTAAATTCCATACCCAGGGCCCCCATTAGACCAAGGGTGTAGGTAGTCAAGATGTTGGCTGTCTCCACTTGTCCTCTTTGGGTAGTGCAATGCAATTCAAAAGCAAAGAGGAATGAGACCACTAATATAGCAGATTTGATATCTGATTTCTTAGTCAATCTGACTTGCATCATGGAGATGTAGCTTGGTATTAGAAGCAGCCATCCCAGTCAGATTCTCCATGGTTCAATGCTTGAGGAAGGATTGTGGGGGGGGGGCACTTGTTTTAGAGCTGAGTTGAGCTTGATGGTGCACTCAGTGGGAAAGGCCTCATCGTTTGAAAGTGCAGCCATGTGTGGGGGTCCTGGTGCAGGTTATAGGATCCTCCTCATTTTTCAGCCTCAGGGTGGCGAGGGGGAATTCCTTCAGGAAATCATGAACTTCATTACTAACAGGGTATTGGAGTCCCCCAGATGGTTAATTTGGAGTAATTTCAATGCTTGGGTCAAAAATTAACTCACTCACTTTGGACAAGATTCCTTCAAAGCGAAGAATTCACTGGGCATCACACAAGTGATTACTTCCGCGACCTACCAACACGGTCATGCCTTGAACTCAGTATTTTCACTGGGTCTTGTGGTCGATGGCCTTGAAACAGATCATGTCAGTTGGTCAGATCACTACAACATCAAGTTCTTCATCAGGGCCCTCTCCTATAGTCAACCCCCAGTGAAGATGTTCCAGTACCGTCTATTAAGAGGGTTTCAGCCAGAAGAACTAATGGAGGTACTGAATGCCTCAGATGTGATGGTGGTATGCACCACAGGATCAGAGGAAGTAGCAGACACCCATAATATGGCTGTTGTAGAAGCCTTTGATACAGTGGCACCAGCCAGTGTACAATCCCCTGGTCTCATGCTGCGACTCACCATGGTTTGATAATGAGCTCAGGGAGTTGAAGGCCAGAGGACAGAGGTTGGAGAATTGTTAAAAAAGATCCAAAGCTCAGGAGGGCAGACTGGCTTTGAGTGTTCATTATGATGAATACCAAAGAGCAATCACCCAGATAAAGGCGGGTTTTATTTCCAGGGAGATTGTTGCTGGGAAAAAATCGACCAGCTCAGTTCTTCCAAATTATAGACAGTCTACTCCATCCAGCTTGCCTGGAGTCCATGAGAGCCTTTTCATCCACTAAATGTGAGGAGTTTGCTTGATTTTTCTTAGACAGGGTTTCCTCTATTCTGGTTGGGATCTCCCCAGTTGGTCTGTTGCAGCCCAGCAGAGTTGAGCTGACACATCCCAGTCGTGCACTTTCTTGGGGTGAGTTTAAACCAGTGATGGTGAAGGAGGTGATTAGGGTGATTTCAGAGCATGCCCAACTTTTTGTGAGCTGGAACTAGGCTGGACTCAGCTACTAGAGAGCTGTGTCGGGCAACTAAGCCCAGTGTTTCCTGGAGCTGTGCAGTGCTCCTTATCAGAGGGATATTCCAGATTGCATTTAAAAATGTACTGGTAAGGTCCTTTCTGAAAAAGCCATTCTTGGACCCAGACATAATGGAGAATTATTGACCTGTCTCTCACCTTCCCTTTTTGGAGAACGTTATTCAGAAGATGACTGCATTGCAACTAGACGTACATCTCACTACCTTAGACATCTAGGAGCCTCTCCAGTCTGGTTTTAAGTCTAAGCACAGCACGGAGACTGCATTGATCAGGTTACATAATAACCTACTCAGGTTAAGGGATAGAAAGGAATAGTCATTTCTTGTCCACCTTGATCTCTCCTCAGCCTTTGAAGCTGTGGACTGTTAAAGGGCTGTTGCTGGATCAACTTAGGGAGTACTTAGGACTCACTGGCAAGGTAATCTGCTGGTTAGAATCCTGCCTCAGGGACAGGATGCTGAAGATTGTGATGGCTTAATTTCTCCTCACACCTAATGCCACTGCCTTGTGTAGTGCCCCATGGGTCAGTCCTCTTGCCCATGTTGTTTGCAGTGTATATGCTACCCCTGGGAAGAGATAAAAATAGGTACAGATCAGGGTTTCACTGATATGCAGATGATACCCAACTGTACCTGTCGTTTGCACCCGGGATGCCTGGTGTGGTGCATGTTTCATTAAGTTTTGTAGGAGCAAAAGAGGTGTAGCCCATAATAACTCCTTTAGGACAATGTATAGTAATTCATGATCCCATGTGTAGAGATATATTTGTCAAGGTTAGACTTCAAGTTTTCTTTAGTAGTACATGAGACTACTTCAAGAGGAAGTCTGTTCCAAAGGACTGGTGTTTGCAGTGTATAAAAATATTTTCAGTTTTTTGTTTTGAACCTTTCAAGCTTAATCTGTAATGGCTGACCCCTGATATTAAGCTGGTCATTCTTGTATTCAAAATCTAGATCCACCATCAGTAGTGAGTTATTTAAAATATTAAAGAAGAGCAGAATATCACCTCTTTGTCTTCTAACCTCCAGGCTATGAAATCCTAATTTGTCCAGCCTCTCTTTGTATGAATATTTTTTAATGAAGCTATTGATTTTGTATATCTTCTTTGTACCTTTTCCAATTTATTTATTTATATTTTTTGATATGACTCCATATTTGAGTTCCATAGTAGAAAATAGGCCTTACATATGAACAGTACAATGGCAGTAGTACTTCTGCATCCCTATTCTTGATATTTCTTTTAATTGGTATTATTACTTTGTTTGCTTTGGCAATGGCTGAACTCTGTTGTTCTTTAAAGTTTAATTTATTATCTATTAATATTCCTAAGTCCTTTTCAGTGGCTTTATTTAGAAGAGGTACACCGTTTAAATAATTAATATGATTTGGGTTGTGTCAACCAATATGTAATACACAACACTTATCAATGTTAAGTCACATCCCCAATTTTTTTATCCATATGGTTAGAGAGTTAATGTCATTTTGTAAGGTCTCAGTCCGTTTAATGCTGTTACATGGGCCGCAGATTTTTGCATCATCTGCGTACTTCATAATGGTGTTACTTACATTATCATCCATATCTGCCATGAATACCTGAAAGATCAAGGGTCCAATGACTGATTCCTGTGTAACTCCACTTGTCACTGGGCCATCAGTTGACAAATGACATCGTATGGATACTGTCTGAGATCTATTCTGAAGCCAGTTATCTATCCACCTTATAATATGTCTATAAATTTTTTTTGTACCTTTGCAAATTTTTATTTATTGCCCAGTGTGGAACTTGATCAAATGCTTTACTTAGATCAAACAACAGTACATCTATAGGGATACCACTGCCAATCAGTTTGCTCACATTATTATAAAAGCAAACAAGATTAGTAGCACAAGAATGTCCTTTTTTAAATCCATGCTGATTATGATCAAACAATGGATCAGTGTTAATTTGTACATTAATTCTGTTTTTAATTAAAGTTCCCAATATGTTACATGGAATTGACGTCAGGCTTATAGATCATTGGAAACTGATGTTTTGTATCCACTTTTGTAAATCGGTGTAACCCTAGATTGTTTCCATTCTATGAGTATAATACCAAAACTGAAGGATTTTTATACAGTAATATTAACAGTAGCTAGATACTGTATTAGCTTTCATACGTTTAAGCACGGAAGAGGTTATATTATCTAATCCGGGGGCGCTATGCTCTTTTGTGTTTCCAACTTCCCTTATGATTTCTTCCTTAAAGAACTGATGATTCCCTTCATTATTTATGAACTCTGTCTGAATGGTTTGTGCAATTTGTTCTGAATAAACAGAACAGAAGTAATCGTTAAATACATTTGCAACTGTAACCGGATCTGTAATGGATTGATAATTTTCTATGATAGTGGTTCATTCTCCCTTACTCTTTTTCAGAGAGTTAACGTAACTATAAAACTCTTTACCATTAGATTTAGTTGCAGCTTTTGCCAAATATAATTTGTATTCTTTTTTGGCTCTATTAATTTTGTTTTTACATTTTTTTTGTATTGCTTTGAAATTGGACCAATTAGATATTGTTTTGTTTTTGATGTATTGCCCATATGTTTTGTTTTTCTTTTTTATTAACTTGGTGATACTTTTATTTAACCATTTCAGTTTCCATCCATGTTTTTCATATGTTTTGATTTGTTTGACATGAGTATTCATAACTTTATGAATTGTAGTTTGGATATAAGATCATGATTCATTTACAGTCTTTCCTTCAAATCATTTCACTCAATCAATTTTGCCAAGATCTCTATTGATTCCTTCTACATTTGCTGTCGTGTACAAAAAGATCTTGGTACAGCCACAGACTGGTGAGCTTTCATACTCTAATGTAAATAAAATAGAGAAATGATCAATGTTGGGCCAGATATTCAAAAGGGTTGCACCAGCGCAAGTCCAAAATTGCACCATAGCGCGATATTCAGCTGGAGGCAGTTGCGCCACAGAAAACGTTCTGAGCAACAGCGAAATGCAAATGAAGGCATGCGCAACCAAAGGGGCTGGAACCATTAATAAAGTGCAC
The DNA here is from genome assembly GCA_016271365.2 of Neoceratodus forsteri. Lineage (NCBI taxonomy): Eukaryota > Metazoa > Chordata > Ceratodontiformes > Ceratodontidae > Neoceratodus > Neoceratodus forsteri. The sequence continues at coordinate 1,093,527,858 of CM057456.1, forward strand.
AATGCGATATTCAAACGCTTTCGCAATGCACAACAGTGGATCAGGCGGAAGTTGCGCCACAGCGGAAATGAGCCAAAATAAAAAGGCTCAAGGAAGAGGAGCAAGAACGTGACAGGGAATGCACATGAGACAGCCAGACAGAGCAGGCCACAGCAGTAACCAGTGCAGGCCAGGGAGTGTTGAGGACAGAATAGGGGCAGCTGAAGGTGTGTGGGGCCACAGAGTGCAGAGGCCAGTAGGTGTACCCGGTGCAGTGGAGGTAGCAGTCAGGACAGCGGGGAACAGATCAACAACAGCCGGGGGGACACAAGCCAGGGAGATGGACAGTGCCAGCTTCCACATTGAAGCTGTAATGAGGGGGGTGAGAAGGCCTGCTGCAGGGGGACATGGCCGTGGAAGGGCCTGTCGGTGGTACGCCCCCAACAGGCAGCACCGTGCCCACATCAGCTTTGAGCTGTATTCAGACATAGAGATTGTGGGCCGGTACCACCTGAACAGGGCAATACCGAGGTGGCTCTGTGAGCTGTGCAGTGATGTGATGCAGGCACCCTCATGATGGAGTCACGCTCTCTCAGTGGAGACAAAGGTAACAACCTGCATGTGCTTACTCGCCACGGGTACCTTCCAGAGGCCAACAGGGGACACCACAGGCATAACACAGTCAGCCACATCACACATCCTCACCCAATTCCTCAGCGCACTGCTGCCACATGCTCCGGAGTACCTCCATTTCCCCAGCACCGCGGCAGAGCGTACAGCAAACATACAGGAGTTCCACAGGGTAGCACGTATGCCTGGCATGCTAGGGGCAATAGACTGCACCCATGTGGCCATTTGCACACCACCTGGTCCCGATGGGGCCGCATATCGCAATTGGAAGGGGTTCTCCAGTGTCAACTGCTAGGTGGTGTGTGATGCCAGTGGGCGCATCATCAATGTCTGTGCCACGCACCTTGGCGGAGCACATGATTCATTCACATGGTACCAGTCTGCACTGTGCCATAGATTCGAGAGTGGGGACATCCCCACAGGACATCTAGTGGGTGAGTATGCATGTAGGATTGGCAAAGTGGGGGCAAGGGTGGGTAAGCCACAGGTGCCATGGTAGTGGCACACAGGGCTAGGGGCAATATGGGCCTGAACATGACACTAACCTCCACTATCTCCACACAGGTGACAGTGGATACCCACTTCATCCCTGGCTGCTCACACCCTACCCGGCCCCACAACCCCATGCAACAACAGCTTCAATGAGGCACATGGCGCCGCGCAACATCATCAGTGGTGTCTGGGATGCTGGAAGGCACGCTTCCAATGCCTAGACACCTCCGGCGGTGCCCTACAGTACAGCCCCTCAAAGGCCTGTGGGATATTCCTGGCCTGTTGTACACTGCACAACATGGCCAAAGACTGTGGGATAGCCGTATAGGTCGAGGAGGGGGACAGCGATGGGGATGCTGGTGACACCGGTGATGATGGGGATGAGCAGCCCCGCCTTGGATGGCGTGACCCCCGACTGATCCAGCTGGCCCAGCTGCACCGGGACACCATCACAGAGGAGCACTTTGCACAACACAGGTAAGTCATGGGGCCATGTCCAACCAACACTGTCCAGGGCGCAACCCACATACACACAGGGTAACACACCAGGGGTGCATGATGGTGAGGGGAGTGGAAGGGTACAGGAGCACAAACACACAACCAGGGAGAGGTGAACAGTCACATGCCACATGGACAGACACACACACACACACCAGGCACAAAGTGCACAGGGGCAGGTGCACAGCAGAGCAGGAACAGACATGAGAAACACACACGTCCACAGGCCACCTCCACCACCTGTACTGTCCATGTACGTGTGTCAGATGCTGGGCACCCTTGCACCTTGGTGTACAGTGCAATGCAGGCATCATCATGCACATGCACCTGTGGACAGCAGTCAGGAGGGTGTGCAGGTGGTCCGCGAGTCACCGTGTAGGGCAGGGCAGGGCACCCACTGGTGCACTGCCCACCAAAACACACATTGCACACAGGGCAGCACCAGACAGGGCCTGCACTGGGAGACAGGTCAGTCATGTGGCACAGTGCCACGGCCACCTCGGATGCATGGACGGCCCCGCCGAGACCCTGCAGCACTGGCAGGCTGAGCATGGGCCACTTGGGGTGGCACCGATGGACCACCAGGAGTCCCACTGCATGAGTGTGACCTTGTCCGCACAGGGGTCTGCAGCATACCGAACATACCTGCACCAGGGGTGCTCGGGATGCCCACAGCTGAACCCGGCGTCAACAGGGTGGGTGTCGCATGATGCTGGGAATGGGGAGTGGACAGTGTATTGCATGGTGTGAGCGGCACAGGGGCACCTGACTGTGTGCCCAATGTGGCCACGGCACTGACCACTGCCTGTGTCAGCCTGTCGATGGCGGCGGTCACATCCACCCGCATATGGTCAATCTGGGACAGGATCCTCTCATTGTCCCTGCTGTACTGCTCCAGAGCCACACACAGTGCCTCCACGAATGATGCAACCCGCATCTGCTGCTGTACTGTTGCCTGCAGCAGGCGGGTGTGCTCATCAAAGAGGTCGTCTGCCACATCGGCAACCTGTCCCTCACGGTCTGGAAGGGCCTGATGTACAGCACCCCTTGAGGGTGGGTGCTGCTCACCAGGACCAGATATGGGCATGTCCACAGGCAGTGCACCTCCAGCACCGCTGAGCCCTGTAACCCCAGTCCCGGTGGGTGACTGCTGCTGCTGCCCCTCCACCTGCTGTGCCCATGGGATCAGTGGTCCCCTGCTGTGGCTGCAACAGTGCCAGTGACCTGCACAGCCACCGGTGCTTCCCCACCAGTGCTGACAGGCACAGCCTGGGACTGTGCTGTCATGCTGGCACACATGTCAGAACCAGCTAGATCCATGGGCTTGTGCTGGCCTGCTGTGTGTCCATCCTGTGACACACACATGTCAATGCCCATAGGAGGTGCAGGTCTGTACCACAGCCACAGCCGCAGCATGCTGGTATGCTTGCATGCCAGACCACTGGGACACAGGAAGGGCACTCCCCACACCTGTCTCAACATCTGTGAAGGCAGATGGCCGTGCACACTGCCGCAGTGCACACCAGCAATCTGCAGAGGTGGATGGACCCTCCTCCAACTCCAGGTGGCTGTCCGCAGTGTACAGGCCCTCCACTGCTGACCCCTGCAGACGCACAGGATCTGTAACAGAAAGGAAAGACACAGTAGTGCATGTGAACTACCTTCCCCCCCAACATGACATACCATGCAGTGATGGGCTACCACCTGTCTGGAAGCCACCTCCAGGCACACCCTCAATGGCGCAGCGCTGCATGCTTGCAGTGAGCATGTCCTCTGAAGGGGTCAGCTGCACCACCTCCGGCTGTCCACTGCCTGTAGCAGCACATGCCGCCCTGATGGCTGCAACCTTCTCCTTCACCCTCCTCCTGTCGGTCCCCATCTTCTTTTTACACTCCTGCACGGAGTGCTGGTGGTTGCCTTGCAGGTTGACGGCACATACCACACCCTCCCATGCATCAGCTCGGGCCTGAGGGGTGCCCCGCCATCCACTGAGGAGTGGCTCCTGAGCCAGGTATGCCTCAAACAGTGCCTCTGTCTCCACCTTGGTAAAGTTGAGCCTCCTCTTCCACCCACCATCATCCTCCTCACCCAGTCCTCGCTCAGTCATTTCACGGCCTGTATGGGTGAGAGTGGTCACCTGTGACTGTGCAGTACACAGCTTCTCTGGGGCCATGGTCCAGAACAGCAAAATGCATGCAACTCACCTATCAGCTGCAGTAACCAAATATGGCCACTGCAGATCAATGTCGCACATTTATAGCGCAATGCATGCAAATTAGGAGTGGAGCAACTTTAGTGAGATGCAAATCGCGCCGCTGCACCATTGAATGGCTGATCGGATGATTTGCATATGACGGCTGAATATCACGCTGTTGCGCTTTGCGCAATACGGTTGAGCCAGCTGAGCCAATGGCGCAGTTCTGTGACTGCATAGTACTCCACACTGTGCATGACCAGGTAGCTTACGCAGGCATCTGCCACACTGATGACATGCTGTGTGTGATCGGCAATTCAGGACATGGCCACCATTGTGCCAGTGGTGCTACAGTGCCGGTCACCACATGGTGCTATGGCACAACTGCACAATAGTCTACTGTGGCAATGGCACACAGGCGACCAATCGTGCTGGACATGTAGACGTCTGAAGGCACTGTGCGTGGCCCTGTGCCAGAGACCCATGACCTTGTGCCCGACCTTTGCCCACTTGGCGCTGTACGTATGGCATGTCTGCAGCTCTATCGCGCTGTTTGGTAACAGCGCGATAGGGACTGACTGCGCATATGAACAGTGTGATAGGGACTGACGGAGTTGTATTGCACAACATTTCCACATGGGGTTGCAGAGCTGTGGAGCACCATATTGCCTACTATATACCTGCAGGGATGGCATGCAGGAGAGCTCCACAGTGGAGTGCTTTGGAGGTGGCCAACCTGGTGGCTGTGGTGGAGCCTCACCATGGGCCACTGTTTGGGGATGAACCCCTGAACGTGGCCCACACACATGTGTGGCAGCAGGTGGCCACTAAACTTGAGCAGGCCACTGGGCGGCGGCGCACAGCAGAGCAGTGCAGGCACCGGTACAGTGACCTGCGCAGGAGGGAGCGGCCACTGCTGGCATGCCTACGGTCACGTGCCAGGAGGGGCGTGGTGCCTAGGCCAGGTGGGTGAGCCGTCTATGCACTTGTATTGTCCGCATGGGTAACACTGTGTATTGTAACCAGCACATGGGGGAGGGTTGGTCTATGGTTGGCTGTGGCGGTGTTTACAGGTGTGTGATGTATGGGTCTGGCTGTGTGGGCAGGCACACTCATTGGGGCAGGGGCTGTCTGCTTTGGGATTTCACTGATGTGTTTCTCACCTTTTGTTTCCCACAGGCGTGGAGGAGCAGAGGCGAACCCGGGATGAGGCATGGAGAGGGGTGGCAGTGGTGGCTGTTCAAGGTGGTGGCGGTGTTGGGCCACAGCAGCAGCAGCAGCTGCAGCAGCAGTGGATTGATGAGGGTGAGTGCCATGACATCATGGATGCTATTACATGCTGTGAGGGGGGGCAGGGCATGGCCACCATCCATGGACAACACTGCCACGCACTCGATGTGTGACAGTCAGCACTGTCCAGTGGCACTGCATGTCTGGGAGTGCATCACAGGTGGTCCATGCATGCACTGGGCACATGGCTGTGGCACTAACTTCCCACCGTGTAGCCACGTCACTGTACAGCCTTGGTTGTGCTGTGCTGGTCATGGGTGGGGTGTGTGTGCAGTGGCACACATGGCTGTTGCTGCCTGGTTGGGCTTGTCTTGTGCACGGTCCGTGGGTGGGTGCAGTCCATCACAGGGGTGGGGCACTTGGCTGTATGCCATGCATGTTAGGTGGGCTTCAGGGTCGTGGACAGTCACAGCCATTGATTCTGTTCCCTTGTCCTAGGTGTCCAGGTCCTGAGGAGGATCGAGCGGGCTGTCCACCACCTGCTGGAAGTGTCTTTGGAGTCCCTATACATACCGAGGGAGATGCAACGGAGGGGAGTGAGGTGTCAGAGAAGGACCCGGGACCAGCGGCAGCCGGCTGATGTGTGGCCTGGTGGGCAGTAGCTGCCCCACACCAACCCCCTTTACCCATCCCTCACACCCTGCCTTCCCTCACCCAGTTCTTCACCCCTGCCCCTTACCCACCCCTACCTTGGTACCCGTACCCCCCCTTTCTTGTAAATAGCTGTACATAGTTGTGTGTTCCTGTTCATATTTTCTTTATATAAATCTATTTTGTTATGAATACTGTGGTGGTCTCTGATTTGCAGCTGGCTATGGGTGCTCAGTTGCAGTGGTGTGCATGGCATCTGGGGTGGTATTGCCCTGGGAATGTGTGTGTGTGAGTGGGAAGGTGTCCCTGGTGTGGTAGTGGCTTTCAGCCGGTCTGGCCTTGTGCTGCCACACAACGCTGGGTGCTCCTGGTGGGTCTGGCTTGTATGGTTCTGTGGTACACAAGGTTGCAGTGTGGCGGGGGACATGGGGATTCTTGCAGTGATGGTGACAGTCACTGCTCATGGGTGGTGTCTTGGGGTACCCAGTGCAGGGTGTGCTGTGCACAGGGGGGTGCTGTTGTGCACTTGGGTTGTCCACCCCCTTTGTGTGGTAGTCTCAGCTTGCCAGTGGGTGTGCTGGGGCACCATGGCCCAGCTGTACTTTGTTGGCTTGTCCCCATGGGCCAGTGGATATTCCATCCCTCCCCCAGTGATGCTGTGCTTAGGGTGTGGGGGTGTATTGTTAGTTCTGCAGTGTGTTCCTGTGCCCATCTGTGGCATGGGTGGTGGGCCCCCTGCCTACCTCCCTGGTTGTGCAGTTCCATTGCTCTGCTGCTGGGGGGGGCTCTCTGCTTGCGCTGTGGCACCTCTGGATTGCTCAGCTGGGCTGGCCTTGTTGCTGCGCTATGGGCGCATCATATCTGCTCAGCTTCCCCTTCCTGGTTGCGCTATGGCACAGGTTGTGCGATATTCAGACGTTGGCTGGTTGTGCAATTTGACTTGCTCCATGTTTGAATATCACATCTATTGCGCATGTGCGCAATTGACTTGTGCTTGCTCCTGCTATTGCACACATTTTGGGTCCAGTTTGAATATCTGGCTCTGTTGTCTGTAAGTGACATAGTCACACATTTTGTTATGTTAGTATCATTAGTTGTGACTACTAGATCTACTATATTATTTACTCTGGTTGGCTCTTTTACATGTTGAGTTAAATTATTTCTTTACAGAAGTCTAAAAATTCTCTGCTCTGGTTATTCATAGCACTCTTTTTATCCCAGTTGATATCTGGAAAGTTAAAGTCACCTGCCAAGACCACCTGACCAAGTTCAAGGACTTTATTGATTCCTTCCATGATCTTTGCTGTACTGGTCAAATTGGTATTTGGTGGTCTATAGCCAGTATAAATTCCAACATATTTCCCTTAAAAATTCTTATCCATAGTGTTTCTATGTCATCACTTTCATTCTTAATTTTGTCTGTGATATCTACATACTTCAGTTTTGTTGATAAATAAACTGCTATTCCACCACCCTTTTTCCCCTTTCTCTCTCTCTCTCTCTCTTAACCATATTATAACCCTGTATACGAGTGGTCCAAATATCATTATCATCAAGCCAAGTTTCAAACAATAAAGGCCATATCATGTGCTGCATAAATGCTTGGCTGAGATCCAGGACTGGAATCAATCAAGCTGATTGAGAAGATTCAACTCGAACATGACCGAGGTACTGGTGGTTGATCCAGGTGACTGGGAAGAGTGGTTGCAGCCAAGAGGGAAACAGGGCTATGGCTTGGCTCCTCTAGGCTTTCAGCTTCCACCAAGGTGAGAACTCTTGGGGTCATTATGGATAAGGGGTTGATACATGAGGCTCAAGTGTCAGCAGTAGACTGGAATGGCTTTTACCATCTTAGGAGCATCAGCCGGATTAGCTCCCTTGTGCCCTCTGAGGATTGGTGACTCCAGCACATGCATTTATGATATCTCTACTTGATTACTGTAATGCTCTATACCTTGGGGTCAGTTCTGGTATGCTACAGCACCTGCAGTTGGTGCAGAACTAGTAGCCAGAATGCCTTCAGGCCTTCCCTGGATGTGCCATGTTTCCTCAGTGCTGTGTGATCTGATCTGGCTGTGGGTAAAGTGGTGTATCTCCTTGAAAATCAGTTTGCTGGCTTACAAGGTTCTACATGGGTTGGGACCTGACTATCTGTCAGAGCTCTTGTATCCCACTCATCATCTTACCCTCTCCATTCTATAGAGGTGGGCAACTTGTCAGTGCCAGTGCCATGGGCCAGTCTGGATCATCATTATTTAATACAGACTCCATGATAGCATTTCCTTTCAGTGTTTTAGCAATATTGTAATCAAGGTATGATTAGAGCTTTCATTCCACACTTAGCAATGGGAGAATAGGGATATCTAATTTGATCAATAGTTAGTATTCTAACACAGAAACCCATCCCAAGAAATTACAGCAGAAAAATAATTGTATTTACAGTTGTGTGAAGGAAACTGTCACAATTAAAATAAATAATTTAGTTTCTAATGGTTTCAAAAGTTATCTCCTTTCAAAGACATTATCTTGAGAGAGGACAAGCTCTGTATATCTCATCTGTTCTGTGCTTTGTTTTGGTTTTTCAGCCTTTGTTCCTTAATGTTGTTGCCTTATCAACAGGGTAATTACTTTAAAAGGGACTTTGTTCCAGTTAGTTCATCTGGTCAGCAATATAAATAACTAAACAAATAAATTAATTCAATAAATAAATACCATCATAAATAAACTTTGGAACCACTAGGGCTAGAAACTTATATTTTTTGTTTTAATGCATGCTTTCTATCATGTAAGCATTGCAGTCCCATATATAGTTTCATGTTGTTACAAATGATACATTTTTAAACTGATATAAATACATCAATACATGTTTGTGTATCAACATGAAACTGTATCATTAGGAATCAGTGTCAATACAACCCCAGTAGTGTTGGACAGAATTGTAAAATCCTTCTTCCACTGAAATGTCATGAAATATCATAATTTTTCAGAATTCCAGGAAATTCCACCCATGTGGAATCTGTGGAAATTCACTCCATTTTTCTACAGGAAACCCACATTTCTGCAGTATACATTATTATAAAAAGGATCTCAGAAATGCTGCAATCTGATTGGCTGTTAGAATTCCAACAGCCTTACATTAATTCCTGTCACATTGTCATGTACAGCCTGGTCACCATAGCACATGAATTTTTCCTGTCAGCATTTCATTCTCTTTTTTTTTTTGTTTACTATTTCTTTTTGCTCCTGCACATTCTCTGCTCTCGATCCCTCTCTCAGAACCCTCCACACACCTCACAGGTATGCCCCAGAGAGGACCGGGTAGTCTGCTCCTGAGGTGGAACTGTGCTACTTACCTCTAAAGCCCACAGATTGACCCTTTGGGCAGGGCAGAGGAGGCTCCCTACTAACCTCCCCTGAACCTCATGGGAGTGCGCACTGTGGAGTCTGCCCCCCTCCACTCCTCCGTAGACGTGGTGCTAAGGGTTCATCACTTGGACTGCAAGCAGGGTATTTCCTTGTTCTGGTCCCACACCTTCTGATATCGGCACTGGGGAGGACCAATGAGATGGGGGCACAATGAGATGTGCCTCCACTCAGGTCCCTGGCCCATGCAAGCCCCTCACCTACTGTCTGCTTCCCTGACCACACTGGCACCACCTGTGGTCACCTAGGTGGTGGCGGTATAGTGGCAAGGTGTGTAGCCCACACCTTCCCAGAGAGGAAGAGCAGCCCATTTGGTGCTCTGTCCTTCTTCCCCTGGCTGGCCCTCCAGCAGCCCAGGCTCACTACCAAACCTGGATCACTGGTGTCACAAACGGTAGTGATACCACTGCACTGGTGGGCTGGCCACATTCTCTAGCACTTCTCAATGACTGGAATGATGCATCTTGATTTTGAACCAACATTCTTTTTTTTTAATATATTTATTGAGTGACAGTTATCATATGACATTGCTTGATAATCAATCACTGTCATTCCATTTGATTAATTAAGCAATAAGGCATGATCAGGAGTTAGATTAACAGTCTGTTAATCACCCCCAGGGGTGTAATGTGGCATGAGGCGCAGCTGAGTGCCATATTGCCCCAGGGGGTGATTAACTGACTGTTAAGCTAACTCCTGGGAGTGCTTTATTGCCATTATAAAAAATGGTTCCAAAAGAAATGTGTTAAAAGTGTACTTTTTGAATGTTTTCCTTATTTAGAGGGAGATTTTTAATAAAATAGTTTTTCCACCAACAGTTTAAGAATGCTGGTTCAAAATCAGAATGCATCATTCCATACATTCAGCAGTGCTAGAGGATGGAATGCTGACAGGAAGAATCCATGTGCCATGGTGATCAGGCTGTACATGACAGTATAACATGGATTAATGTAAGGCTGTTGGAATCCTAACAGCCAGTCTGATTGCAGCATTTCTGAGAGCCTTTTTATAATATATCAAAAATAGCAGCATTAAAGATCAACTCCATCTTGCTCTATATATTCCATTTTATAGATGCTTTCAATTTTTTACTGTCATTTGTCTCTTTTGTTTTCCGGGTCTACCACTATCTACATTATATAACTATCTAGCAGGAACAAAACTATGAATTAAAAAGAACAACAACAACAGTCAATAACCTAATGACTTTTGATATTGAAATTAAAATTAAAATTTGATCTGGTCTATGCCTGTGTCTGCTTTATTTCAGTATAATTTATACAAGTGTATCTCCTTTTTTCAGCTTAACTTCTCTATGCAGACTATCCTTCCCCTCCCCTTGCTTATCCACTAAACTCTTTTAATACACTGTGCCACTACCTTCTAACAATAATCTATTCCTTACATTCAATGTGCCTAGATATTCAGTTCAGGCCCTTTCAAATCTATTTTCTTCTCCTTTCAGATAGTATGTTAATTTGTCTACTGCAAGGACTTTTAGTGTGAGCTCTTTCCATTGCTCTAATGTGGGGGCCCAATTTGAGGTCGAAACATTTTGAATTGATTGTCTAGCAACTACCAAAAGGATTCTAATCCATCTGGGGTACATAATCCATTCCCCATCCTCTTCTTCCCCTTCCACACCCAGTAATAATGATTTATACGAGAATTCCATAGGTTGCCCTTTCATAGCTGTGATTTCCTTTGCAATATATTTCCAGTAAAACACAATCATGGTGCAGTCCCAATAGTAATATTTATATGTACCCTGTGTTATTTTGCATTTGTTACACATTGGAGATATCCCAGGACTAAATCTATGTACCACGTCAGGTGGATAATATAATCTTTGCATAAACTTAAATTGTGCTTCCTTATATTTATTGTAGACTAACAGTCCTTTATGGGACTCTAGCATTTGTTGCCAGTTAGTTTCACTAATGTCCTCTCCTATATCTCTTTCCCATTACTTTTTAGCCACCTGTGCAGATGTTTGGAAGAACTTTCTGTCTATTTTCACTGCTCTCCCTATAAGTCCCTTTCCATTTGTAAGGGCTCCTAATATTTCTCTTTCTGTTTCAGACAGCTGATCCGAGTTACCCTGGGGACCAACTAGTTGCTTACAGTAGTTTCTTGCCTGGAAGTATCTATATAGCTGTGAGGCTGGGAGATTCAGTTTCTCTTTTACTTCCTGAAAGGTATACATACCATTCCCTGTAGCTAGATTTGCCATACATCTTATCCCATTAGTTTGCCACAACTTAAATCCCTCATCCTCCAGTCCTGGAAGAAATTCCGGATTCCCTGCCAGTAGTACCAACAGTGTATCAGGCTTATCTGTATTTTGCATCTTCCTAATTTCATCCCACACATTCAAACTTGCCACAACCATAGGATTGGGATCTTTCATTCTGTTATATCTTTTTAGGCCCTCTGCTCCCAGATATCCTGAGACCCTTCCCAGATCCCTTCTTCTTCTAAGTCCGGCCAACTAGCTACTTTTCCCGTTTACCCAATTTTGGATATATCTATACTGTGTTGCCAAGAAGTATCCCATAACATATGGAAAATTAAGTCCCCCCTGTGCTACAGGCGCTTTTAGTCTGTTCAGACTGATTATTGGATGTTTACCCTTCCAAATGAAGACTGTAAAAGCTTTTTCTAACTTTTTTATGCATTGTTTCATTGGGCCAAAAGGTAACATCTGCATAATATATAACACTCTAGGGAGCACATTCATTTTTAATAGATTGATTCTTCCCATCCAGGATATTGGCAACTCCTTCCACCTACTGAAGCACTATATGATTTCCTTTATTAATGGCTTATAATTTTTGTTGTATAGTTCCCCCAATGTTTTCCCTATTTTTATGCCCAGATATGTAAATATTCTTTACACTACTTTTAAACCCCATGCTTCCTTTTTCTTTTAACCCCCCATAAACATAATCTCCAATTTCTGAAGGTTAATTTTATAACTCAAGAATTCTGCGGATTGTTTTATGACTAATAAGACTTTTGAGACTGATGTATCCAGCTCAGTGAGAAACAGCAGAATATCATCCGCATATAACGTAATAACATGTTTCCTTCCCTGTTTCCCCTTAACTCCCTGAATGTGGCCATCATTTCTAATCTTAATTGCCAATGGCTCTATTGCTAAAGCAAACAAAAGGGGTAATAATGGACACCCCTGTCATGTCCCCCTCTGCAATTTAAATTCTGTGGTGGGTACTCCATTGATCAGAACCTGTGCTTTCAGGGTTTTGTAAAAAGCACTTACCATTTTTATAAATCCCTCCCCCAGTCCACATCTCTGCAAAATTTGCAAGTGATACTCCCATTCAGTTCTGTCAAAGGCTTTTTCAGCATCCATTGACAAAATACAAGCCTTCCCCAGATATTTAGTACCCCACCAGATCACATTTAATAACCTTAGGTTGTGGTACAATTGTCGCCCTTGTACAAATCCTGTCTGATCTGGACTAACCAGCAGGGGAAGCATGTCCTCCAACCTCCCAGTTAGCACTTTTGTCATTATTTTACAATCTTGATTCAGAAGAGAGATCAGTCTAAATGACCCACATTCCTTTAAATCCTTGCCTGGCTTAGGGATAACTGTAATAAGAGCTTGGCAACATGTTCTAGGTATTCCTCGACCCTCTCTAGTTTCCTCCATAATGTTGCACAAGGCACCTGCAATTTCCTCCCTCAACAGCTTATAATATTCTGAACCAAACCTGTCGGGACCAGCAGCCTTACCATTCTTTAGCCACCCTATCACTTTCTTAACCTCCACTATAGTGATTTTTGCCCTAATTTCTCCGATTGTTCCTCATTCAGCTTTGGAATTTTAAGGTCTCTGAGAAAATCTCCTCTTTCCCCCTCTTTACCTTCACATTCCGCACGGTATAGACTTTCATAATATTCCCCAAATCTGTTCCTAATTTCCTTTTCTTCTTTTAACAGTCTCCCCATATTGTCTTTAATTTGGATTATTCTATGGCTACTTTTCACTCCTTTCATTAACCTAAGGAGCAGAGGGCCCGGCTTGTTCCCCCATTCATATATCTTCTGTTTTGCAAAGAGGATTCTAGTGTAAACCTCCTTATCTAAATTTACACTAAGCATTTCTCTTGCCAGCCTCAATTCTCTTTTTTTTCCTTCCCTCCTCCTTCAAGTATCTCTTTTTCCAAATCTCTTATTCTAATCTCTTGCTCCCTCTGTTTCTGTCTCTGTTCTTTATTTTCTTAGCTGTAAACCCTATTATAACTCCTTGCATATATGCTTTACCTGCTTCCCAGAATGTGCTCTCAGCTTCTACTGTTCCCTTATTCTGCTCCTCATAGAATTTCCATTCTTCTTTTATATAGTCTCTGAAATCTTCCCTGAACAGCATATAAGTTGGGAATCTCCATCTATCTCTGTGGTCATTACCCTGTGTTAATTCTCTCTGCATCTCCACCATAGCATGATCCGATAGAAATATTGGGCTATGGTCCATTGCCTTCATATATTGATATAAATTCCTTTGAATATAGATATAGTCCAGCCGTGACAATGAACTATGTGGGCTGGAATAAAATGTATATTCTTTCAGTCCTGGGTTAGCCATTCGCCATCCATCAATTAGTCGCAGTTCCACTAGCCCAACTAGCCACAAACCAACATTCTTAAACTACTGGTGGAAGAACTATTTTATTTAAAAAATTTCTCTCTCAATGAGGAAAACATTAAAAAGTACACTTTTAATACTTTGGTTTTGGAACAAATTTTATAATAACAATGAGACACTCCTAGGAGTTAGATTAACAGTCAGTTAATCACCCCTAGGGGCAATATGGCACTCGTCTGAGCCTCATGCCACATTACACACCTAGGGTGATTAACAGACTGTTTAACAATAAGGCATGACCAGGGGTTAGATTAAGTGTCTATTGTATTCTATATGCAAGAAAGATGTGCAGAAAAGAAATGCGCACTTTGCATTAACTTCAGTAAAAACAGATGTCTATTCTGTTCTATGTGTAAGAAAAAAGCTGTGGAAAACTCTGAAGTTTAGATTAACACTTGTAATGTATTCCACAATTTACCTAAAAGTTTCATAGTTTGCTTATTAGTGAAATTTCATGGAATTGTTCAAAACACTCTGCAGAACATTTGAGAAGCAGAAAAGCACCTCCATTACAATTGTACTAGTTGAACTTCATCCTGCATTTCTCTAGACCCCAGCATTAATTTGAAGGAAAAAATTCCTAGAAATCATCTTTAGAAAGAACTAATTTTTAATCATTTGCCAGCTAGAAAATTACTTTTTTTAAATGAAATCTTGCAGTTAGTGCAACATAGTAGGTTATGTTGATGTCAGTGTCAGTGGCTCAGCAGGTTGCACACTTGCCTCTGAAGTTGGAAGATCAAAAGATTGTAGGTTTGAGTCCCACACCAGGCACTTGGGGTAAATGTCAATACTGACACTGCAGTGCATCATGAAGGGGATGCTGCACTCCTGAGGTGCTGTCTTTTAGATGAGACATTAAGCCAAGGTCCCATCTGCCTGTTCTAGTGGTTGTTCAGGTGGATGTTAAAGATCCCATGGCAATTCTCAAAAAGAGTTAGGGAGTTTTCCTGGTGTCCTGGCCAGATTTCGCCCTTTCACTAAAAGTATACAGTACAAGCCACTTAATCAGGATGCAGATAATAGGGACATCCGCTTTATTGGGACATCACACCGGGCACTGATTAAGTGGCAATCCTATTCAATGGGAGGTACAGTAATTCTGCTTAAATGGGATGCTACCGCTGTCTAATTAGAACAATCTGCCAGCTGTGTCCCTCACTAATCCTTCACAGACCTTTGCTGATCACTCACTAAACCCTTTCTCACACCTCAGTAGGTGTGAAATTCTTTTCACCGCATCACTAATCATCACTGCTAGTCACCATTCCAGCCCCTTGTTCCTCCCTCCCTGTAAATCCATCTATCTTCTCTCCTGCTGTAAACCATTCACAAACTGTGTGCTCTGCCTGGTAAAGCTGGGTGCAGAGAGGGGGTTGCTAGCCCCAGAAAACATAGACAGTGCCAGAATTGCTCTGCACTCCCCTGGTCTTCCTTGGAGACCACACCTTTGGTCGAAGCACTGGGAAGAACGTTCAACTTGTGGAGACACTTGCCCATACAAAGGAGAGATTTGTATGTATATATTTTGCAAAGTAATAAATTAATTTTGGATTGAAAAACATCTCTCCTCTTCATTTGCACCAGGGGAGTGCAGAGCAATTCTCTGCTGCTGTGTTGTTGTTTTTTCTGTGCCCCAGTCCTTTCTCCCTATCAAAAACAGTTGTCACGGCAATGACAAATTAATCACCATACATAGGCTTTTTTCATTGGCAAAAGGGTAGTGATGACTAGTAGTGGGTGAAGTGGCCTCAATTAAACTCCATAAAGTGATTTGCAGAGTAAAGCGAATTAGCAGTACTCGCACAGTGAAGCAGAGTACCTCGCATCATAATGGGCAATGCGAAGTCCATTGAAAGCAATGACTTCACATTACTCTGCCTTCCCCAAACCACTACTCCACAAATTTTAATGTGAAGTACATTGAAAATAATGTACTTTGCCTCACTTCGCCTTGTTTTAAGCTTCAAAAATGAATGTTGCAGTGATTCATGGGATTTCAGGTCACATAGGCTCTAGATTGTTCTGCACAGCCTCGGTTCAGGGTAGTGTGTGTAGGAAGCTGTAGGAGACAGTCTGCTCTGAGTGCTTTCTGTGATTCAAACCTTCTAAAAACTGCTAAAAAAGCCTTTTGAGTAATTTTTATTTTTGCTCAAACTTTAGTTCATCAATTGTAGGAAACTCTCTTGTGCTCATATCATTGAGCATTTATTGTTTGTGTATGGATTTTAAATGTTAATGTACACCATTCAGGCTGTGTACTGAGAGACAGTGGAAGTGTGCTTTGGGAGAGGGGTGTATCTGTGGTGTAGATCAATTTAAGTTGGAGAAATAGGGGAGTTCTCTGTTTTTTGGTTATATTTTTCTTGTATAACTAACTGTGTTAATGAACACACAGTAATATTTTCAGTAATTGTTGACATTTTTATGTTGATTGTGTGCTGTGGACCTGGTGCAGCAGTGCATAATTTCAGGTTGTTTAAAATATGTGGTATATTACTGAAGTTTTCAATTTGCTGCACATTACTTGTAGACAAATTGTGTGTGTGTGTGTGAGTGTGTGTGTGGTGCATAACATCAAATGATACACCTTTTATTGTGCCACAGTGTAATTGCAGGTACAGCAGTGTGAACCTGCTATCCACTGCACCTGCATGATTTTGTACTGCCACTGTGGTATCTTTTCTTGGTCTTGCACTGCCGTAATCTGCATTTAGTGCCATCCCCCCCCCACTGGCAAAAAGTATTGTTTTCCACATTGGATTGTTTGTTACTTGAGCACCACTGGTTCGTTAAGGTGTTGTTGAACTTGTTGTGACTCTATATCTGTAGCTCTTGTTGAAGCCACAGTTGTTTTCTTTTTGGCTTCACATCCAGCATCCCCCTGGGCCCTGGCCCCCACCCAGAGTGAACATTTCAAAATGTAAATTTTTTTAGAATATTCTTGTTGATCCCAAAAATGCCTGCAAAGAGTCATGCAAGCAAAGCTGTTTCTCACCATGGCACTGCTGCTAGTGGTAAGGTTGTCTGTGAGCGTGGTAGTATGCAGAAGTGTATTGCTGATGTGAGGAAAGGTATTTCTCCTTCAACGTTTTTTACAGTGCAGTCAGTAGCTTCACTCATAGTTGGAGGAGATGGTGTTGTCCCAGCTGGTGGTATTAGTGCAGTTGCTGGTGGTGGTGGTATGAGTATTGCTGCCTCAAGTTCCAGTTCTGACCAGTTTACCGTGTCCAAAAATATAGTGGAGTGTGAAACAGTGCCAGTGAGTGACAGTGTAGATGATGTCATGCTCCCCAGTAACATCCCAGTAACTGAACATGAGGACTCTGATCATCATGTCAATGATAGTACACAATGTCACATTTCTTCCACCATGGTTCAGGTCATGCATTTGCCATGCAGTGATTCCCAGTGTGGTGAAAAAATATTGGGTGATGGTGGTGTTGATGATGATGAATCTGATGATGATGATGTTACTGTGGTTTCAACATGCAGTCCACATGCCAGCATCCAAGCAGATGATGTGGATGTGGGTGATGTTGATGAATATGATGATGATGTAAGTGACCCCAGTTGGGAACAGCAGAAAAATAAATTCAAGGTGTCTGTGTCTGGGTCTGTTTGCTTTAATCCCCGGTAAAAAGTTGTGATTTACCAGTCTCACTTGATGGTGATGATGATGATGACCCAGTAATAATGATAGGTAGTCGTGGTGGTCAGTTGCAGTCCAAGTGTGTCTTGCCTGAAAAATTATGTAGCACACCCCCCACTTCATGGCTTAAAAAAACGGAGTCCAATAAGCAGCATCAGGGACATGTTAAAACTAGAGCATCACAATTCCTTGTTTTGAATTTTTTTTGTGCAAGATGCAAATGATGAGTCAGTTGCAATCTGCCAGGTTTGCCATGAGCATGTGAGGTGAAGTAAAAAGGGGAGCCATCTGGGCACAGGGGTACAGCATACACATCTTAAGAACAGGCACATGGCACTGCGGACCCAGCACAAGATGGCAGCTAATACCACAGTGGGGTGTTCACCCTCATCATCAACCATAATGAGCATTGTTATCCCCTTCCATGACTGTAAGATCAAGTAGGAAGGTATGCCGTAGCAATGAAATAACAGCAAAGGATTACTACAGGCATGATGAGGTGGAGAAGCATAATGATTTTGAAATCTTGTCCAGTGGTGGTGAGAGTAGCAGTTTTGGTGGTGGTGGTGGTCAATGTAGTATGTCTAGTGCAAGTGGTACATCAACTTCTGTTGGTAAATCTGAGAAAATACTGCATTTGTAGGTTTGTCATCACCTGTGCAACCGTCTTCATCACACGTCCACACTCCACCCCCTGCCATTCGCAGAGCAGAACCATTTGTCATCACACCCCATGTAAAATGTTTAAGTCAGCTCACATTACAGAGCGTTTTTGTGCATAAGCTAAAGTACCCATCCAATCCAGCAGTGTCATGTGAACTTACTGCTGCTGTAGCTGAAATGCTGGCAATTGATCTTTTTCCCTTCTCCTTTGTGGAGAATTCTGGGTTACCGTGGTTTGTTGTATGTGCCTGTCCAAAATGGAAAGTCCCATCCAGGGCATACTTTTCGACCCGTGCTGTCCCCGAGTTGTACCGTACTGTGTCTGACTCTGTAAGACATGCCCTTCAACATTTCTCCTCTCCATTCATCCATTTAAGTATGGATATGTGGACAAGCAGGGAGTTCGTATCTGTGTATAACTGCACATTGGGAGCAGATGCCAGGTGTTGTTTTTGCTGTTGGTAGTGTGAATAATCAGTGTAGTAAGGTGGAGTGTTGTGGTAGCAGTTTTCCAGGAATTCAACAGCATGCAACGATTGCTATGCACAATGTGACCTGTTCACACACTGGTGAAAACATGTTGGACTTAGTACTGACTGAAATTGACAAGTGGCTGAACTCCCTTCCCTGAGAGCTGAGTTCATAGCAAGTGACAATGGGTCAAATGTGGTGAAATGTATCATGAATGGTGGCTTTGTTTGGGTTTCATGCATGGCCCACTGTTTAAATCTTGTGAAGCAGGAGTTTCTGCAGCACCCTGATATAAAGGTAATGCTGACAGTTGCACACCATATCTGTTCTCACTTTTCATGCTCTGCAAAGGTCTGTGACCAACCTCGGCAGCTGCAGATCTGAAACAGCCTCCTTCAGCACCGCTTGAAGCTGAAAGTTGTTACCTGGTGGAACTCCACTTTATACATGGCAGAGAGGTTGTATGAACAATACAAAGCCATCTCAGAATATCGTGTCATGCACACAAGCCGTGACAGTTCGGAGCCTCCATGTCTATGACAACTGAACAGTGGTGCCTTATGGACTTTGTAATAACAATTTTGAGGCCTTTCGAACATGCCACACAGGCAGTGAGTGGTGAGCCTGCCTCCATTAGCCAATCAATTCCACTGCTATGGGTCCTGGAGGCAGACATTGGTGAATGTACAGCATAGCCTTGATGCTGCTGGAGACAGTACTAGCAGTGTGTTGATGAAACACATGCTGACAGTATTCGACCAGAATCGTCACATCCTGAGCATTCAGCGTAGTGACAACTTTGCAATAGCAACAATGCTGGACCCATGATACAAACGTGGAACTTCCTCAGTACTGGAGGGCAGGCAACTGGTGTGCTTGGTTAATGGGACACAGAAGTCACATGCCAAGGTCAGCAAATCTCAGCGGCATAATCAGGCTGAAGGTAAACCTGGAGGAGTAATAGCAAGCATATCCTATAAGGGCAAGGGGTCTGCAGTTCCAGGTGGTTTGTTGTCAAAACCTGCTGGCATTAACCCACTTTGGGAGGCTTTGTCACAAGTGGGGATTTGTGACATAAATGATTCTGGAGAACAGTATGATGCATCAACCAATGAACTTAGTGTAGCACAGTGAATGGTTGAGTCATATTTGTCTGAAAATAGGCATCTGTCAATCACTGATGATCCCATTTTATACTGGAGTGGAAAGGTCAGTGAATGGCCAGAGCTGACCGCTGTGGCACTGAAGTACCTGACATGCCCACCCTCCAGTGTGAGTGTCAAGAGGGTATTCAGCTCAGCAGATGCATTAGTTCAGGATCATCGTACAAACCTCTCTCCTGCAAATGTCAGTTTGCTGACATTCATAAAAATGAATGAGAGGCACATACCAGCTCAGACTGCAACCTCAGTATTTGTGCCCCGACATAGTCATGGTTTTGCTGATGTTGTAGAAAGGGACCATCCTGCTGGCACTGGCAGCATGAAACAGCCTACCACTGATGTAGATAATGACACAATGGAGAAATAATTTCCCAGTGGTCAGAAGTCAGACATAGATGACTACAAGGGCATCTTTCTTTATTAGGATTATGATGATGATGATGATGTTAATGTTGACAGGTTTTAACTTAAGTGGTTAAAAGGCTGTCACATTTGTTGTATGATACGTGTTTTCTTTTTCATAATTTTTAATCAGTGTCCCACTCAGAGTGACTAATATTCCACATGTCATGTCACATTTGTAATTACACAGAGCACAATATATCCTGGCCCCTGGACTACCACCAGTATAAGACTGCTGCTAGCCACTGCCACCATAGAGAATGTCACCGTGTGCCCCCCTGGACTACCACCACCATAAGACTGCTATTGGACACTGCCACCACCACCAGATGCAGGAAGATGTGAGTGGAATGTCATCTTGTGCCTCAGCTATGACCACCACCACCCACAACCACCATTGTGATAATATTTTCCATTGCATGTCTTGACCATGCCAAGGCAGAGGGAGTCGAACAGGAGACCACATCCATCAGCCACATGCACAAGGCTTCTTACTATGAATACTATAAAGTGAGTGTGTGTCCTAATGGTTTTCATGCTATTCAACTTACTTTAGCTGTGTGTTTTGTTTACTGTAGCTTTTCCGAGCTGCAATGGTCAAACACATATGGTCCTTCACTAAAGGTCTGTATCAATGGTACAGCAACAGTACTGTCTGCAGGAACCTATGGGATATCCATTTACAATCCATACTGGTAAGTATACCAATTTTATTTCATCTGTTCCTTTTTTTTTATAACAGTGCAAAAAATACGACTGATGATTCATAAACTAGGTGACATGTACGTCACAAAAAATATTTCTGCAACATATCATGCGCTGTATTCCAAATTTGCAGCTGCAGCCATGGCAGTGTTGAAAAAGTTTGACCCAGCTCGTGTTACTTGACAAGATGTGGTTTTAAAATGTAACTTGAGTTGAGACGCAGGGACACTGACACAGTGTACTTGTTACAGCCTGGTACTAACTTAAATTGTGATCTGATGATTGCAGTGAGACAGCTTGCTGTCTGTGTTAATCCAGATACTTGTGGTGGAACAGCCATGGCTTATACATAATGTCTTACTGCTGCAATCAAGTTGTAAGAAATCCTTCATTTCTTTTTTTAGGAAACTTCTAGATGCTTTGTGGTGTCATAGTTGCCTTATCCAAAGAACTTCTTCAACATCATGCCCCCCTTCTGGGCTGGGGCAGACATGCAACAAGCAGAAGTCGTTTGAATCGATGATAACCATGACCATCATTAGTAGACTGGAGAAGGATACAGATAAAATCTGTGACTAAGTAACCAAATAAATCATTAATGAGATCTACTTGTAAATATGCTTCACCCAAAAAAGAATACTAACCTTCATTGGCTTGAGAGTATTCCATTTCCAATTCCAATGCCAACATTTCTCATCAAGCACAGGAATGTGCACACCAACAGTATGTGACCTGCTGTAAACAAAACAATACAATAAGTACATGTATATATAAATACATATATGTCAACCCCCCACCTAGAAAATACATATATATATATATTTATATTATATAGTCCACTCACCAAGGCTACTATAAGCGTACACACAAATGGCACCCTTCCATCCGGTTGAGGTGATTGCATCACAGCACACTTTGGACAAGCAACAGTTCTCTCACTGTCATCATTTGGGATGGAACACTGAATGGTCATTCATGTCATGTTATCCCTTCTTCACATGGTTTGTCAAGACACTGTGCATCATGACATCATCATCATGGTAAGGTCAATACACACAACAGCAGTACATGTAAGTGCAACTGCAGCAGCAGCATTTGTGAATTTTCTGGACACAAGACAGTTGCATTTTTGGGGATGCAAAAAAATTCTGGGGACTCTGTGTGACCACTGCGCACATGGGTGACTGTGCAATAAATACTGGGGGACTTTGCATGTGGTGTACTGCTCCCGTGTCACTTCATCAGCACTTGGGAATTTTCTGGACACAAGACAGTTGCATTTTGGGGATGCAGAAAAATTCTGGGGTCTCTGTGTGACCACTGCACACATGAGTGACTGTGTAATAAATTCTGGGGGACTTTGCATGTCCCATTTCACTTTGTCAGCACTTGGGAATTTTCTGGACACAAGACAGTTGCATTTTGAGGATACACAATAATTCTGGAGACTGTATGTTGTGAGAACATAATGTCATAAATTATAAATTAATGTCTATTTCAAAAATAAATATTTCTGGAGCCTCAGTAATGTTTACTTTGTGTCAGAACTCGTGAAGTGTTTGTCAAAAAGCAGAACTGAGCAGTGCAAGTATGCTGTGCTAAACTGCATGTGTGCCGTCAGTGTTCTTCCCTGTGTGTGCAGACATTGTCCAGCTTTGTGCAAACATATATACGGTGTGTCTTGTTGCAGTATGTAAAGAATAAAGATAAGAAAGAATATATGATGTATATTTTATTTGTACCATCATCACCAGCAGAGTAAGTGATATTATATTTTTTCAGAGGTCTCAGGTCACTGTGCACCTCAGTCACTCACAGTGCACACATGACTTTGCGGAGATAATAGCACAAAAAATGCATGCTTTTCAACAAACCATACACAACAGACATTAAACATTGCTGAGGCACCCAAAATATGTTATGGTGTACAGGCATGTTAAAGTCAGAATATATAACCGGTCCTGCAGTCCACTGCCACCACACTGTGCAACCATTGGCACCATGTCATGTTATGGTGTACATCAACTGATACAAAACTGACACTGCCAGTCTAGACTACAAAGACATCACTTATTCAAGAACAAAAAATGAATAGAACTGTGGTAGCACAGTGTGTTGGCATTTGGCAGTGAGTGAACTGGACCTTGTATATTTTCTGACTTTATAGTGTCTGTACACTATTCATCAAATATTTTGGGTGTCTCACCATCACCAATACTTCATGTCTTTTGGGTACGGTTTCTTGAAAAGCAGGGTTTTTGGTTGATATACAGTATGATCTCCTAAAGGCCATGTGTGCACTATGTGACTAAGGTGCACTCTGGCCAGAGACCTCTGAAAAAATATATCACTTAGTCCGCTGTTGAAGATGGTGACAATAAAATATATGTTATATATTCTTATTTCTATTCTTTATACCATAAACACTGCAACAAGTCAGCATATATATGTTTGCAAGAAGCTGGACAATGTTTGCAGTCACACACACACACACACACACACACACACAGAGGAAACAACACTGACTGCACACGTCCAATTAAGCACATTATACTTGCACTGCTCAGTCCTGCATTTCCGCAACCACTCCATGACAGATAGTAAACATTACTGAGGCACCAGATTATAATAACAGGGCAATAAGAAGCATGTATGTATGTATGTATGTGTATGTATATATTTGAACTACTACTGTGGCCTTCCCTCTCTCTGATATTAAACAAAAGACAAAACACTACAGCGGTGGGGGTGGAGGTGTGCTGCAAAAAGATACTAATGGGGATCCCCTGCTGGTCCAGCAGCAGCTGGAGCAGTGACACAATATGTAACTGGTGTCGCTGTATCTGGTCCAACTGCTGCTGGACAGCACCCACCCTCTCATTATTTTCTTCCACCGTGGCCCACTAAAGCACAATGTCTGCCTGAGTTGCAGGCATTGTGGGGTCCACTGGTGGTGGTACACCAGGCAGTGATGGTGGTGGTGAGGGTGGTGCTGGTGGTGGAGCAGCTGCTACAGTGGCCCTCCTCCTGCTGCAGTGATGCACAACAGCAGCAGCTTCTGCCACTGTCACAGAAGTGCCAGCAGGTGGAAGCCTGGCCCATTCTGTGGCAGCCTGCCACTTCACCTTACGATGATTCAACATATGGGTGCACTGGCTCCCAGTCCCCAGATGTGTCCCCCAGGGGTCATGGCACACCTCCACCCCACAAAGTCTGCATATGACTAGGCTGCTGTCCCCCCACCAGTTGAAAAACTGCCAAACTGGGGAGCTGTGGGGGAGGACCAGGCATGGGAGGGTCAGATGCAGTGCCAGCAGCCTGGTCATGGTGGGACTCGACCTGCTGCTCTGGAGGTGATGCTGCTGGAGCTCCTCTGGCTGCCACTGGTGGTGGACTTGGTGGTCATAGTGGTGGTGGTGGTGCTGCTTCCGGGGGGGGACGAAAGATTTTTGAGCTGTCCAGCACCACCTGGCAATACCCCCCACGTATGCCCACTCCTTCCTTCCTGCCAGCAATGCTGTAACATGGTTTCACTGCCACCGGCACAGTCCCATGCATTCCCTCCTAACTTGGACTGTCCAGATCCTGTCACTGCTCTGTTTCAAAACAATCCCTCCTTCTCTCTCGGGCTATCAACGCCAACAACTTCACACACACTATACAACACAGAACGCACACTCACACAATGCAGACACACACACATGCACACACACACAAAACAAAACTTATAAAACAAAGAAATCAGTCATCACAAGAAAAAATTAACTGCCAAAATGATACAAAAAAAAAAAACAACTAAACAATTAGCTTTTAAAAAAAGCTTTGGGGCTTGAGCACGTTTACCAACAACAATCCTCTCTACTCTCCTCCTACAAAATGCCTCCTCTCTGTTACTCAGCACAGGAGAAAATGGAAGTATCTGCTTGTATGACTCCCTTCCTGCCTGGCTAAAGCATGTGACTTACAGTACTGTACTCCACGTGATGTGTGGGGGGACTGCCTATAATGTTGTCACTTCACCTTACTTCACGTTAAGGCAGAATGGAAACGTGAAGTCATAATAACAAGGTGAAGTGAGCACTTTCCAATGACCACTTCATGTAGCATTATGACAACACAAAGTGGCCACTTCTCGTTCACTTCGCCAGTGAATTTTAATTTTGCTGCATCTCTAGTGATGACAGGCTCTGTCATAGCTGTGCTGCTCAAGTGAGTGCTGTTTTTTTTTCTTTTATAAAATATTTCTCATGTATCGGGACAATGATGCTTAGTTAAGCGCAACATTTTCTCTGTAAAGCTCCCTCAAAGCAAAAGTAGTTAAATGTTTTGTGGTGTTGCTGAGGCATTTGATTTGTTTAAACTTTACCTTTTTACAGGTAAGATATCCACGTCTGTTAATTGGAATGGCCACTTAAATGAGACAAAAGCCCGCCACCTGACCATCTCAATTAAGCAGGTTCTGCTGTACCACCAGCAACTCAAAATCTGGTCCAATTTCAGTTGGCTACCATCTGTATCCCCCCCTGCCCCTGAAAAATGGACTTCTAGTCTCAGTGGACATACCCAGTCGACAAAATTCAATAAATAGAGAGATACAGTGGTGCCTCATATTCAGCCATGCTGGATTATGCCATGCAAAAATAGCATTACACAAAGAGCAGCACCATGGCATATGAACCCAGATATTCAAACAGGGCACCATGCACAGTGTGAGTTCAACAATGTCTGAATATTGGGCCACAATGCTAAAAAAGTACAAAATCAGAATTATAAACACCCAAACAAATAAGTGAGGCCCACAACCACAACAGAATGAATGCCACACCCCCAAACAACACAAACATGAAGGGGCAGAATGTCCAGCCTTCACAGGCAATTAAATGTTCACAAGCAGCTCCTTCCTGAGGCTGCTGTCCCTTCACTTATGCTTGCAGAACTCTGTCTAGGTTTGAAATGGCAGTGGTGTTGCAGTCCACCGCATGAGCAATCCTGTCTAACATGGAGCCTACAGTGATAAGCCATGCCTACACAGCATGGAGCAGGAAAACCTGTTGCCACAACAGTCGGTGCCAGTATTCCCCTTGAAGTCTAGCAGATACCACCATAGTGGCACTGTAGGCACCTATGGAAGGAATGAATACACATCAGCAAGCTGTGCACACAATATATATGAAATATGACCAGCAGGCTTTGCCAAACAGCTGTAAACATAGACCTGCCATTTTTATTTCTTTATTTATTGAAATCTTTCACCAGGAGGGCACACTGAACAACAAATTGCTTGTCTCATGGTGCAACCTGGGGGTTGGGAGTACATAGAGAAAAGAACGCACGGATTGATACAGAAGCACAATATTCACATTTGGAATAGCATTACTATTAAGAGCCAAGTAGACAGTAACAACAGTACAGACAGTACAATAAGCTTCAGTACAATATAAGTGTAAATTAAATTCAAGTGTAATTTAGCTTCAGTGGCTAACAGTTTAGTGCAGAGGAGTGTAGAAAGGGGAAAGAAGGGGAGGGGAGGGGAAAGGGAGGTTGGAAGCATACCAGGAACTAACCCATTCAGGATGCTTAGAACCCAGCCGTGGGGCAGAACAAGGCAAAGATAGAGGTGAGGGAGAGAAGATAGAATTGGTAGGGGTGCAGGAGGGAGTGTAGTAGAGGAGGAGGAGGAGAAGGAGGAGGGAGATGGGGGATTGGGTTGAGAGGGAGACATGCCAAGAACTGTACCCTTCAGGATGCTGAGAACCCTGCCAGGGGGCAGAGCAAGGCAAAGATAGAGGTGAGAGAGAGAAGAAAGGTAGGTGGGGGCAGGAGGGAGGTACAGTACAAGTCACATTAAACTGTTCCTCCAATGAGTTGTTTCAGCATTTCTGACTGAGTTGCATAAGTGTTGCTGGATCCAGTACAAAGCCCTGCACAAACTGTTTCTTAAGAGTTAAAACTCAGTTTTGCTTTGCGTTGTGACTGGACTGCTGATGCAACCCAAATGAGTTGCAAAAACATTTTACAAACATTGCTCTTGAGCTGGTTAAGCAATAAAAGGCAATGCAATGAGTTGCCAATGCATTGCTAACTGTAAAAAACAATGCTTAATCAACTTATTGGTGGAACAGTTTAATGTGACTTGTACTGTAGGGGAAAAAGGCTGGAAGTAGAAAAATGAGGGATATAGGCGGGGGGATATAATTAAAGGAGTGGGAGATTTGGGGTGAGTACTCAGGAACAGAATTTTTGGAAGGGTAGTCAAGGAGGGTTAAAACAGGAGCAGCAAGGGGAAAGGTAGTTGTGTAAGGCAAATCTGAGGGAACATGAGGAGGAGGAGTGGCATATTTGAGGGGGGAGGGAGTTCTAGACTTTGGGGAAGCAATAAGAGAAGCCTGACTGGCCAATGGATGAGAAGCGACGGGGGACAACCAAGATATGAGTGTCAGTAGATCTGAGGGAGTGGGAGGGTGAGGGAGGGAGTGGTTGAGAGGGACATGGAGAGGTAAGCAGGGAGTTTGCCAAGCCAATATTTAGAGGTGCGTTTAGCACAATGGGAATGGCGCCTGTATGCAAGTGGGGGGAAGGACAGGGCATGACAGATATCACAATGATGAGTCTGGGAGGGAGCGTCAAAAGCAAAGTGACAGAAACAGTTAAAGAGAGTGTCCAGTCTGGACAAGGAGGACTTGGGAGCAGCACCATAGACTACGTCACAGTGCTCAAAAATGGAGAGTATCATCTTCTGAACAGGTTCACGCCAGGCCGTAAGAGGGATGCAACTACGGTTCCGGTATAAGACACCAAGCTTGGAGCACAGTTTCTTCAGGATGGCATCAATATGTACAGAGAAGTTGAGATGTTGGTCCAAACAAGCACCAAGGTATCTAAATGAGGCTGTGTCCTCTAAGATTGTCCCATCCAGGGTGTTGAAAGAGGGCAGGTCAGGGAGCCTTGAGAGTCTCTGCCTGGCTGCCAAAGGTCATGGAGACTGTCTTCTTGGTGTTTAGGAAGAGCTGATGGGTGGCAAACCAGAGCTGAACCTAGTGGAAGTCATGCTGTAGGGTGGTTGCAACATCAGCTGGGCATTTGCTGGAGGTATACAAGACAGTATCATCGGAGTACACATGGATAGAGCAGGAGGGGAGCAGACTGATGGAAGGTCATTTAGGAAGATAGAAAAGAGAATGGGACCAAGCACCGAGCCCTGTGGGACTGCTGTGGTGATTGGGAGGGGAGGAAAGATGGAATCCTGTACCTTGACAGATTGGGTTCTGACTATGAGGTAGGCCCTAAACCAGGTAGTGGTGGGGGAAGACAGACCAGCTGCCAAGAGGGATTCAAGAAGGAGGTCATGGGAGACAGTGTCGAAAGCCTTGTCGAGGTTGACAAAGATGGTAGAGGTGATTAGGCTGTTGTCCATACCGGTGAGGCTGGAGTCAGTGAGCCCGAGGAAGGAGGTGGTGGTGGAGTGATTTTAATGGGAAGACATGCTAGCCACAGGTAGACCAATCCAGTCAGCTGTGATGGTAGCATGCATGGTGCATACCAGAGACAACTGTGTGTGTGTGCCTATTGAGTTGACAAGGACAAAGGGATAGAGAGGGCAGTGCCACAACAGAGCCAGCCAAGAAACTCATGAATCTGTCAAGAAGAGCAGAGGTGAATACACTGTACAAGCAGGAGTACCACAGCAGCACCACAACAGACTCCAACCATCTGTGTCTGGGGCCACTGTGCCAGATGTTAGGGACACATACGCAGTGCACAGCATATCAGAATCCTGAACACAGTCACACATGTGTGCATGCACAGGACAGCACCTTCAGTAGTTGTTTGCCAGCTGTAAGGGGGGGGCACAGACATGCACAACATTGGTGCACCCACACAGCACAACTGGATGAGGAAGGTATACTCTGGAGAACCAGTGGCACGTGTGTAGCCCACCCCCTCCCCAGTGTCTAGGGGTATGCTGATGGTAAAGTCTGTGGGAAGGGAGAACACAACAGAAATTGCCAAAGATTACATGTTTTCTTCCTTGGGATGGGGTGCAGGCTTCTCCATGGAAGGCTGGCTGGGGAGTAAGTTTGGTTAGTAATAATAGAAATTCATAACTCAGTAAAACCAACCAGGGTGTAAAACATTCAAAAAGGATCTTTTAATAAAACTTGATACTCCATGGAGCAATAAACGGGGTTCTGTGTGATAACCATGACTCAAAAACAGCACGGACAACAAAAGCGAGTGCAATACTGATAAAACTGAAAATGGCGATGAGCACTACAGCTCCAGCACAAACAGCGCTGGGCTCTCACTTTATGTGCAAGGGGCAATATAAACTAATTTTTTATGTGGGGGGTGCCCCTGCACCCCCATATTTATTATCATCAACTCGGGGGGCTGATATTGGGGAGAGAGGAAACTTGGGAGGGGGGCCACATTAAGTGGGAGAGCGGTTGGCAGGGGGAGAACATTGGGGGGGAGCGACCCGCGGGTGGAGGGAAACAAAGCCAGGAGGAATGGTACTTCTTCAACAACAGCACATAAATTAAACAAAACAAAACCCTTTCCAGTCCTAATCAATAAGGGGAAATAAAATGATGCTTAAGGAAGATCTGTATAAAAAAAATCCAAGTGGTCAATGGTTCTCACAGAGAGTGGTGTCAACCTGGAACACCTTGCCGGATAAAGTTGCATCTAGCACCACTACAAACTAATTCAAAAGAGCTCTTGATAACTGTTCTGACAATCAGCCATTTGAATTTAAGGTACAGGTCATATATGGCTAATGCTAAAAGACCTGTTAATTATCCACCAGATCCAGAGACCATGGCCCAGATATTCAAAAGGGTTGCGCCAGCGCAAGTCCGAAAATGCGCCATTCTGCGATATTCAGTGGGAGGCAGATGCACCCCCAAAATCACACTGCGCAAGAGCGCAATAATAATGAATGCATGCACAACTGAAGGGGGAGGAACCATGCATAAATGGTGCAGTGCGATATTCAACAACATGCGCCATGCGCAATAGGGGAGCAAGCGGAAGTCGCGCGATAGCGGAAATGAGCCAAAATAAAAAGGAACAAAAGAGAGGTGCAAGAATGCTACAGTGAAGGCACATGTTGCTGAACCATAGCCAGCCACACAGGCAACACAAACACACAGGGCAGGACAGAGACAGAGCACCTGGAACCCCCAGGAACAGGGAAGGTGTGGGGAGCCACAGCCACAGTGCAGTGCAGAAGGGGGAAGTGCCACATAGAACTGAGGCCACCACAGGAAGGTGTTCCCGGTGCTGGGGAAGTAGTAGCCAGGACAGCAGGGGGAACACAGAAACAGCTTCCGGGGGGGGGGACACAAGCCAGGGACATGGCCAGTGCCACAATCCAGATGGAGGCAGTTATGGGAAGGTGATAAGACAGGCAGCAGGAGGCTGCGACAGTAGGAAGAAGCCCCGTGCGTATGCCCCAACAGGCAGTATGCCCACCCCAGCTTCGAGCTGTACACCGATACCGAGATCATGGGCCGGTACCACCTGAACTGGGCAATTCTGAGGCGGCTCTGTGAGCTGTGCAGTGATGAGATGCAGGCACCCACACGACGGAGCCATGCTCTGTCAGTGGAGACAAAAGTGACAGCTTGCATGTGCCTGCTCGCCACGGGTACCTTTCAGAGACCAACAGGAGACATGACAGGCATAACCCAGTTGGCCACGTCATGCCACCTCACCCAATCCCTCAGCTCACTGCTGTCACATGCTGTGGAGTACATCCATTTCCCCAGCACACCGGTGGAGCGCACAGCAAACATACGGGAGTTCCACAGGGTAGCACATATGCCTGGTGTACTAGGAGCAATAGACTGCACCCATGTGGCCATCCGCATACCACCTGCCCCTGAAGGGGCTGCATACATGAATCGGAAGGGGTATGCAAGCATCAACTGCCAGGTGGTGTGCGATGCCAGGGGTGCATAATCAATGTCTGTGCCACGCAACCTGGGGGAGCACATGATGCCTTCATCTGGCACCAGTCAGCACTGTGCCACAGATTCGAGAGTGGGGACAGCCCCACTGGCCAGTTAGTGGGTGAGTATGCAAACCACATGGAAAGACATGGAGCTTGGGAGGGGCATAGTCAGAGGTGACATGGGTATTGGCCTAAATGGCCCAAGGCAGGGCGATGCTGATCACCAAACTAACTTCCAACCTCTACACACAGGTGACAGTGGATACCCACTCCGTCCCTGGCTGCTCACACCATACGGGCGGCCCGTGACCCCATCGCAACAATGCTACAATGAGGCACATGCCACCACACGCAATGTCATCGAGCGGGTGTTCAGGATGCTGAAGGCACATTTCCGTTGCCTGGACATGTCTAGCGGTGCCCTACAGTACAGCCCCTCAAAGGCCTGCGGGCTATTCCTGGCCTGTTGCATCCTGCACAATATGGTGAACGACTGTGGGATAGCTGTACAGGTCAAAGAGGGGGACAGCGATAGGGACGATGAGGACGCTGGTGAAGATGGTGATGGGCAGCCCCCCCTTGGGCGAAGGGACCCCCCTGACTGATCCGGCTGACACAGCTGCACTGGGACACCATCACAGAGGAGCACTTCAGCCAACCCAGGTAAGTCATGGGGCCTTGTGCAACCACCAGTGGCAAAGGCACAACCCACACAAACACACATGGACAAACACCAGGGGTGCATGTCGTCAAGGGAAGTGGCCGAGCATGGAACCGCACACGCCGCCAGGGATGGGCAAGGTCTAACATGGAACACAGTCACACACACACACACACACACACACCTCACAAGACATGCACAAAGAGTAGGAGGTACGCCGACCCCGACCGCCACCCTTAGCCACACACACGTCCACAGACCACCATGCCCAGTGCCTGTCATTGTGCATGTGTCAGATGCTGGGCACATTGCACAGTGGCGGACAGTGCAACGCAGGCATCATCATGCACACACCACAGTGGACAGCAGCCAGGAGGGTGTGCAGATGGAATGTGTGTGTGCGTGCAGGGCCGGGTACCCCACTCGTGCATTGCACGCTGAACAACACAATGCACACAGGGCAGCATCAGACAGTAGCCATGCTGGGAGACAGGTCAGTCACGTGCTACAGTGCCACGGCTGCCACTGATGCATGGGTGGCCCCGCTGAGACCCACCAGCAGTGACAGGCTGACCAATGGCCTCATGGGGTGGCAACAACAGTCCCTCGGGGGTTCCACTGTGTGAACAGGACCGTGCTCGCGCAGGGGTCTGCAGCACACAGAACATGCCTGCGCCAGGCGTGCTCGGGATGCCCTCAGCTGAACCCGGTGTCGACAAAGAGGGTGTCACATGACACCGGGAATGGGGGTGGACATTGCACTGCGCGGTGTCTGCGACGCATGGGCAAATAACCGTGTGCCCATTGTGGCCATGACAGCTGTGATTGCCTGTGTATGCCTGTCAATGGCAGCGGTCACATCCTCCCGCAAGCAGTCCATCCCTGCCAGGAGCAGAGCAATGTCTCTGCTGTGCCGCTCCTCTGCCTGGCACAGAGCTGCACTGAGCGCATCAACCGCCGCCACAAGCCGCACCTGCTGATTGACTGATGCTTGGAGTATGCGGGTGTGCTCATCTAAGAGGTCATCTGCCTGATTGGCATGCTGTCCCTCATGGTGTTCGCAGCCCTGATGGTCAGCACCCCTTGAGAGTGGGTGCTGCACACCAGGGCCAGGCTGGGCATGTCCACAGGCGGTGCACTGAAGCCGCCCCCTGACACTGTACCCCCATGGCCACTGGCCGACTGCTGATACTGCCCCTCTGGCTGCCGCTCTCCAGGGCTCAACTGTGCTGCCGCAGTGGCCACAACAGCCCCACTGTCCTGAACACACACCAGTGCTGCCCCACTGGTGCAGACAGGCACAGCCTGGGACTGTGATGTCACGCAGGCCTCCATGGCGGCACCACCCACGGCCATACCCGTGATATAACCTGCTGTGTGGCCATCCTGTGGCCCACACGTATCACTGCCCATGACATTAGCTCCATCATCATCAGTGATGGATCTGGCACCAGCTCGAGTCTCAGCATGCTGGCATCCATGGATGCTGGCACGCTGGGACATGGGCAGGGCCTCCTCCACACCTGCTCCACCAACATCAGTCCAGACGTCCAGGCGGGCCCACTGTCACCCTGACCCTCATATGCCTGTGGAGGTGGATGGGCCCTCCTCCATCTCCATGCTACCACCCTCAGTGGAGAAGCCCACCACCTCTGACCCATGTAGGCGCTCAGGAGCTGTAAGGGAAAAACAGTAGACTTAATGTATGTGACCTACCCTGTCCCCCCCCCACTGACAGACCAGGACCTACCATGCAGTGACAGGCTACCACCCATCTGGAATCCACCACCCGGAACACCCTCGATGGCACGACGCTGCATGCTGCCAGCAACCCGCTCTTCTTGTGGGGTCAGGCATTGCACTTCCGGCTGTCCCCCACCGGTATCAGACCGTGCAGCCCTGATGGCAGCCACCTTCTCCTTAATCCTCCGCCTGTCCGTACCCATCTTCTTTTTGCACTCCTGCATGGACCGCTGGTGGCTGCCATGCAGGTTGACACCATGCGCCACCTCTTCCCATGCAGCAACATGGGCCTGTGGTGTTCTCTGGCGTCCACTGAGCAGCGGCTCCTGGTCGAGGTAGGCCTCAAACAGGGCATCTGTTTCTGCCTTGGTGAAGTTAGGCATCCTCTTCCTCCCTCGTCTCTGTTCCTCTTCCCCCACCTCATGATCGGTCATTATTACTCCTGTGTGAATGACAGGTGTTACCTGTGACTGTGCAGTCCCATGCATGTCCCAAACACCACAGTCCACACTCCCTAACAGCATGCAACTCACCACAATAGACTGCAGTAACTGACTATGGCCAGTGCAGCCCAATGTCGCAGTTTTATAGCGCAACGCATACAAATGAAGAGAGGTGCATTTTTAAGTGGATGCAAATGCAGTGTCTGCGCCATTGAATGGCTAATTAGCTGATCTGCATATGCCGGCTGAATATCGCGCTGTTGCGCTGTGCGCAATTGTGTTGAACTTGCTCAGCCAAGGGCGCAGTTCTGTGACATGCGCAGTACACACCTAACTGCACATGCCTGGGGTGATGACGCAGGCGCCTGCCGTGCTGCTGACGTACTGTGCACAGGAGGCAATACAGGGCACGGCCACCATTGTGTCAGTGGTGCTACTGTGCTGTTCACATATATGGCACTGTGGCACAGGGACACCGTAGGTGCACTGGGGCCACAGCACTGTAGGCCCCTACAGCAGGTGGCACACAGGCACCCAATCATGCTACACGCATTGGGTTCCAATCGCGCTGTGGCTGTCCATGCATGAGAGACCCTTGAACCTGTGCCCGACCTTAACCCCCTAGGCACCACGCGTCAGGCATGGTGCACCACTATTGCGCTGTTTGGTGATATCGCGATAGGAAATGGCAGCACTGTATGGCGCAGCATCTGCACGTGGCGGGACTGCGCTGCCGAGCGCCATTTTGAATCCAACTATCTGCAGAGATGGTGCGGAGAAGGGCAGTTATGTGGAGCCAGGTGGAGCTAGCAAATCTGGTGGCCATTGTAGAGCCCCATTCTGGGGCTCTGTATGGTGATGCACCCCTGGACAGGGCCAGGAGTGCAGTTTGGCAGGAGGTGGCTGATGCGCTGGAGGAGGCCACTGGTATCAGGTGCAGGGCGGAGCAGTGTCACCACTGGTACGGGGACCTCAGGTGCAGGGACCCAGACCTGCTTGCCCACCTGCGGGCACATGCCAGGAGGGGCACGGTGCCACGGCCAGGTAGGTGCCCCATCCATACACTGTTATCATCCATACAGGTATCATGGTTGCATATGTCTGGCACATGGGGGGGCCGTCCAGTGTTGGCCGTGGTGGTGGTATTGGGATGGGGGGTGGATGGGTATGGCCGTGTGGAATTGCACACACATGGGGGTGGGGGGACTTTGCTACCGGATTGTACTGATTTTCCTCTCTCCATGTTTGCACCTTAGGCCCAGAAGAGCACAGGCTGGCAAGGGAGAGGAGGCACCGCCTGAGAGGACCAGCAGGCTGGGAGGGGTGAAGGTCTGCAGAGGCACAGGGACCAGCCTGATGATGGTGAGTGCCTTACATCCATGATTACTATTGCATGCTGTATAACTGTGGGCAGCGGGCATGGCCACCATCCATTGACACCACTGCCATGCACGCAACTTGTTACAGTCAGCACTGTCCAGTGGCACTGCATGTCTGGGAGTGCTCAATGGTGGTCCATGCATGCACCGGCACATGGCTTTGCCACTGCCTTCCATCGCATAGCCAAGTCACTCTACGCCATGATGGTGCTGTGCAGGACATGGGCGTGGTGTGCAGTGGTCCACATGGCTGTGGCTGCCTGGGTAGGCAGGTCTTGTGGACACGGTCACTGTGGGTGGTCACACACCATCACAGGGGCGTGGCACATGGCTGTATGCCATGCACAATGGGTGGGCTGCAGAGGGCTGGATGGTCACACTTATTGACTCTGCTCCCTCATCCTAGGTGGACGGCGACTCTAGGTACTGGAACAGGGACTGCAGGAGCTGCTCCAGGTGGTGAGGGTGACCCTGGAGCTCCTCCAATGCATGGACCGCCACGGGGTGAGGAGGCGGAGGAGACATTGGTGCCACATGGAGGGAGACTGGGGCAGACGCTAGCCCATCCATGCCCCTAATTACACCTTCCCCCCCAGAACCACCCTCACACACCTTCTTTCCTCTCCCATATGTTCACCCCTGCCCCTTACCCACCCCTCACCTGGTATGTGGACCTTCCCCCCATTGTACATACTTGTATATAGTTTTTTATTACCTGTTTTAAATACATTTGTTTTGTTATGACAACTGTGGTGGTCTCTGATTTGCAGCGGGCTACAGGTGCTCAGCTGCAGTGGTGTGCATGGCGTCAAGGGTGGTGCACGCATGGGCGTGTGTGTGTCCAGAAGGGAACCACCTATGGTGTGGGCAGGGGGATCAGTCACTGTCTGTGGTTTGTGTGTTGTTCTCTGTGCACTGGATGCCTGTGTGCAGTGGTCCATGGTGCATGCACTGTGTGCATGGCACCCCTGTCAGACCATCCATGGCCTGTGCAGCTGACACCCTTGCACGTCTGTGATATGCACGGTCGCTGGCGTGTCAGTGGTGGCTGTCTATGCTGGATAACAACTGTACCCGGCACAATGCCAGGTTGCCTTCCATCACCAGTATGGTGCACATCTGCCTCTGGTGGCACTGTGGCCTCCACTGTTGTTGTCCCTCCTCCATGCTGTCGCTTGTGTCTGTTGCAGGGCATGTGCTCCAGTGTCTGTCACTTGTGCTCCGGCAGCATGCTGGTGGCATACAGCTTCATGGTGCCTGCGCAGGGTGGCTGGCACACCTGTGCCATGTAGGGGTGCTGATCGTGTGTACACGGCAGCCGTGGCCTCACGACAGTGGCTTGTTTGACCCGCTACTGTGTCCCTGTGTTGGTGTGCCCTTGGGTATGGGTGGGTGTTTGTTCATGCACTGTGTTGCATCCTGTGTGGTGCATGCTTCCATGCAACACTGTGTGTGTCTGTGCTGGCTGTTGTGGCCAGTGCTGGGACAGGATGTGTCCTTGGGAGGGTGTGCAGGGTGCTGTACCATTGGTGGTGGGGTCCGGGGCATGCCCTGTCACATGTGGGGTACATCGTGTGGCGACGCATGGTCGGTCTCTCAGCTGTACCTCGGGGGAGACATGCAGGGTGGCACTGCATATGCTGTTGTTGCATTGCTGTCTGCTGCTGCCCGCAGCAGGGTGCACATGGTGGGTCTGCCTTGCATGGCTCTGTGGTGCACAGAGTTGCAATGTCACAGTGGGGGTGGTGACATGCATGGGGTGTCCTGCACTGTTGGGCACTACTCCTGGGAAGGGTGTATGGTGATTGTGGTGCAGGGTGTGCTCTGCATTGGTGGGATGGTGTGGCATGGGGTGGTCGGCCCTCCTTTTGTGCCAGTCACAGCTTGCCAGGGGGTGTGCAGGGGCACCATGGCCTGGCTGTGGGTTGGTTGCTGGTATTCATGGGCTGGTGTTTATTCCAGCTCTCCCCCGGTTGTGCAGTGCATGGGGTGTGGGGGACGATGTCTGTTCTGCTGTGTGCTCCTCTGACTATCTGTGGCATGAGTGGTGGGCCCCTGCTTCCCTGGTTGTGTTGTTGCATTGCTGCCCTGCTCCATGGGGCATCCCTGGTTACACTATGGCACATCTGGACTGCTTCGCTGAGCATCTCTTGTTGCGCTATGGTGCATCAGATATGCACAACTGCACATCCCTGGTTGCGCTATGGCACAGGTGGTGCGATATTCAGTAGTGTGCCGTAGGCGCATCTTGGCCTGTGCAGTTTTTGAATATCACGCTTCTTGCACATCGGCGCAGTGGACTTGCACTTGCTCCTGCTGTTGCACACTTTTTGGGCGCAGTTTGAATACCTGGGCCCATGACTCTAACAACCACACCAGATGGCCAGCTGAAACTGTTCCTCCCAAACAAAGCCCTATAACCTTCTATAGCTGGTTCTGCCTCACTGTTTACTGCCTTGAAGCCTTTTACATTCACTATTCAGCAGCACTTGCAATCTTTTCAGTCACTGTTCCCACAGGCACTCAAACTGATTCACTCAATTTGAGTCACCCATATCATGGGATACCAATAAATTAATTAACATTCATCAATAAGGGAAGCAACAGAACTAGGGACCAGA
The DNA here is from genome assembly GCA_016271365.2 of Neoceratodus forsteri. Taxonomy (NCBI): domain Eukaryota; kingdom Metazoa; phylum Chordata; order Ceratodontiformes; family Ceratodontidae; genus Neoceratodus; species Neoceratodus forsteri. The sequence goes on from CM057456.1 coordinate 1,093,565,491, forward strand.
TGGTCTTCATGTCAATGTCCAGAAAGTGTCCAGGAGTCCTTACTCACAGTGTCCACATCAGATTGGAGTTATTCTGATGACCCCTGATTCTAAGCAGCATACTATTCACTCCTCATACAATTCACTTGGGCACAACAGGCAATAATGATTTTGTCTTTCTTTTTTTTTTTTTTAACCAGGAGAGACACACTAAGCTGAAAGCTTGTTTACAGGTGCGACCTGGGAGCACAAGGAAGTTAAGTGACTTGCTAAGGGTCACACAGCATGCAAGTGGGGGCTGTGGGATTCAAACCCAGGTCTCCAGGTTTGCAGCTCAGAGCCTTAAACCACTGCACTATACTGCATCCGTAACCCTTTCAAACTTTCAAACCCAGCTTACAGCTAACTGCACTGTCTCCCTTGGCTGGCAGAACCTTTTCCTTGAATCCCAGACATCTCAATATTACTGACCTTAGGCAGGACCAGTGAATCCCATTGATGACTTATAACTTTTTCCAAAAGTTTCCCTGAGTGACTACCTCCCCTGAACTACAGGTGGCACATCCCTACAAGGCAACTTAACTTATTTCTCCCTCTTCAGCTTCCAGCAGATGGCCAAACTATCCTGACAGGCCTTACATATTTTCTTTGTGCTCAGGGGCTACCACACCTAAGACTTGTGGCTGACGCCCCCCTTCATTCACCATGATTTTCAATTCCAGGGCTCATAAAATGCCAGGAGATTCCCTATGTGGATGTTAAGTCCCAACATATTTCTGCTTCCTACGTCTTGCTCACTCTGGACCAGGTTCAATTCCCACACTCTCCAAATGGCACTATGTTTCAGCCTTCTCGCCCGCATGGCATCTCAACTTCCCCCTAACTAGGGGTCTCTATTTTGTGGCTACTGCCATGTCCTGCAGGCTGATTTTTGGCCTTCTTTCTCTCCCTCCCCAGAAAGATCAAGACAGCCCAGAAGTAGGCAATCAGCCCTGTTCCTCCTCCCCTAACTCCAAAAAACTCTCTCTAGTTTTTCTTCCTCAGTGCTCCTGCATGGCCCAGGAAAAACATGACCTACAAGGTACTCAGTCCCCACCAATCACAGGCAGTTCCCCAGAGGCAAAAAGATTAACCCTTTAAAGGGCACAGGCACAGAGCCCTAAACTATACTCAGTGTAAGCCCAGTACACTAATCTAGTGCTCTAACCCCAAAGAGGGGGTTATATGTGTGAATAGGAAATGCACCATACACAGCATCTACCAGGTGAAGACCAACAGCCACAGGTGGCTAACAGCAGCAGAGCCTGAGAGAGTCATTGTGCAAGCACAGGTCCACACAGGACACATGCACAGCATAAGTGACACAAAGCAGTGGTAGTAGCAGGTCAGGGAATTTGTGTGTGAAAGCAAGGGAGTTGGGTGGCCCAGCAGGTGACCTGCACAGGGTTCTATGTGATAAAGGTGATTGTGAAACCGTGATCACAATTAGGGCAAGTATATATCGCCGAAAAGAATATTGGGGATATATACTTGTTGGCAAACAAACATTGAGCAACTGGACTTATTACTTATGCAGGGGTGCTGTGTCCCCCTCCCGCACCCCCCTGCTTAAGGATTACTAATCCAGGGGGTGCATGTCGGGAAGGGGGCGACACTACAGATTGCACAAAAAAAAAAAGTCAGTAGCAGCCAGCGCCAAAATGTTTCTCCCTGGTCCCCAGATCCAAACCCAGTACCTGATGTGCCAGAGCTAGCCACCCTCACCACCACACCACATGGCTAGCTTGGCTGCAGCAGGCACACTACCCCCTGAGAAACCCTCTTCCCTATCCCTCCCCTTCCCCTCGCTATTCTCCCCTTCTGGTCACCCTCACCTATGGTCGCCTTCACATAGGGTCGCTACCTTTTCAGGGTAGCCCATGAGGACAGCACTGTTTATGATTTGCCATTTTGACGGTCGCTCATATTCAGTCGCTGTACTCACTGGATACCCCTGCACAGGTACCATACATATAGAAGTATACTATACTACAGTGCAAAGCAAACCAGTGTGAGGAACACAGTTGTGCTACCCAAACACACATGACACTGTAGATGGGGATGACACCAGCTGGCTGACCATGTCCACCTATTTGTGTTGTATGTCACACATTGTATGACACAGTGGTGTACCACTACCTTGGGATCCAGGACTTAGCACCAACAGTGGGGTATGCACAACTATGCAAGCTCTGTCAGCATCTCAGCCTAGCACGCAGTTGGTGAAAGCATAGAAAACAACAACATTAAGGTGCTAGGCATACCAGCACAATGACAGGGAAGTAGCCAGCCAGAAATACTCCACACAATGGGCAGCTGATAGTACAGCAGGGGCCATACATATGCCTTGTTACACGCAGCATGCACAAAGTCAACAACAGCATCCCTAACAGGCAGCCCCTACCATATAATGGATCAACATAAACAATGTGTTGCATAGCACAAACATGCACCACTGCATATGACACCAGGTCTGCCAGGTGGAGCACACACTATGGCCCTGTGCACTCCACAACGTACAGCACTTACATTGCCCTGAACCAGGCAGTCTCCTGTTATGGCCCACTGGTTGTGCTGCTCCTCCACCCAATGAAAATGCAGGTCCTAGCTGGACTTTTTTTTTTGCTTTGGTCAGTACAGGAATACCATTATCTTTCCAGTTTTACGACTGTCTCAGTATAGGTTATCATGCAGTATTTAGTGCCCGTCATCATTTACAAAGACTTGAATTTTGGACATGGCTACATAGTTTTTAAAATTACCTTTGGTTTCCCTGCTGCAGAATGCACTTCTACAAAAAAGGGTTTTATTAAAGATCGCGTAAATTCTCCAAAAATGGAGTCCAAATACTTTAATAATAAATTATTTCAAGTTTTGCAATTTCTATCATGATTGATAACTGTTCTTTATATGTAGGAGGGTTTGTATTTTTCCACTTTTCCTAAACTAATTTTCTTTTTGCTGCCATAATTGCTATGTTTGCAGATTTATAATGGTTGATATCCATATGATGACCAAAGGAGTTTGTAAATCCTAACAGTATTTCGCCAGGGTCAAATAGAAATTTGATTCCTAAAGTCTTATCTAAGGTATTTGTTATTTTCTTATAAAACATATTCAGAGAAGAGCATTCTATAAACAAATGTTTTAATGCTCCTATGTTGGTAGAGCATCTGGGGCAGGACTCCGAAACCATAGGGTTAAATTTATGGAGTTTTGCTGGAATATAACATAATCTATGTAATCTATGTAAGATGTTAAACTGTATTTGTTGAAATCTGACAGATTTGGAATCCAGTGAAGATGGTGGCTGCAGGATGGGGACGCGTGAAAATGACGACTGAAAAAAGCGCCAACACTTCTGGGCGACCACCGGTTCCCTCCCATACCCAATGTTGCCCCCCCAAGTTAGTATCTACAATAGGGGCGGCATGGGGAGGGCAAAGCTTCACCCTCTACAAGAAAACACTTTGCCCAGATGTGGCCGTAATGTGGGTTCGGCACCGTTATCACGTGTTGCCATTCCACAGTTGCTATTATGACATGGAACTGACTGATTCAGATATCTCAAAAGGATAACTTATTATTCTTTCCCATTCTTTCATATTTATATTTAATCCTAATTCATTTCCCCATGATATTTTAAGTCTTGAAGAGTCCACTTGTAATTTATTCTTTATTAAGTCATACATTTTACCTATAGTTTTTTTATGGTTCTTTGTATTCATAAATAAATTCTCTAACGTGATCGCTGGTATTTCCAAATCTAATTTCCAATTTTTCTTAATATAGTTTATTTTTTGATAATAGGGCATATAATCATTTCTATCAGTTTTGTAAGTTGTTATTAGTTCTTCAAACGTAGCAAACCTTTCATTTATAAATAAAGCTCATAAATTATATATACCTTTTTGGTGCCAAGTTTTCCAAATATTACTAGAATTTATTTTTAATAAGAAAGGCTTATTCTTTATTGGCTTTTTTTTGCAATTTTAAGTTTATGTCCTAATAATTTATTAACCATTTGCTAATTTTTTGTTGAGGTCATAAGAAATCCTGATGTTTGATTTTTATTTTCCACATTTTGATGCAGAATGTCTAATACGTCTGCTAAAACAGAGTATAATGTGCTTAATTCTATATTTTTCCAATGCACTGTTGACTCAGCAGAAAGATGTATATCATAAAGACCCTCAAATTGAGAGGCCCAGTTGTACCACTTAAAATTTGGAAGGTCTATATCCATTTGGTTCTTTTCGGTATACATTTTTCTGTCATCAGTCTTGATTTTTTATTTTGCCATCAAATTGAAAAAAAATGTTTTCCCCAGATCAGAGAAAACGTTAAAAAGTTCTGTGTCATTATTATTGGTAGAGTCTTAAATAAAAACAAAAGTCTTGGGAATATGTTCATCTTAATTATATTTGCTCTTCCTGTTAACGTTGAAGGTAAAAAAAAAATCTGTTTCTCCATATCTTTTGAAATTTCATTCATTAATGGAACAAAATTATTTTCATACAATTTACTAACATTTTTAGTTAAGATTACTCCCAAATATTTAAAGGATGTTTGAGGTTTTACTATAAATTTATGATCTGGTTCTTTCAATTGACCCAATAACATTATCTCCATTTTTAATATGTTCACTTTATATCCTGAAACATTTGAACATTCCTCTATCAAATGTGTTAATTTTTTACCAGTTTGTATTACATTAGAGAGGCAGACCAAGATATCATCTGCATACATTGATACAGTATATTTCCTTCCTCCCAGTGTTATTCCAGTAATATTGTTTCTAATATATTGAGCCAAAGTTTCCAAATAAAGTACAAACAAGACCGGGGACAAGGGGCACCCCTGTCTTGTTCCCCTTGCCAAATCAAATCAGTCTGATTATTTAGAGTTTATAGATATCTTAGCCCTTTGTGTCAAGTAAATTGCCCTAACCCCAGCCATCAATCCCTGTCCCAGTCCAGCATTCAACAGGGTGGATGTCAAAAACTCCCAGTCCACCCTGTCAAATGCTTTTTCAGCATCCCAAACCATCATTGCTGTATTGAGCTCCTTAGTTTGTTTTGCAATGTCTAAAGGCTTTCTTACTGCATATGATAATTTTCTACCCTGTATAAAGAATACTTGATCTGGAGCTACCAGGGATGGAATTATTTTATTGATCCTTGTGGCTAAGAGTTTAGTGAACATTTTGTATCACTATTTAAAAGTGAAATTGGTCTATATGAAGAGGGATTATCTGGATTTTTGTCCAGTTTAAGGATAAAAATTATATACAGTAGGCATCATAAAATGAGTTCGGCATGCTACCTTTTTCTTTTATCAAGTTAAATATTTGCTTTAACTTTGGAGCTAAGAGTATTTGAAATTTTCAATAAAAGACAATAGTGAATCCATTTGGACCCAGAGATGAATTTGATGGGAGACTTTTTATTGTATCTATTATTTCATTTATGATAATTTTTTGTTATAACATTTGTTTTTGATCTTCTGTTATTTTAGGCAAGTTTATTTTCTCTAAAAATTGTTCTATATCCATTTTACATGGTTTGTTTTCTGGGATGTATAGTGTTTGGTAATAGCACTTTAATACCTCTAAAATTTCCTCTTGATTTGTAGTCATTTCTCCATTGGTTTTAATTATTCTTGAAATAATTTTGGAGCTTTCTTCTGCTTTTAAATGCCTTGCCAATAATTTACTCAGGGTTTCTTCCAAGTAATAGTATTTTGCTTTAGATCTTTCTAAAGCTGCTCTGGAATTTTCTTCAATAATATTATTATATTCATTTTTTTTAACTAATGATTTTTGCAAATCAGATTCAGAAGCTGACTGAATATAGTTGTGGTCTTCCATTTTTAATTTGAACTCCAAGTTTTTAAGTTGTTTCTTTATTGTTTTATTTCTAAACGCAGTATACGTAATAACATACGATTGAATTGTTGGTTTCATTGCTTCCCATATATTAAAAATTGAAGCCTCTTCTCCTCTATTCTCCAGGAAGTTATTTTTTTAATTCTACTTCCAAGGAAGCAGCAAAGTCATGATTATCCATTGTTGTTTGATCTACTTTCCAGATTCTATCCTGGTTAAACATGCCTGATAATTTCAAACCCCGGGTCATTAGGGCATGGTTTGAGATTATTATGGGTTCATATTGTATATTTTCAATTATATCTATTGCTATGTATGTTATTAGAATGAAATCAATTCTAGGGTGAACATGGTGGACTTTGAGAATAAAAGGAATAAACCTCTGTATTTGGATTTTTATATCTATAGGGGTTCACTAGATTTAAATCTTTTATATAACTCTTAATAATCTGCACTGCCATTTTTCTTTGTCTCTACACAGACTATTGTTGTATCTAATTATTTATTGTTAAACTATAATTCCCAGCTATTATATAAGGTGTGGGTAATTCTGTAAGAGTCAAAATGAAATCTGTAAAAAAGCTGGTGAGTCTTCATTAGGTGCTTACAGTCCTATTGTAAAATTCTGATTATTAAATTGTAGGTGGATCATCACATAACCTCCATTTGAATCTGCCTAGATGCTTTATACATCACAGGGTGTTTTTTTTAATAAGAATAGCAACCCCTCTTGCAGCTTGATCATAGAGAGCATAGTAACCTTCAGCCCTAAAGAGATTTGCACAGTATTTTGCATCTTGAAGTAAAACATGTGTTTCTAATAATATTAAAATTGCTATATGTTTATCCTTATAGTGTTGTACTATACTTCACATTTTTATCCTATCTCTCATACACTGTGTGTTCCATGTGGCACATCTGCAGCAGTAAGTCTGAGTTATGTTCGCCATGTTTATAGCTGTCAGTCAACTTTTGGGGGCATTTTTTCTTGTTTCTGACATGAAATTCATTATCAAAAGATCAAATCTGTGCTGTTCAATGTTTTCACTTCTCTTCCCCCCCCCCCCGCCTTCTAAAAACTACATGGAGAAAAATCTGCCTTACTAACCCTCACGATGAAAAAATAGGCACACAAAATGCCCATCAACTGGGTGTACGAAAGCAGAATTAATTTGTCTGTTCTCCTCTTCCTCCTCTCATACTTTAGACATTCACTTTAAACTTGTCTCTCCCCCCCCCCATTCTGGGACACGTTGTATGAAGTCTCATTCCTACCCTTTTCTCTTTTCATCTCCCCTCTTTCTGTCTTTCCCCTCTTCCTTTCCCTTCTTTCCATTCTCCCTTTCCTCCCCTTTTTTATAACATTCCCATTTTCCTTCCCCTCCTCCCCATACCAATATTTAACCTTCAGTTCCTATCTTTGCCCCTAGGGAGGGCTATACTTTTTCAGTAATATTTTTGTTTTGATTTTGATTTTAATATAGCTTTTCTTCATTTATCTGTGAGCTCTCTTCTTTGTTAATAATGTCTGCATCTTTAAAACAAGGATTTTGGGACTGTGAGCTAATTTGTTCTGTTGATATTGTTTCATTTTTCCTCAATGAGGAAGAGTGAGGTGTTTTAATGTGACCATATAAATTCATTTCCAATCCAGCTAGTGTTCTTTTTATTGTAGCTTCAGCTTCATATGGTGAGGTAAAAATCCGCACTCTACCTTGCAAGGTTACTTTAATTTTGCTAGTGGGAGCATCATGAACTTAATGTTGTTTTTCCAGAGTATGTCCTTAGCAGTTTTGAACTCTTTTTGTTTTTGTAAAACCTGATGTGGAAGGTTGGGGTACACTTCTATACCTTATATACCCTCCATCCCTGATCTCTGCCCAACTCTCTCCCTTGCTCTTTCATCCTCTCGCAACTTCTTGCACTTATCCCTTGCCCCCTCAGTTGGGCTCCTTCCTCGTCAGAAGTAGTTATGTATTTCTCCTTACCCCCTTCCTTCCTGCACTTTCAGCCATCTTGGGAACCTGACAGCAATCGTCTAAGTTCTTACTGATACTACTTTTTGTTCTCCCTCTTAATATGAATTGGTTCATGTATGCTTCACTATGGTTTTTCTTTTCATTGATCCTGTATGTTTTTCCTACCAACTATTGTTATCTTATGGTATGCCACCATTGCTTACCTGGGCATCAGATTCTGATCTGTTTTATTATTGTTTTACTGACCATATATGCACTGTTTTCTACCAATTATTGTACCTGTATGCTATGCCAACACTTTTATTGTACACTGTTGTTTAACGATGTCTTTACAGGACCTCCTTGAAAATGAACGTGCCCAACGGAGTCTTACTGCCAATAACTTGAATATTTAAATTGCAGACATGCAACCCTTTGTTAATTCTTGCTTTTTTAATATTTCCTCTCTATCTTGATATTGCAGAGACTTAATACAAATGAATCTTGGTGTATTTCCTTTGTAATTATTACTTTTGAAGGCTCAGTGTGCTCTGTCCAAAACTACTTTATCTTTAGGGCACTCCCTACCTAGTGCTTCAGTGATTGGAGCTTCAAAATAGAGCATGGTGTTAGCACCTTCCAGACCTTCAGGTATTCCCCCTAATTTTAAGTTACTTCTTCAAGCTCTTGTTTTTATCTCTTCCATTCTTTCCTGTAGAATTTTATGTTCTTTTATATGTTCCTGCATTTTTTTATACATTGGAGCTGATTCATCCTCCATTTTACTGACTCTTGATTCTAATCCAGTAGTGCTGACACTTAAATTTTCCATTTGTTTTGCAACTGCAGCAACTTGTCCTGTAAGATCACCGAACATTTATTTTATTGCTGCAAAGCCTGATTTCATTTCTTGCATCAGGGCATCTGTTTGTTTTTATTTTCCCTCCATATGCTCATTAGCACTATCATTTAATAAAGTTGTTGCCACTTTACCTTCCTTTTTTTTGTTTCTTTTTGACTCTGTTTTTGGCTTTGCTTCTTTATTATCTGCCATCTTGTCTTGTTCTGTTTTTTTTTCTTTTTCAATTTTTATAACAACTTCTGTTTGAGACCTTTGGATAAAGTGTATAATCTTGTTAGCTGACATTATTTTTTTTCCATGTTTTGAACAGAGTTCTGAATAGTTTCCATAGTAAGTTTTTACCTTTTTATACCTTTTTCATCTACATCTTCTAAGGTTTTTGTTGCACTCCAATCTCTAAGATGTTTTATTTAGCGGAAGTTTTTTATCATACCCTCTGGTTATAAAATACTGCTATATATAGAGGGAGGAGTTAAAAAAGGGGAGAAAGCCCAGGCTGGAGGGGGAGCAATATGCATAATAAAAGGGGGGGTTACTTTGCCACACTATATTTAGGGGCCTTATTTAGATTAGCCAGGAAGAGAATACTATAGTGTGTTAGAGGCTTCTCTAAAGATACAATTATCTATTCTCAGCACACAGCCAGTAAGAGGCCTTAACATTTATCCTTTTTTCTTTTAAACTTCCCCTTTGGCTTGTATGTAGACAGTATGGGTCCAAATGCAATGCTGGAATAAAAAATTCACTTCAAGTTTACATCGTTACTGACCTCTCTGCTTCATGTATATTATATATCTATATATAGCTATATATATATATATATATATATATATATATATAGTACATATATTTATTCAATAGGTGTGGGCAGATAAACAGTGGAATAAATTCATTTATTCTCACTGCTGTTGGATAAACAGTGGTTCTAATATTTATCCAACACCCTATCATCAATCAACAACCATTTATCCAACACCCTGCCATCAATCATCCCCCCTTCCTGCCGGAACTACATCCCTGACTATACTTTCATTTTCAGCATCATTTACAGTGCCATCTCCCATATCAACCCACATATTAGTGCCACCCATATACACCACATCCTTACAAAACAGCAACCTGTAATTTCCTCCCTTTCTACCACTACCAAAAACTTCATTTTTATAATTTACCTTCTGGATTCTCCTGTTGTTTACTTTCACCACAATCCCCAAACTGGCACATCTAGACAGCTACCTCAATCTTCCCTCACTGTATCAACATACCCAAACTCAGCCCAAACTGCTACTGCTTCCCAGCTCAAGCAACAAGTAACTCACTAGTAAAAACTGCTCCGTATATTTTCACAAACAACTCTTCCCACAGCAGAAACAGAATGAGCACATAGCAAGTCACTCACTTCAAAACAAAGTAATCTTCTCTGCTATGTGACTGATGGGCTTTTATCCCTCACAGGCTTGCTCCGCTCATCTCCCAGCTCTCAGAAACACAAAGAATCAGCTGGCTTGTCCGTGCCCATGGTTTCATTTCTTGCCATGATCCAGACACAGACACTAATGTCAACACCAACCTGAAAAATCATTTACTTGAAAACCAAAAAAGAATAAACGACCCCAAAACCATTAACGCCCCAGCAGCTCTTTGCATGTCTCACTAAGTGAAAAACAGAGCTGCCATGTTTTCAGATATCATCGGTCCACTGACCTTCGAACAACAACCAATAAAAACAGCCCTCCCAATGTTGGGACGTCAAGTGCACAGAAACTGTCCTAGAAACCAGCCCAAACTCAAGCATCAACACAGAAAATACTCCCTTTAAATTTATATAACAATAAACTTGGACTTTTATACCATAAAACTTAAAACAAAATAAATAAAACAACCCCTCTACTGCATAAATCGCACATGTGGTGGGTTGTTGTTGGATACATCATTTATTTGAACTCACAGTGTGCGACCTCGGGACCTCACTCATGGCTCCACCATACACACATTTCCCTTCCCCTTTATAGAGGTTTCTTGAGTTAGTAAGTAACACAACAGAAGCATTTTGTTTGCATATGCATTATGTCGCCCGTCTCCAGTGTTATTGTTTTCAAGGCCTCCATTTTTAAGTTAAGGCTTTTTATTCTGAGCCTGAAAAGGAAAATAAAAGGGTTGAGAATGCAAACATTTTTGGTGTAGCCGGCTATTAAAGAAACAAAAATGAGAATCTGTCACTTAGCTTTGGCTTAAGTTGATTCATGATTCAGAGTCATGAAGTGCTGAGTTCTCCGACGTTGTTTTCTTTTTCATTATATCTCATTCAACTTACTGCATTCAGTATTTCCATCAGGTTATTTATCACAATAAGCAATCAACACTGCTAAACTTGTCCTGAAAAATGAGGAGAAGAGGTTTTACGAGAGGCTGGAAGTAGGAGCTGGCAGACAAGCTTCCTCTCACTCAGTCAACATATCCACCATCTTGGATCATCCTGGTTGGACTTTGCCTACTCTGCTCAGTCCAGTTCCTGTGATGAGCCAGCCTGCTCCTATCTGCCCCTAGCATTTGATGAGTGAACATACTGGATATCAGAACATTACTGAACTGTAAGAGCCATGACACTGTACAAGACCCAGGCAGATGTGTCATGCTGAGTCTTATATAGTGCACAGCATTACAGTCATTTACATTGACAGTAACACACTGATGACTTGTGACACACATGACTGTCAGGATGCAACATGATACTGGAACACTACAGCTAGACAAAGGATCCTGTGAGGACACAGCCATAATGAGCAGGCAGTGGAATGGTGCATTCCAGTAGTACCACACTGGGATAGAGTAGTACATTTAGTGGGTTGCCAGACAGTTGCATTGCCAGACAATCCATGGACCATAGCTACCCATCGCCAAGCCATAGCAAAGCTGTGCCAGAAAGTGGTGCATGCATCCCATAACCTATTAAGCAGTGTCAACAGAGGCAGCATCCACAACCATATGCTGTACAATAAATAGTGTTATGGTGACAGGAGATCCATTCAGTGCCACCCCACCAGCACAGTAGTAGCCTAGTAATGCACATGACACAGATGTTCAGATGGGTAGAATACAGGCACATCTGCATCAGGAGTGGTGCGTACAGAACATTACACTGACAGGTGTACAAACATGGGGTATGGGATGCTACACACTCACCAGGACTGTCACAAGGCAAATGTATGGATAAGCACAATAAAAGAGTATGACAGTCCAGTATGCATACATAAACATTGCATGAGCAGTACATACCATATGGTATCTGCATGACACAGTGCCACCATGACCAGAACTGTACACCTGAGTGACAAGTGCAGCCTACACACTGCTAGCTATGATGCATATATGCCATATGGCCATGTGTGTAGTAACAATGACAACCAGTATGAGTACCACAAGTACAGAGGTGTACAGAGGTTATCTTCCACAGTGGGTAATGAGGTCCACCCCACAGGAACACAGGTCACAACATCTGGGACATATGTCTAAGGGGACAGGCATCCCTGCATGTGACACACTATGATACCCATGGAGCATTCCAACATTTGAAAGGTACAGTTCACAAACCTACAAAGTCACTGATAAGCATATCCAAACCTGAGGGGATCAATACTATTGTTCGACTCTAAACTCGACGACACATAAATCACCAACTCCATCTAACTGAAACACTCAGTTTACCATCTTCCTATCTACCACCACTCAAAACACTGATGCAACTCACAACTAGCAAATCGCAACGTTTACTCATTTTGCAATGTACTTCACAACTCGCAAATTGCAACTGCACAAGTTGTGAATTCTGCTCTTCTCTGCTGCTGCTGCAATTTCTGCTCACTCCAGCACTGAACTGCGTAGACAAGTTCTAATTATAGTGTATGGTGGAACGTCTTTCTCCACTGAAATCGATCGTTTTCGAAACCTTGTAGTCACACACTAGTGACGTTCGCAGTACAACAGAATGATGTTTTCTACTGTACTGCGAACGTCACACTGTGTCCTCGTGCAGCATTTGACAGTTAGGGCTCACTGCATAGACAGGACACATGGCGAAAGCAGCAATATCGGGGGGGTATTAATGGTTAGTGTGAAAACTTTTACAATGTAAATTCTTTTTTCCCTTCTAGTAACTGTTTTTTTCCCCCAAAAAAATGACGTTCCACCATACACTATAAAGAAAAGTGCATGGGGAACAGTTGACAACAGGGCATCTTTCACCTCGTTGGCACTATGACAACGGATTACCTCGAGAGCGCCGTCATCATAGTGCCAACTCTGTGAAAGAATAGCCCTGTTGTCAACCGTTCCCCATGCACTATCCTATATGTAAACCACATGACTCAAAATTACCTTGATTTGGTGCTCGTGGTCTTCATGATTTTATTTTCTTCGCTACCTCATAGCCTCACCTCGTTAACCTGCAGAACACATTCCGGTGGACATACAGTGATGTGCAAAACAGTAGAAATTACAAATCGCAACACATTTACGTGTATACCAGAGAGCAGAAAATGCCTAATCAAGGTAATTGTGAGATTTGTGGTAGAAACATTTTAAAATAAGAACTTGTTGTATGTGCAGTATAGCAGTGCCAGTGGGAGCAGAAATCGCAACCACAGAGAAGAGCAGAAATCACAACTGTTTACCCGATATCAGTGTATGGGTGATAGGAGGTGGTTATCGAGTGTCATGCAATTGAACGCAGTGGGCATTCGGAATTCGGTAAATCAGATATGGCCAAACAACAGTCAGTGACTTGAGAGTTGATGAAATGTACCTAACCCAAACCAGAGCATATCTAACTCAACACATGGTATTAATGATGGGTGCACATATCTTCCCTGGGCATACTGTCACTTCCCACAATGACCCTTAGCTGCTCCAACCACTACTGCTCCCTACAGCATATATCATCCCATCTCTGCCAGCACTGGGCACTTCTCTGGATGGTTCCAGTTTGTCTGGACAGGCGCTGGCCTATGGAGTTCCACGCCTGAGCATAGGAAGCACGTGGTACTGCCTCCAGTTCATCCCCCAAAAAGAAGCCCCTTCCTGGCAGCCACCAGGTCCACCTGGGAGGGTAAGCTTATTTGTAGTGAACCTTATATCCTTCTGCCTGCTCCTGTGTGCCCAAGAATGTCTCTCTGCCATGCTACTGGTTCTGCACAATTGTGTCTAAAATGTCAGGGCTGAGCTTTGCAGTTGCACAACTTGCACAGAAGAAGCATGGTTCAAGGATGTTTGTGGTGTGTAAGGTTGGTTTTGCACTGCAAAACTTCTGTTTCTGGTTGGTGGATGTACCTGTACAGACAGTGCATACATACGTTGCCCATCCACCACATGTGCAGTACAGCACATGGGCTTAGAACTGTATCTGTGCACCACAAACTTCATCAGTCTGTGATCTGTGCAGTGCTATAATGTCGCAGTAGTGCACCACAGTTGTGCACATGGACAGAGCAAAAGTGCTGCACAGAAGCATTAGAGCACAGTACTAAATTGCAATATTGAGAATGATTATACAAATGACATCATTACACAACCCAGGCTTTAACAGCTGCTTTATATGTCATTAGTGGAATGCATTGATGCATTTGTATGTCCACACACCCCTGGGCACATAGAAGGGAGCAATCAGCACCACACATCCACAAAGGCTGAATGCAGGAACTGCAGGCAGTTAGAGGTGAGCCTGTATTACTTTTGTTCAACAAGGGCTGTCCACAGGTGACTGTTGATATGCTGTATCAGAGTACTACAGTGCCCATAGCTGACAGTCTGTACCCTTTAAATAGGGCAACAATGCTGAAGTTCACTAGGCAGGAACAGCTCATAATGGCAGAGGAATATATGGCCAGGGAGGACATACTGGGGAACTATAAGGCCCCCCCATTATGTGCTGAATAAGGCACGGCAGGAGGCAGTGATAGTCAATGCCAAGGGGGGGGGGACCTATACCACACCATGCAAGAGTGGAACAAGAGAGTCAGTGGCATGAGGGCATGGATCAATGGTGGCTGACACTAGTCTGGGCAAACCAGCAGTCCACCAGAGATGGACAGTCAACCACCCTGGCACTGATGGCCTTTTAGCAGCTGCTGAACACTACAGTGCAGCATGTGGCCATGCACTGTATTCCGGGAGAGGGGCTTTGAGAGTGAACTCAGCCTGTCACAGGTATGTGAGTGACCAGTTTTGACCCTGCATGTGGCATTGACATTGACTTGCTCAGTACTGTTGGGGGGTAGCAAATAAAGAAAATATCACATCAGGGAAGTGGGTGCTGATGAGAAAACAGGTTTGACCATAGTAGAAATCATAGCACTCATCACCGGAACAAAACTGCATGAGGAGAAATAATTGGGTGCAGTGCAGTTTACTGGTAGTGATTCAGATGCAAAAAATTAAAAAGACAGGCCCCTCTGAGATGTAAGCAGATGCATCACAGAGGAGCCTGCCTCTTAACTTTTGTATTCATGACATTGCCAATAAAGTACTCTGCACCAGCTAATTTATCCTTCTGCAGTTTTCTTCTGGTGGTGAGTGCTACTGCTGCAGTGGTGCATGTCACACTGGTACTAGGTGATACTGTACTGTTTATTGTTCCTTTGTTGACGTCTTCTGGGTGTACACAGAAACATGTGATTTGTGTGATGTGTACAGCACTACTGGGTAGTGACTAACTTGATTGATTGATTTAGTTAGTTATTTCGAGAGTTTCACCAGAAAAAACATACTGAGCTAACAGCTCATTTCCAGATGTGTCCTGGGGGAAGGGGATGTGGAGAGTGCAGTAATAATTTACATCAGCGATCAGTGATGCAACAATTACAAAACAATAAAAATAATGATAAAAAGTAAAAAGTATGCGGTAGGCAATTAAGAGGAAGCACAAAGTAAGTAGTGCAAAACAGCATAGCAATAGCAATATTAATAGCAACAGTTTCGTAAAGTGCAACTGGCAGCAAAAAGAGGGAGTGAAGGGAAATTGCAAGTACAGTGGAGGACTACCCAATAAACCAAGCTAGTAGGGGAAAGGAGTAGTATGGAGGGAGGAGCAGTGGGTTAACCTAGGATCAGTGGCAACTGCAGGAGTGAGTAGTGAAGTCACAGAGGAGGAGTTGTAGTGATACGGAAGAGAAACATTGTGAATGGCAACAGGGAGGGTGCTTCAAAGTTTGGGTAAGTGAAAGGAGAAAGCATCTTCACCAGCAAAGGATTTTACAGGGGCAAGAGTGAAAGAGCTGTGAAGGGAGCAGAAAGTGGAAGGAGGGGAGGAGACAAGGGAGGAAAACTATGGGGAGGGAGCCCAGCCATAATTTGAAGACAGAGGTGGCACAATGAATTAGGTGCCTGGCATCAAGGGAAGGCAAGGAGAGGGAGGAATACAGGGAGCAGTTGTGGGTTCTGGGGAGGCAATCCAGGGCAAAGTGGCAGAAGGAATGAAAAAGGGGATCAAGCCTGTCAAGGACAGTCTTGGGGGTGGCATTATATACAATGCTGATGTAATCAAAGATAGGCGGAATCATCTTCATGACAATCTCTCAGTGATCAGGAAGTGGGATACTTGCTTTGTTCCTATAAAGTGCCCCAAGTGTAGGGTTCAGCTTCTTGTGGATGGTGTCCAAATGAGTAGAGAAGTCTTTATGACAATCAAACCATACCCCAAGGTGTTTAAAGGAGCAGACACCCTCCATCACAACACGTCTAGGGTCTGGAAGGAGGAGGGAAGAGCTTGGCAAGTCTCTGTCTAGTGTCATAGGTCAAACAGACATTTATTTGGCATTGGGGGACAGCTGGTTGGCCCACAGCCTGTGCTGGATGTTGTTAAAATCCAATTGGAGAAGGGTTGTGAGAGGCAGAGGAACCAGAGGCATAGAGAACCATGTCATTTGCATACATATGAATGGACACAGAGGATCAAGCAGTGTGAAGGTCATTTAGGAAAATGGAGAGTAGGATGGGACCTAGGATGGCACCAAGTATGGATCCTTGAGGACACTAGAGCACATGGGTGGGAGATGACCTCACCAATATGGACAGCTTGGGTCCTACTCTCAAGGTATGAGCAAAACCACTCAACAAAGGGGGAGGAGGAGAGCTCAACTGCTTTTACCTTGCCCAGGAGGATAGGGTGGGAAACAGTGTCAAAGGCTTTGGCCAGGAAAATAAAGATGGTAGAGATGACCAGACCCTGGTCCATGCCAGACAAGATGGAGCCAGTGAACCTAAAGAGGGAGGAGGTGGTGGTGGAGTGGGATTTCCTGAAGCCTGACTGGAAGGTAGTGAAGAAGGAGGAGTCCTCAAGGAATGGGGAGAGTTGGGAAAAGATAAAATGTTTTGTAAGTTTAACCAGGGAGGGAATGAAGGAGATGAGACAGTAGTTACCAAGGATGTAGGTGTCTCTCCTTTTGGGAAGGGGGGATGAGAGTGGTCTGCTTCCACAGATCGGGGACTGATCATGTGATCAGCTGATTTTACTATGAACAAGTGCATGAGTGCTTTCATTTAGAGGAAGGTAACCAGCTGTGGAGGAAGGTGGGTTGCGTCGGTCACCTTTAGTCACTACTCATCAGCTTTTGGGTGCTGTGAGGGGGGAGGAGGATGCTGCCAGGGTGGAGGTTGGGAGACATATTTTAAGTTAGTGGAAATAAGCACTGAAAGACAGCATCCAGTCATGATGGTGGATGGGTTGTGCTGGCTGCTTATCATGGAAAACATTTTCAAATATAGCTCATAAATTGAATATTACAGG
Source organism: Neoceratodus forsteri (assembly GCA_016271365.2). Lineage (NCBI taxonomy): Eukaryota > Metazoa > Chordata > Ceratodontiformes > Ceratodontidae > Neoceratodus > Neoceratodus forsteri. The sequence continues at coordinate 1,093,582,995 of CM057456.1, forward strand.
TGCTGCAGTGGGAAGGATATTGGGATGGACTCTAACAGAGGGTGGGGGCAGGGGGTAGTATATCTTACAAGATATAGGATGAGGGTCTCTTTCTTTTGTTGTTCTTTTAAATATTGTATTTCCTGAGTATGTTAGGCATGAATAGGACCACTATTCATTATTCAGACCTGAATAACAAATAGTGCATTATTCATAGTATTCAAGAAATACTATTTATTACACGCACACCACTATCCTCTTCATCTGCTTCCCTTGCTGACTTTCTACTCTTCTGTTTCATCTCCCCTCCCTGCCTGAATTATCTGGTGCTGCTATGTATATATTATGACTATATTGTATATAACTGTATATTGTATCTCTCCTGCCATACAGCTTGCATACCATGTATATACTTGTTACCTTGTAATGTTCCTTTGTAAGACAGTGTCTTTAATTTTCATGTATTATATGTTACTATTGTGTCAAGACCCAGGTCCATCTTGTAAATTAGTTTTTCTCAATTATGTTTCACCTGGTAAAATAAAGATTGATTGACTGGCTGTTTGATCCCCAGCCCCTGTCAAAATTCATGATCTGGTTCTTGGCTGGTGGGCCCAGCTGGTCGGATGCAGGGCCTGCGGTTGTCCAGTACCATCCTGCCACTGGTATTTTTCCTGTTTTTTCCTGTGGTTCCACAAGAGGAGTGACGTGCAATGATGCCATGACATGCGCCATATACTCCCTTATTTATTTTATTTATTTATCTATTAGATCATCGGTTTACAGAATTTGAGTCATAGACTCATTTACAAAGGCACTTCGTCAAGAGAGCAATACATCACAGCAAACAAACAGTACAGTACATAATGCTTAGATTAAAAAAGCAACCAGTGTTACAGGCATTCACTGGTGGTACACGCTTGGTAATAGGTAGATCACAGTAGTCTTAATATAGATACATGAGTACCAAGTCAGGTAGCAACCAAAGATATTTTATTACATTAGTCAGCAGATGTTGCAGGATAGAATTTGAATTTGAATTTGATGGCAGATAAGGACTGCTTGGCCCACCCAGTCTGCCCATTTCCCTGCCTACTGGATAAGCTGCAGATCCTAGTTAACCAGCAGCCTACTTCTTCCTACCCCAACCCCCTAGAATTGCCTTATGACTGTCCCATGCATGCTTGAATTCCGCCACTGTTTTTGACTCCACAACCTCCTCCGGAAGGCCATTCCATGCATCCACAACCCTCTCTGTGAAAAAATACTTCCTTAAATTACCTCTGAGTCGCCCCCCATCTTCAAATTGTGCCCCTTGTTCTTGCACACCTCTTTTTTTGAAAGATGCTACCCTCTTGGACTTTGTTGATTCCCTTGAGGTACTTGAAAGTTTCTATCATGTCCCCCTCTCCCTCCTTTCCTCGAGGCTATACATATTAAGTTCCTTAAGTCTCTCTTCATATGTCTTCCGGTGCAGACCCTGCACCATTTTAGTTGCCCTCCTCTGGACAGCTTCCATCCTGTCTATGTCTTTGCAAGACTGGGTCTCCAGAACTGCACGCAGTACTCCAGATGGGGTCTCACCAGCTGTCTGTACAGAGGGATAATAACTTCCTGTTTTCTACTGGTGATGCCTCTCCCTATGCATCCTAGTATCCCCAGCCCTCCTTGCTGCCCTCTCACATTGCTTGCCCACCTTTAGGTCATCTGATATGACTACCCCAGGTCCCTTTCCATTTTTGTTGTTGTTAGTATCTCACCCCCCATTGTGTACTCTTCCCCTGGGTTTTTGTTTCCCAGGTGCATTACCTTGCACTTCTCAGCATTGAATCTAAGCTGCCATACATTTGACCATTCCTCTAACCTTGCCAAGTCCCTTCTCATCCTTTCCACCCCACCTTGTGCATCAACTCTGTTGCAGATCTTTGTGTCATCTGCAAAGAGACATACTTTTCCTTCCAGTCCCTCTGCAATGTAAGCATTATAAAGACATTGAAGAGGACCGATCTAATACTGAACCCTGCGGTACCCCACTAGTAACCCCTTTCTTCAGAGTGGACTCCATTTACTATTACTCTCTGTGTCCTATTCTCCAGCCAATTCTTCACCCAGGCTGTCATCTTGGGACCCACTCCCAGGCTAGCTAACTGTATATTAATCTTTTGTGTGGGACTGTGTCAAATGCCTTGCTAAAGTCTAGGTAGGCCATGTCACAGCCCCTCCCTGATCTACTACTTTGGTCACCCAGTCAAAGAAATCTATCAGATTTGTCTGGCATGACCTTCCTGCTGTGAATCCATGCTGCCTTGGGTCCTGTGCCCTCTGACCTCTAGATACTCGACAATTCTTTCCTTCAGAAGTGATTCCATCATTTTCCCTACCACTGAGGTTAAACTAACAGGTCTGTAGTTTCCTGCTTCCTTGCTCCCACTTTTGTGAAGGAATCACATCTGCCCTCCTCAGTCCTCGGGCACCACCCCATCCTCCCATGATTTGTTAAACAGGGTAGTCAGTGGTGCCACTAATTCTACCCTTAGTTCTTTTTAGAATTCTGGGATGAATCCCATCAGGCCCCATTGCTTTGTCCACCTTCAGTTTTAAGAGTTCTTTCAGAACCCTTTCTTCTGTAAATGGGCTGGTATCAACTTCTGCATCCAGAGTGTTTCTACTGTTTGTTTTAGGTACCTTCCCTCTTCCTTTGTAAATACTGAGCAAAAATATTTGTTTAGTATCTCTGCCTTTTCAGATCACCTCTGCCCACCCTCCCCCCTTTATTAAACCTCACTATCCCTCCCTTGGTCTTCCTTCACTCCTGATGTACCTAAAAGGTTTTATCCCCTTCTTAACTGAGTTGGCTATCTTTTCCTCGGTTTGGGCCTTTGCTGTTCTGACTGCCTTTCCAGCTTCCTTTGCTTTAACTGATACAATTCTCTGTCCTGCTCCTTCTGTGATTCCTTGTACTTCCTGAATGCTTTCTTTTCTCTTGAACCTTCACTGACACTTCCTTTGAGAACCATAGTGGTTTCTTACATCATTTCGTTTTGTTTATTTGCTTCACACAAAAGGCTTGTTACCTCTGTGATGGCAGTTTTATTATTCCCCATTGTTCTTCCACCCCACCTTCTACCCATTTGCTAGTGCATTCCTTAGGCACTCACCCATTTGCAAAGTCAGCCCTCCTAAAGTCCAGTACCTTTGCCTTTGTGAAGCTTGACTCTATTGCTGTGTTTATTGTGAACCATACTGTTCGATGGTCGCTAGTTCCCAGATGGCTACCCACTTCTACATCTGTGATCCTCTCTTCATCTCCATTTGAGAGAACCAGGTCTAAGATTGCTCCCTCTCAGTGGGCTCCAATACTAGTTATCTAAGGCATGCCCCTGTAGGGCATCTAGAATAACCCACTCTTAAGTGGCTGCTGCTACTGCACTCCAGTTAACATCTGGCATATTCAGATCACCCATCAGCAATATCTCCTTTTTCTGCCATACTAAGTATACTTTCTATCATTTCCTTGTCCATTTCCTCCCCCTGAGAAGGGGGTCTGTATACAACCCCTGTGCGGATTGTGGTGCCATTGCCAGTCTCCAAATTTACCCACAGTGCTTCTTCTCCTCCCTGTTTTCACTTTTGTTCTGTTGCTTTGATTCCTTCCCTTATGTAAAGAGCTACTCCTCCTCCTTTTTTACCCTCTCTGTCTCTCCTGTAGATAGTGTATCCTGATATGTTTACGTCCCAGTCATGGTTTTGTGTGAACCATGTTTCTGTGACTGCCACAATATCCAGATGTTCTTCCTCCATCAAGGCCACTAATTCAGGAAGCTTGTTACTCAGACTACGGGCATTGGTACTCATTGCTTTCCATTTTTTGATGGCTTTACCTTCTGTTGCAGTATCCCCACTGACCTTTCTACTTCGGTCTTTTGCTCATTTAGTACCCTGTTTTGTAGGGAGAGGCTGGGATTTTCCTGCTGCTTATCAGTGCCTCCCCCCTTGACTAGTTTAAAAGCTTGCCAATGAAGCATTTAAACCGATTGCTCAAAAGACTTGTTCCCTTCCTGGACAGATGCAGACCGTCCTGCCAGTATAGGCTGGTGTCCCTCCAGGTGGAACCCCAGTCCCCAATGAAGCCAAACCCCTGTGCTCCACACCATTTTTTCAACCATTCATTAAACTGCATGGTGCAAAGTACCCTTGCCTCACTCATGCCACTGACAGGCAGCACCTCTGAGAAGGATACTGTGTGTGCTACTTGTCTTAGGCCCCTCCCCAGTTCTACAAAGTCCTTCTGCACTGCTCTAATCTCATGTTGAGCCAAGTCATTTGTCCCTAGGTGGACAATGATGTTCAGCTCAGACTCCCGTGCAGCTGTTCTCGTGATCCTGAGGATGCGCTTCCTGTCCCTCCAAGCCATGGCACCAGGCAGCTACCTTACTTCAGTTTCCCTGCTCCCCCAGTTCTATCCCCCTAATAATTGAGTCCCCCACCAGGAGCTGCTTCCTTTTCTTGTGGAGTCCTCTGCCTCCTTCCTGTGGACCTCTCTTGTGACAGGTGTCCTCAGCCTCCTTAATCTCCTCTGTGGGTGCATCCATAGGGGAGCTGTGCTCCCCCAGAATGGTGTATGGATTGTGGAGTGAAACAACTGACTGGGTGTGCCTCTGTTCCACCATCCTCACCCTCCCTGAGCCCACTGTGGTCCAACTGCTGTGCTTTCTTTGCAACCTCTGAGGTAGTGGTGGTGGCTCTGGTGCTCCCTGGATGGGGGAGGTTCCCTTCCTACCATCCCGTCTGGCCTGGGGGAAGGTTCCCTTACTGCTGTCCAGTGTGGCCTGAAGATGGGCAAATTCCTCCCTCAGGGCAGATAGTTGTCTGCAAATAGGGCAGCATCTCAGCCTCCAGAAATACTCCCGGAAGACTGCTGCCCCACAGCCATTACATTGCACTACTCCCAACATGATTATGTACTTTTTTTGTGTGTGTGTGTCTGTGTGTGTGATTGGTTTGTTATATAGAAATATATATATTATACAATGTGTGTGCTTATATTTTCAGTGCTGTGTGCTAGAGAGGATATGACATTGATATGCACCTTGCACTCTTGAGGAAATTATGTCAGAACCCCAGGTATAAAGGAACTATTTCCAGGGATGGGTGGGGTGAGGGGTGGGAAGAGGTTGGGCCTAAACTGTGCCCTCACAAAACAATCAGCTAAGGCTCTGACCCACCCTGCGATGGAGTGCCTTCCTGTCAGCAGATACCTACACAACAATTTGACAGAGAAAATACCCTGCTAATCAAACAGAGAAAAATCCAGACATCCAAGCCAGACACAGGTAAACCTCCCCAGCCCCAAAACAGCCTGGTGGTTTGTGCTCTGAAAGCAGTCAGCCCCAAAATAAGTCAGCTGTGCTTTAAACTCTTCCTGCACTGAAAATCTTAAGAATTAGAACAAACATAAAGCTAGATCCACCTCCCTCTGTTGCTTGAAAGACTGTCTTTTCCTGATAATTCTAAGTTCCTTATTTCACCTTTCAGTTAGAAGTATCCTTCACCTGCAGAATATCTGCTACAAACCAAACCAAACCAAACCAAAGACAATTGTAAGGTTCACCTCCCTCTGTTGTGAGCACAACTCACTTTCTTGCAAATCCTATGTTCAGTATTGCAGCTCCCAGCCAGAGGTAGTTTGACTTGAAAAATATTAGCTGTTCTGATGAGTTTGCTATAAAACACTTGCTTATAATATTATTGTTCTCAGGTCTGCTACCAAAGCTATTGGCTGATAAGTAGCTGTGATGTAAGCACTTCCTGACAAAGTCTGGAATTTTCTTTTAAGGCACACAAAGATAAACACAAAAAACAGTTTACTGTCTGGGTCAAATACACAACCTGTACCTGCACTTATTTCAGGATTTGTGACAAATTCCTAGCCCAGGGTTTAAACTCTTCCTGCACTGAAAATCTTAAGAATTGCAACAAGACTGTCTTTTCCTGATAATTCTAAGTTCCTTATTTCACCTTTCAGTTAGAAGTATCCTCCACCTGCAGAATATCTGCTACAAACCAAAGACAATTGTAAGGTTCACCTCCCTCTGTTGTGAGCACAACTCACTTTCTTGCAAATCCTATGGTCAGTATTGCAGTCCCAGCCAGAGGTAGTTTGACTTGAAAAATATTAACTGTTCTGATGAGTTTGCTATAAAACACTTGCTTATAATACTATTGTTCTCAGGTCTGTTACCAAAGCTATTGGCTGATAAGCAGCTGTGATGTAAGCACTTCCTGATAAAGTCTGGAATTTCCTTTTAAGGCACACAAAGATAAACACAAAAAACAGTTTACTGTCTGGGTCAAATACACAACCTGTACCTGCACTTATTTCGGGATTTGTGACAAATTCTTAGCCCAGGGTTTAAACTCTTCCTGCACTGAAAATCTTAAGAATTGTAACAAGACTGTCTTTTCCTGATAATTCTAAGTTCCTTATTTCACCTTTCAGTTAGAAGTAGCTTCCACCTGCAGAATATCTGCTACAAACCAAAGACAATTGTAAGGTTCACCTCCCTCTGTTGTGAGCACAACTCGCTTTCTTGCAAATCCTATGTTCAGTATTGCAGCTCCCAGCCAGAGGTAGTTTGACTTGAAAAATATTAGCTGTTCTAATACAGGTATATACAGCAAAAGTAGACAGGGCAGACCCAGCTTAGAGGTGAAGGTAAGGGGCAGGTGGGGGATTATGTGCAGTTGCAGCAGCGAGTGCTTGTCAGGTGGCTTCTGAGGGAGACCTTGAAAGGACCAAGCTTAGTGGAGTCAGCTATATTGACTGGGAGGGAATTGAACCAGGAGGGAGCCCAGTAGCAAAAGGATCTCTGGGTCATAGGGGTCCTTACCCTGGGGATAATAAGGGAGGTTTTGACAGTGCTGCGGATGGAGACTGAGGGGGAGGCACGCTGCAGGGAGGTGGTGACCACGGGGGGGAGACCCCTAGCAGGGTCTTTTTTACAAGAAGGCAGGTTTGGAAGTGGAGTCTTTCTTCAAGGTTGAGCAAGTTGGTGGTGGAGTACAGCAGGCATGTATGGGAGCACCTAGGGGCTCCCAGCATTAGCCTGCAGGCCTTGTTTATAGAGAGCTGGATTCTTGCAAGAGCAGTGTTGGTGGCTGCAGCATAGATGGTCAGCCCATAGTCGATTAGTGACAGGACAGAGGAGGTGATTGCCAATCTAAGGGCCTCCTGTGGTAGGCAGTACCTATGGTGGTATAACAGTCCAATCCTGACACTGGTGGCAGCAGAAAGGGCATTGATATGGGAATGGAAGGAGAGTGCCAAATCAAAGGTAATGCCCAGATACTTGTATGAGAAAATCTGCTCAATCGGGTTTAGTGTGCTAGGCAGTATCACGAGAGGGACACCACTGGCTTTGCTTTGGAGATGCAAGAAGAGCATAGCTTTGGTCTTTTTTTAGGTTCAGAACTAGCCTTCGTGATGTGAACCAATGCTCAGCTCTATCAAAAGCTTGTTGGAGGATGGCCTGGAGTGTGTTGGGGTTGGGGTCAGCGGCGAAGAGAACAGCGTCATCTGCATAGAGGAGGATCTTACTTGGGCAGGCCAAGGGGAGGGAGTTGAGGTAGAGACTGAAGAGGCGAGGGCCTAAAATGGCACCCTGGGGAACCCCAGAGCAGACAGGTTGTGTGTCAGATAGGGTGCTATTGATTTTTTACACACTGAGTTCTGGCAGAGAGGTACTTATGCACACATGTTGCCATCTGCCATGCCTCCTTACACTCTTGGCAGTCATGGGTGCCTTTCCATAGCTTACATTAGGGGCCAGGCAACTACCAGGCTCTACAAACTGTCCCCCCAGAGGAGGAGAGCAGTCTTTCCAACACTTCATCCTCTTCCTCTTCCTGGCCAGCCTTCTGATGCCCCTAATTCACTTCTGAATGTAGGTCACTGGTGTTGCAAATTGTAGCACTACTGCTGCACCAGTGGGCTGGCTGAGAGCTGTGTCAATGTTGCAATCAGGTCAGCAAGTAATGAGAGATACAGGGAGTGAAAACATAGAAGCTGATTGAAGTTGGGAAGGGGGGCTTTGGAGTGGTGGATCTTGCGCATGCAGTAAACCATAGTATGGTCATTGAGGATGTCAGGAAAGGGTACCAACATCCACAATACAGTGGAGGTGGGAAGATAAGATCCTGTCCAGAAGGTAATGGTTTGGGGTTTTGGAGTTTAATCTGGTGGGATCCGAGATCAGTTGGGTAAGCTGGAGTGAGTTTACTTTTTGGCATAATTTACAACGGGAAGATGAGAGCCAGCTGAAAATGAAGTCACCTAGGATGAGCAACTTATCGGAGGAGGCATAGAAGGACAAGGTGGTGAGGAGCTCAATGACAGAGGGAGGGGATATGCAAGGGAAGTAATACACTCCAACAATCAATATAGGGACAGAGAAGGTGAGAGTTTCAGGAGGAGCATCTCTTAGGCCAAATGGAAGCAGATGGTCAGCACAGTTTTGAACTGGGTGCTGGAGGACAGAAAGATGGCTATGCCTCTGCCCCTCTTAGATTGATCCTGTCAGAATATTGAGAAGACAGGGACAGTTATGGCAGTATCAGGGATCTTGGGGGACAGCCAAGCTTCCAAGATCACGAGGATATTAGGGTTCAGATTTACTACTGGAGTATTGTAGAGGAGGCTGTGGATGTTAACGTGGGTTACTCTCAACCCTTTGGGAAGAGGAGAGGCAGTTGTCTGGGCAGGGCTGGGCTTGAGTTCAATGTTGCCTGCTAGAATAAGTAGCAAGCAGACAAGAAGCCTAATGGAGCCTATGAGACTCATTGAATGATGTAGACTGAAGTGAGGAGTGAGGGATAGGGAGGAAAGAGTGGCAGATGCTCCTGAGTGCATCAATATGCATCCAGATGGATGGAAGGAGGCTGCACCCAGAAGGCCAGGGTGAGTGTTGGGAGGGAGGGGGAAGGAAACAGAAGGGAGAGGGGAGGTGAAGAAAGATGGGAGAGGGTGCAGAGTGGGACTAGAAATTGGAGGAGGGGGATGGGGAGAAGTGATAGGGCATATGTCTGCACAGTTGGCATGGGTACGGCCATAATCACTATGCTGGCTCGACACATGGCTCTCTGTCATGTCACAGCAACATTCATTACTCAGCTGTGACTTTCTTCATTTCTCCACAACTCAATCACCACTCACTGTGGAGGAGGAATGGTCAGGACCTACTCCACATGATGGGACCATGCTGCAGGCTGTGCACTATCAAAGGACGAAGATGATCAAGGTTGTGGCTGCAGAGGGGCAGTAGGACAGCATAGAACGACCTTCCATTGTCACTGGAGATAACCAGCTAGAGAACCAGAACCATGGAGAGGCCATGCTGGAAGCATATAGCCAGGAGGAGGAGGAGGAGGAGGAATGACAGCACTGTAGTGCATGAACTTTTACCCATGGGGCACCGTGCCCTCACCATAGTGGCTGACCAGATTGATGCTGCTGGTAGGCCACATGCACCTCCTGCTGCTGAGTGTGGACAACTATCAAGAGTGGTCCATGGTGGACATGCACCACAGGTTCAGGCAGAGCCCATATCCTCACAAAACCCCACAGACAGCAGGACACAGCCAACCAGCACTTGCTGCAGGCAGCCATGGAATTGCCTGAGGGTTTTATGGAGGAGGTATGGCACCTGTGAATGCAGCTTCAAACACAAGAGTAGCATATTGCCACATGCCACACTGCACTACAGGAGATGGTCTCCACAGGCATGGCAGCCCTGCAAGAGATGCTCACCACAGGCCTGACAGCCAAATCCAAAGCCATGTTCCTGCACACAGTGACTGTCATGGACATAACACAGGCCTGCTGGGTACTGGCCATGGCACAGCATGGTGTAGTGGTGCTGCCTGGTACACTACAGAGGTCATCTACCCTTGCTGGTCTATGGAACCCCAGCACTGAGGGGCTGAACACCCCATGCACGTCACATACACTGGGGCATGGGACAGAAATGCCATGGACCACAGGAAGGGGCCAGATGTTTTGCCCACCACTGCTCCATAGGGACAAGCCCATGACTGCAGGATGTGTACTCCTCCTGCTGCACAGCAGGCCCATGGCAGGAGTCACCAGTGTCAGAATGACTGTCCCCACTGCAGCCAACAACAGCACATGGGACATGACATGCCCATGTCCATGGTGGGTGTACCACAGGTAGGGGTCTGCAGGATGTCCCCTAGTGCAGGCCCAGAACACAGCACTCTGTAGTTATATTCTGTTACCACTGTCTATTTCTGTTTCTGTATTTGACCACACATTCCCACCCCAGGTAGTCAGGTTTACTTTTTTTAACCTCTGTTTGATTCCTGTACCCATTTTGATTTATGTTACTCAGTACAGTTCTTTTCCAACATTACTGTTTCCTGTGTATTTTGTACTTTCTGTCAGGGTCAGAAGTACTCTGTGATGAGCCTTGCCCAAAAGTCTTTTACCCTCCTGTCATGCTTTGAGTACTTCCTGTTGTGTTGCTCCTCTACCCCTGGTCTGGTGGCTCATCATCAGCAGCAATATTGCCCTTTGGGCACTGCAGGCATATTCCATGTTGTGATGCCATGTTCCATAGGTGGCAACAGGAAATGAATATACTGCAGATTTCACGTGGGCTATATTGTTGGGCACCACCAGATCTGTCAAAGTATTGAAACTGCATTTTTGAGCATGCCAAATGCACATTTGTTATGGGTTACTGTCAGCCACATTGTATCGGCCCTCTGAAATAGATGCAGGATGTAGGACTGGTGTCATCATTCGGGGATGCAGGGGGTCTGCACTGTTCCCTGTGTATAGAACATCTATTGATTATTATCATCTGTGCCAATTACATTCTGTATTATGATTTTTCATGTGTACTTACCAATGAGATGTCTTCTTGGCATTTGTCGATCCTCAAACCTCTGGCACAAGGCAGAATTTTGCCAGATGAATATTTCATAAACACCTCCAGGGAACTGTGCCAGGACATTGATAATGTGCCCTGTAGCATTGCACATTGCACACCACCTAGACATTAATGGAGTGGTACCCCTTGCATTTAAGGTATGTCTCCACTCCTCCAGGTGGTGCATGGATAGCCACATGGATGCAATTAAATGCACCAAGCACAGCTGGTACAACAATGCCAGCCAGGATGCAATGCAGTAATGCTGCAGTATATAACACAATGTTGCAGTATGCTGCAGAGAACAGTGTAATTCAATTAAGCAATAATGCACAACAGGGTGTGGGTTGTGCTGAGATAACCTCACACATGAGTGGTTGAGCATGAGGCCATAGGTCACGTGCATCCAACGTCCCAGAAGTGAGGTTATTCCAGCACAACCCGCACCCTGCAGTGCATTATTGGTATTATACAATGGCTCATTGTTATACAAAATAAAAAAACACATATAAAAAATGTTTTAGTAGATTTTTAATGTGAAAATATATTGTTTCTTAAGAGAAGATGGTAACCTTGCAAATGCAAACAACACATCAATACAGCGAAGTTGTGCTCAGATAATCTCACTGTTGCCAAATGTAGATAGCCAATCAGATTACAGGATTTTTAATTGCCATTGTATAATTACAATTAAGCCCTTTTTAATGCAATATTTTGTAACATGTCATTTGCTACAATGTACTGTATTGCACCATGGCTGGCTCCACTGGACGTGTGCAATCTAATAGAACTGCTGCATGGTTGCTATTCTCTCTCTCTCTCAACTAATGTACTAGGGGATGTTAGGTACCCCTCAGTATTGTGCAGCAATCCATCTATGAACTTGTTCAGAAGGTGAAACATGGCAGAGTGCATGGATGTACTCTGCTGTGTCACCAATAGGTATCTGGAAGCTACCTGTGGCAAGTTGGCAGAGTGCTGCTATTACACTTAGCTCCATTGTCATGACAGGGCTGTGGTAAATATCACAGTACACATCCTAATGCAGCAGTTCACTAAGCTTCATGAGCTTTGGCTTGCTGAGCCTGTACTGGCCCACAATCTGCTCATCACTGAAATTCAGGAATATCAGTCGGGCTGGTACAGACTTGGAGAAACACAGTGCTTCCTCTGCTTATGCTGTGCTCTAGGGAGATCGTTCTCTGTCTCCACATCCTCCAGAACCAGCTGCACCAGCCTTATGATGTGGGCCATGTTCCTCACTCTTGCCATTCTGGTAAGCTGCCAGACCTGTGTCTCCTGTGCATGTGCTGGTGTAAGGGCTGTATTATATAATCCTTATTTTGCACCATGCAATTTGGTGTGGAAGCCAATTTGCTTAGTGCTATCTGTCTTAATATCTCTGTGTGCATTGTATTCAGGCACCTGCCCTCTGCATGCACATTGCATACATTAATTTAGCACTCTGTCACTGTCACCGTTGTGTGGCATGCCCAATTCCACTAAATATAGAATTGGGGGCACTGTGGCTCACATAATGGGCTCTGCACACTACATCTTTTTTTGTGTTGTGCAAAATTGCTCTGAAATGGGGGCCATGATGATATAGAGAAATATTATTGATACATTTTTAACATGTTGAAAAATTCTCCATAATATTGCTAATGAAAACTGCATCAGTATAACGTACCTATATTGCTTGGTTTCCAAGCATTCATTAAAAAAATAAAAAAAATAATAATTTCTTTGAAGGGGGGATAACTTTGAAACTGTTAGAACTAGGAACTTAATTTGTGTTTTTATGTGAAAGCTTGGAGTCAGGGCAACATACAGTAGATAAGTTATATTGATTGTGTTTTCATATATCAAAATACTAAAATATGAATATATTTTAACATATTTTCAATTATCTATAACATTTAACACAATGATAAATGAAATATTCTAGTAACTCTTTTTTGTTGTTGTTGTTATGAATGCATGGATGTTCAAGATTGCACAGTTCATACCTGCTTATGAACCAGGGTGGGTGAACATGTTGGACCTAGAATCCTTTTTGACCTTAAATTACTGTGTTACTATGTATTGAATATTCACTCCCTGTGTGATCCTGAGCAAGTCACTTCATGTGTCTGCAGTCTCTTTTCGTTCTGTTTGAATCTATGGCCCCCATATTCAGAGCTGGCCAGCTGCACAAGCAAAAAGGTGTGCCGGAAGAAAAAATAGGGCCGGTCGGCTCTGGCACCATATTCAAACAAATGGCATGAACCAACCATGCTATCTATTTGAATATTGGACCCTGGTGGTGCAGTGCACATCAAGTGGTGACCATGTTCAGCACAGTGCTACCAGAGTGCGGAGCTGAAGACCGCCCATAGTGGTTCAGCGCAATGCATACTGGTTAGCGTCGCAGCCCCATGGGTGATATTCAACCCAGACATGCAGATGAGACCATTGGGCATGTGCTGCACTATGGGGCCATTTTCATGCCCATTATGGGCTCATCTGCATGTAAACACCTGGTCAAGTGTGTGTCCCTTCACAACCCCGAACCATGCCATACAAACAAAAATGTCTACTTCTCCCTGGTAGTTTAGTGGTCCCCCACCCAAGCCCTGATACATGTTATAATAAAAGAATTCCCCATTCTCTAGTAGTCTAGTGGTCCCCACTCCCCAAGCCCTGATCTGTGTAATAATAAAATAATTCCCCATTCCCTGGTAATCTAGTGGTCTCCCCTCCCTGATCCCAGATCTGTGTTATAATAAAAGATTCCCCATTGTCTGGTAGTCTTGTGGTCCCCCAGGCCCGATCCCTATGCATCGAATTAAATTCTCACATCCTAGGTGAGCTAGTGGCCTACAAACCCTTACCCCAGTAGACAGTGACCCACCACTCTTCCCCCAAACCGACTGGAGCGGGCGACTGGCACAGCCTTCTCACACCACAATGGCCAGCTGCCAACAGGATCAGATCAGAGCATGTACAGTAAAACAGTACATGCTCATTGCTGACCAGTCAACCAATGAGTGTGTACTGTTTACTGTATTCACTCCGATACAGTTCAGTTGGCAGCTGGCCATGGTGGTGTGAGGAGGGCTGTGACAGTCACCAGCTCCAGTAGGTTTGGCAGGGGGACTGGGGTGGTGGGTCACACCTACCAGGGTGAGAGGGTGAGGAGCTACTAGCCCACCAGGGATGTGGGAATTTAGTTCTGCTGTATAGGATTGGGCTCATGGTGGGGGGGGGAACCACTAGACTACCAGGGAATGGAGATTTTTTTTTATTATAACATGGATCGGGGGTTGGGGAGGGGAGACCATTAGACTATCAGGGAATGGGAGATTTTTTTTCCATAATACACAGATCAGAGCTCAGGGACATGGGAACCACTAGACTAACAGGGTATGTGGACTTTTTTTTATTAATGCAAAGACTGAGGCTAAGGAGGGACAGCTGAACCACCAGAGTACATAACCCTTGACAGTGGGCAGACAGGTCTGCGCACTGTTAAGGGTTGGGTTTCAGAGGTGTCAAACTGCACTGCTTCTGGCAACTGTTTAGCACTTCTGAACACTTTCAATATTGTGCTGCACCACATATGCATGGGAGAATCCTCATTTGCATAGGCACAGCACAATATTGTGTGTGATGGCGCTGTCTGAGGTGCGTCACACATATGTGCCCTTTGAATATGGGCATGCCCCTGACAGCTGGCATTATTCCCAGTTTGTGCCATGCTAGCCTTTTGAAAATGGGGCCCAACGTGCATATTCAGTTCCAGCAGCATTCTCTCCTACTCCTGGATTGTGGGTGTCAGAAGATACTGGTGGTGTTCTGAGAATGAGGGCTATACCATTGTTCCTAGTTATCTATTAAGAGTGAGCTAAAATGAATATAAAAATAAAATAGTTAGAGTCATTTGAAATGCAAATGAATAATTACTTAGTTCATTTTAAACATATTTTATGAGGTATAGTAAACAGAATTCAAGGAAGGCTCATTTTCAGTTGTGAATTAAGTTTTAGAACTTTTGTGATTGAAAATAAAAGTGATTTGAGCTAGAAACAGAGATAGTTTGTCCATATTCATTAATTATTCTTTGTGTCAGCATTCCTGTACTCACACACATGAAAAAGTAGTAATCAGCAAGCAGTGACCCAGTTACTAATTGGCACACAACTAAAACAGCATTTCTGGTTAAGCCCTACCAGTTATGGGTTCAGAAATCTAAGCACTGAACAACTGTAAATATTTTGAAAGTTGAGCACTAGTCAAATGCCTTTAAATTGTTCTTATCAAGTTCATTGTGGTTTGAGAACAAACACTTCAGATCTGTTAGTCATTTTCATATGTTAAGGATAAGCTGAGCATTAGTGGGGCTCAGAAAACACATTTGCTCATTTAAACAGCACAGCATTATTTCATTTAAGTGTTCTTGTGAACAGATATAATAGTGATTTTAAGGACTCAACATTTATTTTTAAATTACTGCATGAGTTTAGACAAAGAAATCAACTGCATTTTATACAGATCAAGAATCATGTGCTGACTGCCCTTAATGTTAAAGTGCTCCTCCTCCTTTGAGGAGATATAAATACAAACCTAACCTTTCATTACTGTTGAAAAATAAGACTCAGAATGATATCAGTTGGGTCTGTATTGTATAATTTAAAGCTATATGCTTAAGTAAACAACACTTTAGAAAAAAGAAAGCTAATGTTTGGTAGTTACTGTGTGTAATTTAGCTTTTGATTTGATGTAAAGTATTTCAGTTCCACCCTCGGAACGCGCCTGTTGGAGTGCGCCCATCATTAGGGCACAAGGATTTAAATTCAATGATCACCCTATATGCGGGAGGCTGTCCCCCCCTGCACCCCCCATCTAAATATTCCAACTCCAGGGGTCGGGCATCGGGGAGAGGGTGGCGAGTTTCAAACTTTGGCACCCTAATTATGGGTGCACTCCAATGGGTGCACAGATGGCCAGAGGGGCAGTATTTCACTGAGGCAGCCCATGAGGATGAATAGATGCTTGTGGAATTTGTTGTTTGGTACTGTAGCTTACTGGAATGTTTTCACCCAGTACAAGATGCCCAGGAATGTGATCTGGACTAATGGACACAAATTGCAGCCCCATCAGGGAGCTGGAGAGCAGTAAACTGGAGGGGGGGTGGTGAAGGGATACATAGATGCCTAAAGGGTTGATTTACCTGGCATTTGTGTGGTCCTGATGGGAGGAGCCTCTCATGGGCAACCCCACTGAACTACAGGTCTCAGTTTTCCAGGCACAACCTTTCAAATCAGTGGAACAGCCTATGAGGATTATGGATGCTTATGCAATGTGCTGTTTGGCAGTTTTCTTGCATGTTTCACCCTGTTTGAGGTGGCCAGGTATATGACCTGGGCTAAAAGAAACAAGACCACCCAGAGCAGCTGAACTGCAAACAGCCTAGCCCTTGGACATCTTAAGCTATAGATAGTTGATCAGTGTTTGGGTTCTTGTAGCAAGCATTAGAACTGCACAGCCTTAGAAAACAGTACCTAACCTTTATAATCTTTGACATGGAGGCAAGCAAAACAATCCTCAACATTCAAGGCTTGGTAAGTAATGAGTGTGAGTCTGGGAAACCACAGACACTGGGCAGTCAACTGGCCGGGGGGGGGGGGCAGAACAATCACAGCTGTGTTGTTGTCACACAAACTAGTGAGCTTAAGTGTGTGATGTTGGAATGGTAGACTGCAAGCTTCATATTGCATGGACTGATAATTTTAATTGGAGGCATATGTGTGATGCAGCAGGTGCAGAGGATGAGTTGGATAATAGATGTTTGAGGCATAGCGCAATGAATGTATGGTGGTAATATAGATTATAGTGTGGTTGTTAAGGTGGCAGCCATGGATACAGGGCTGTCAAATTGCAGTGGAGCAGGATAACAGTGGTGAAATGGCTACGGTATGGATAGCAAGCCAAAGGACTTGAAATAGGACTGTTATGTCCATGGATGTTAGACTACAGCTGAAGAATCCATTTAACAGACGGTGAATGTGGGGTGTGGGGTATGTGGTGCCTCATGGGTTGAACAGTGTTGGCATTACCCTAACTTTAGCATTGTCATTCAAGGTACAAATGTCTACTCACAGCAATGCTTTGAGACAGCGTGCTGAAAATAGGGTAATATCAATGTTGTGTTGAGTACAGATAAGGAAAATGCTGCCACTACACTTTATTTTATTTGTTTATTTGTTTATTTGTTTGTTTATTTGGAAACAATCAGAATTACAACCCTTTGAGTCACAGACTCTTTTGCAAAGGCTTCACGTCGGTTACAAGGGTGGAGGGTAGACAAATACAGTAGAGAACATACATGTAACAGGCAGAATATACATAAAAAAAAAAATCAAAGGAGCAGTCCAGTCAAACTTAGTGACTGTTGAGGAAGTTAGGCAGCAATCTTGGGAAGTCTTAGTGGTGAAATAAAAAAAAATATGTGAAGTTTGATCTTAATGAAGGGCAAAGTCTTCTGCCAAAGCTCTGCAAAGTTGCTTTTGGCAAAGTACCAACATATGCAGTTCATCATTTTGCTAGTGAAGTCGTCTTAAAAAAAATCCTTCTAACAACCCTCATAGCATACTCTCCCCACACTACCCCTCCTTGTACCAGTAAAAAGTTTGAATCCTTCCTTTTCCCAAACCCACCTAGCACCCAACTCCCAACCACCTCTCCCCACAGTCCCAATAACAACATAGCTCCCATCTCACCAACCCAAGAGTACCCCCATCTCCCCGTGGTCAAGATAATAAAGAATAAAACCCATTTCCCCAATCCTCTAAGCCCTCCAACTCTCACTCCCTCTCTTGGGTGTGCTGACTTAAAGAAAGGCTACAGAGCTGGAGAGGAAGATGGAAATGGCATAGCCCTCCTCTCGCCCCTTGTCCAGCTGCCATCTGAATGACTGTGAATGACAGTACACTCGGGAGTATTTGAAGTGAGCACCATTGTATTCTCATTTATTTGGACAGGGGATGGTCATGGTGGTGATGGGAAAGCTGCACTGGCCACAGTCCCTAGCTCTGTATACTTTTTTTCAGGTTAGCACACCCAAGGGAGGAGGAGGCTGGGAGTTAGGGTGTTACATGGTTTGAGGGAAGTAAATGTTTCTTTATTATTAGGACCATTGGGAAAGAAGAAGATGGGATCTTAGTGGGTTGCGAGGAAGGGGGATGTCTTACTTTGTTATTGGGGCCATGGGGGAAGATAATGGGAGTTGAAGGGTTCTTAGTGGATTGGAGGAAGGGGGATTTCAGTTTTTCAATGTCAGTTGGGGTTGAATTGTAGTATGAGGGGGTAATGGTTTTATATTTTTAAAAAATATTTATTTAACAACAGGTATTCACTCACAAGGCCTTCAGTGTTTGACAGTGAACCCTGTAAGGACTTACGACTGTAAGTGTTGTACTTTGCTGGTGAATGCACTAACGCCACTTCATAAGGGCTTTTTTTTGCCCAGTGCTCAGTTTTCTGGAACTTCCCCAAACATTCATAAACAGTGAAATTTGCTACTTTGCCACATCTTCACCAGTGAAGTTTTACATCGCAAAATCTTTAGTACTGAGTTATCATTTAACCCAGAAGAACACTTCACCATACATTTACCAAGAGCAAGAGAACTTTTTAACTCTAACCTAATGAACTAGTATGCATCACAGAGACCTGGATGAATGACTTAGCTGGCTCTGTTTTGGCTGAACTAGTTTTCCATGGATTCTCTGTGATGCACCACCTCAGACAAGTGTAGTGGTGGTATAGTGATCTTGTTTAGATCCCAGCTGGGCTGTATGGTTTCCCATACTGGGAGAACAATATCCTTGAAGGAACTATTGGCTTGCACTGCAGATTTTATCTGCTTATCCCATCACTAATGAGGCAACATTCCTGCAGGAGTTTGCTTAGTGGTTGTCTGGCCTGGTTCTGGAGTCACTGTGGATTATTTTCCATGGTGATTTCAATGTGAAGGTTGACGACTTCTGAGATTATTTTGCAAACAAACTTCCCCAACCCACTGGTGAGTTAGGGCTCAAGTAAGGAATTTCTGCAGCAAAGCATAAGAGAGGTTACACACCAGACCTAGAATCCTGGTCAGAAGTGGATATTTTTAAAATCTCAATGGATCCAGTCATTTGACAGAACACCAGGAGGAAGGAGCTACTGGTATAACTAAAACTTCTCTACTGGGACTAAGAACTAAAACTCTGGTACTGGGACCTTCAACTTAGGGTAAAAAAAAGAGTGTGTTTGTCAGAGGTAGTTGAAGTAAATTGTTGTCTCTTATCTGTGTTATCTGTGTACTTATCTAGGTGCTTGTCACAGGTGTCAGAAGGGAATTGTTATCTGTGAAATTAACTAAGTGTAGAAAGATTTGCAAAGTAGCGGGAGTAGCTTAGCTAGAAGGAGCCAGGTTAAAACCAGATTTAAACACTGCCCTAGATAGCTTCTACCAGAGAACAGACAGAACACCAGGAGGAAGGAGCTACTGGTATAACTAAAACTTCTCTACTGGGACTATATTGCCCTCCTTCCCTCCCCTCCACCTCCCCCCTAAACCAGTTCTACTTTTATAGGCACAAGATTTAACTGACCACAGGAACTTCCTGTTTGGGAGCAGGAAGTGAGTGATCACAGAGCCACCAAAGACTCACCATCCTAGAAGGGCAAGAGTAGTTCTCCGCCCCCCCCCCAGCTGCTGGAGGTCTGACTCAGAGCAAGTAAGGAGACTACTGAGAAATGCAGGAGCTTCTTGTCTCAGAACAGGAAGATCAGGAGCTAAAAGGTCACAGAGGCAGTAAGTAAGTAGGGAGAAAAAAAGAAATAAACAAACAGAGGAAAGAGTAAGTATTCCAAACAACAGTTAGGGGGCCAGAAAAAAGACATGATGGGAGTGTTGCAGTGCAGTGGCTGTGGAGCAGCAGTCTTCTGGGAGATGTTCTGGAGGATGCAGTGTTGTCCCTTCTGCAGGCACCTCTCTGGGCTGAGGGAGGAGGTTGCTCATCTCCAGACTGAGTTGGCCAGGATTTGTGGGACCTCCTCTCCCACCCAGGGACCACCAGGGTCACTGCCATTGCTTCAGAGGTTGCCAAGAAAGAGGAGCAGTTGGACCACATTGGGCTCAGGGAGGGTGAGAGTGGTG
This sequence comes from Neoceratodus forsteri, assembly GCA_016271365.2. NCBI lineage: Eukaryota > Metazoa > Chordata > Ceratodontiformes > Ceratodontidae > Neoceratodus > Neoceratodus forsteri. The sequence continues at coordinate 1,093,603,110 of CM057456.1, forward strand.
GAACAGAGGTGCATACCTCCAGTTGTACCTCTCCACAATTTCTATGCCATTCTGGAAAAGTGTGGTTCCTCTATGGAGGCACCCACAGTGGAGACCAAGGAGGATGCTGGGAACCTCCACAAAGGAGACCCACAAGAGGGTGGCATGGGACCCCACAGGGGAAGGAAACAACTCCTGGTGGGGAACTCCATTGTTAAGTAGAACTGGGGGAGGAAGGGGAGAAGGAGGTAAGGTGCCTGCCTGGTGCCATGGCTTGGAGGGACAGGGAGCAAATCCTCAGGATCACAGGAGCAACTGTACAGGGGAGGGAGCTGGAAGTCATTGTCCACCTAGCGACAAATGATCTGGCTATGAAAGGGATCAGAGCAGTGCAAGAAGCATTTGTGAAGATGGGGAGGGGCCTTAGACAAATAGCACACATGGTAACCTTCTCGGAGGTGCTGCCTGTCTATGGCACAGGTGAGGCTAGGGTGCTCCACACCATGGGATTCAATCAGTGGTTGAAAAACTGGTGTAGAGCTCAGGGATTTGGCTTCATTGGGGACTGGGGGTCCACCTGGAGGGATGCACACCTATACTGGTGTGATGGTCTGTATCTGTCCAGGAGGGGAACCAGGATCCTAGGTGATAGGTTTAAATACTTCACTGGCAAGCATTTAAACTAGCCAAGGAGGAAGGCACTGGAAAGGAGCAGGAAAATCCTAGCCCCCCCCAACAAAAATCAGGGTACTAAGTGAGGTAGACACCAACATAGAGATGTCAATAGGGAGAAGTGCTGGGGTAAATGGAGAAAGTGAAAAATGCACTAAAGAAGGGATGGGGCAAAAAGGGGTAAGGCCATCAAGAAATGGAGGGTAATGAGTACTAATGCCTGTAGTCTGGGCAACAAGCTCCTTGAACTGGTGGCCTTGATGGAAGAGGGATGCCTGGATATCATAGCAGTTACAGAAACATGGTACACAGAGAACCATGACTGGGATGTTAACATACCAGGGTACACAACCTACAGGAGAGACAGGGAGGGAAGAAGAGGGGGGAGCAGCACTCTTTGCAAGGGAAGGGATAAAAGCAACTGAACAAAAGAGTAAACAGGGAGGAGAGGAGGCACTGTCGGTCACCTTAGAGACTGGAAATGGCACCACAATCTGCACAGGGGTTGTATACAGACCCCCACATCAGGGGGAGAGAATGGACAAGGATATGATAGAAGGCATACTTAGGATGGCAGAGAAAGGGGAGATACTGTTGATGGGGGACCTTAATATGCCAGATGTTAACTGGAGCACCTTTGCTTCAGCCACATCAAAAAGCAGGGCCATTCTGGATGCCCTTCAGGTGGCATGCCTCAGATAGCTAGTTTTGGAACCTACTCATGAGGAAGCAATCTTAGACCTCGTACTCTCAAATGGGGACAGTGAGAGGATCTCAGATCTAGAAGTGGGTAGCCATTTCGAAACAAGTGACCACCAAACAATGTGGTTCATGATAAACTCAGCTACAGAGTCAAGCCATACAAAAAAAAGGGTTCTGAACTTCAGGAGGGCTGACTTTGGCAAGATGGGACAGCACCTTAGAAAAGCACTAGCAAACAGGCTAGAAGGAGGGGTGGAGCAACAATGAGAAATATCAAAACTGCCATCACAGAGGCCACAAGCCTTTGTGTGAAGCAAATAAACAAATCAAAATGAAAGAACAAGCCACTATGGTTCTCAAAAGAGGTGGCGGTGAAGGTTAGGGAGAAAAAGATAGTATTTAGGAAGTATAAGGAAACACAGAAGGAGCAGGACAGAGAACTGTACCAGTTAAGGCAGAAGAAAGCAGGGAGGGTAGTCAGAATAGCAAAGGCACAAACTGAGGAAAAGATATCCAACTCGGTTAAGAAGGGGGATAACACCTTTTATAGGTATATCAGGGAGCGTAGAAAGACAAAGGGAGGGATAGTGAGGCTAAATAGAATGGATGGTGGGTGGGCAGAGAGTGACAGTGAAAAAGCCGGGATACTGAATGAATACTTCTGTTCAGTATTCACAAAAGAAGAAGTGGGGGAGGTGCCTAATCCAATTAACAGAAACACTCTGGAGAGAGGGGTCGATCCCAGTCCTTTCACAGAAGAAAGGGTTCTGAAAGAACTCCTAAAACTGAAGGTGGACAAAGCAATGGGGCCAGATGGAATTCACCCCAGAATTTTAAAAGAATTAAGCAGAGAACTAGTGACACCACTGACTACCCATTTTAACAAATCATGGGAGGATGGTGTGGTACCTGAAGACTGGAAGAAGTCTGATGTGATTCCCCTTCACAAAGGTGGGACCAAGACAGAGACAGGAAACTACAGACCTGTCAGTTTGACCTCTATGGTAGGGAAAGTGATGGAATCATTTCTGAAGGAAAGAATTGTTGAGCACCTAAAGGCCAGTGGGGCACAGGATCCAAGGCAGCATGGGTTCACAGCGGGAAGGTCATGTCAGATGAATCTAATTGATTTATTTGATGGGGTGACCAAAGTAGTAGACCAGGGAGGGGCTGTGGACATGGCCTACCTAGACTTTAGCAAGGCATTTGACACAGTACCACACAAAAGATTAGTAGTCAAATTAACCAGCCTGGGAGTGGGTCCCAGGGTGGTAGCCTGGGTAAAACATTGGCTGAACAACAGGACATAGAAGGTAATTGTAAATGGAGTCCACTCTGAAGAAAGAGGGGTTACTAGTGGGGTACCACAGCGTTCAGTACTGGGTCCAGTCCTTTTTAATGTCTTTATAAGTAACATTGTAGAGGAACTGGAAGGAAAAGTATGCCTCTTTGCAGATGACACAAAGATCTGCAACAGGGTTGATATACAAGGAGGCATGGAAAGGATGAGAAGGGACTTGGCAAGGTTGGAGGAATGGTCGGAAGTATGGCAGCTTGGATTCAATGCAAAGAAGTGCAAAGTAATGCACCTGGGAAGCAAAACCCAGGGGAAGATTACACAATGGGGAGGAGGTAGAACAACAACAAAAAGGGAAAGGGACCTGGGGGAAAGGTTGGCAAGCAATGTGAGAAGGCAGTAGGAAGGGCTGGGGGGATACTGGGATGTATAGGGAGAGGCATCACCAGTAGAAAACAAGAAGTTGTTATCCCCCTTTACAGACAGTTGGTGAGACCCCATCTGGAGTACTGCGTCCAGTTCTGGAGACCCCATCTGCACAAGGACATAGACAGGATGGAGGCAGCTCAGAGGAGGGCAACTAAAATGATGCAGGGTCTGCAAGAGAAGCCATATGAGGAGAGACTAAAGGAGCTTAATATGTATACCCTTGAGGAAAGAAGGGAGAGGGGGGACATGATAGAAACTTTAAGTACCTCAGTGGAATCAACAAAGTCAAGAGGTAGCATCTTTCAGAAAAAGAGGCGTTACGAACAACGGGACATAATTTAAAAAGATGGGGGAGGCGGTTCAGGGGGCAATGTGAGAAACTTTTTCACAGAGAGGGTGGTGGATGCATGGAACAGCCTTTCTGAGGAGGTTGTGGGTCTAAAACTGTGGGAGAATTCAAGAATGCATGGGACAGACATAAGCAATTTTTGTGGGGGGTAGGAAGAAATATGCTGTTGGTTAAATAGGATCTACAGCTTATCCTCTAGGTAGGGAAATGGGAAGACCAGGTGGGCCAAGTGGTCCTTATCTGCCATCAAAGTCTATGTTTCTATGTTTCTATTTGGTTGGCTCACTGCAGTATTCAGTTTACTCCAGGGGTTCCAATTTAAACCACTTTGTCTACAAGGAGTATGAACACAACCTGGATTTAGGACACTTTCTAAAACTTGTGAATAACTCAGGACTGGCTGATACATCAGCTGAGATGTGCTCTGTCACAGTCAATGCCTATAATTAGGCTCTGGCTGGGATTTGGACTCCTTGGCACCAGTTCATGCCAACCTTGTTACCTCTTGCTGAAGTTCTCTCTTTTACCTCTGAGCTTCAGCATTTGAAGGTACGAGACAAACATTTAGAGTGCAGGTGAGGAAATCTGGGGGGAATGCTGATAGGCTTGTCCTGGTGAACCATTCTTTACCAAGAAGCAGTTCACAATAATAAGAAGAAATTCCTCATGGGTCTTATTGCAGATGATATGAATGGGCAGAATGCACTTTTTTGTAGTGTGGAAGTATATAATTTGTAACTTGGTAACTTCGTAGTGTGCAGACAGAAGAATGCTATAAGTCCATCGAGATTGTCTCCCATCAGAGTGGAACATGTGAGACCTAGTAACCCAAAAATTTGTCAAGTTCCCTTTAAATGCATCGAATTTCACATCATTAACAAAGTGCTGAGGGAATTTGTTCCATAATGCCAGCACTCTGACAACAAAATAATTGTCCTTTTTCTTAGAGATGGTCTTAGGTACCTCAAACTGATTATTGTGCGATCTTAAGTTTAACTGTCACTCTAGAGGGTTGATACCATAATCTGTCTGGAATGCCTTGTTGTTTATTACATTGTAGAATAGTAAGTAGTCCTCTCTAGTTCTTCTTTCTTTTATTGACATCAGGCACAATTCACTTAGCCTATTTTCATATGGTTGGTTCTTTAGTCTGGGGATTAACTTCGTGGCCCTTCTCTGAATGCCTTCTAGTAAACTAATGTATTGTTTAAGGTACAGTGACCAAAAAGGTGATGCATAATCCAGATTCAGATGAGCATGAGTCCTATAAAGGCCCAACATGCAATATTCGTCCCTAGTAATAATTTTTTTTTATGTCCTGACTATCTGAAGAGCAAGTAGACCACCTCCATCAAAAAATCCAAACAAACCTGTTCTTAATGGCCAAGAATGTAAGTATTTGGGACTAAGTTTTCTCCACTGCCACAAGTCTTGGCTGCAGCAGTTCAGTCAAGAGGTCATGGAGGGATACTAGTCATTTGGTTGTTTCTGCCAGATTGATGAGAAAGACTTCTCTTGTTATCACTAGTTTATGCTGTACCACCTCCAAACTAGAACCAGTACTGATACAGCTTCTCAAAACTGAGGTGGAGACTTGGTCTCTGGTGTTCACAGGACTCATCAGTAGAGATGTAAGTTTGTCATGGATGAGGTTTTAATGACTCATTGTTTGTTTATGAAATCATTAGTAAACAGTAGTAAATGTTGTGGCACTGTCATCATTGCTACATTCTGATGACACTAGTGAAAGTCATGGAAGTCCTGAATAAAGATCAAACATCATGGAATCAATGACGTGTATGACTGCCATGACAAACTTACATCCCTACTCATCAGAGCTTCTCTGCTAGAGGGTTGTCCTCCTGCCTCATTAAAAGAGGAGGTGATTAGGCCTTTCCTGAAGAAGCCATCATTAGATCTTGATGATCTTGCTAGCTAAAGACATGTTTCCAACCTGATTCTATTGGCCAAGGTTGTGGGAAATGGGGTACCAGAGCAGCTGAAGGAACACCCGGAACCTAATATTTTCTGATTTCATTATGGATTCTACTGGAGATATAGCACTGAGTCAGCACTGATCAGGGTATGAAATGATATCTACATGACTGGGGACTGAGGATAGATGTCCATCTTTATTCTCATTGTCCTCGTTCAGCATTTGATATTGACAGTCATGGGGCATTATTTCATAGACTAGAGGGATGTTGGGGATTATGACATACAGTTCTTAAATGGTTCCAGTCATCCTCAAAGAAAGGGTGCAGTCAGTTGCAGTTGCTGATTGCTGGTCGAATCCAGTTGCCCTGGTCTGTGATGTCCCTCAAGGGTTTATCCTTTCTCCCATTTTTTTTTTTGCAATGTATATGTTACTACTACATGAAATCATTAGGCAATACAACATGGAGTTTCACTGTTATCGAGATGATACCAAGAAAGTCACAGTTTTTGTCACAGTTTTTTTTTATTCGTTTGGTAACCAGTTATGGACACTGTGGTGTTGCCTCAAGTTTCCAACATTGGATAGAGTAAACCTTGAGCTGCTAAGGGATGTTCACAGTTTGGGAGCGATTCTTAACAATTCACACTGGATTTTCAGGTCTTGGACATTGTTAACAGGTGCAATTATCATCTAAAAATGTTGTCAGGCTATGCCCCTTGCTCAGTCCTGCTGACCTGTGAACCACAGGGTGGGCCTTTATGACCTCACAGTGGGAAAATGTAATGTACTTTTTAAGGGCTTATTTGGCTGTTGTATTTATTGCTACAGCTTATCCAGAATGTGGCTGTGAGACTTCTGACCTCCATTGGGAGGTTAGATAATACTACACCATTGCTTCATGCTCTGGTTGGCTGTGAGGTGGCAGATTCATTATAAACTGCTTTTAGTTACCTGTACTGCAAGCTGGGCCCCACTACACCCATGAGCACCTGACCCCGTGCATAACATGGAGGTCAAGTAGGTCCATGAGGCAGAGGCTTTTGAGATTCCCCCTTAACATTTAAAATCTTCTGGCATCTGTGCTTTTACAATCACTGCCCCTGTCATAAAGAATTCACTTCCAAGTAATATTCACTTTTCCATATCTGTGGGTATGTTAATTAGCAAATTGAAAAAATGTTTGTTGAGACAGGCATTCACTGATTAAGTAGCTCTGGTAACATTTAGATATCTAGTTATATGCTATTGGCACTGCAGTACTTTGTCTTGCCCCTGTAAATATTTTGTGTGAGTTTGGAACATACTGTGTATTACATGTTTGTCTGTTGCTCCTATTTTTGATCTGATCTTTGGTATACAGTACGTACATGCACGTTGAGCAAAAGGAATGGCACACGTTATAAATTTTAAAATAATTATTACAGCTATTACTGCTACCTTATATTTCCCTACTTTTACAATACTGAAAAAAATTGGCTCTTGAAAATACAGTAGCTGAAGGAAAAAGGCACATGAACCCCAACACGTCACGAAACTGACAAGTGCAATTGTGCTGCAGCAGCTTCAAATGGAAAAACAGTGAACCAGCCTGCCTGACCTAATGTTTCTCATTTAACTCAAATACCTTATCATAGGTGCAGTTACCTAGAACACCTTAGTATTTATACCATCGCCAGCCTTAAAGGGGTACTGTTGGCAGATGGGGGGGTAGAAATTGCTGCCATCACGGAAACATGGGCAAATCAAAACAGTGAATGGACTTAATAATACTGGGCTTTAGGTTGTATAGAAGGGACAGGGCAACTGGCAAGAGAGAAGAGATAGCTGTTTACATAAGGGAAGGGACTGAGTGTAGTAGAAGGTGGTGAGGGGAATTTGGAAACCTTGTGGGTCAGTTTAAGCAAGGCAAAAAAACAGGAGGATCAGGTTAGGGGTGGTGTACAGACCACCATCTCAGACGGAGGAGAAGGACAAGGAGCTAGTGGGGGTTATACACCAAAAATGTAGAAGGGGGAGCACAGTGGTTGTTGGAGACTTCAGCCTACCGGGGTAGATTGGGACACCATGACATTAGCTAGCAGCAGGGAGCAAGTCATCCTGGATGCACTCCAGGATGCATTCCTGACACAGCTGGTAAGAGAACTTTCCACACTACTGCTACTTCTTCCTTTGCTCTGCTGATCCTACTTAAGCAATTATCCCTCTCCCTTCCTTTCCTTCCCCTTCTCCATTGTCGTGAACTATCCCATCATGTATCAAATGGCACTTACTGTTATGCAATTATTAGATCACTAAGTTAAGTTGTACAAATTAATCTCTGGTATTCTGTTATGTTCTGTTATGTACCAGGATGTATCTGTTGTGTTGTATTTTGTATACTATTTTATTTGTGTATCATATCTGTAGTTCATAGCATGGCAACTGTGAATTGTTGTGAACTTCTGTGTACTTCAAGTATGTTGTATTAGGGACCTCACTGTAAATGAGCATGCTCAATGGAAATTATCCCCTCACAATAACCTGAACTCAACTGAAAACTGAAAAAGAGAGGGTAACATATTAAATCGTGTCTTGACAGATGGGGATCAGGTAAAGGGGTTGAGGGTGGAGGACCCCATAGCAGGGAGTGGCCATAGTTCAGTATGGTTCTCCCTTGAGTTGAGCATAGAGGAGGCAAGTAATACCTCCAGGATCATTAACTTTTATTGGGCCAACTTCAGTGAGATGGCTAAAGTACTGGAGAGGCATGTGGCTTCCATAAGTCCAGACATGGACACCACCCAGAAATGAAACATCATTAAGATGGGGCTGATGGAGGCCAAAAACCACTGCACTGAGTGGAAGAGTAAGAAGGCAAGGTCAAATACCAAGCTGGTGGACCAAGGAGGTACAGTCAAAGGTGAGGGAAAAAAGTGCAGCCTTTAAACACTATTAGAGGTCTGGTAAAGTAGCAGATAAGGAGGAGTTCATTAGGAGCTCCAGGGAGGTGACCAGGGTGGTAAAGGAAGTAACTTTATGCAAAGCTATGTTTTGGGTGCCCTGTAAGATTCATGATATGGTTTTAGATATCTGTTGGACAGGAACCCTGCAGGAAACACTTGATTGAATAAGGGAAGAGACTGGAATACTTCCACATTTGAAGCCATTTGTGGTCAAACTTCCCACATTTACTAAAAATACAATCAACAGCTTAACCTGATTTAATATACCAGTTTGCATCTGTATTCTATTCCCTTCCCGGCCCCCAACCCCCACCCCCAGATGAGACTGCAACAAGGCAGAATTTCACAGCCTTCCTTTCATAGTCAACAAAAATGAAACAGAAATAAATAAAACACTCACAAATTTGTTGAATTTGTAACCATCAATTTTAAATTAATCTGTTTCCACTGTTCCTACATCACCAGCACATTACACTCCATGTTCCACTTATTTAGATTTTCAGTTGTATCATGCAAATGATTGAGTACAAGGGATGTGTGATAAAATCTAGAAATGAAGTGAACTGATGAGGTAGAAGTAAGAGTTTTTCTCAACAGAAACAAAAAAGCTGGAAGTGCCTCTGAAACACTCTCAATACAAGAGCGGGAAGCAAGATATGCTCTGATCTGCAGGTACCAGAAAAAATCCTTTTGTTGAAGTCTGTATTCTTGCTGTAAAGGATACCACTGTCCCATATTGTTTGCACTGAAACAAAAACCTGATCCCAGTTAAAGAATCAGTGGTGCGAAGTTCCCAGGAAGAAGTGTCTGTTGTGTGCAAAAGCTCAATAAAAAAGGAAATTCTTGGAAACTATCTGCTGCTGAAGTACAGAGTGCCAAACATGGAAAAGTGTTGTGCATAAGGAGATCAGAATGAGGTTGTCTGGATGGCTAGCAAAATGTTTCAGTAAAAGGTTTCAGATTTCCCTGAACAATTTCTAGCTCCTTCCAGTGAGTTATATAAGACTTAGTCTAGCACAATCTGGACAACTACTACTGTAAATATGTCTATATATACACATGTAATATACTGTATATACAATTTGTTTTAGTAATGTAATGTCACGATGTTCTTCTATCGGCTGTTCCAGCAAAAATTGCTACTTTACTGCCCACTACAATGAAGTGTCCTTATACTGTACTACTCGTCTGAAACTTGATATTGCTTGTACTAATCTGCATACTACAGTGTACACTTTGTACCAGGGTCGCACCTAGAAACGAGCCTTGGCTCAATGTGCCTTTCCCGGTCACCAATTTTCAATAAATAAATAAATGAGTACTTAGCCAAAGAACAATAATTCTCACTTGTGCTGTGATATAATTCTCTTGTAGATCCAGGAGTGCTAACCCTCATAACACTATTCCAACTTGCAGTATCGTGTATCATATTTCAGTTTTTCTTTTCCTGACAAGAGAAAATAAGAAATCTGTTTATTTCAACCAACAAAAGAATCAGCAGGAGGTACCAAAGGCAAACTCTGAATAAAATATAGTAGACAGAGCAGAATGCTCATCATAACCATATCAATGCACTGAAAAAATAAAAGAGGAAGGAGGGGCCAATGCTGAAATTTTGTATACAAAGAAAACTTTTGACGGTGGCCTCCCAACTTCTCTCCTTCAATAAAAGAATTATTACAGATAGCTAGGCCAAAGGGTCAATATATAGGGCAAACAATAAGGGAGATAAAAGAGCAGCCCTGTTGGGAACCCCAAGAAAGTGAAACAAGAAGATAAAGAACCATTCATTTGAACATATGCCAACAGAGAATGACATTGAACCAGCGTAAGTAAACAAAATCAGGATGAAATCTAAACTACTAAAGTGTATAATAAAGAAAGTTCAAAGCAACCTAATCAAATGTCTACTCCACATCTATGCTGAGGAGAAGGAAAGGGCACAAACCTGTGTAGGAGGATGTGGGGTGCAGGATTCTTTTCATTTACTGTCCACCAGGTAATGGGAATGTTTTCCTGTGGGAAGTTGAGGACTTCTTTGTTGACATGACATTGGGATCCTCCAGATGGCTGATCCTGGGGGATTTCAATGCCTGGGTTGACGATGAACTCTTGCAGTTTGGTCTGGACTTCCTCCAGTTGATAAATTCTCTGGGCTTCACACAGGTTATTTCCTCCTCGACCCATGTAGATGGTCGTTCATTAGACCTGGTGTTTCTCCTGGGGATGGAGATATCTGACTTGGTGGAACCAGTTGGGTGGTCTGACCATCACACCATTGGGTTCAGTTTCCTGGCCCCCCTAGTAGGCCGGCCCATACAGAGATGGTCTGGTACTGCTCTTTGACGGGTGTTACTCTGGAGGTCCTGATGGAAGTGCTGGACCTATCAAGTCTACCGTGCAAATGCATGGATCCTGGGGACCTGGTACATGCCTATAACAAGACAGTGGTAGGGGCCCTGGATTCCATTGCTCCTGTTCATGTTCGTCCCCTCACTCTTTGCAACAGGTCTCTTTGGTTTGATGAGACGTTGAGGGAGTTGAGGAGAGTGGGACGAAGGCTTGAGAGGTGTTGGCAGAAGTTGGGTCTGGAGTGTGATAGGTTTAGTTTGATGGACCATTATCTGGTCTACCAATCAGCAATTACCCCATAGAAGGCAGAATTCCTGTCCACAGAAATTGCTGCTGTGGAGAATTGACCAGCCCAGCTCTTCCGGACTGTGGACAGATTGTGCAATCCAATCTGTCTTCAGCCCGGAAGTGTTCTTTCACATGAACGATGTGAGGAGTTTGCTCGATTCTTCGCAGATAAGTTTGCCACAATCAGGTCCGATCTCTTCTTAACTCTCTCAAATAGGAGTTTTGGTGGTCAGCAGGAGATGTCGGACACCCAGTTTGTGTGGTCTGACTTCGACCTATCCACAATCAATGACATTGTGATGGTCGTCCAGTTGCTGCGACCGACAAACTGTAGTTTGAACCCGGGCCCCACATGCCTTTTAATAGGATGTGTGGATAAAATCGGCCCAGTCCTTGCCAAGATAGTCTGGTTGTCTTTGGAGAGGGGGATCTTTCCTGATCCCCTGAAGGAAGCCGTGGTTCGGCCGCTTCTTGGGAAGTATTCTTTGGACCCGGATTGTCTGGCTAACTACAGGCCTATCTCTAGCCTGCCCTTTGTGGGTAAGGTTATTGAGAAGGTGGTTGCATCGCAGCTGGATGATCATTTGACCAGCCACAATGTCTATGATTCTCTCCAGTCCAGATTTAGGAAGAGACGTAGTACCGAGACAGCCCTTGTCTGGGTACTAAATGACCCCCTAATAGCGAGAGATCGAAAGACCCATTCCATCTTGGTCTATCTAGATCTCTCTGCAGCATTTGATACCATGGACCATGGAGTGCTGCTGGAGCACCTGCAATTTATCTGTGGACTGTCCGGTTCGGTTCTCAGTTGGTTTTGATCATTCCTCGAGTGTAGGACTCAGAGAGTGGTGTCTAGGATTTTTTCCTTGGCATCACTCCCCCATCCTCTGGGGCGCCACAGGGCTCCATTTTGGCACCCATGTTGTTTGCAGTGTATATGCTGCCATTTGGAGTGATTATTAGGTGGTACGGCTTGAGTTTTCACTGCTATGCAGATGATACTCAGCTGTACATGTCCTTTGTGCCTGGCCAGGGTGATGCTGTCTCGGTCTTTAACAACTGTCTCACCAAGATCCAGGATTGGATGAGTGTGAGTTGGTTGTGGTTAAACCCTAACAAAAAAGTGAGGTGTTGCTTGTGGACCCAGGTTGCCGGGAGGCAGGTTTGCTGACAGGATCACCTTTGGGTCTTGGGCTTGGGGGTGCCAAGTTATCCACCTCAGACTGGGTGTGGAACCTGGGCATTATACTTGATGACTGCCTGACCCTTAAATCACAGGTGTCAGCTGTTGTCAAAACCTCTTTTTACCATCTGAGGAATATCGCCCAGGTGAAGCACCTGGTTCCTTCTGACGATCTTCCAATTTTGGTCCATGCCTTTGTTACCTCCCACCTTGATTACTGCAAAGCCCTTTAGCTAGGCTACCGGGGGTTGATATCCGCCGCTTGCAGCTAGTGCAGAATGCGTCGGCCAGGCTTCTGACTGGTACTTCTAGGACCAGTCATATAATGCCTGTCCTCCGTGGACTGCACTGGCTGCCAGTACAGTGGTGGATCACCTTCAAGGTCGGTTTGCTGACCTATAAGGCCCTACATGACCAGGGACCGAGCTACCTTCAAGATCTTCTTCATCCCTACTGTCCTCCCCACCCTCTCTGATCCACCGATGAGAGATTGCCAGAGATTCCCAGGGTCTGTTTGAAGACATCAGGGGCCAGGTCATTTAGTTTTATGGCCCCAACCCTGTGGAATTCTCTATCTCATCAGGTGCTAGATTGCCTGACCATCCAAAGCTTTAAAGCAGCCTTGAAAACTTTTTTATTTAGCCTAGCTTACCCTGATTTTTAAGAATGTTATATTGATTGATTTTATTATATTGTTTTATTTTTATGTATTTGAATTATTTATTGTGCAAGCACCTTGGTTTTGGAAAGGCGCTTTTTAAAAATAAAGTATGATTTGATTTGATTTAGGTTGCAGGCAGGATGCGATGTATTCTTGTAGTATTTTCTTGCGTGCATTTGTAACAAAAAGTTGTTTGATCTGCTTCCACTAACATAGGAAGGGGATATTCTAAGCACCTTGCCACAGTGGAAGCAAAAATCTTATAGTCAGTATTAAGCAGTGATATACGATGATAAAAATCACACAGCAAAGGGTCCTTGCCTGGTTTCAAAATCATAGATATGGCTGCATATATCCAGGTCATGGTGTGTTCCCACCAGAAAGGGCTGAATTAAATAAGCAAAGCAAAAAAGCAAATAAACTCTGAAGAAAAGATTTGTAAAACTCAGAAGTATTGTCATCTGGGCCCTGACACTTAGGTGTTTCTTAAATGACAAACAGCACAGCATTCTGCAACTCCTTCAATGTGACAGGGCCTGTTAACAAACCAGCTTGCTCATCCAAAACACAGGAAATACAGAAATGTGAAAAGAAATCCTGAAACTGTTCATCAGAGGGAGCACACTGCACAGAATTCAATGACTGATATTACCGTATATACTTGCCTGTAAGTCAAATATATATATATATATATATTATACTGGCGCGACTGTCTTGCCACGCCCCCTGGGTCTGTGTGGTGGCTGCTTGTGTTTGTCTGTGTCTGTAGCTTAGTTTTTGTGGATTTACATGTTTTTCTGCTTGTGGTAACTATACCATTCTTGCTCACTACATCCGTGAAAGTCTCCTGGACTGGATTTCTGCAAAAAAATCATCATCAGGTATCTTTATTTTCATTTTAAAATCAACTTTTTGGAAGCTATCCCAAGCAAAACACAAGTGAAGCAACTACATCTGATAAACTTGGTGACTCTGGGTCCTGTTGGAATCCACATTTTCGTCTGACCTGCTCCATGATCTGTATGTGGGCCTTTCAGCAACCTGTTTGAATGACAAAGAAGCATATAGACAAAGGGATTTCACATCCTGCATATGTGCAGGCACAGTTAATCACCTTCAGGAATTTTAACATTTCAGTGACTCTGGACCTCAGCTGTTGATCATTCTTTTGGCTTTTGACTTAACCACCAGGTACCTATCCATAAGCAACTGGGTGCAACTGACAAGCTACAACAAGGATAAATGGGCATATCGTCCTTTATTACTAACAACCTCCTTGCTCTGGGTCCCTAGATGCCTGCACTGGTCCAAGCCGCATAAGCCTCAAGTGTAATTCAATTGACTACAAAGTACAGCAACTGTCTCTTAAACTCCTACTCTTCCTCCCTTTAATATCAGGAAGTGTCCACTCAAATCCTTGGCCCTGTCTCCTACAATTAACAAAGCCTTGCCAAAATGGAGGGGCTCAAAATTGCTACCTTAAACATCTGCAGTCTCCTCCCAAAACCTGGCCTCCCTTCAAATCTTTTGCCAATAACACAACCCGGATATCCTTGCTGCATCAGCCGAAACTTGACACCTAATACTCCGGATCACTGCCATCTCTATACAAGGCTACAAGATATTCAGGCTGGATAGGACCTCAAAAGGGTGGTGGATGTGCAATCTACATAAAGGACTACCTCACCTGTCTCCCTGGTTCTTATCCCACCACAGAAACCTCAGTGCAACTCCTCCCTATCAAGATACTACTTGGTACCCAAAACAAAGTCCTCACGATTGCTGCTGTCTATATCCCACCAAAAGATCCCTGATTCCAGCCTACAGGCTGTCCTCGGATTAAAAGTACACAACCTTCTGACATCGAACTCCTTCTCCTTGGGGACTTTAATATAAATTGGCTTGCTCCTGATGCAGGGTCAAACAAAGATGCCATCCTTGCAGCAAATTTAACACAAGTGGTAAACTCCCCTACTAGGAAAAACTACAAATCAGGGACCAGCACCCTCGTGACTGGATCCTTACCAGCCACCCACCATTATAACCAGTAGATGTTCTCCCTGACTCGCTCAGTGATCACTCTCCAATAATATGTACTTGGACAAATAAGTTTGTGAAGCCACCTCCAAAACCATCTATAGCAGAGTCCTACCTTATGGCAACCTTACTCATCTCAAGACCTGTCTTAGGCAGATAGACTGGTCCTTGATTTACAAAACTCAAGATGTTGACCTAGCCCTTGATTACTTTATTACTACTTTCAACACTGCCTGTGACACCTATGCACCAGTAAAAAAGCGCAAAATCAAAGCACTCACAAATCCCTGGCTCACGGCAAAGCTATTTTCACAACTCAAAAGTAGGGATCACCTCTGGGCCACTGCAAGAGCTACTGGCACTCTGTTGGACATTCAAAAGTATAAACAGGCTCGCAACCACTGTACTAAACAGATCCACTTGATGAAGAGCTCCTACTTCAAGAATGCCCTCTCCAACTCCTGGGGTGAAGGGAAATCCTTCTGGGATAACATAAAGAATATCATGGATCAGCAGTCCAAATCCTCTCCTACAATAATGAATGTGGATGGAACCACTACATTAGACCCAGAGATCATTGCAAACACCTAAATGATACCTTCACGGACCTTAGTGGTGTCCTCATCTAATTTCTTTACTGATGCTGACCCGGCAATTTCTACTTCTACTACTGCCTCTCCAACCAAACCACCCTTCCATTTCAAACTAGTAAAGGCACATGAAGTCTATAAATAAGTAAAGAAGGCCATTTCTAAGTCCCGAGCAAGCAGCAACACTATTGACCTTAAACTTCTGTCCCTCACTCTGGAGGAAGTACTGCTCCCCCTCACAAAAATTTTCAATCTCTCCCTCTGCTACAGCCAAATCCCTAGGAAATGGAAGGCTGCAGTTGTCACTCCGGTGTACAAAAGTGGTGATAAGTCACTGCCTGGTAACTATCTCCCGATATCAATACTACCACCTCTCTCTAAGGCCCTTGAACGCTTGGTGGTGGACCAACTTTCAGACTACCTGGAAAAGCACAACATCCTATGCACTCAGCAGCATGGATTTAGGAAAGAGCACAGCACATCGACTGCCCTACTTGAATTCTCAGGAGCAATCCACAATGCCATGGACAAAGGAAACCTAACTGAAGCAGTCTACATTGACTTAACCAAGGCATTTGATACAGTTCACCATGGCCTACTTATCAAACAACTTCTATCCCTAGGACTCTCGCAGGGTCCTGGTGACTGGGTAAAAAATTACCTTGCTCAGCGCTCTCAATCTGTAAAAGTAGCTGGAGTTGTCTCAGACTCAAAACCGGTTCGCTCAGGAGTTCCCCAGGGATCCATCCTGGGCCCCCTCCTTTTCAGCCTTTTCCTAAACTCCCTCCCCAAATCCTGCCCTGAACAATTAATCCTCTATGCCGATGATGCCATGATTCTTGCCACTAATAAAGATCCGAACCTCTTACGCCTCAACGTTCAGCATGCTTTTCAAAGTTGAGATGTGGTTCCTTGAACATAAGCTGGTTCTAAACCACAAAAAACTAAATCCATGCTCTTCTCTAACCCAAGAAACAAGAAACGGCAGGTCCCACTCACCATTAATACATACCTGGAAATACCTTGAACAAGTGCCAATTTTCAAATATCTTGGAATCAACTTTGATCAAGGCCTAACCTTTGCAACTCACATTGATAGTACAGCAAAACTATTAATCAATCAATTGGATTCTGTATCGAACCGACAGCTTCTTACCCATTCTGCACTGAGGATTGCCATCCAATCTTCTATCATCTCAGTCGTTGACTATGGCTTAGTTATATATGGATCTGCCACTACTACAGCATTTAGATCATTACAACATCCCTAAATAAGGCCTGTCAGCTGCTCACTGGTGCACATCGACGTACCCACACATGTGAACTCTATGCTGACTCAGGTTGGTTGCAACTCTCAAACTGGATAAAGTACCTTACCTGCCTGATGGCGAAAAAATCCATTCTGGGCCTCACTCCACCCTGTATCCAAGACCTGTTATGCCCGAGCGCTAGCACCCATTTTACCAGAAGATCAGAACACCAGCCTCTCCAAGTCCCCGATGCGGACTTCTCAGGGACAAAGATCATTTGCCTATCGTGCCCCCAGCTGGCTAAATTCCTCAGCACTCATATTACTGCCTCCACCTCTAGGTATTTTCAAATCAAGACTTTTCTCTCACCTTGCCACCTCCAGCTCCTGTGACTGCCCTGATTAAACCTCCTATTTTCTCACTACCCACCCTGTTCCGTTATCTGACAAAGACATGTTTGGAAACCTTTTCTCCTGCTATTGTCTGCTCCCCACACCTTTCACTTAACCTTTCTGTTCTGGACTTTTTCCCTATTTGTTTCTCCTAATCTGGCATGACCACTTTCTTATAATAATAATGTGATTATTGATATCTCATGTCCTTTTGCACAAGTGATTTAATATGTATTTGTATATGTGTTCTTGCCCTTGACACAACACAAATTGTTGTGTTATCTATGTAACCTTTTGTACTGTACCTAATTGACGTGAAACCTTTGTAAAAGAGCCTCTGGCTCAAAGGTAGTAATTCCTAGAACAATAAACTAAACTAAACTAAACTATATTAGGTTTCAATGCAAACATCTATATGTTAAACCCAAAATTTTGAACCTTAATAACTTTGGAACCACTCAATGGATTTGCATGAAATTTGGCACACATAGTTTTCTATTAAATTTGCCAAAGTAATGCCTATAATATCTGTTACACCTTATTATCTCTAATATTAGTTTCACTACAAAAGCAAGTAAGAGAGTTACAAAGGGGCATCCATATCTCACTTCATTGTACAACATTGCTGAAATACACTATATGCTCCACCAATATCAAACAGTGGTGCTACCTAGACTAAATAAATTAATTAGTCCTTTGTCAGTGCATAGAAACAAAAACTGTTGGTAGAAGAAGACCATAGGATGATCAAGTCTGCCCGTGGGCAATGCACAACAGTCATTAGGGAGGCAGGTGCAGCAGATGGTTTTGCTGTATGTTCAAATTGTACAGCATCAGCTTAAGAGCAGAATGTATATACAAATTGAATATTGGGGATGCATTTGTTAACTCAAGTCCATACCTTAAGCTTGCAACAGGCAATCAAATGTAGCCATTACATTAAATCAAAGTATTTGCTTGCATCCCAAATCAACTGCTAATGCCCCTGTCTGTGTAATTGTCGTATAGTTAATTATATACTGAACACCTTTAATTCACTGTTGAATTATTCATCCAGGAATAGACAGTGCCAGTGTTCTTTAGTGCCCAAGCAGTGCCTTGCATCTGTAGCCACAGCCACAGTCACAGTCACACATTGGGAATGCAAACATGCCTTTGACCCCATGCGGGCTAGTTTGGGGTCATTAATGAAGAAAAGGAAGTCCATGAAAGACATGCCAAAGTGGGAGAAATAGCTACTGTGGGTTACATTTTGTACTGCAAGGTTTCAAGTTCAGGTTTATTTTATACTTCACCAGTTTAAGGCACTAAGCAAAGCCTGTTTTCAGGGCCATCCTGTTCTCAAGTTACAGTACATTCACAATATATCGCACAACAAATCTTATGGCACATTTTACAAACACACTTACAATTAGAAAGTTAGTATACAAATATACACTTGCAATATAAAATTCATTAGCAACAAGTACACTTATATGAACAAGATTCCAATAAAGCAGAATTAAAAGTTAGGTATGTTGGCTTGTTTCATAGAATAGGGGAAAGAGAATTCCATTTGTTTGCTGCAATATACAGCAGTCAAACTGCATTTTTCCATACTTAGTCTTGGTTTGTGGAACTTTCAGCCCCTCCCTTTAATATCAGGCAAAGGGCATCATGATACATTTGGTGTCATTTTATCTTTAAGATAATTTGGGGCTAATCCATTTGCACATTTGTACAAAAAGATACTCAGAATTCTGTCCCTTCTCGATTCCAAAGATACCCATTTCAATTGAAGGAGCATTTCACAATGATAATGGTTAATATATGGACACTTCAGTCCGAGAACAAATCTTGTAATCTGTATTGTAATCTATCCAATTTTTGTAAATTTTGTTTGCTTGTAGATCAATAGACAATATACCTATAGGCAATCAATGGAATTATTATTGAGTTTACTAATGTTTCCCTTGTTCTCTGTATCAACAATCCTTATGCCTACTAGGAGGTGCCATTTTATAGCTTCAGTGGATGTGTTGCCATCATCCCAGGTTTCAGGACTCTGCTCTATCAGAAGTTGTACATATTGGAAGGCCTGTGCAAGACCTCTTAGAAACTATGGGTTAAGCATATAGCCTGGTGTACTAGCTACATGAGACACTGTACTGGGTTTTGGAGGGAGTGTATTATTTATCTGCCTGTTTATTATGTTTTTGCTTTACATCCACTATTCCTGTCTCCCTCTTCCCAAAAAATATGTTATCTCTGAAGCTTACACCAGTGGACTGTGTATTGCATTTGTCTATTACTATTGTAATTCAGAGTTCTCAGTGTACTGTAACTATGTATTGGTTGTTGCAATGTTTTGGTGGACTGCATACATTTATCACTGTGTACATGAAAGAGTCACCCTGGGTGGAAATCAAGGGCTATTTGCTGAACAGCACCAGTTTCTAACAGTTTTTGTTAATCACTCCACATTAATCCATTTGAGGTGGACCAAATACAACTGTTGGCACCCAGAAAATTTTCCTAGCCATAACATTGTGTCTTGTGTGAGAGTGACTTCACTGACCAATCAGTGGTCTGTGGGACAGATCGATATAGGTACCCAAAACAGAACATTGAACCCAGGGCCATGCATCTAACTGTTAAGCTATGCATCATCTCAGCTCATGCTGAGCTCCCCCTTAAGGGTGAGGGTTACATAAACAACATGAACGTGTAAGACTCAGTAAACACCTACATCGATCTGTCCCACAGACCACTGATTGGTCAGCGAAGTCACTCTCACATAAGACACAATGTTATGGCTAGGAAAATTTTCTGGGTGCCAACAGTTGTATTTGGTCCACCTCAAATGGATTAATGTGGAGTGATTAACAAAAACTGTTAGAAACTGGTGCTATTCAGCAAATAGCCCTTGAGGCACACAATCCACTCCCTTACTTTTGTAAAAAAAAAGACCTGTTTTTTTTCAAATAACAAAAGCACAAAACATCAAGGTATTATGTTGGTGTCTGCGTGGTGCATATCCCTTTTTAATAGTTGTGTATCTAGGCTAGTCAGTAAGGTGCTTTTCAATTCATAACTCTTTATGTTACATATATCCTAGGAGCAGATATCTGAGAAAGTGCCCTTTTTACAGCTGGAGTGGGCATAGCCCTGCAGACATCTTGCAAAGACAGTAGAGAAAACGGAGCTTACTGGATACCAAATGAACTTCATACTGTAAATAGTGGTGGTGAATAGCAATCACTGCGTGTTCATCACACAATTTTGTCCATCAATCCCAGAGGAACACGGCACTGTCTGCTGTGTCCAAGATGGCCACCGGAGTTCTCTGCGCAAGTGCAATGACTCACCCACATGCACTAAACTACAGGAGCACAGCGGCACAATCTGCTGTGTCCAAGATGGGCACTGGTGAACAGTGCGCATGTGCAGCAAACTCCAGTGGCCATCTTGGACACAGTGGACTGTGCTGCTGTGTTGCTTTTGCTAAGCATTTCTGTCCCTACAATAGTTAGAAAAGCCAGCAGCTGGAGATACTGTTGCAGAGATTCTGATTACTATATCTATTGTCATTTCCCTATGGCCTGCTAATAATAGCCTATAATTATAGGCCTGTGCATACAGGCACTTACAGCCCTTTCTAACAGTTTAAGTCCTATACAAACAATTCTGGTGGCAATGTTAAGTCCCACAGAAAGCAAGACTATAGGCACATATCTCTAAGATGGGTTAGATAGACAGTCCTTACTAGTCCTGTGTACTTTTATAAACATGAAGAACTAAAGGGATGTTAACCTCTAAACAATTGTTTTCTTTCTTTAGTTCAGAGAACTAATGTTATGCTTAACAGTAGCTGATTTCAGTATTATTATTCTTCTACAATAATGCCCTTTTCAATTAAATAAAAGAAAGAATTCCATTTTATGGCCACCATAATAACTGAATACACTCAGTCAAGTGTATAAAGTATTCTTTTATTGTAACCATGTAAACAAGTCAGAACACCAGCATGTAAAAAATAAAAACAGCTAAATAAGATATAAAATTAAAAAAAAAATTATATAATTACACAAATTAATTCTGTGTTAGATGTGGAATTACTTTCCCTTATTAAGTTAAAAAACATTTACAAAATTAGCTGTCATGGTTGACGTAGTGTCCCTTTAAGGCGATGTTCATCTGTAAGACACAGTCTCGAAAAATTGAAGTGACTTAAATGTTGAAAATAATTAAATCAGCACAAAGCAGGACAGTAACTAAAAACGACTTGGTTGAAACTTTTTGTACACACAGCAGCATGCATATATCAAGAAATAACCATAATTTTTATACTTAATAACAAAGACAAAACTATTCTGTACAAAGCAAAGTTGGTCTTACAGTGTATGTAGTCTTGTTCTTGTTTTCCAAAATGTTTGCAGACTCACAGGCTCATTTTATCCATCAAACTGTAGTCATAGCTCTGTTGTTTTCCTTTTAGAAATTCAATAACAAAATTCCCTCCCCAAAAATAGCTACATTTTGTTTAACATTGCTAGATATAGCTGTATCCCTCTATCTATATCTATCAATCTGTCCATCTGTCTGCCTGTATGTCCATCTGTTTACCTGTATCTCTATATATATCTTTGCATGGAGTGTCCCACTGTTTGCACAGCTCTGCATTTTACCTAGGGAAATGGAATTTGTAGCTGAATAATTCAGTTTGATTCCCAGTAAGTAGTTTTGCCTGTCTTTCCTTGAATCTCGGATGATGGAGTCATGTTTGTGGCCTAGGTTGCCAAATTCTTTGCATACTGAAATACTTTCATAGCTTTAGACCCTAAAAATAACCAATACAAGACCATTTTTAGGTACATAGGTGACATGAGGAAAACAGATAAAGAGATACCCAGTCTGAGAAATGGGGCAGGGGAGAGAGTGTTGGGGATCAGGAGAAGGCTGAACTGCTGACTAGCTACTTCTGCTCAGCATTCACAAAGGAAGAGGTATGGAAGGGGGGCATCTCTAGGAGAGTAGAGGCTCTAGGGGAGGGGATGGACATGAGTCCCTTTCAGGTAGAGGAGATCCTGAGGGAGCTCCAGGACCTGAAGGCTGACAAAGCCATGGGGCCAGATGGGGTTCACCCTACAGTATTGAAGGAGCTGAGGGATGAGCTGGCTGCACCCTTGGCCACCCTATTCAATAGTTTCTTAAGAAAAGGGGTGGCACCCAATGATTGGAAAAGGACAGATGTGGTGCCCCTTCACAAGGGAGGGGGGAAGGAAGATGTGGGCAACTACAGGCCAGTGAACTTGACATCAGTGGTCAGCAAGCTCATGGAAAAACTGCTCAAGAACAGAATGAATCATCAGCTACCTGGAGGAAAATGGCCTTCAGGACCCTAGACAGCATGGGTTAACTGAGGGCAGATCCTGTCAAATGAACTTCATAGAGTTCTTTGACTAGGTCTCCAAGGTGGTGGATCAGGGAGGTCGGTGAACATGGTCTACCTTGATTTCAGAAAAGCAGTTGACTTGGTGCCACATAAGAGGCTACTGGATAAAATGTGTTGCCTGGGATTGGGGAGGTGGTTATAGGGTGGGTTCAAAATTGGTTGGAGGGCAGATCACAGAGGATATTGGTCAATGGAGTACCCTTGGGGGAGTCCGCAGTCATCAGCAAGGTTCCCTAAGGGTTGGTATTGGGTCCACTACTGTTTAATGTCTTTATAGGGGACATAGCAGAGGGTCTGGAAGGCAGGGTGAGTTTATTTGCAGACAATGCAAAGATCTGCAATAGAATGGACATACGGGAGGGGGGCTTGAGATGATGCACAGAGACCTGAGGAAGTTGAAGGAGTGGTCCAGACAGTGACAACTGTCATTCAATACAGCAAAGTGCAGGATCATGCACTTAGGCAGAAGCAATGGGAAAGCAGAGTACCGAATGGGGAATGGGTCCCTGGAAGTATCAATAGAGGAACGGGACCTTGGGATCATTATATCACAGGACCTGAAGCTGGCAAAGCAATGTGGAAGGGCAGTGGCAAGAGCCAGCAGGATGCTGGGCTGAATAGGGAGGGGGATCTCTAGCAGGAGAAGCGAGGTCATAATTCCCTTGTACACTCAGCTGGTCAGGCCCCACCTGGAGTATGGAGTCCAGTTCTGGAGGCCATACCTCAAGAAGGATGTGTAGAGGGTGCAGGGAATTCGGAGGAGGGCAACAAAGATGATAAGAGGGCTCGACCACTTACCATATGAGAGGGGACTGGAGGCCCTGAACATGCACTCCCAGGAGCAGGGACCCTGGTTTTCCATTTTAACCGGTAACACCGGTAACAATCAGGGAATCCTGCTTGGTTTGCGGATTTTGAATTCTTGTAGTGCCTCACAGAATTGCATGTCAGTGCACAGAGTCTCTTAAGATTTCAGCATCTTTTTACATTTTTTTTTTATTTTTTCTTTCTATGACCCCTTCTCACAGCATCAGTCTCCATTTTTCAGGCTGGGTATCACCTAGCTTCACCCCCAGGTAATGCTCAGGAGCTCCTGTGGGCCTGCCCCTATTCTGCCTGGATTGTACCCCCTCCAGGTGGGAAGGAAGGGGGCCTCAGGTCACCCCTCCACACTCCCTTAGTGTGTGTCGGGCAGTTCAGTGGGTCCCTCATGGAGTCTGGTTATGAAGTCTGGGGCACCTGGGTCCCTTCTGCCAGTGGCCGATGTGGGGTGATTGTTCCTAGTATTCTGGTCTCTGTCCCTGAGGGCACTGGCACTAGAGGAGATCCAGGGAAGTAGGTCACATAGAGACATCCCACTGCTTCAGATCCTGGCTAGCGTTCTCCCCTCCTGATTACTCTGCAGCACCATTGCACCACCAC
Source organism: Neoceratodus forsteri (assembly GCA_016271365.2). Lineage (NCBI taxonomy): Eukaryota > Metazoa > Chordata > Ceratodontiformes > Ceratodontidae > Neoceratodus > Neoceratodus forsteri. The sequence continues at coordinate 1,093,627,031 of CM057456.1, forward strand.
CCATGGTCACACAAGTGGTGGTAAAGCAGCAGGATTTGCAGCCCACCCTCCCTGGAGGAGGAGGAGGAGAGCAGTCCCCCAGGTGCTCGATCCTACTCCCCTGGCCAAACCTCCAGCAACCCGAGTTCGCTTCTGACTCTGGGTTGCTGGCATTGCAAGCAATAGTGCTACTGTAGCGCCAGTGGGCCGACACAGATTTCAGCAGCTTAAAATGAATGCTGCTGTGCTTTGCATTCTTTCTGCTTTGCTGCATATAGAGTCAGTAAGGAAATCACCCACACTGCTTTGTTGTAATCAGCCATTCCATTTAACCACCCATGCCTAGTGGTTAGAGTAACAAACAGTGATTGAACTGGGTACATCCAGCAGACTTGGGTTTGATTCCCACAACCTCCACTTGCATACTGTGTGACTCTAAGCAAGTCACTTAACCTCCCCAGTGCTTCTAGGTCACTTCTGAAAACAGACAGTTCTGCCTAGTGGGCCTTACCTGCTTTACAAAGAATATTAAAAAAATACCAATGTATGTTTACTACATCATAGAATAGTAGTCTGGGTACCATGTAATTTACCCAAGTTTTACTTGGGCTGCAATGATTTTGTATAGGTAAAGATAGATGTCCAGATACATTTTGTGTTTTATAAGCTTGTTTTTAGATTTTAGTCAGGTTTTTATTGTATTCTTTGTATATATGCATCTAGGTTGTAGATCGCTAAATGCAGGATCACTGTTGCCAACTAGCTTATTCAAGTTTATAATCAGTAGGGCCATCCAAAATCTTCAGCTGTTTGAATGAAAACTAGTCTGAATGAAAGTATGTTCACAAAGACGAAACTGCTTTACTATTATGAAAAGACTTCACAGGTGAATTGGATCATTTGCATCTTTTCTGCCACCTGCTGTTTCAGTCTCTGTGACAACAAAATGTTTTCTGATAGACTGCTTCAACAAAAAGCAAATGTTAAGTATTTAAGTGTACTTATGTTTGGCCAGTAGATTTTGAAAGCAGTCAATGGCGTACAGAAGGTAAGACCAAAGGGGCTGTACGATGCTGGTGGGCAGAGTAGTGCTCAATTCACATCTGAACAAAGACATGAAAACTGGGATACACCCTTTTCATGGACACCAAGTAAAAAAAAGCATTCACATGTCTGGAAGATGCATGAATCCATTTGAAGGTCCTCCACTAATCACTTGTGGATTTTTTAGGTAAAGTCATTTTATTTCAAAGAAGCAAATTTAAGCAGTTTTGTTTTTCTCCTCCTACCCCCTGACTATCCACTCCTTCAGGCCTGCCAAGGCCCCCTACCACTGCTGCTGAGTCCTGACCACCATCCACTGCCCCTTACTGCTGTGCTACCAGGTAACCCAAAGTAACCCTTCATTGAGTGGGTCCCAACCCCTGTGGGAGGCTACCAGGAGAGGAGAATTGCCCCAAAGAGCTTCCTGTGTATTCTGGGCATGGTAGGGGTCAGAACAGACATGTCTGGGGCTTCCAGCTTATATAGGGACCAACAGCTGCCCTGCAGTTGGTCAGCGGGTATTTTCCCATTTTCTTGGGAGCATGACAGACCACATGATGTCAAGGCACAAGCCGACATCAGTCACGCTTCCTCCTGCAGTGAGGGCTGACATGTTGTCATGCCTCTGGCCTCCACCAGGGGCCAGCAAATGCTGAGTCATGAACCCACCCTCCCTCCCAGGAGAAGGTGAGTGGTCATTGGACACTCAAGCCTTCACCCACCAGCTGGCCTTCCAACACCCAAGTCTGTTCCCTAACCCTGGTCAGTGGTGTCACAGGCAGAAATCCAATTCAGGCAGTTAAATTATAGCTAGGAAAAAACAAAGGTAGTTCACCTTAGCGGTGATGGTTCAGATTAATTAACATCTGAGTTCTAACAAGCAAAGAGACCAAGTCATTTGTAACTCATGCATGTGGGGTATGGGTGTTGAAGAATGGGGATCACAGTTCTGTCACTACTGCCATCACCCCAGAAGGATGTGGACTGCATTGTTGCTACTGCCATCACACCGAAGGGGTGGGGGCTGTAGTGCTTCTGCCATCACCACTGGTGGATGGGGAATGTAGTACTGCTGCCGTCCCACCTGAGGGATGGGGGCCATAGTGCTGATACTGCCATCACAACTGAAGAATGGTAAACGTAGTACTGCTGCCATCACACCTAAGGGATGGGGGCCACAGTGCTGCTGCTTTTGTCACACCTGAGTAAGGTCATAGTGCTGTTGCTGCTGCCATCACACCAGAGGGATGGGGGTCGTAGTGCTGCTTCCATCACACCTTAGGGATGGGGGCTGTAGTGTTGCTGCTGCCGTCACATCTTGTACCTAAAATAACTTTAAATTGGTACAAGGATGGAAGGATGTGTAATAGTGGAGGTCAAAATTGCTAAAATGCATGTTAGCAGGGTTTAAAATTGTTAAATAAAGTACACAAAACCAAACCCCCGGTAAAACCGGATTTTGGCTTAGCAGACACCGGTGACAATACCGTTTTTTACAATGTGCGAAACGGAATATGCCTTTTCTCAATCCCGGTAAACCAGTGTCCCTGCCCAGGAGCAGTGGAGGGAGAGGGGTGACATGATTGAGGCATTTAAGTACTTAAAGGGTATAAATAAAGTGCCCATGGGGAGCCTTTTCCAATTAAAGGAGCAACCTAGGATGAGGGGTCATGATTTCCAAATAAAGGGGGGACATTTCAGAGGAACTATTATGAAGTATTTCTTCACTGAGAGAGTGGTGGACAAATGGAATGGGCTATAGGGGGAAGTGGTGGGGGAGAGGATGGTGGGAGGGTTCAAGATGGCATGGGACAGGCACAGAGGGCTGTTGGCATGGGTGGGGGGAGCAAAAGGTGGATTAAGCCTAGTGGATATCTAGGCAAACTGGGCAGACTAGGTGGTGCTGGCAGTCCTTTTATGCCATCACATTCCTATGTTTCTATTTGAAGGGACTAGCCACGCTTACAACAGTCTCAACACCAGAAGCAAATTAAATTGAATTTTATTGGACTGCCCAGAACAACACTTAATGATATAAACTCCGTGCACCCAAATGTCAACTGCTGCTGGTGCTACTGGTGGAGGTACATGAATCTCCTACCAGTTCAAGTCATCATAACAGAGAAGGATCTTCAACCAAATTAGACACCTAGACTTAGCCTACAGAGTAAAGGGATCACAGCACTCTGTCCTGGATCAGAGCAAGTATCAAACACTAGCAGGCAGAAATTTTAGTCATTTTTTGAAGTACTTCCTGATTACTTTTTATTTTTGAAGTTTTTTTTTAATCTTTTTTCTGTCTACTCATCAGGTGACTTTCTATCTAATAGTATTGGGTGTGATGTGAATAGCGGTGCATTACCTGAAAGTAGACTTAACTAGTTCTGTTCCTCCCTCTTCATCATCAGCATGTGATCTTATTCATTGTTACACCACAAGCCCTGCTACTTCATTGGTAACATGCCAAGAAAGCGGTAGGAGATTGTCTCTTCTGGGCTACAAGTGATGTCACAGTCAGTGAGGCCACAATGATGATGAGGTATAGGGAGGAACAGAACTGATGGTATCAACCTCCAGGTACAGTGCTGTTCTACGTATCACATCTAGCACTGTTAGGTAAAAAAATTTCCAATTAGTAAATTGGAAAAAGAAAAAAAATGATTCAGATATGAGAAGTGACAGCTGACTGCTGCTGAAAGTTATTAATTTCAGCCAGTACATTAGCTTTTTAAGAACTACAAGCCTTAGCACATGAGCTATAGACCTCTAGGGCAAGTGGAGGAAAGAGACAAAGAACTCAAGAAGGAACTTAAAAGAGGGCAGAAAAGTGGTGGTGGGGGACCTGAATCTGCCTGATGTTGATTGGGAGGTCCCGGTTGCCAAGCGTGACAGGGGTCAGACATTACTGGATGCCTTCCAAGACTGTCTACTTGTGCAGCTTGTTAAGGAACCTTCCAGGCAGAACACAATTCTTGATGTGGTGTTCACCAATTCAGAGATGGTGGGTGCTGCGGGAGTAGGGGACCCACTATGGAACAGCAAACACAACTCTGTGTGGTTTGAGTTGGACCTCATGGCCAGCAACCCACAATCAAGAACCAAAGTCCTTGACTTTAGAAGGGCGGACTTCAATAGAATGAGGGAACTGGTCAGAGATAAGTTCTACATAACTTCTAACATCAGAGTTAAAACTAATGCATCTATACAAATGAGGCAAGGATACTTTATTTTAAGAAAGGAGATAACTGAAAGTCATTCAAGCCTGAATTGTTAATAGCATGTAACTCATATTGCCAGTAAGTTCCATGTTTTAACAATTCATTTTTGAGATCTCCTCCCCGTGGTTTTGGCTTGACTTTTTCAGGTCCACAAAAGAGAAAATGGTGATTTATGGTATCATTTCTTTGGTTTTCAATATGTAATGCTAGTGCATTAGTGATTTCCAGTCTACTTACAGCACTTAAATGTTCTCCAATTCTCTTTTTGAGTGTTTCTTTTTAAAAAAAATGTATCCAAGCCTCATTTGTATAGATATATTCGTTTTAATTCTGATGTTAGTACTGTAGTTACTTAGTCGCATCCGATCTTTTCTATTGGTGTATTAGGTCCGGTTATGTATTCATATGGTATTGCACAAGTAAGGGTTGTAACTTTTAGATAGCATTGCATATTAGATGTAGGTTATCTAGAACATCTATTTTTATGTAAATACATAAATAGTATTCTCTTTAAAACAAGGACTCACTCTCATACATTTTAGATATATTTTTGACCTTTTTCAATATTTTTGACCTTCTACATACTGTATATAACCTTTTTAAGCTTTGTGTTTTTATATCTTTGTGTGATTTGGTGAGTATTATTGTAATTTATTATTCATTTTATTAGCTGGATTGACAATGTGGCATTTTATTAGTACATGTAAAAAACATGAAATAATTATTTTAAAATTGTGAACTGTCACTTTAAGCATGCACTTTAAAAAAGGAGGTGCAAGCCACATTGGCCATGTCTTGACAAAGCCCACAGTCAGGTGGGTGAAATGTTGGCAGATGCTGGTGTGGGGTGAGTGATATGGATTTTATGAAATAAAGTACTTTTAACTACAAACCAATCTATGGGTCTGTGTAATTGTGATGCAAACTAGAGCTTGTTAGCCTCTTTTATTTTGTCTTATCCCTTTATAGCCCTCCTAGACCAATGTGATATTTAACTCCTTTTTGCAGGTCCCTTATTCGCCAAGGAAATTGACTGGTGATTAGGCTTTCCTGTCACACTGGAACGTTCTTCCACTGCACACAAGGCAAGCTGCCCTACAAAATTCATTTAAAAAGCTTCTCAAAATGTATTTGTACAACCAGGCCTTTTTGGCTTCCACCCATAATGTTGGTGTTTTTAAAGTAATCCATGTCTCATCTGTGATGGATGTTTTATCTTTAACAATTATTTTATCCACAATTACACTGATATTGGCATATACTGTATGTAATTTAATTGAATAGATTTGTGTATACTATATGTAATTTAATTGAATAGTTTTATTTTATTTGTGTAATTGTTCAAAGCTAGTCCCATGGATAAATGCTTGATAAATAAAGATGACTTGACAGTGCTGTTAAAAGAAAAGACCCTAAATGATGTCAGAAAAAAACAAAGTGAGAAGCCTATACTAGAACATACTTTTGACCAGGTTACCATCAGGTTCTTGACTCAGCATGCAACCACCCTCCTGCCCTTTACTGGTTTAATTTGTAAAAAAATTAAAAAAAGCAGAAGTCTTAATTGGATCTGATTCCAGAATGGATGTGCATGGCACAACATGTCTTGTGCCAAAGCAAATGGCGCAAGTGGCACATGTGGAATTATAAGAGGCAGCCTGCAACATGTCCCAGGTTGCCTGTGTCCAGGTGGACCTACGCCACCTGTTTGCCCAGTGGTAAGGCAGAAGGGGAGGGGCTACAGCAGCACATGCACCCTATTCGGAAAGGGCGGCTGCTGTAAACCAAAATTACAATTCCAGAAGGTTCCAGGGAGGATCTCCATCAATGTATGGTTAGACCAGCAATGTGCTGGCATACGTACTCTGCCAGCTGCCATGCCCAGAACCTGATGCCCCCAACCCAGCCCCATCTCCACACACTGCTGCAGCCTCCCAAATGCATAATAGGACGCCACCAACCGACCCTGATCTCTGGCAATACTGGGGTCATCCTGCCCAATTCCCAATAATGCAGTGCAGTGCCACCCCTGCCACTGGGCTAGTGAACTGCTGCCAATCCCACATATGGCCCACTGAGGCTTGCAGGCTTGTTTCTGGGCACGGAGCTGGGGGAGGGTGGTCGTGGCTGCACCCTGTCAGTTGGCAAATCTGTGGCTTGCTGCACCCTGTTCAGGTGTGCCCTTCCTGTGCCACACCACTGGAGGTACTGCAACTTGCAGGATGTAGCGGCGGGAACCCTGCCCATACTGCAATCGGGTGCAGGGTTCATGTCACACTGGCATATGTCACTAGTCAATTTTGGTGGTGACTTGCAACATACTTTCTGGAATTGGGCCCAGTGCTTTTATTTCCAGGCAAAGGTAGATGTTTTAAAGATGATAGGGCCTATGCATGAAAGTACAGCCAGGTATATGCAATTCACACATACCTGGTCCATGTAGCTATGCACCTGGCAACAGGTGCAGGTTGCATAGTATGCATAAGTGTTTGCACCAATAGGGCACCTGTCCGTGGCCCCATCCCCTGGCATACAGCTGTGTGGTGGGTGGTTCAAGGGACATAGGTGGGCATCCAGTATGCTGCCTGTCCTGGATCTTGCAGTGGCTCTCCTGCCCTGTGCAAGCAGGGGATTCTGGGACAGCACAGGAATTGCTGATGTTATATGTATGGGCAAATGCTGGAATGGCTTCCCCCATTCTTGCTATCAGTCTGGATGGCTGGTGAAGCACAGTGGAAGGATATCATGTCCCACCATAGCCGGTGGGTGCCAATGGGGGGCACACAACAGAAATGGTAGGGTCCCCACTGAAGTATCTTGTGCCTCTTTGCCAGGCACTCTGCATCTTCATGAATGATGTGGGGTGCATGCATTCCCCCTGACACACTCCAGGACTGACTGTGTGTGTAACCACACATCAGGATGGGGGATTGGTTGTGGAAGGGGTGTGTGCCCCTTCCATGCATGCCATGGGGGATATGAGGGACCCACAATGTGCAGCCTAGGGATGAAAGTTTGCCTACACCCTGAATCCGCGCTGCATAGGTAACCTTCATTTCCATGCATTGGCCACATTGTGTTTAGTCTATGTTTGGTATTTTAGGAGTTAAACAAAGACTGACTCTCCTAAATTGTTTATTTACCAAAATATCCCCTAGTGATAAACTTAAGTAAAATCTTGATCAGTTTCAGCATTTGCTCCATGGCAGTATACTAGTTTAGAGAACTGTAGCCTCATTCACGGCTGCAAGTGGTGGCAGTGTTGTTACAACAATGTAACACCTCCTCAGACATTGCAACCTAATCAATCTATACCACCCCAAAAAGCACCGTCACCACCATCCTAATGTAAGGGAATGTTTAAGCAGTTGTTGAGGGGGTGGTCAGGCATAGTGTAGGGGCTCAAAGCTAATACTGTCTAAATTAGTTAACACACAAAACACACTAAAGGATTCTATAGGAGGTGATTTGGATCTTATCAAGTCCCTGATTGACCATTAAACCCACATGAGCCTGAATTTATGACATGCTAGCATTAGAAGGTTTGTTAGAGTTAGAGCTGTGCAGAATGAGAACATTCTGAATTTGCAGAATTTTGACAACATTTTGAGAAATTTTGATGACATTTTGTGGAATTTCATTGGAATTTTGCTGATTTTTTAAACTGTACGAAATTGATCCTAACTTGGTCATCTATTGAGCTAGAGCACTGTAATGTGGCATGCCTACAGTACTTTCTGGGAGCAGTGCTAATGGTGTGCCAAATGTCATGAAATTAGGATTAATTGTCTCAAAATTATAGGTGCTCAAAGTCTGACATTTTATTTTTGTGGGAAATTTCATGAAAATCTTTATCTGCATACGCATCAGCTGTCTATTGGGTCAAAGATTTTAGATGTGGCATGATTACTTGATTATAGGTGCTCTGAAATGTGTCAAGTTGTATGACAGTAGGATGCATCATCTCAAAATCACATGTGCTCAAAGTCTGTCATTTTGTTTATGGGAAATTTCATGAAATATTTTATCTGCATATAACTCGGGCACCTTTGGAGCCAGACATGTGTAAATTAGCACACATAATCTTTTTGTAATGGTTATATAAGCACCTGACTATGGAGAGAATTGGATTAGAGATTTTTAAGTTACTGGGGTTCAAAGGTTTACAGTACTATGTAAATAGTTACAAAACTTTGTAAAAACTCTCATAAATGTGGATGTTTGCAACTTCTCTGCTCTTGTCACAGACTTAACATTTGACAAGTACATCCAATTCTAGTGTATTCTGGTGTCTAACACAACTGGATACATTGGTTTAGCAGTTTTAAGTTAACAGTAGAAAAAAATTATTCTTAGCAGTTTCTCAAATATTTATGGTAGCATATAGATGAAAGGTTATATGATGCCTGTTCGACAAATATTTTGTCAACCGACGTTACAGCAATGGATTTATGTCAACTGCAATTGCAGTTGGCATGAATCATCTGAAATTACTATTTTATTAGAGGCTTTGCCCTGAACCTCATATGAGGACTCACCCCCACCCCGTACTTAAGATAATCAACTCCAAGTCAGAGTTAATTCAGGAGGGTGCAAGAACCCAAGAAAGTAGTGCTGGGGACCATGGTGACAGTACACTGACCTATTCCTGTGTCACTGTACTGTCGTTCACGGTAGAGGTGTTGATGTTCGATCGGCATACGTAGATGAAGCATCCAGAATTTGTTTTGTGGAATTTAACATTCACAATGCATGTATCGCTGCTTCATTTGATAAGCTGGGCTGAGTTTTTTGCAGTCCTGCTGTTACTGTCTGGGTGACTATTTTGCCCCTCTCTTCCCTCTTAACATAGCCAGATTGATTCAGTAGAAATACTGATCCCACTGATATCCTCTTTGCTCATTACAGTGACAAAATCCCTTAAAATGAGAGTCACCTGCACCTTTTCCTATCAATCTAACCTTTCAGAATAGCCAGAATTCTTTCTTCCTGGTGCCCAGACATTGCCTTCCCCCACTATATCTTTTTGAGTACCTTTAAATACCAGACTTGCACATATGTCAGGCTCCCTGCATCATCAATTTACTTGGTGTGATCCTTATATATCCTGCATTCAGATTGGAATTGTTGACACTCTGTGCTTCCTGGCTCCAACTTGGGGGTCTACCACTGGTGTGCTACCCAGCTCTGCTGTCCATTTCTTGGTGAAACTGTGCATCTAATTCCTGAACCTGGTGACCCCCTGTACTTTCTGCCTCTCATACCCCTATCCTTTCATTTGAATCCCCCAGATAAGGATGTGAAATTAGCAAATTACAATTTTATGGAATTTTCATGAAATTCCTCAATTTTCACAATGACTCATGGAATTTGACTTTAAGTAGAGAAGTTATTTTGCAATTTCTGGCAGAAAGCAATTACTAAAATTGACACACAGTCTCCTTGTGAGGTCTAAGAACCTACCAAATTTAATGGCATTGCAATCTCTTGTTTTAAAGTTTCAGGGGTTTACCTGCTGAGTATCTCTACATGCAAATGTTCTAAAACAAGTTAGTTGGTCACAAAGTTCTCCTTTATTATCTCTATTGTGATATTGTTTCCACATCTGAATTTGTCACCTATGATACTGTTACCTCTGGATGCTGTTACGCTGCACATGCTTACTGTATTTGTATTACTGTTGTACTGTGCTAACACTGTATGCATTGTTAAATGTGTAATGCATGTTTATTTATGTTGTTATCTCCTGGTCATACCTGAAAAAAAGGTAGCTTCTGTCTAGTGTACCTGCCCAGTTAACAATTAATTAATTCATTAATTAATCAATCATTTAATTAATTAATTAATTAATTAATTTGCAGTCAACATTCTTGCAAACTTTAATTTTCAAATGTTGTGAAAGTTTCATTACTTTTAATTCAATCACATTTAAAGCAGTAAACATGAACTTTGCCAGAAATGATTGTGTGGTATAGTCATTTAAATGTCTCAAATCTAGTTAAATTTGGATGTGTTGTATTAAAATTAGAGAGCAATAACTGAAATTTACATTTTGGCAACATGTTTGGCAGGCTATAACTAGCCCCCATTTGAAGCTAGAAATCTGAAACTACGTGCTTATATAAATATAGTGATAACCTGTGTACCTATAAAATTTTATAACATTTCAATGACCATCAAAATTATACTAAAATAACAGAAATCTAAATTTTGGCAAAATGTTTGGCTACCTATAACTTAGCCCCATTGAAGCATGAGACTTAAAACGTGGTGCACATATCCATATTGTATGTTTCTCTAAATCCTGAAACTGTGGAGAAATTCAAATAAAAAAATTTAAAATTAGATTGAAATAACTGAAAATTTAATTTTGATTAAATGTTTGGCCACCCATAACTCCGTCCTCTTTCAACTAATGAAACTGAATTTTGGTATACTCATGTAACCCATTACTAACTGTCCACATACCACATTTGGTATCAGTTGGATGTGCAGTGTAAAACACAGAGAAAAATAACAGAAATGTAAAATTTGGCAAACTTCTGCAGAATATTCATGCAAAGTCCATGAAATTCCATGAAATTGAAATGGTAATTCCATGGGCATTCCAAAGGCAGAATTTAATATTCTGCACAGCTGTAGTTAGAGTCATTTTCTTGGGTGTGTGCCTGTAGAGTACTTTCCTCAGCACTAGGGTGTATGTATAACACCTGAACCACACATTCAGATCAATAATTGATTTATGGTTTATACAGAAAGACCTGGAACCTGATCCACTGAATGTGGAGATAGCCCTAATACATTTCTCCCTAAAAAGAATGCTCAGATTCCAATAAATGGAATGAAATTCATTATTTTTTTTCTCTAGGATTTTAAGAAATGCAGGCAAAAACCCTAATGCTATAAAATGGAACAGAACTAGAAATGGAATAAGATTCCAATTCCATATCTGAATACCTTCTGACAATTCCATGGCCCAGCTCCAACACACTAACAACACAGAAGTGGTACTCTTCACTCAAACTCCTATTCCTTGAAATTTTAACCACCAGTCACACACAATTAATCAGTAGGCTGCCAACAGAATTAGAACATATAGGAAATTTGGACTGCTATAACCCTGCAAGGGTTAACATCCCTCATTTTTACAGTACTGAGTAGGTGACTACCAATTCCAATAATCTGACAGAAACCATGACACAGAAACAGAGAAGTATTGACAGACACCATGGCATAGTAATAGAGGACTGACAGAAACCATGTCCCAGTAACAGAGAAGGACTGAAAGACATCATGTCACAGCAGCACAGGGTCATAACCCCACAAACAAAAACAATGTGGCAGACAATGCCTCAAGCAAAATGCTGTATCCAAATACAAGGTCGGTGAAAACATCAACTGGTACAAAATGCCACAAGTGCAAAGCACAGTAATATGCAAACACAGGAGGTTCTTGTTTGGGAGCTTCACCTTCCCCACACACCCTAAGGAATTATTACAATCAAATCCACGGGGGTGTGGACCACAGGGATGCAGAGAAACACAGAAGGGGGGAAATTGCTTTAAAAATTAAAAAACTTGCTGACTAGGAACCAAACCCTGGTCCTCACCTCCCCTTCTCTCTAAGCACTAGTACCTTAACCACTCCACCACAGGAGTGGATCAGACAAAGCCCCAAACCCAATGGAACTTGATGCCTTCTTCCATTCTTTGTAATGCGACAGGGGTAGCGGTAATTCATTATTGCTATTCTTCCCCTGTCGCTGTCAATGTTTCCACAATTTCTGCTGCGCAGTTTCTGCCTTGTTCTTATAGCAGTGATATATTGACCTGGTACCTGTCACAGCAACAGAGAAGGACTGACAGAAACCATGTCACAACAACAGAGAAGGACTGACAGACACCATGTCAGAGTAAGTTGGGCTGGCAGTATTGCCTAGAGGGTAGAGGAATGAGGTGTGAATGAGCTTGATACATCCAGTAGACCAGACCTAAGTTTGATTCTCACAACCTCCACTTGCATACTGTCTGACTCTGAGCAAGTCACTTATCCGCCCAGTGCTCCCAGGTCGCTCCTGAAAACAGGCACTTGTGCCTAGTGGACCTTATCTAGTTACCAAAGACTAAAAGGAAAAAAAAATAACAAATAACAGAGAAGGACTGACAGAAACCATGTCACAGCAACAGAGAAGGACTGACAGAAGGCATGTCACAGAAACAGAGAAGGACTGACACACACCATAGCACAGAAACAGAAAAGGACTGATAGAAACCATATCACAGCAACAGAGGAGTGGCATACACCATTGCACAGAAACAGAAAAGGACTGACATACAATCTGCCATGGTAATAGAGAAGGACTGCTACTGCCAATTCAATTCAAATCTATGCTAAAATTAATGCTTACTGGCATTGCCCTTGCTAGGTGAGCACTAATACTTAATTTAGAGAAGTAGGCACCAGCTCTGTTGCACTATCAAACTGTCCTGACTCATCTTGAGCGCACAGAGCCTTTCATGTCTCGACCTGACTTACCAAGTTGGCCCAGTTCAGAACTGCAGGTCCAGTCCAAACACACATTATCAGTGGCAATTTCATTGCCACACAGCGAGGAGACTTGCTAAGAGAGTACTGAGCATGCCAAAGTGAATGTCTCTGCTCCTCCCAGACCCACATGATCATTCAATGTGGGTCATGTGACTCTCACTCAGCGACAGTGGGCATTCAAGTGCTTGGTTCACAGCAGTCAGAGTGAAACCGTTAAGCAGTTCTGAGCTGAAAGATAAATGATATACAATGTCTACAGACAACATGAATTATTATTGTTTCATCAGCTTTTTTGAGAAAGAAGAGAGAGAGGGAGGGAGCATGAGAGAGAGAGAAAGATACTTGCACATGTGCAGTTTGAGTCAGTGCCACCATCTTGGGCACAGCAGCCATCGCTTCAGCAGTTGTGGAACAAAAAGTAGTGCACCAGAAAGGGGGGTTATGCAGCCCACAGAAGGGAAGGGCCACATAAACAGCACCAGTGGACAATTGCCAGAGCACTGTGGAAGCACACTGGACAGCGGTCCAGTCAGGTGCTTCCACAGTGCTCTTTTAAAGATTATCTGATGGCATAATGTCTGTGGAGCTCCGCCCATGCTGCCGTTAAAATAAATAAATAAAACCTAAAGAAGCTCAGTATGATTAGGGAAGGGAATTATTTGGGAGGGAGGGGTCACATCTAAGACTTTGCATTCCCCAGCTGTACATCTGAATTACTAGGCCATAGTGCCTCATTGATTTTGGGGGGGGGCCTCACATCCCAGAATTCTGTGTTCCCTAGCTCTACAATTGAACTACAAGGCCATAGTGCCTTACTGATTTGATGGGGGGCGGGGTCACATCTCAGATTCCTTGTTTCCCAGCACAGCACCTGAACTTCTAGACCATAGTGCCTTGCTGCTTTGGGGTGGTTGGTGGTGTCACAATTCAGACTCTGAGTTTCCATGCTAAATAAAAATATCATCTCAGAAGGGTGGAAGGGGTGGTCTGGCCCCAATCACATCTCCTATTCATGCTGCCTGTCTTCCTTCAACAAGCATGTCATACTCAGGGAAGGTAATAGGATACAAAAATACAGACACAAAATTTTTTTTTATAAGCTGAATTTTAGTATTGTATATGACAAAGAAATCAAAAATAATAATTCAGATGCATTTCCCATACAGTATTAAAACTGTGTAGAAACAGATCTAAAATTAATCCGTGTAAATCAGAACCTTTTTGAAATAAATTAGAGTTGAATCAGAAGTGGGTTACAGCTGACCCACCCATTTCCTAACTTAAATTAGTAGTCTGTTTTGCGTGAACACTTAATGTTATTACTGATACTTACCGCTTAATTTAAAAGTCTGAGCTAAAGCTGAATCTATTGCTACACCCTATCTGGCTGAGGGTTTACCCATAGCGCTTCGAAAGCGCTTAGACCGACATCCCCTACAGCGACAGCTACAATGCCGACTGTCAGCATTGTAGCCACAGGGATGTCGCACAGACACACCTGTAGGCCTGTGCCCCCAAACTTCTGTGGGGTTCCTCCACACCCACCAGTCTCTAGGATTCTAACTCTGAGAAGGAGTTGGACCAGGGAGAATCACCCAGAGATGCAGTCCTGATCGCTGCAAAGTCCAGCACAGTGACGGGTGGGTTTTGCTCAATTTCTGGCACTGTGCTTGTCTTCACCATTGGAGATTCACTGCAGTGATGGTATACGCTGGCTGAGACCTACAAGTCCAATTAAACATCTGTTTCAGTACCATAATTGTTGCTTAAGGTATTTGTATGGGGTACAGAGTGGAAAAAATCAATTGTGACAGCTGTGGGGCACTCTTCTCTAGGGACATGCTGTGGAGAAGGGGACACTGCCCCATCTGCATGACCATAGTAGAAATCCACACTCAGCTGGTTTTAGGAAGAGTAGAAATATTTCAACTGTGTCATCAACTCAGGTGGAGACTACCCCATCCCTTGGACTGGTGGTGTGGAAAGTGGTGAGGAGGGGGTGAGGAAAGTAGGCAGGGTTAGCCACAAAGAGGTTGTCCATACTAACACTATCCAGACAGCAAATAGTTTTTCACCCCTAGTGGAGACTCGGGCACCTGACTCTACTGGGTGGACTCTGAGTAAGTAGATGGTGTGGGACAGATCTGCATGACGGCACCCAAGGTGATGAGCAGTAGCAAGTCTACTAGATGGGTATTGGTGATTGGGGACTCAATGATTAGGGGTGTGGAGAGGGTGGTGGGAGGGGGATTGGAAGGGAGTGGGGTGGTCTGAAGCCTTACTTGTGCATCAGCCATCTGGGCTATAGATAGAATAGAGAGCTTGGCAAAGAGGGAATGGGGGAAGCTGGATCTGCTGGTACACTTGGGTACCAATGATCTGGCGATCCAGTCTGCTGAGATGCTGAAGTGAAACTTTCATAGACTGGGAGAGTCTGACAACACACTCAGCCCCCCTCACCTTTTCTGAGGCCCTCCTTCTGTGAGGCAAGGAGGGGAAGAAAGATAAAATTAGGAGGGATTAGATAGAGAGGTTAATGGGTGGCTTAAAGGATGGTGTTAGAAGAAAGGGTACCACTTTGTGGGGGACGGGGGAGCTTCTGGAACAGAAGGTTCTTCAAGGGCAATGGACTCCACCTGACAAGAAGAGGCCTGCATGCCAAAGCAGAAATTTGACAGAGGCAAGAGGAACCATAGTAACAAGTGAGATGAAGAGGATCCTAGCTAGTATACCCCCACATCTGGTGGTTAGTAGCAGCTCAGTGGGTAAAAAAAGGGATGAGGCATCTGGTGGCTAGTAGCAGCTCAGTGGATATAAAAAAGGATACAGCATCTGGTGGCTAGTAGCTTACTCCAGCATATAAATGCCTTTTGTATTCCACTCGCTAGAGGGGCTGTTTATGTAGCCCAGAAACTGGAAGTTAGCGGCTGTTTACTTCCGGTTTCATCGCTGATTTTAAAAAGAATAAATATGCCTATAAACTGCACTATGCAAGTGCTATAGGCACCTGTAACCCAGTTAAAGGGCTAAAAAACTTGTTCCTGTCCCCCACAGCTTACTAGATGGCTAGAATGGTCTCAAGCTCTGCTGGACCTGGATACAACCCTCCAGTGTCCCACAATCCCCAGCAGCTGTAATAGAGACAGCACTCCTAAGAGAAGGGTACTAGAACAACACAGTTGTAAATAAAAGCATATCTCACACAGTCACATGCAGCAATATATATATTTGGGTTATAAACAGCACCTCTCTCCAGAGGCATGCTTACTCCAGCACATAAATGCCTTTTGTGTTCCACTCGCTAGAGGGGCCGTTTATGTGCGATCGTGCACTGGGCCGCGTGCAGAGACACGTGCATCTGCACGTGTCTGCTGTGTCCTCTGGGGTAGCAGAGGAAAGGACACCATTAGTATATAAACTAAACTAGAAAGTTCTAATATAACCAATACATATAGCAACAATTGTAATATGGATGTTCCCAATAAGTATTGCTCCTCCTGCCAGATGTTTGGCTGGGGCTCTCAAATCGCCAAGTTTGTTTGCGATAGATGTTTGTTGTTGCAGATTCTGCAATCAGAAATAGTGCAATTCCAGTCAGCCAGAGCTGCAAGTCCAGAAATTGAGGTTCTGGAAGACTATATCAATTTAATGTTGGGCCAGATAGTTCCCCCACAGGCCCTTAACCCCCCAAATGAGATCTCTGGATTAGTAAGTGATGCATCTAATAAAACTCAGCCTGTTGATGAAATAGATAACTGGTCAGTGGTTTACAAACATAAAACCAAAGCAGGGAAGGGCAAATATTCCATAGTGCACCCCTACTGCCTCTATCTAACAGCTATGAAGCCCTTACTATAGAAACTGCAGAGTTCCCCCAAATAGAGAAGATATATGATCACTTGAGAACCAATACTGCATCTTGCCCATCACCACATAAAGGTCCTGTAGCTAAAAATAAAATGAAGACCACCAATCAAATAATGTCCAAAGCTAATATAGAGATTACATCTGACAGGGTTTCAGAGAATAATATTACTCCAGTATGTGAAAAGAATGATTCCAAGAGTAAAGATAAACAAATCTATGTTATAGGGGATTCTATAATTAAACACATAGATCATCCAGTTTGCAATGAAGATAAACTTAATCGAACATGCACTAGCCTAAGAGGGACAAGAGTTACAGACATTACTACAGTGTTCAAGGAAGTACTAGTAGGGACAGGTAAAAAACCCATGTTTGTTATACATGCTGGCACAAATGATATCAATAGAGCCAGTTTGGCAGACCTTAAACATGACATGATTGCAATTAGCAATATACTGCTGACAAGGACAGCCTTGTCTGCTTTTTGGAAGTTCTGCCTGTGCCAAGGGCCGCAACTGCTATAACAAACAAAATAAAAACCTTTGATGACTGGCTAAGGAGATGGTGCCTCCAACAAGGCATCTTGTATCTTACTCATTGGGAACAATTCTACCAAAGCAACCCCTTGTACTGCTGGGATAGATTACGTCTCAATAGAAGGGGTGGTTCTTTGTTGGGCATGAGTGTTCTATCTGCTATTAATAAACTTTTAAACTAGTAGCTGGGGGGGAGAACAGGGTTTTCTCCTGTTCTCTAGAAAATTCAGTTAGCACTAACACTATTTATGAGGTTCTTTCACTGAATGCAAGATCATTAAATCAGGAGAAAATGGCAGAATTGGAAGCCAAATGTATATTGGCCAATTATGTGTTTATATCAATAACTGAAACATGGTGGGACCCTGATGCTAAATGGGCAACAAGCTACCAGGCTATAAGCTTTATCATAAAGACCGAGTAGGCCAAATAGGAGGTGGGGTTTGTATATATGTTAGGGAATATATAACCTCTTTTCAACTCCCTCTGACTAATGACATTGAAACCATATGGGTCAATATTCAGCTCAAAGGTCAACCTCAAATACTGGTCGGTACTTGTTATAGACTTCCTTCAGCAAATACCGAGTACACCTCTTTGCTTCTTAAGAAAATAACTGACATGGCAATTAAAGGCAATATTCTAATATTAGGAGACTTTAATATGCCCACTATTAACTGGACCTCGTTATCTGGAAAAAATCATAGTGAAAAGGATTTATTATCACTTATTGTTGATATAGGCTTGGAACAGTTTATTACAGAACTCACACAAGGAGATAATGTATTGGATCTGGTCATATCCAACATAGGGAATATTATATCTAGGGTAAGCATTAGTGACTCTCTTGGTTCCAGTGTCCATCATTCTATAATACTATCACTTACTGGTAACACTACACAACACAAAAAACAATCACAATTCAAAAATTATGATTATGCTAATTTTAATATTATTAAAGAACATTTAAATAAAATCCCTTGGGAGGAAGCCCTATCCCCTCTATCTCTCGAAATGGCCTGGGAATAATAAGATCTATGAGCTTGAAGAACTTTTTGTCCCAAAAAAGCAGAATACAACAACAAGGGAAAACTTTCATTATGGTTTAAGTAAATCATAAGAAACAAATCAAAAATAAAAAGAAATTATTTTCTCTCTTAAAAAAGAGTGACGGTATCAAAAAAGAACAATTATTAATACAATATAAAAATGCATTAAAACAATTAAAACATGCTATCTTACAGTCTAAAAAGAAACTCGAATTTCATCTGGCTCACTGCAAAGACAGCTACAAATCATTATATTCTTATCTCAATAATAAAAAAGGGAATAATAGGTATACTAGCCCTTAATTGGTAAACAACACATTAATAACAATTGACAAGGAAATAGCAGATGTCTTCAATTCACAGTTTTGTTCTGTATTTTCTATTAAAGACCATCCTAAAATAAACCAGGGTTCATTCAGTATATCTACAGATTATTATATTTCTGAAATTGATACACTGGTAGCTTTCCAATCCCTGAAAAAAACATCCAGTTCAGGACCAGATGATATTAGCACAAGAGTTCTGTTAGAAACAGCAGAGACCATTGCTAAACCCCTTGCACTAATTTTTAATAAATCTCTTCAAGAAGGATTAATACCTCATGACTGGGCAAATGACACAGTAATACCCATTTACAAGAAAGGCAATCATTCAAACCCGGATAATTATCGCCCTATAAGTTTAACATCTGTAGTGGGGAAGGTTATGGAGAAAATTGTTAAGCAATTACTGGAAGGGGAATCAATCTCCATGAACATAATTGATCCAACACAGCATGGCTTTAGGCCTGGGTACTCCTGTACAACCAACTTAGTTTACTTTTATAACTATATAAGTTTAGGACTGGATAATGGGACTCCCATGGATGTTATATTACTCGATTATATTAGAGCCTTCGATAAGGTGCCACACGGTAAGCTCCTTGATAAAATGTCAAACCTAGGGTTCTCCCAAATCCTAGTTAGATGGGTTTCTGGCTGGCTAACAAATAGACACCAGCAAGTTAGAATAAATGGGTCCTTATCAGATATACGGCATGTTACCAGTGGGGTGCCTCAGGGGTCGGTCCTTGGACCCACCTTGTTTAATGTCTATATTAGCGATACGCAGGTCAGTACTGAAAATCTGCTCTCTAAATTTGCTGATGATACTAAACTAGGTGGGGAAGCATTAACAGAAGTAAATAGAACTGTTTTGAAATACAATTTAAAAGCCATAGAATCATGGACAGTTGATAATGGGATGTTCCTTAATCCGAATAAATGCACTGTGTTACATTTTGGGAAGAACAACACCAAACAAAGTTATGTTCTAAACAATCAGCCCCTTAAAGCTTCTACATCTGAAAGAGATTTTGGAGTCATTGTTAATAATAAGCTTTTGTCCACTGATCATTGCAACAAGGTAGCCAGAACCTCAAATGCATTACTTACCCATATCAAATGAACGTTTGTATCTAGGACCCAGGAATGTATTATTCCTCTTTTTAGGACCCATGTAAGGCCCCATTCTGATTATGGGTCTACTTTTTGGAACCTTTATTTGAAATATAACATTGACAGAATTGAGAGGATTCAGACGAGGGCAACAAAATTAGTACCTAGATTAGCTAACAGTGACTACCATGTAAGATTGCAGGAAACTGGATTGCACTCCTTACTAGGTAGAAGAACTAGAGGTGACCTACTCCTTTTGTATAAAATTCTTAACTCTCAGGATCAAATGGAGCAGTGTGGCCTAAAATTCAATGGCAGAAGGAGCTCTCCAAGGCTTAACAACAAACAGATTGAAAAAAGAAAATTGATACTAATAAGAGACTAAACTACTTCACAGTAAGAAGTCCAACACTGTGGAACATTCTTCCACAATATTTAGTAGATAGCCAATCTATTTCCTCCTTTAAAAAAAATTTGGGCAAATGGATGGAGTCTAATACATCTTGGGTTTAACCATTTCCCACTGTATGGTGGGGGACAATCTTGATGGGCCACTAGCCTACTTTTGTCCTAGGATACCAAGTAAACCAAGTAAACCAAGTAAAAGGGATGATGTACAGTCTGGAGCATTTGTGGGGATATTAGAATGAGGTACAATCTGGAACATTTGTGGGGAAATTAGAAAGGGGGAATGCTAAATGTGCAAAAACTAAGGAAAAACAAGAGCCACAGGGCTCTGTCCTGGTCCCAGTATTGTTTAACGTGTTCATCAGCGACATCAGGGTTGGCATTCAGGGTAAGTTAGCCCTATTCACAGATGATACAAAATTAGGTGGGATGATGGACAGTAAGGATGTAGTTATGAGCCTGTAAAAAGATCTTTAGAGGTTGGACAAATGGGCTAGCATCTGGCAGCTAAAGTTTAATGCCAAGAAGTGTAGGGTGATGCACCTGGGTAAAAAGAACCCTAGAACTGCTTATTGGCTAAATGTGATCAGAATCAGTGTTTCTCAAGAAAAGGGAGGCCTGGGAGTAACAGTCTGTGACACTCTTAAGCAGTCTATGTAGTGCACCACAGCTTACAATAAGGCCAGCAGAATGTTAGGGTGCATTTGGAGGGGGTTTGACAGTAGGAGTAGGGAAGTAATTCTACCACTGTACAGATCCCTGTCGAGGCCACACTTGGAGTATTGTGTCCAGTTTTGGAGGCCACACCAAAAGAAGGACATAAACAGACTGGAGATGATTCAGAGGAGAACAACAAAGATGATCCCAGGCTTATATGAGCTTCCATATGAGGGACTCTTAGATGAGCCGAATATGTTTTCACTGGGGACTGGGAGGGAGAGGGGAGACAGAAACCTTCTAGTTCCTGAAAGGAATAAACAGGGTTCCCTACCCTGAACTATTCAAATGTGCTGCCTGCTCCCACATTAGGGGGCACGAATGGAAGCTGAGAGTGGGAGCTTTAAAAAAATCTCAGGAAACACTACTTCACAGAAAGGGTGGTGGAACCTTTGAATAGGCTGCCCACTGATTTGGTTGGGGCAAAGTCAATGACAGTGTTCAGATTGGGCTGGGACAAATAGAACAACAGACTTAAAGCCAAGGGGAAGGTTTGTGATGGCATTGTGTGTGTGGGGGGAGGTAGGTCCATGGATTAATAATGGTCTTAGGAATCTCTGGGCAGACTTGATGAACCTTGTGTCTACCTCCACTGTCAACTTTCTATGTGTCTAAGAAAGCAAGAAAATAGGGTTATAGACAGGGGAGCAGCAAAATGGCTTCAGGGGTCAGATGGAAGGGAGCATACCTTAATGCTAGAAGCCTGGGTAATAAAATCAGCGAGTTACAGCTGCTGATGGCAGACATGGAAGTAGAACTTGTGGTCATCACAGAAACATGGGCTACTGAAAACAATGACTGGGACCTAACGGTTTCTGGGTGTTCACTGTTCAGGAGAGCTAGAGAAAAAGTTAGAGGGGGAGGAGTATCCCTCTATGTCAGGAGTGGCACTGAGATGGTAGAGTGTGGGTGCATTAGAGTTAATGGTAGTGAAGTCAGTGCTGCTATGGGTGTAACTCATGGCAGCCTTAGGCAAGAAGCTACACTTAGAGGTGGTCTATAGACCTCCTGGGCAATGGGAGATGCTATATGCATTGTTGGGGATCCCGGACTTAGTCTACTGGATGTATATAGCCCTTGAGAATCCAGCAGAGGGGTCTTTGCTAGTACTTGATGGTGCTAGCCTTTCAACCTCATTATCTCCATACTTATGTGGCTGACCCCTTTTGACTGAGTGGCAGGGATGGGGCGGGGTGGTTTGGTACTTGTCATAGAAACATAGAAGGTGTCGGCAAGTAAGGGCCTCATGACCCACCTAGTCTGCCCTTTATTTCTTTTTTATCCTAATGTGACATGGTAGACCCTACTCTACCTCTAGTTCCTCTCCTCCCCCCATCTTATTATTTCCAAGATCCCCTTGTGCCTATCCCATGCTTTCTTGAATCCTGTAACTGTTTACAACCCCACCACTTCTGCCGGTAGGCTGTTCAACTCATCTACCACACTTTCAGTGAAGAACTGCTTCCTCACATTCCTTCTGAACCTCCCCCTTCTAATTTCATAGCATGACCCCTCATCCCTGTGCATCTTTTCCTTTGAAAAGTGCTGCCTTCCTTTACCTTGTTTTTCTACATGAGGTATTTGTACATTTCTATCATATCCCCGCTCCTCCTTCTCCTATCCTCCAGAGAGTACATGTTTAATTCCCTAAGCCTTACCTCATAGGTCTTCCAATGCATTCCCTGTACCATTTTGGTTGCCATTCTCTGAACTACCTCCACCCTAACTATGTCCTTTTGATGATCAGGCCTCCCAGAACTGGACACAGTATTCAAGGTGCGGTCTCACCAGTGATCTGTATGGGGGGTATTATTACCTCCCTCTTTCTGCTGGTGGTGCCCCCACCCATACATCCTAGCATCTGATTAACCTTCTCCACTGCCTTATCACACTGTTTTGCAACCTTTAGATCATCTGTAATGATTACCCCCATGTCCCTTTGGTAGCATGTCATAAGAGTGGACCAGAATGAGTGATTAGAAATACAACAACTCATTTTGGGTGCTTTTATGGTCGGCTACCCTGCAGAATAACGAGGTTATGTGAAAGTGAATACAGAGAAGGGCAAATGGAAGGGGGGAATAGCAAGGGGAAGGGGAGGGACAGGGAAGGGGTTTGCAGGGACTGCAGTACCTGCTGCTGCCAAGCTAGCCATGTGGCATGGTGGCGTGTGGGAGGCTACTTCTGGCAGAGCAGGTACTGGGTTCAGAACCAGGTGCAGGTTGCATTTTGCCACAGCTGCAACCTGTGGCACTTAATTTTTTTCTTAATCCAGATTTTGACCCCCTCCCCAACATGCACCCTCCTAGAGCTGAGAATCCTAATTCAGGGGGGTGTGGGGTGCTGCCCCTCTGCAAAAACACTTTTTGTAAATCCGGAACTTGGGTCACCTTCAAGTGTATATTGCCGATTTGCTTTTTGGTGATATGCACTCACCATAATAGCGATCACTGTTTTGCGTTTGCTATTATGACATGGAACTGTCCCTTTCCTTATCTGTGTCTGTCAGTGCCTCACCCCCAGTTTGTATATTTTCCTTGGGGTTTTGTGCCTCATATGCATTATTTTGAACTTTTTTGTGTTAAAACCCAGCTTCCAATTTCTTGGCCATTCCTCCAGCTGTTTTAGATCCCCCCTCATTCCATCCAACCCCCATGTGTCCACTCTGCTACAGAGTTTCATGTCATTTGCAAAGAGACATACCTTTTCCTCCAGTCCTTCAGTAAAGTCACCAATAAAGACATGGGGCTCGATTCTAAAATGGGTTACACATGTCCAAGGTGACTTGTGCCAAACCCAATGGCACAATTCACACTTTATGAAATGCATTATGCCATTTGCTATTCCAAGATGCAGCCTGCACCATGGCACGGGTGGCCTGCACCCAAGCAGACTTCCACCAGCCGCAATGCCTATGGCATGGAAGAAGAGAGGGTTACAGCAGCATCTGTGCCCTATTCTGAAAGTGCAGCTGCATAACCCACTTACGCCATTCCAAGACACAGTGCACCACTGCAGGGTTAGACCAGCAGTTAGCTGGTCTAAGGGGCATCTGTCTTTGCCAAATGGTGGTTGCCCCCCCGCAGTGCCACAACACACACACAGACATGCCCCGTGGACACCCTTATCACATAGATGCCTCCACAAGTCCAGGGTGCCACCCATGGGCACCCAGATCCATTTTCTGTGGTGCCATCCTTGCACCTGTGCTGCACTGCTAACCCCCCCCATGGCCCCCAGGGGCTTTCACACTCATTTTGGGGCTAAGGGACTCAGGGGGCTGTTACCCATGGACAGCAGCTTACAGTACCCAGATCCATTGTGCCATTCCTGTGGCACAAGCCTGCAGCTGCCACACAGTGCAGGACATAAGTGACGGGGACCCCGCCTGTCTTGGAATAGGGCACAGGGCCCCTGGTGTAGTGGCAGATGTTGCAACTCGCATACGCCCATGAGTTGTGACATGCATCTTAGAATCGGGCCCATTGTCTTTCCTTTTTTTGAAATTCAATAAGCTTTACTAAAGTTTCACAAACAGCAGATGTACAAACACAGCACTAAAAAAAAAAGAAAAGACAACAACAATTGCAGTAACAGTACTTAACACCCACCTCCACCCAATCTCACCCATAGCAGAGTAGCACAGTACCTATAGATGATGGGAAATACAGGTGTTCATGTCCAGTCAACTGAATACAACAAGTATAACAAAACCCCAAGGGGGCCTGACTCCAGTCCACATTCTATATGTACAGCTTACTCCATATCTTTTCAAACAACGGCAAACAGTTGCACAAACTGGCAATTGTTTTTTCAACCCTGATATTAAATAAACGTTACTGCAACCATTCATTATAAGACAAATTCGTAGTGCTACACCAGTGGTGGAGGACCAAATTTTTAATGGTCAGTGCTATTAAGGCCATGAAATATCTACTTTCTTTTAACTCAATTGTGGAGTAATCTCCCACTATACATAGCTCAGGGAAAAAGTACCTGGAGATCCCAAGTAAAGGATCTGCCTTATGTCTGATGGAAGACCATAATCTCATCAAAACGAATACAGCACCCACCAAATAATAACACAGTCTTGGTAAAGTAAATGATTGCAAAATTTATTTTAAAACATGAGTTTGACCCGTATGGTATCAAACCTTCACAGGATAAAGTGCAACAGTTACGTTTCGCTCAACGGCCGTTGAAGCTCAATGGCGGTTGAGCGTGTCTTTATTTAATCTCACTCTGCGGGTCACACTCATGTTTTCATCAAATTTGATCATACTAGACTCCGTTGACTCATTGGTGGGTGCTATATTCATTTTGATGAAGTTGCTGACTGTGTGAGCACCACCTTTTGTCATTCAATATACCTGGTGCTGAACATTTTTCTTCTTTTAGAAGACCATAATGTAGTGACTTTGGAACAGTCCCAGAAAATATGGTAGGGTGACCCCTCCAACTGCTCACATCTTGAACATATCGAAGAAGCAGTTCTACCCATCTTTGCCAATTTAATGGGAGTAAAATAAGGGTTATTCAACACGTGGAATACAAATCCACAGAAAAGCAGTGCTCTCAATGTGAGTGGGTGCTAGAAAAACATACCACATGTAACTGAGTAAGTCGCAACCAGTCCTGTGTGACATAAATATAAGTATATTTCCAAATCTTGCACCATTTGAAGGTGTGCAGCAGAAATTGGGAGTTCCAATACACAGAAACACCATTAATTGCCAGGTACACTCTCAAAAATAAACTGGCGTACAATTTGGTTACAGAGTGGGGAAAAGAGGCTATGTTCTGTAATGATTGCAAGAACTCAGATGAGTTTACAGGAACAAAATTCACTTCTGACCATTGCACCACCACATGATGAAGATGATATATCTTGAAAATCATTGTGTCATTTAACTGAAAAAGTCTTATGATCTCTACAGAGGACAAACAAGTGACATCCTGGAACAAGCCGTCAAACCTTCATATCTGCAAGTTGAGGTAACCAAGCCTCTGAGATAATCTTTCTACCTGTTTTAAAATTAGGATTCCAGAGGACTGGCTGGGAAAGGTCCCTCCTGTGATTATACTTCAAAAACGAACATAAGGGAAAGGGGAAATTGTTTAACAAGGAAAGGCACACTAAGCTGAAGCTTGTTTCCAGGTAACTGGGAATGAACTCTGATTGATAATCCAATTAGTGATTTGCTTAGCTCGGTAGGTAAGTCCCAGGGAGCAACATACATTAGAGCCCAGGGGGACAAGCCAGATTACCTAATGAGGTCCTGTCTCAGGCCCAGCTAGATTGGGAAATAGGAGGACAAGTCCACACCTGGTGATGGACGAAGCCACCTCAGATACTTACTTGCATGAATAACCCAATAATAAAGACCAACATGAGGAAGCCACAGACCCCCACATTCTTTAGGAGCTGCTAACTTAATGTAGACCTGTTTCAGAGGCTTGTCTGACCATATAAAATTTGAAATTAAAGAATGTATCCTCTTGAACCAAGATGGAGGGAGCCAGAAATGTAACATGTTAATAGGGTAATGGACACGGGGCTGGATATTCATCTTAATAAGGTTAATTCTACCTCACAATGACAGGGGTAGGGTGTTCCATCTTGATAGACCCTGTTGAAGTACCAAGACCAGGTCAGTAACATTGAGCTTTTTCATTTGGGCTTCACTCCTAGACAGAAAAACACCTAAATATTTAAGCTGTTTAGGCAACTAGGACATGTCAAGATCTAAGATCTCAGCTTTATAAATGTGAGAGTTTATCGGCATTACTGCCATTTTATTCTAGATTGAGTTTGTAGTTTGATAGATAACTATATTTGCAGATAGTATCTAGGGCAGCAGGGATTAGTGATTTTAGGATTCGATAAATGAAATAAGATGTAATTCACATAGGCAGAAAACATCAATTCCTGAGCACTTACCTGCACCCCTGTAATGTCCCAATTGGACTTAACCCTGAGGAGAAAAGGCTCTAAGTAGAGATTAAATAAAAGGGGGTACAAGGGACATCCCTGTCTAGTGCCTGAATATAAGGGAAAAATGGCAGAAAAGACTCCATTACAATATATGTGGGCACTATGGGATGAGTAAAGGATTTTACCTATTGAAGAAAGAGGGGAGAAAATCCAAAGTGATTTAGGGTGGCAAACAGGAATTTCCAATTGACTCTATTGAAGGCTTTCGCTGTGTTTTGGGGAAACCAAAGCCACTGGGGTGTCAGAATCCCTAGATGCAGAGAAGGTGTCAGCAATTTTACAAAGATCGTCTGATGAGGAAAGTGTGGCCATAAAACCTACCTGTTCAGGGCCCGTAAGTCCAGACCA
This sequence comes from Neoceratodus forsteri, assembly GCA_016271365.2. Taxonomy (NCBI): domain Eukaryota; kingdom Metazoa; phylum Chordata; order Ceratodontiformes; family Ceratodontidae; genus Neoceratodus; species Neoceratodus forsteri. The sequence goes on from CM057456.1 coordinate 1,093,654,176, forward strand.
AACCTGCCGAACTCTGGGAGCCAAAATTTTAGCTAAGATTTTAATGTCGCAATTAAGGAGTGAGATCAGACAGTAACTTGTAACATTCTTGAGAGCCTTATCTGGTTTAGGGATTAACAAAATGAGAGCTTCCAGTAGGGATTTGTCCAATAAACTAGAGTCAAAAATATGTTGATTAAGGCCAATACAGCCAAGACACAAGTTCCTCAGCAAAGAGTTTATAAAAATTCAGGTAAAAACCGTTGGGGCCCAGTGCCTTGTCTAATGATAACTCCTGAATGGCCAATAAAATTTCTATGTCCTTTAGTGGGGCAGTGAGGAGAGATTGCTGGGCCTTATTCAATGCTGGGAGGGGGATAGAAGCTAAATAGTCAGTGAGACATTGTCTGTTCTGATGAACCTTCAATAAAATATACTTATTCATAAAAAAAAAGACCTCTTGGGCATGGGGAGCAGAGGGACAGAGAGGTAATGGAAGAACTTAAAATGGGGTAGTAAAGTGGAAAGTAGTGGTAGTAGGTGATGTGAACATGCCAGACAATGATTGGGATGTTCCAGTAGCCAGGATCCCCAGAAGTCATGCCTTGCTGGATGAACTCCAGGACTGTCTCCTGGTACATCTAATTAAGGAGCCCACCAGGCAGATTGCTATACTCGATATGGTGCTTACCAACTCAAAGGTGGTTGGAGTGGTGAGAGTAGGGGAGCCACTAGGGAACAGTGACCATAGAATCATAGAACTCTGTTGGCAGAAAAGGACCCCATCACCCTTCCAGTCTGCCCAATTATGCCCCCCCTTCTAGGAAGATCTCCTCCCTCCATTCCAAGCCCTCCATAACCATTTGGTTTGAACTGGCCCTAGGGACTGGAAAGTGCAAATTAGAACTGAATTCCTTGATTTTAGGAGGTGGACTGGTCAGGGAAAAGTTATTCAGGGTAGACAATCTGGATGGGATGGAAGAGAGCTAGGGGGTAATAAAGGGGCCATTCTTGAGGCATCTGAGTTATGCATGAGAATGGTAACCAAAAGGAATAAGTTCAAGAAATCATTATGGTTCTTGGCAAAATTCAGAGAAGAGGTGGAGGCTGTGAAAAAGGCCTTCTACAAGTTCAAAGGGAAGCTGGTGGGAGGAAGAACGGGGAGACTATTTACTGAGAAATAAGGAGGCAAAGAGGGTGGGTTAGGGAGGCAACAGCAGACACAGAACTGCATATTGCAGAAGGGGTCAACAGCAGAGGAAAAATGTCTTCCTATATATTAGCAAAAAAAAAGAAAGTGGGGGGAATTATTAGTCTGTCAAAGGAAGGTAGGGTGATAGAAGAGGACAGGCAAAAGGCTGTCATCTTTAATTATTATTTTTGCTCAGTTTTCACTAGGGAGTAAGGACAGCCATTGCATGAGAGTGGCGTCAAAGTGGCTGATAAGGGGGCCTCAGAGATGAGTCAGCCAATATTTAAAAGTGACAGGGTTCAGAAAGCGCTGGTGGCCCTAAAGATAGATAAGGCCCCATGACCAGAGGGGCTGCATCCCAGGATTTTCAGGGAACTTGCAGCAGAACTGGCTGAACCCACGATAGGACTATTTAACTGATCACTATGGATGGGTGTAGTTCAGAAGAACTGAAGGGGCAAGTAGGTCATTCTGCTCCATAAAAGGGGACAAAGAGCAAGCTAGGAATTACAGACCTATAAGTTTGACCTCCATTGTAGGGAAGATGATGGAGTCACTCATTAAGGAAGACCTTGTGAACTACCTGGAGAGCAGCAGTCTCTAGGATAGTAAACAGCACAGGTTGATGGCAAGGAGGGCCTGTCAGATGAACCTGATAGTTTTCTTTGACTGGTTGATGAGGGAATTGGATAGGGGACATACTGTGGAATTGCTCTTATTTGACTTCAGTGAGGCTTTCAACTCAGTGCCCCATAGACACTTGCTGAAGAAGATGGAGGAGCTTGGTGCAGCTAAGGATATAGTGAAATGGGTAGGAAATTGGCTAAATGGTAGGCAGTACAGGATTGTGGTCAATGGGGTCAAGTCAGAAGAGAGGGAGGGAGGGAGGTCATGAATGGGGTGCCACAGGGATCTGTCCTGGGTCAGTCTTCTTCAATATGTTCATCAGCAACGTTGGAGAAGGTCTCCAGGGCAGGCTGTGTCTCTTCATAGATGACACTAAGCTCTGTGTAGGTGGATAGCAACGAGGGAATCAGGGAAATGCAGAATGACTTAGAAAAGCTAGCGGGGTGGTCTGAGGTTTGACAGTTGAAATTCAGTACCAAAAAGTGCAATGTAATACAGCTAGTGAATATGAACCCCAAGACAGAATACTGGATGGGTGAGGTGAGACATAGCATTATGTCTGAGGACCGTGACCTAGGAGTTATCATCAGTGACACCCACAAGCAATTGAGCCAATGCAACAAGGCCTATGGTTAGGCAAGTAGGATGCTGGGATGTTTAGGGAAAGGTATTAATAACAAGAGAAAAGGTAATACTAACTCTTTCTAGATCTTTAGTGAGGCTGCACCTGGAGTACTGTGCCCAGTTCTGGAGCCCTCACCTCAGAAAAGATAGGGACAGGCCTGAGACAGTGCAGCACAGGGTGGCAAAAATGGTTCAGGGCTAACAGAGCAGGTCTTACAAGGAGCACCTCAAGGCACTCAACATTTACTTGATGGAGACCAGAAGGGAGAAGGGAGATATGATAGGGACCTTCAAGTTCCTAAAAGGAATAAAAACATGAACAACAAGGAACATTTTAGCTCAAATGCTAATTCAAGGTCACAAGGTCATGAATAAAAACTGACAGCAGAGAGGTTCAAGAGGGACATGAGGAAGTATGGAAGTGTGATATTACGGAAAGGGTGGTGGACCCATGGAAAAGTCCACCAGCCAAGGCTGTGGGTGCTAAAACTGGTCTTGGTTTCAAGTACGATTGGGATAGAGTGAAGAATAGGGTAGTCACTTGGGGTATTAAAATCAGGAAGAAGAATGGGGAGGAAGGGGAGGGTTAGTACCCTGAATAGATGGTAGGTCCCAGGGTTAGATAGGGAACTTGGTCAGACTGGATGGATTATTGGTCTTTTTCTGCTGTCATTGTTTATGTTTCTATGACAGACACAATGTCACAGCAACAGAGAAACACTGGACTGTTTGTATTTTAATGTTATTTGTGTCTGCTGTCATTTTTGTAAAAAACACGTCACTTGTGAAAATGGGCAGTAATGCTCATCATGCTAACAAGTATAAAAAGTAAAAATTAAAAAATTAAAAATGAAATACTGATGGACACCATGGCACAGCAACAGAGAAGGGCTAACAGAAACCATGTCACTGCATCAGAGAAGGACTGACAGACAGCATGGCACAGTAGCAGAGGAGGATTGATTGACACCATGTCCTGGTGGTAGAAATGGACTGATAGAAACCATGTCACAGCAACAGAGAAGGAATGACAGACACCATGTGACAGCAAAGGCAAGAAACTAACAGACACCATGCACAACAACAGAGAAGGACTGACAGAAACTATATCACAGCAACAGAGGACTGATGGTTACCATGTCACAGCAACAGAGACGGACTGACAGACTACATGTCAATATGGCTGGCTAAAATCAGCAAATTCTGATTTTGCAGAATTTTTGTGAAATTCCATGAAATCTTGTGAAATTTTGTTAAATGCTTTAAAATTAATTAATTGATCATAATGCAGGCAGTATTACAGCTAAAGATCTAAAGTTTGGCGTGCTTATTATTTGAACAATGCCCTAAAATAATGCCAAGTTACATGACATTTTGATGACAGGTGGGGAAGTTATAGAGGCTCAAACTCTGGAAATGTATTATTCCTGTGAACATTTCTGAAAATATTTCTATGCTTACAACACAGCCAGCTTGGGAGCTAGATAACTGAAAATTAATACACATACTTTCTTGAAAGAGTTGTAGAACCTGTTAAATAGAGAGGTACTTGCTTTGTATAAATTGTAAGTTACAGCAGTTCAAAATTTCACAATTTAAGCATTTGTAAAATTGTGTGAAATTTTTCAAAATATTTTGATGTTTATAGCTCTACTGCTATGTCAGATATACACTCAAGATTTGGCATGCATACCAAAGTAAATGTGTCCTGAAATCTAAATAAGCTGGATGAATGTGGTTTTGTAGGTTCAAATTTATTTTGGATAATTAAGAAATTACCAATTGGCAAAATTTGCTCAGAAATTCATGGTCACATAATAGGTGATGCCACTAGAATTCCACTTGTGGAATTCAACTTTCACAAAGTACTGTACTTATCACCACTGAATCACCTTACGTGTAGTACCATAATGGCCCTGCAATACCCTCCAACAATCCTGCAACAGTGATGCCCTGCATCATGCACCATCATGACTAAAGATATTCAGATTCTTCTGTCACAGTGGCCTAAGCTGCAGCTAGTTGTAAGGCTTCAGGCTTGGAATCACTTGGTGCTACTGTTTTTAAACAGAAAAAATATGCATTGTTACCTACAGGGTTGTTAAAGAGTCAGCAGGTAGCATTGTACAGAAACAGTGCTGCGCATGCATGTGCTTCCATAAGTCATTCCTCCTACCCCCACCCCCACTTGGGGGTGGGGGTAGGAGGAAGTGGGCTGTTGTTTAACTAGGATCTGCAGCTTATCCTTTAGGTAGAGAAATGAGCAGACTGAGTGGGCCAAGTGGTCCTTATCTGCCATCAAATTCTATGTTTCTATTAAGTCAGTGAGCTCAAGTGGTTATCCAGCATATTGCAAGAATTCAGGCTACTGCACAGTGATGTCCATGACTATTCTTCATGGTTCATCACTCAAGATACTGACCTGACACTTGGCACCACTATAATGGAGCATGCTATGAATGTTAATTTATTGCTACTTTACCCAGTCTTATCTTCCTCTACAATGGCAGCTCAAGTGTATGACTCGGCAAAATGGATGGACACGGCTTCGAAAAAAGTATCACAGCATTCCACAAGTTCATTCCACTTCAATTACTTCAGCTATTTTGGAATCTTTTGCTGCTTATAACTTGGCCAGCCTTTTAGCAAGAGATTAAAAGAGTTGACACAAACTGCATCTTTTTTTTCCATATTGATTTGTCTCCTGGCTGGCAGCTCATCTCTCAGGGATATACCCTGTTCACAAGCATATACTTTGATCAGGCTGAACCAAGCCATCACTGACTTGGCTACCAGGTTTTTCACCAACATGTTGCCCCTTCCCTCTCCCCAAGTGGGAGAAGTGCCTCTGCCAGCCACACACAGCCACAGCATCTCCTGTGGCAGGAGCAAGCTCACTGGCTCTGCCAAAGGGGTTGCCGTGTTGATGGTACCCACTGCTAACCCTTCCTGACAAAGATGAACTGCTGAACGGCAGCTGTCTCAGCCTTGGCTTGCATCCCAATATGACTTCCCAGGCTCGCTTTTGAACTTGGTCATTGGCATGGCAGAGTGACACTACTGCTGGGCCATGGGGTGATCGATGGGGTGGTTTTCAAGCCTAATATTTAGGGTCAATGAACTTAACAAAACTGGTGATACTCCATTCACTAGTTTTAAAGGTGTAAGGGATTAAAACTCTGCAGTTTACATAATTGTGAAATGTAATTTTAAAATTTCCAAATGTTTGGAAGCTTATAACTCAACTGCCTTTAAAGATAAAGATCTGAAACATGTTACTTTTCTGTATGAACCATAGTAAAATCATCGTACCACATTTGCTGAAATTTGGACAAATACTTTTAGTTTACATAATTGAGATATGTAATTTTTAAATTTCTGAAGATTTGGAGGCTCATAACTCAGTCATCTTTAAAGACGAGTCTCAATGTGGACAAATACATTTTAAATTAGAGGAAATAACTGAAATCACAATATTGGCAAAATTTCATGAAATTTCACAGAAGCAAAATCAGACTATCACCAGACTTTTGCTGACAGAATATAAATTTTGCCCAGCCCTATGTGTCAAGTAACAGAAAAGGACTGAGAGACACTGTGGCACAGTAACAGAGAAGAACTGACAGAAACCATGGCCCAGCAACAGAGAGTATCTTGCCCACCTTCTGTGAGTCATTGACTGTAAGTGATAGTTCGGGGGTGAGGGTAAGGATGTATGTTAATTGGGGGGTAAAGTTGCTTGTGAGGGAGATTGAGTGAAAGGTGCTGGCAAGGCCTTCTTGATGTATTAGAACTGGGCCGGGGGAGCAAAATGTATAGTACTCAGATTCCAGTTCCCAGGTCTTGTCAGACTCAGAAGTAAACCAGACTCAGAATCATAAATTCTGGAATCCTATTGAAGTGAAATTGAATGTATTCAGATGATTATGAGCATCCCCACCCAATTTTGTTAACCTTTTCATATCCCAGTGGTGTACCCGGCTTGTCTAACTGGCATCTGAATAATTATACCCTTATGGACTCCTCTTGTGTGGTGATGATTAGGGGTATGTTGATCTTCCTGAAATAACTCATGTGATACCTCCCGAGCTATGAATTTGGATGCCTTTAAATGTGGTATTAATTTGGAAACATATCATAAGAGAAAAATATTCTAACTATAAAAGGGGTCTGATTCACAAAGCTCCCTTGAATGGCGTAAGGGACTTGTGCCACAAGGAATGATGCAAAGAGCTGCCTGCGCCACAAGTTGCGCCGAGAGCAAGTGACAGGGAGCAAACCTGTTCCTTGATTTGGACCTCTTTTTTCTTCTCAAAGTACTAAAATCTGCTGTTGCAACAGTTCTTTTCCACCCTGAAATCTATCCTGTAAATTTCTAGTTCAGAGAGTTGCCCACCTCTGGACAGTCCCTTCCCGACATCCTTCTCTACTGTCTCCTCTGTTATTCTGTTTCCATTGGTCCAAGGAAAGGTTCCTAAAGGAAGGTCAAAATAGTGACTTCAAGTTGTACATAGTTTATGCTATTTTTGAGTATGCAGGAGTATTTAGAAAAAAAACTGCCAATATTCAATATTAATAAATATAAGAGTGGTTAATCCCTTAGGAGGAAGGTAATGTTTAATAATGAGAAGGGGTTTTATTTTCCCATCATAAAAATTGGTGATTGAGACTCAGAAAACGAAGTGATATTCTGGATAGAGTGTTTGTATTATAAGGAGCTAGCATAAATACTGCTCTGTCACCCTGAAAGAAATTGTATTTTGCACTTGTGTTGTACTTTGTTTTGTTTCATGCAGGCAGGCACTGAGCCAAACACACTGCTATACTAAGCTCCCATTTTATTTTCCTGTATCTGCCTAGCTTTCAGATGCAGGGAGAACTCACTGTCATGCGAGACATGCATGGTGGTGTGATGAAGATACTCTCTCCCTGTAGGTCTGCAGGCAAACTCAACCTGAAATTGACAAGGTTAATGCACTTGCAAGCAGTCCTGTTCCTATTAATAAGAAACAAGTGTGATCATTCCATGGTCTAGCAGGTTATTATAGGAGGTTTATACCCCAGTTTTCCTCCATAGCCTGTCCTCTCATAGACCTCACTAAGAAAAAGTGCCCGAACAATGTAGAATGGTCTGCCTTTTGTGATGAAGCATTTCGGACTATAAAGGCGATCTTATGCACCTCCTCAGTGTTACAAAGCCCAGGCTTTACACTGCCATTTGAGGTGCATACAGATGCATCTGAAGCAGGTCTGGGGGCTGTTTTGACCCAACATGTACAGGGTAAAGAGCACCCCATTGTTTATATGCACAGAAAGCTCCACGAAAGGAAGCGTAAGTACGCTACAATAGAAAAAGAGTGTTTGGCCCTAAAATGGGCCATAGAGTCTTTAAAATATTATTTGTGGGGTACAATATTTCAGGTTATAACAGACCATAACTCACTATGCTGGCTGCAGCAAATGAAAGAAAATAACCCACAGATAATGAGGTGGTATTTGGCATTACAGCCATATAATTTCACTGTCGCCCATAGAGCAGGGACAGCACATCTCAGTACAGACTACTTGTCAAGATATGGAACAGGTATAGAATGAAAATTGTACTGATGTAATTGTCTACCACAGAATCATATATGTCTCAGGGTAAATGAAGTGTGTTTATAATGTGTTGATTTGCTTTATTAAGCATATGCTAAAAAATTGTATTGTATTACAGACCCTGAGACAGAACTTCTAGAGAGGGTGGCAGAAGCTCCAATCCATTCCAGGGTTAGGGAACGTGGTAAAGCAGTCAGTAAACAGACTGTTTCCCTCTTAAGGGGAGAAGAGTGTGACAGGGAGCAAACCTGTTCCTTGATTTTGACTTCTTTTTTCTTCTTAAAGTACTAAAATCTACTGTTGCAACAGTTCTTTTCCACCCTGAAATCTATAATGTAAATTTCTAGTTCAGAAGGTTGGCCATCTCTAGGCGCTCCCCTCCCCATCTCCCTCTATACTGTCTCCTCTGTTATTCCATTTCCATTGGTTCAAGGAAAGGTTCCTAAAGGAAGGTCAAAATAGCGACCTCAAGTTATACATAGTTTTTGCTCTTTTTGAGTATGCAGGAGTATTTAGAAAAAAAACTGCCTAGGTTCAATATTAATAAATATAAGAGTGGTTAATCCCTGAGGAGAAGGGCAATGTTTCATAATGGGAAGGGGTTTTATTTTCCTATCATAAAAATTTATGATTGAGACTCAGAAAATGGAGCGGTGTTCCAGATAGTGTGTTTGTATTATAAGGAACTTGCATAAACACCACTCCGTCACCCTGAAAAATATTGTATTACGCACTTATGTTGCACTTTGTTTTGTTTCATGCAGGCAGGCACTGAGCAGAACACATTGCTATACCAAGCTCCCATTTTATTTTCCAATATCTGCCTAGCTTTCAGATGCAGGGAGAACTCACTGGCATGCGAGACATGTGTGGCGGTGCGATGAAGGTTCTCTCTCCCTGCAGGTCTGTGGGCACTGTTCTCAGCTTCTCGCTACTTCCCAGTCACCCCTGGCATTTCTGCAGCAATTGTACACCCTGGAAATTCTCTGCTTAGTACTGTTCTGTACTACTGCTGCACATGAATGTAAAGCCTATACTGAGCAAAAAGGAGCCACATTGAAAAGTTTTGCCATCAGCTGACATTTCAGCCATCGGAAGCTGCCTGCCATGCAATTAATTCCCTTCTTACATTAAAGGGCTGGTCCTGTATTCTGGGGTCTGAAAATATCAAAATTACATACCATTTTAGGTTTTTAAGCTGCAGGATGAGCCTATGTTGTTGTCCTCTCTGCTGTTGCCAGGCATATGCAAGTGACCCTCTCTATAGAGTGGCAGTAGCCTCTAGCACCCAATTGTATACTGCACTTGCTGTCAATCAGAACAGTCTAGGAGCACAATGTTTTTATTTTAGACCTCACTTGTTTATATTAGGAATTCTTAACTAGTAGCAATGTACTAAAGTGCTTAGTAGCTTCAAGGCATTTTATAAATTAAAAGGTGCTGGATATAAAATTTTTATATATTTGATGATGTTGGAAGCATCTGCACTGCATGGAGTCAGATAGGGTCAGTGCTTTCTGGCCTGGGTAGGTGACGGACTGAGGAGCGTCCTAGCACTCTTTGTGAAAACTGAAGTCTAAAGCTTGCCATGGCTGTGAAGCTTGTTATTGCTTTCTGTTTATGCCTTCTTTTGTTTTGCTTACAGTTGAAGCCTATTTTTGTTTATTTGTTTATGAAGTAAATAAACATTGCGCCAAACCAACGGTTCATAAAAAAACCTTAAAACTGGTTGTGTGTGTCCATCTGTTATCCCACACTCTATGACAGAGCGATTCACTAAAGCAGACTGTGTCAAACACAGGCTGCAAGCACCGAAGGGGGCTTGATCCAGCCTTGTGCCACAAAATGGGCTGCAGCATGGTGATTGTCGGCCTGCAGCAGAAGCAAGCTGCCATATCCCCTAAATCAGGATTCACAAAACCCTCCCAGAGGATGAAATTCTAAGTACAGTACATGAGCCAGGGCTGGTCTAAGGGTACTTAGAAGTGTGTCCTCTGTGAGGGTGTTGAACATTGTGTCAATGTGCCATGGACCCCCCTCCCAAGCCCCAATCCTCTGTCATAAAAAAAATCATGTCCCTGGTGATCTAGTGGACTCCCCAGCCCCAATCTGCCCATATAAAAAAATATTGCCCTGCTGGTCTAACGGTCCTGCCCAGCCCTGATCTCCATCTTAATAAAATTAAAAACACCAACAAATGCCCGAGTTACGCACGATCATTGACATTTTTCTACACACTCTCATAACGTCGGCAATTTTCAATATTTTCACTCCAAATTCATAACATTACTATTTTTTCACACACCCTCATGAGCAGTACACCTGTCATTCTTCATATCCTGCCCAAAATGTATTTTCACACCTGTGGCACAGAATGGTGTGGTTGTTGTGTGAAATCACCTTTAGGGACCAGTGAATGAAATGACAGTGCACTCTTCATGAGGTAGGGTCCCAAAATTCATTCACATATCTGGACTGACTAGTACGGTATGGGCTGCACACCCATTGGCTCATGCTCTGAACCAATGGGTATGCAGCCATACTGAGCTGTCAGTCGGCAGGCGGCAGGGCGGCAGGCGGGTGGGGTGCTGCCACCCGCCGGCTGATGGGGGAAGCGGAGTGGTGGGGTTCCATGGGCAGGTGGGGTCCAATAGATCAGGATTTCAGACTTGGGGGTGAGGAATGCCACCTGCGATCAGGCTCCGTGCAGTGGGGATATTGGACTTTGGGGGATACTGATGCCCACGATCAGGCTACTGGGGGTGTTACAGTTATGCCCTCGATCGGAGCTAATCGGGGGGGGGGAATACTGTTATGCCCGTGATCGAGCTACTCGCGGTCCACTGGACCACCAGGGATATTGGACTTTGGGGGGATCAGTAATGCCCGCGATCAGGGCAAGGGGGTGCGCCGCCAGGTGCGGTGGGAACAGCCAATGGCCACCCACAGGTGGCAGCTGCTGTGTTGCACCCTGCAATGCGGCAGCTCACCTGTGGGTGGCCCTCGACTTGTTCCTTTTTTTTTAGGCTCAACTTTGTGCAGGCGCAGGTAGGGGTTGCGTCTGCATAACTCTGCACAGCCCGGGTTGAATGTCGAGGCTGTGCAGTTTATGCATGGGCACGCCCCCCTACCTGTGCCTGCATACATTACTGATGTGCCCCGGTGCATCGGGATTTGTGTGGCGCACTTTTCCCTTTTAAATATCGCACTGGGGTGCATCAGTGGGTTGTGCATGGCGCAACACCGTTGCGCCATGTGCAACCCTTTTGAATATCTGGGCCTAAATGTTTTAGAAAATCTACTTCTGTAAAACATCTTTTTAATGAGAGTTCTTAAAATGCAAAAATTACTAAACTATATAGCGATACTCTAATCAGTATTTTACAGTTCCTCAAGTAGCAAAATATGAAAACAAGATGTTTTTAATCTTATCACTTAATTTTGCATACCCTTTGCGATAAAGATATTTATTTATTTATTTTTATTTTTTTATTTATCAAGTCTAGGATTACAAATACCTTTGAGCCTTGGCTCTTTTACAAAGGTTCCACGTCAGAGAAATACAAATTATGGAGAACAACAAGACAGACATTACAACAATGTGGACATTGCAAACAGAGTACAGATTAATACAATTCAAGGGTAGCATCGTAACAAGGCAGCCAGCAGCATTTGTCAGAGAAAATAGACAACAGATAAAGTGCCAGAGTCCTAGGGAGAGGGAAGGGGAAGGAATGTGGGAGGGTGGGAGAGGGTGAAAAGTGCAGCATTGGGTATACCAAGATGTGAGGTAGAATCCAGTGAGGAGGGAGGGGGGACCACTAGAGCAGGAAGGAAAGTGGAGAAACAAGGTTAAGTTGGCCAGTCACAGGAGCTGTTGGTAGTAAGATAGTCCCGGAGCCTAGTTTTAAACATATCAATTGTTGGGGCAGAGGAGATGGTTGGGCTGAGGCCATTGAACCAGAGTGGTGCTTGATAAGCAAAAGAGCGTTGTCCCTGTGAAGTGTGACTGTGGGGGACTTTGAGTAGCTGTAGCGTGGATCTCCTAAGGCACC